>CM024962.1:29867431-31067431 GCA_014282245.1 Rhododendron simsii
CGGACTATGAACTCCTTCAAAGAGGTTGAATGGCACTCCTTCACGTCTCTTTGGCAAAAGTTGACTAATTTACAGGTTTGGATTCTCTGCATCTTCCAAATTAACTTCTTCCAAAGGATCCTTGCACGTCCGCCTTTAAATTATCCAACTTGGCTGGGGCTGCTTCTAGTCTCCAGGCGGATTTCATCAAGATCTTCAACCAGGTTTTCGTCCTCGTTGATCTCTTTCGGCCGCACAGGCCAAAATCTTCCTCTGGCTCTTGAATTCCCTCAGCCTCTTCTCTAGTAAATAAACTTCAAATTTTTGACAATGTGGTTCGAAGGGCCACATTTCTCTGCTCCTGAAGGGCTTACTGACATTGAGCAGAGTGTTTGGATGAGGCTATAATCGGCTTGCTTGACTCCGTATCATTGCTGATTAATTCTTGAAAAAAGTGCCCTCACTTCTTCAGCTGACTTATTGTTATGAATGGGGGCTATTCTGTGGCGGCCATACTTATCAGGCCTGCCACCTTCATTGGACCAACCCCCTCATCATATAAGTGGGCCTCTGCGTGGTTAGTAGAGGCCTTGAATGGTCTACGGTCAACCCATATTACCTCCACGTCTTCTTGATTTCAAAAAATAAGACATTGGTGAAGGGTTGAGGGGACTGCTAGACCAGAGTGAATCCAATCTCTCCTCAGTAGAACCTTGAAGGGAGTGTGAATTAACAACAAAGAAAGGTGTTGGTAAGGTCTTGGACCCTATCGTTAAGTTTTCATGATTCAAAATACCTTGGCCTGCTGTCTCCTTCCCGGTGAAATCAGTCAAGGCGGCATTGCATGACACTAGGTCTTGATCAGTCTTCCCGAGCCTCTGCATCATGGCCTTCGGACTGAGATTGGTTGCTGACCCGTTTGTCTACCAGGATACGGTTCACTGGCATCCCATCAAGGCAACCATCAATGTACAAAGGCTTGATGTGTTTTGTTCATCGTGGAACTTGGCCTCTCAAAGATCACGCTAGCTGCACCGATCTTCAGTCTTCTCTTCGGTTTCGTCCATTCAGCACAATCACCGAAGGCCCATTTAATCCTACCGAGAAGGACTCGTTGAGTATCTCAGCTGTCTACCCCATTTCTACAACATCTCCCTCCATGGCTGTTGGAGTGTTTTTCTTTAGCTTCCAGGTCTTGCTGGTAAGAACACGACCATATTGCATTGCATATTAGAACCCTGTCTAGGTACAAATACCTTAGCCAATGGATTCAACTTCGACTTGTCCCCCGAGTCTGGCTTCCTTGGTTAAAGACTGCCTTCTGGAGCAAAGTAACCTGCCTTGGTGAAGGCTGAATCCTAGCTTCTTCGAGAGTTCTCTCTCCAAGAGAGGCTGTTTCTTGGACACAACGGCTTGTTTTGCAGGTAGTTGAGTCATAGCTTCTTTGTATGTTTTCCCTCAGCGGCGAGCTGCTTCTTTGGTAAAATCCTTTGGAGGAGGCTTGATCATAGCCTCTTCCACAGTTCTTTCCAAAGGTTTGTACACTCTTCTATCCTTAGGTTTTTAACCACAGGCTCTTCTAGAACTTCCACCTCCATTTCTTCTTCGAGGACATCCTCAATCATTGGATCGTCCAGTAGGTTTGTCCTCTTCCTCGGCCCTTCTAGCTGCTTGCCTGAATCGTTGACGGCACCTCTTTGAGATCTGGACAGAGGTGGAGGTTTTGGATGAAACTTGGGATGTTCAACCCTGTGCCACTCATTTGGGGGAGTGGCTGGAGGTTTAACAGCCCTTGGCTTGTCCTTGGAAGGAGCAGATATTCTCAAGTTGACGAGCTCATCTTCAATTTCAACCAACCCCGGTTGAATTCGATTGAACACAGATTCGCGTACAACCCTTCTCCCTTTAGACCTATGAGGCTCCTTAGGACTTGACTCAGCCCTTCCGACGATAATGCTCTTCAGGACCGGCTTGTTAGGACTGGCATGGTGTCCACATTCTGTACACACCATAGAGCAGGTTGGTTTTTCTGGTTTCTTCCCTCCTGAAGGTCTAGACCACCATGAGTTTTGCTTTTTAAACCTCCTGACTCGCTCAGTCCTGACATCCCCTTCATCATAAAAGGAATCCCAGTACCTGCCGGGGCTGGACCTGTACGCTGCTCTGGAAGAGGCTCCCAAACTTATCTTCGGCCTAGGAACAGCCCTAGGCATGTCTCTTATGCTGACAGAGACCATATTTGTACTTAGCCCTGAAGGAAAGGGATTGCCATCCACCCCCATGGGCTGCTTGTCTTTCTCGGGAAACTTGAACTCCCCTCGTTCAATCTTATCCTGGATGTCATTTCTAAATACCATGCATTTATTAGTAGTATGACTCCAAGAATTGTGATACTTACAATATTCTTTGCCCTTCAGTTCTTCCAAAGTTGGAATCTTGTGGCCGAAGGGCAGTTTGAGCAGCTTGTCAGCAAGGAGTTGATCGAAGATAGCTTCAGCCCTACCCACGTCAAAAGTGTAAGTCCTGGTTGACTTACTGAAAGTGTTCTGGGCTGGCTGCTTTGTGGGCTCCATCTTGACAAATGCCTTAGAAACGTATGGCTTTTTGTTGATGATTTCAGCCACTGCCACGTCTGGGTCTACCTCTGCTTCTACCCCAGCAACCTCGTAGTTAGGGTCGCGGTAATACGACCCTTTATATGCTGTCTTTCTGTCCTGCTTCTCCGCCAAGAACTTTTCATAATGGGAAGCCTTGGAAGATAATTCGAACAAGTCTCTGAATTCTGTTCCATAAAACTTCTTCTTCATTTCAAAGCCCAGGCCATTTAATGCTATACGCATGTATTCGGCCTCAGGAAGGACTATCTTGCATTTGAATCGAGCAGTTTTGAAACGTAAGAGGTAGGACTCCACAGACTCTAAATGGGTTTGACGGTAGCATGAAGGTCTGCCAACGTCCCTTCTGGTTCTACCTTGTAGAACTGCTGGTGGAACATTTCTTCCAACTGCGCCCAGGTCTGTACCGAGTTAGGTGGTAGATTTATGTACTAAGTGAAGGCTGTCCCAGTAAGAGAATTGGGAAAGAGCCTCAACTTTAGAGCATCAATGGTCCCGACCTCTCCACATTGAACTTGAAACCTGGCAATGTGCTCTACGGTTGACTGCATGCTCTCACACCATTAAAGGTCTGGAATTCTGGGACTCTATAGCCCTTTGGGAAGGGTGTTTGTCCACTTCCTCGGTATGAGGCTTCCTATACATTGGCCTTCCCAAGGTCTGAAACCAGGTCCTAACTGTTCCTCGAGCAGGTTCAAGACTTGATCTCTTCCCATGACTAGGCCTGGCTCAGGAGGCGGCTGTGGATGCGCCTCTTGTGCCTGCTGGTTCTAGACTAGACTTGCCCCCTGAGTATCAGAGCTTTGAGGAGTACGTGCAACTCCTTTGTCCTTTTCAGAGCCCTGGCCTCCTTGCGAAGACCTTCTGTCTGTCTTGTTAGACTTGTCAAACTTGTTCTGGTCCTCGACTAAAACAAACCTTTGATCATCATTTGGAGGGGTCGAAGCTCCTCCGGTCATGACTCCCTTCTCCTCTTACCCCCAGAGTGCAAGGCTATTAGATGAAGTAGCGTGATAAAATGTTTGAGGAGGGGGAGGTACCCCCAATAAGCCAGCTTGGTCTTGACCGTTGCCAAAGATACCAAACTGTGGAAAGCCCTGCTGTTGAGGAGTGAGCGGTAGCCTCTCTGTAAGCGTAGCAACCATTTTGTTGACTGCTATGGTCAGAGGTTCCAAGGACTGAGTGAACGATTGCGAGATTGACCGCGTAACGTTGTTGGAGATCTCACGTCCCGCCATAAACATATAATTTTTGACGCTGTCGATAGCGTTGCTAAGATCTTGGGCGCTGATCTGAGGGCCAGCTTCCTTGAGTAATGGCACGTCGACTGCCACTCCCTCAGGACTTTGTGGTGGATCCGGTTGCTGTTGTTGCGGCTTCCTGACCATGATAAAACCCTTAGACGATTAGGGTCCTACTGGGCGTGCCAAAGATGTTCGGCTACGAAAATGGCTCAAGGACTAAGTGTGCGGGCGTGCCAAGACTTGTCGCGTCTAACGTAAGAGCTGGGCGTCCCTTTTCTGACTTCGAATCTGTGAGGGCGATAGTGCTGCAAACCTAAGGGCTAGATTGCAGTGGGGGTTCGTGGTTTTGCCTCTACGAGCGAGAACTTAATAATTTCCTAACCGTGTAGGAAAAGAAGTAGCAACGTAGAATAACTTTGATTTATCGTAATAACAAAGTTGGGGTATAAGAGAGATATGAATAATTTTATTACGTCGTAGTAATAAAATTGGGATACAAGAGAGATAGAAACTCGAACTACTTGGAGAAGTAATTGAGTGAAGGTGAGAAAATGAGATAATTGCTTCACTGGGAAGGCTTTGGTTTTTAAGCGTTGAGCTTGATTGGTGTGTGGACCCTTTTTCCTTCTTGTCTTCTAGCATTTATAGGCCACGGGATTGCATGCAAAGCGGATGTGTTGGCCTCTTCTCGTGGCGCCATGTGTCGTTTATAACTTCCACTTCATGGGATCATGGGGTGATGGGTAGTTATTGAAAGTTACAAAAGATCATGGGTAAGTAATGCACTGGTCCAGATCTGGGCCAAGCTTCCCGCCTTCATCATGAGTTGACATGTGTCTCGAGTGAACCTCAGATGTTGCCCCGTGTCCCGAGCAACTACCCACTAACATATTTAGTGGGGTTATGAATAGTCATGAGAGGTAAATATCAATTACCCATGTGTTTGTTTAATCACGGGTAATTGGTAGGATAATGGGCCTATTTTCTCTCCTCCTTTTATGGGTGGCAAAGACTTCCAGCCATTTGACTCAGTCAAATGGCTTTTCACAAGGCAACAATATCCTTCTTCCTCTCCACTTTTCATGGGCCACTTGGGCAATAGGCCATTCCATTAAATTGAATGGCCCTTTAATATTTTTAACCCGTAAAAACACTTATCGAGTTTAAATAAATCATGGGTCGACTGAATTCTTTTTGCAAATAGGCCCATGACTTTTTCACCTTGAGCCCGAATCCAACTAAAATTACTTGGGCCCAGTCAATATGGGTTTGGCCCAATAATTTTGTTCCAATACATCTCTATTTTTTGGCCCAATTTAATTAAAAGATAATTAATGGCCTTCCAAAGCTTGCCCAGGACTGGGTGCCAAAAACTGGTGTAAACACTTTTATATAGTTCTGATGGCAGCCCCGCAGTCAGTTCAATGTCCTCTTTCTATGTGCGTGAATCACCCTTTTTCCAAACATGGCCCAATGCTGAGAAATTGGCTATGGTCCCATTCTTTTTCGAGAGGTGCTAGGGGTACATCACTTTAGAGGTACATCAACCACACCCTCTCACATACAGATGACACTACTACAATAATAGATATGTATTACACTAAAGAAATTCACAAACATCACGGTTTTCAGTGAAAGTATGATAAAAGTGATGCTTAAATTTTTTTATCGCAGTTTAAGTACAAAACTGAGATAAAAAGTGGGTTTCAACACGGAATAAAAGACCTCGCTCTTGCGGCGAGATAAAAGAAAAACAACCTCACATTTGCGGCGTGATAAAAGATTTTAGGGCGAAAAAATGAGATAAAAGATCTCACTCTTGTGGCGAGATAAAAGAGAAAAGACCTCGCTCTTGTGGCGTGATAAAAGATTTTAGGGCAAAAAAGAATGAGATAAAAGATCTCGCTACAAAAGAGAAAAGAACTCACCCTTGTGGCGTGATAAAAAAGAGAAAAGATCTCACCCTTATTGCGTGATAAAAGATTTTAGGGAGGAACAGAATGAGATAAAAGATCTTGCTCTTGTGGTGAGATAAAAAAGAAAAGATCTCACCCTTGTAGCGTGATAAAAAAACTTAGCGCGGAAAAAAGTGAGATAAATGATTTCACTCTTGTGGCTAGATAAAAAGCCTACCCATTTAGGCGGGCGGTTTGAATTTTCACATGGGCGGACTGATACTCATTTTAGGCGGGTTTTGAAAAGTTATGTGAGGAAAACGATGTCGTTTAAGGACTTTGAATTTTTTTTTAAAAGGTAAGAAAATAAGCTCTAATTACACTTATCCCAAAAAATCTTTACATTTCATCTTCATCTTCACGCTCAAAAAGATATATAGAGAGAGAAGGCAAATTCCACGAATGGGTTTCACCAGTGCCCAGTTGTTTCTTCGATGACGGTAAGTCGAGAATGGAGTTGGGTTTTGAGATTTTGGGGTCCGAAGTTTTTTGACAGGCCTATTTGGCTCGAGATCGTCGTCGTCAATGGGTTTCTGAGGTTGTCTTATTTTTCAGCTAAAGAGCTCGTTGACCCTGTTTTCGGTTGGATTTGGATAAAAATCAATCTTGGTTTTGTGTTGTGTTTCGTTTGGAGCCTGTTTTGATGTGCCACCGGTCTTACTCTGTTCCATTACTGATCACAAGAGGATTAGCAGAGGGAGAGAGAAGTATTCTTGGATTCTTGCCTCTTAATTAAGCAATGATGAATTGGTTAAGTTGAAACTATTTGCCAAGTAATTCCGCAATCTGTGTTACTGTGTATGCAAGGATGGAACCAGGGAGTTTAGTGGCGGCGGTCGCCACGTCAATAATTTTAGAAAATGCAATTATTATATGTGACAATTTTTTTTATCCCCAACTTATATAGTCTCTTCACTGCTACGTTTTTTTCCTTATTTTTTTATTATATTCTAGTCATAAATCTTCTATTTTTTTTCAAGAAAGGAGACCCAAAAAAGTATTCCAAAACTAAATTTAATGGGCCAAAGTGAAATAATATAAATGATGATGTGTAATTAAGAAAAAAAAAATTCCACACTCTAACCCTAAAACAACTTAACCTAAAAAAATTAAGGGAATTTAATTATTATGCCATTATCGATGCCCAAAATTAAAATTAGTCATTTTTCATACTGCATGTGTAAATGACAAATATCATTTAGTTTAGTTTTTATTATGTTATTTTAATTTTTTCTGGAGCCGATGACTATTAATATTGTAATGCATTTTTGTATTGAGGATCAGTCTTTACGAACTTTATCTTGACTTTAATTGAATCCCCGCTAATAAGCGGTGGATGAGATCTATCTCCAAATTAGTCGTTCTATTAGGTAGGATATCGAGTCATGCAGAAAGATACCCCATTGAGTCTTCAAGTCAGCATAAGGAAATTAATGAGTAAGAGGATATATATATACTAGCAAATGCCCGTGCCTGAAGGCACGGCGCAACACATTTTGAAGACAATGAAAGCTACTGGTCCAATTTGAGCTTTGGATCTTTTCGGACAACTATGTGCTACCATTGGCATACTCAATGAGCTTATGCAAAAGCTACCATGCTAATTTTTTCAAAATGTGCAGAGTATTACAATTTTTTCAAAGCTACTGATCTCAAGCTCAAGCTAAAGCTCGCCAATTTGGCCTGTTTACCCTGAAGTTCTGCATCTGGATTTCTGCTATTGTGTGATTTATGCCCAATGAAGGGATAAATCTGGGTATATATTAAGATTCAAAAACCGTCACTTGCTAGTCCTAGTTCGATAAACGGTACACAGAAAAAATAAAAACCATCGAAACACCAATGAAAATATAAAATGGTACACATATTAGTTTGGCAAACCAGAAGATGCTCAAAAATTTGTTTGTAATGGTCAGACCTAATCAGTAAATTTTGCATTTTGCTAGAGCATCAGAAGAGTAGTTTGCATTGGGCCTCAATATTATGAGTTGTGGAGGACTGCCATATTCGGTTCATGCAACATCATTTAATTTAGCAACTTAAAAAAAGATATTATTTTGTCTCACAAAGCAGCTGTTTGCTACAAAGTCTAGAAAACCAAAAGAAGTGGTTTCAACTCATGTCATAGAAGCACATAAAAAATTGTAAAACCTTCGGGCACGGCAATTTCAAAACACAAAATCTAAAGAGTGAAGATGCTGCAATTCCATAAAACTAAGCAGGCATGTTGTAAAAATACCAATACTGTATCTGCCTAGAAAACCAAACGAAGTGGTTCCAATTCATGTCATAGAAATGCATGTCACATAGCCTCCTATTTTGAGATATCAGACGGTGGTCATGCAGTTGTGCCTTCAGCTCTGACAATGAGCAAAGGGAAAGTGCCGAATGATAAAAAGATAGCGCTAACAATCAAATGATAAAAAAGATTACAACTGGTGGTTGCATGAATACCGCCATCGGCCGAGGCACCGTCACCCTTCTCAATCTCAGCTGGTGGGAAGTGGGTTATTGGCATTTAGTTCATTACAATGGTAAAAAAGAATGAAATCAACACAATAGATTTCAACATACCTAAATTTTGAGTAAACACCCCAATCGCTTATCATTTTTTGTACACATGCCTCTTATCATTATCTTCTCTGTCATTTTGATTTAAGGCTTTCTATACATCAAATTTTATAACAGGGGCTCCACTATTTTTAAACACATAGAAGATGAATAGTATTGGAAGGGGCTCCACAATTTTTAAACACATAAAAGAAGAATAGAATAGGAAACTCATAAAAAAAAAACTTGGCAATAAAACGAACAATATTAATCAACCATTAAACGGGAAATAAAAGAATGGTAAGCCGGCCTTGTGTTCCCATTTGGGTTTCCCTATATCAAACTAAAGATCTCATATGATGCATGGACCTTAAAATCTAAATCGATTATACTAACAATCTTACAACTAAGTACAAAAAAAGGAAAAGAACCAAATATTGTATTTGAATGCAACCAAGTTTAGTTTGCAGAAAAATCTATACGTGTGAATAATTCTTGTTGCAAAAGAACAAAAATTGAGCAAGATATGTGCTCATAATAGGCCATTTTCTACCAGTTTCGAAACCTACTCCGATGTGAAGAGACAAAAATAATTTAATCAAAATTAGCTGCAACCCAAGCCAAAAAAAGAACAGAGCACCAAAGTATGTTTCGAAATCCCATGTAAATTGACAAATCATGAATAATAATGATTAAGAAGCTCCAGGTAAATTATTGGGCATTCTTCCCAAAATCAAGAGACCCACATGTAAAAAATGGAGTGACAGTTCTTAACAAAATTAAGAGACCCACATCTCAAACCCAAAAATCGAGAAACCGTGAAAAAACATCTAGAGACTGCCCATGAAAAAAAAATCTAGGAACCACTCAACTCAATTCTTGCAGTCTTGGAAACAAACTTAGGTGTGGGATGGTGGTATTGAACTGAAGGAGGAGAGAAGGAGAGAGTCAAGAAGAATAATAATATACTTGTGAGAAGGAGAGTAAATTAGAAATTAAGGAAATGCTAACCATGAATGGAAAGGATATCACGTGCAATTTGAGGTTATATTGCAAAGGATATCACGTACGTAGGTATATCCATTATTTTGTCTACCATTTAAGGAATTATTATGTTCTAAGGGGCACTTTTTGCTAAATGCCCCATTTGAGGGTTAATGGGATAGAACAAATTTTTGGCTATTGGGGCACTTTCAGTATACACCGTTTTGGTGAGTGAAAAAAATAGTTAATTTTTGGGTATTATTTTTTTGGGGTGAGTGAAAAAAAATACTTTTAGTAAAACGTATTGAAATAGAAAACAAAACAAAAAGGGGAACAAATAGAAAGTGAAGAACATAACCGAGCCATCAGTACCTATGGAGAGAGAACTGCAAAATACGAAAGACGGGAAGAGAGAACTGGATTGACTGGGTTAGTGATGCCTTTTTCCTCTATAAAACAACTTTGAAAAATAAATAAAAGCCTTTTTTGTTAGAGGTTATGCTCGGGTAGAGGTTATTAATTAGTTGATGTAGTTAATTTGGAAATGATTTTGGAATGATTTTCCTTATGTTGCTTTCCTTATGTCACTACCAAAAAATAAGTGTAGTGTAGAAACATTTTGGAAAATTTAGTGCAGAAATTCATTACATAAGGAAATGATTTAAAATGACTTTCCTTATGTTGCTTTCCTTATGTCACTACCAAAAAATAAGTATAGTGTAGAAACGTTTTGGAAAATTTAGTGCAGAAATTCATTACTGAAAATAATAGTATTCAATCAAGCTTTCAAAAATCATGACCAAAAATTAGGGAGAGAGAGAGAGAGTGAGAAATTTTCCTTACCCAATTTTTCTACCCAAAATTATTTTCATAAATCAGTGGGATTGTTCCAAAATTACTTGCTTCTCCTACCTAAAATTTCCGTAACGTTTTGGAAAATTTAGTGTAGAAATTCATTACTGAAAATAATAGTATTCAATCAAGCTTTCAAAATCATGACCAAAAATTTGGGGGAGAGAGAGAGAGAGAGAGAGAGAGAGAGAGAGAGAGAGAGAGAGAAATTTCCCTTACCTGATTTGTCCACCCAAAAGTATTCTCATAAATCAGTGGAATTGTTCTAAAATTTTAGGTAGATTGATTCATTTCAATAATGTAGACAGAAACTTCTGGACTATTAGTTGATGTAGTTAATTTGGAAATGATTTTGGAAAAGTAGGATGACGTTATTGCATAAGGAAATGATTTGAAATGATTTTCCTTATGTTGCTTTCCTTATGTCACTACCAAAAAATAAGTGTAGTGTAGAAACATTTTGGAAAATTTAGTGCAGAAATTCATTACATAAGGAAATGATTTAAAATGACTTTCCTTATGTTGCTTTCCTTATGTCACTACCAAAAAATAAGTAAAGTGTAGAAACGTTTTGGAAAATTTAGTGTAGAAATTCATTACTGAAAATAATAGTATTCAATCAAGCTTTCAAAAATCATGACCAAAAATTAGGGAGAGAGAGAGAGAGAGAGAGAGAGAGAGAGAGAGTGAGAAATTTTCCTTACCCGATTTTTCTACCCAAAATTATTTTCATAAATCAGTGGGATTGTTCCAAAATTTTAGGTAGATTGATTCATTTCAATACTGTGACAGGAACTTCCGGACTATTAGTCGGATTGATTCATTTAAATTTTAAATTTGAAATTAGACAATAAATGAAAGGAAACTTCCGGACTATTAGTCAGATTGATTTATTTAAATTAGACAGTAATTCCATTTTTTATTGATTTCTCTAATTCTATATTAGGGAAACATTTAAGACTAAAAAAGGAATATAGAATGGAGGGCTGAGATTTATGCAAAAGAAGGGGATAAATCTAGACCGTTGGTTGTTTTTTGGATTCAAACACTTCCCTGTTATATTATATACTAGGAATTACCCGTGCCTGAAGGCACAGTTTGAAATTGGTATTCAACTAATATCTAATTTTGAAGGTCGAAATTGGTATTCAACTAATATCCAATTTTGAAGGTCAAGTATATCCACCGATTTACTTGAATCGGCACAAAAAAACTAACAAACTAACAGTTGTAGTGCCCGGGCCCAAATCTGAAGGCACTTATCGTCAGCCATTTAAATTCACAGCCAATTCGACCACACTACAAACTACGGATCACAATTGGCAAAAAAATCAAGCTTTAGAATGTAAGAATACAAAACCAGTAGTTAAACTTAATAAACCGGTAATTAAACTTAATGATAATATAGCAACATCTAGCTTTTATTCATCAAGTTTTCTAAAATCAAAAAGAAAAGACAAAACATTATCAGCCCTTAAATTGAATATATAAATGTAATTCCACCTCTACTGAAACATTGATAACAAAGTAGTAGACTTTCTAAACTTCGAGCTCCAACCAACTTGGTATCTGTTACTGATTAGCCAATGCAACCTACTAAAAAACCAGATGGCTCTTCAGCTCATATACCATTTCAAACATCAAGCAAGAAAATTTAATGTCATACAACCTGACAAAAAAAGAAGTAAACAACGGCAAACCGTAACAACGGAAAATTATCGAGTGTTTTTTTTCCTTGATCGAAGAGTGTGTATTCAAATTCTTAAATGGTCCAACTTTTCTGAAATCTGAGGAGTGCAACTGTGCTCGTGCCAAAAGTCACTAATGCAAGAACATTAACATAAAACAATGAAAAACTTTCGCGTCTCTTTCGCGTCTTTTTTTAATCTCGTAAGGCTCGTGCTATGCACGTCTTAGAAACAAAAGCACATGGATTTTTGTTGGACAGAATTGTAAGTTTGTTTTTGTTAATCTCATAAGGCTCGTTCTCTAAGAAACAAAATAAAGACCGATTGACCCATTAACCCATACTGAAGGCGTTAGTGGGCATTCTAATGCTTTGCAATATATTTTTGTAAAAGCAAAGTCGCAACACCATTAACCCATTAGTGGGCATTTTAATGCTTTTTACCGCTTGAGTTATTTGGGATCCCCATCAAATTTTTTTAGAATATCATACTGTCCATGTGAACAGAAACTTAATCCGAAATATAAAGTAGTACCTGGTACCAAAATGGGTTAACGTTTTGGGTGTAGGGAACGTTTCCCTATTCCTTTTTTCAATTGGTTTGTTCTTCTAATCAACTGATCAAATTTCAAAACATGAGAAAAAAAACAGAAGTGGAGTAACATACTTCTTTCATGACTTTGCACAACACACCAAAGAACAAAGAACTAATTTTATAAACAACCAATTTCTGATTCACAACTGTCACGTACAATCGTTTAAAAAAAAAAACAAAGAGACATACCTCTAGAGAGAGAACTGGAGAGAGGGCGAGAGTCAGAGGCAATTTCAAACTCATGCAACTTATCCACTTTGAATAAGAGGTAAAGCTTATGATCTTTAAACTCCAATACGAAGCTCAAATCAATAAGGGTCCTCCAAACATGAGCACAATATGACCCCAACAAAAGTCCTAAGGTTAACCAAGGCAAGCTGTTAGGAAAAATAAAGCAAATCCCAAGTTCATCATGTCTCATTCAACAATATTACACAAAATTAGCTATAGAGAAATAAGATGAAGACAAAAGAGTAAAGAAAGCCTTGAATACAAACCGCATGCATAAGAGTAAACCATCCTCATAGACTTGGCGTATCCATATCAAAATGGGTAATCCGCAAGGAAAAGCAGATTAAAAGGTGGTTCAACATAAGCTTCGTATCCAGATCCCATATTGAAAAGTAAAAAGGAGCTGCAAAGTACAGAGCGGCGAAGACCAAATTAGTTGTTGGCGTATGACATCATTGACATGGTACTATGCCATGGATTAAAAGGTTTAAAAGAAGTTTAAGTACATACACAATCAAACTGCAAAACGGTTAAGGGATTTCCAAATTAAAATATAAAAATTATATAAGAATCAAAATATTGGTAATACTTACAACGCCGCCACTCCTACCAATCGAAATATGATATGCCATCACTCCTCCGAATCTGCAAACAGCAAATAAAAAGATGCTTAAGATTTACTGTAATAACAAAAAGAATAAGAAATTGATCTATTTTTCAATTGCGAACATATTTTTCGCACAATATGTACTCTGACATGCATTTGTTAGAAAAACAAATACTAAAGAGGAGAAAGAGAAATTTTTATATCCAAGCATTGACCTATGCAAAACTCAAGAAACGGATTAAAATAGGGGGAAAAAACAAAGTTTATAAAGGTATAGAATGAAACGATATTTCTAATTGGCAATACGGAGATGGGAGAAGAGGATGGGAGGGGGAGGATGTTGTACGGAAATGTACATTCTTGGGGCTCCGTTGGGGGTGCTTGCAAATTGGTTTAATTAATTAGCTCCACTCCATACCCTTATTCACGCTACCCCACCAAACTTAATTTTTATGACTCCAACTTAGGCCAACAATAAAGATCAATTAAAACCGTCCATCTCGTAGATTTCACCCTAAATAACATGTGTGGAAAAAATGAACTTGGTCCAACACAGTGACCTTTAGAAAATTGAAATGTTGCTGAAGCATAAAAGATAAAACGAACAGTAGCTTGTCGTGGATTGAGCTTTTGAACAAACTATAAATCTTAAATGGAAATGCCCATATTAGTGGACAAATCTAAAACTGTACGTACCAGCAAAGATATTCCAAACCATGCACAAAAAAATGAGATTTGAACAAATGGTGTCTAGCTTATTTTAACAGAATAAAAAGAAGACATACAACTAGTGTCTTATTCCGACTATTTTTTCCACTTGCTAAATCATACAATAAAAAAATACCAATAAAGAGAGCGAAAGAGTCATACTTGCGGAGAGAGAATTGGAGAGAGGGTGAGAGTCACAGAGACAGGAAAGAGAACTGGAAAGAAAACCCCCACACCGTCGCGATTTGTATTTTCACTGGAGAGAGGGCGAGAGTGAGGGAGACAGAAAAGAGAAGTGTAAAGAAAATGATTAGGGAGAGAGAGGGAGAGAGAGAGGGAGAGGGAGAGAGCAAGAGAGAGATTCGTTCACTCAAATTTCATTACCGAAAACAGAAAATGAGAATCAAATGGCAATGTCAAGCATTGTTTTCCATTGTGGCATGGCATTATGTCATTACCCGTTATAGCATAAATGTTACTCCTGTTACCCGAAATTCTTCCCAAAAAAAAATTCGTTCCACGCCATCTCTCTGTGTATTAACCTTCATTACCAAAAATCCTCCCATACGATTTTTGTATATATTTCAACGCCATCATTAACAAAAACTCTTAGCGTTCATTCATCACAAATAAATCATTACCAAAACCAAAAAATTAATTATCGAAACTGAAAGAATCATTACTCAATCATTTATTCCAGAAAATGCAACGTATTTACCAAAATGCCAGGGTTGAATCAAGGGAGGAGATTTATGCAGAAAAATATGTGTTAAGCCAACGGTTAAGATTTATGTAGAAAAAATGTGTGGGCCACCACACCGTCGCGATTTGTATTATAGATGATATATATATATATATATATATATATATACACACACTCACAAATTTTCCAGTGCTTTGGGAACACAACCACGTGGATATTCTTGTATTCTTAATTTATTTTACTTTTGCTTGAACCCAATCAAATCTACAACTATGACTATGCAACCAAAACTAATGAGCTAACCAAGATTAAGAGTGACCAATCTGATTCAAATATAGCCAGGTTCATTAGAAAACATTATTTGGAGACAGTTGCATTCTTTACTTTTTATAATCATGTATATCTCAGTGTCTCGTGCCACTTTTAATTAATTAGTTGAAGATAGATTCCTTAAATTGTCTTTTGAAACAATTCCAACTATAACATTCACGAGATCAAGAATTAAGAAGGAACCAGATCAGAAGTTACTATGGGAGGATTTCTTGACCTGGGAATTATCCTGCTGACAAGTACGTATGTGTACTATTCAAATAGTCTTGGTCTCTCTTTTTGGTTTCATTTAATTGAGAATGATGGTTTGGTGTCTAATGAGAGAATATAATCAACTTGACTGAATGAAATTCATTTCCCATTGAATTAATAGGTCCCCACTTTATCAGCTAGTGGCAAACAAGGGCCTCATACGTTGTTATTGAAGCTGATCACTGCAGGAGTTTTCACTGAAAGTTTGCTAAAATAAACAAACGAAATGTCTCAGTTGCACATTGAATGAGCTTATCCCCACACACGGTCATTCTCGTATTTGAGAAGGATTGTGTGTGGAATTTTTTTGCTCAAATCCAATATTGGAAGACTCCGCACTTCATTAATTTATTTGTTTGTATATTTGTTTGATTGAAGATTCGTCCATTTGGATTGGAGAAGCTAGTAAATGTTTTTTTTTTTTTTTGTGGAAATTAGTATTTTGCAATACTTGATTTAAGTGAGAGTTTTGGTTAAGAGTTTCTTATTGCACTTTTGGTGAGAGAATTTATAATAAATGGTCATACACTATAATATTGCAGAATGAATGAGCATTGGACCCACATTATAATATTGCATCATTATAATGTATGACCTATAATGACTTGCGCCAGCTGACATGCTAACCAAGGATGGAACAAAGGGGGTCTAATGGCGGCGACCGCCACGACAAGAATTTTAGAAAATGCAATTATTATATGTGACAATTTTTTTTATCCCATACTTATATAGTCTCATTACTGCTAGGTTTTTTTCCTTATTTTTTATTATATACTAGTCAAAAATCTTCTATTTTTTTTCATGAAAGGAGACCCAAAAAAGTATTACAAAAACTAAATTTAATGGGCCAAAGTGAAATAATATAAATGATGATGTGTAATTAAGAAAAAAAATATTCCACACTCTAACACTAAAACAACTTAACCTAAAAAAATTATGAGAATTTAATTATTATGTCATTATTGTTGCCCAAAATTAAAATTAGTCTTCGTTTGTACTCCATGTGTAAATGACAAACATCATTTAGTTTAGTTTGTGTTATGTTATTTTAATTTTTTCTGGAGTAGATGACTATTAATATTGTAATGTAGGAGTATTTTTTTAATATACATTTCGCCACTGCTAGGGTAAAATTATGTTTCCATCCTTATGTGTACATAATAGATAGGCATGCAATGTTATGTCAGAGGCATGCCCAAATCGCTCACTTTCTCTAATTGGAAATCAATTCAGTGCTAAGCACATGACTATTATATATAGATGGTGTACGTAAACCTCTGGATTAGACCAAATGGGAAGTTTCAGCGTATGTATTTTTATATATATTTTAATATCATGTTAATTGCATTTTAAAAAATTCAACAAATTGTAAAGAAAAAAAAGTTTTTTCACTTTAGGAAGTAAATATAAATATTTTTATTTTCCTAATGTAACAGAAGTTCTTGGCTAGCTTAGTGGTAAGGACTTGAGAAATCAATCAAGCGTGCGTGGGTTTGAAACTTGGCAATGATAAGAAAAGATGGTCTAATAGATTCAAAGAAAAGATCACGCGCAATGATTTTTCATCTCAATTTATGATGTGATTATTTTGAACTTTCAATCACGGTTACAGACCGTGATCTAAAGTGACATACAATCACTTTCAAAAAAGAGAAACAATCACGCCCAAGAGAAACAATCACAACTTATAACCATGATAAAAGAGAAACGATTACGCCTTTTGGCCGTGATTATTTCTTTCTTTCAATCACGGTTTATAACCATAATAAAAGAGAGTGACTTACAATCACACCCAGATCCATCACGGTAGCAGAAGCGTGATGAAAAACTTACAATCATGGCCAATAGCTGTAATCTTTATGTTTTATTGCATGTAGTAGTGCGAACCCATCTGTATTTGAGAGGGGTGTGGTTGATGTGCTTGGAACCCACTTGTATGTGAAAGTGGTGTGGTTGATGACTTGATGTGCCTCTAACATTTTTGTTCTTTTTTAGGTCCAAGACTTGGCCAAAATATTAAAAATAGTACTCCTCTTTTGGGCACCAACATGCATCACTTCTGTGTTATTTTGCTACAATTTTGCTATCAGCTACGACTAAAATACCGATCCTTGTAATGATCCTACGTGGAAAGCTCTAAGGGTCCCACTTTTCTACTTCTCCAGCTTTGAAAACGACGCGCGAGGTTCAAAATTTTGGGAAAGTTAATTTTGGTATACACAGTCTCTCTCTCTCTCCCTCCAAAAGGGATCCTGCAACGCCACCACCATAGCTTCTCACATACGTCGAACCATCACCGATTGACCACCACCGGAGCCTCGGACATACACCCGCCCACCACCACCGAAGCTCCCACTGATCAACCGGCCCACCACCACAGACGCCGTACCACGAGTCGTCCTAAACCACTGATCCACCACCAAAGTCGCAACCAAAGTTGCCCCACCACCACCAACTCCTCTCTCCGACCGATTTCTCTGTCACAGGTTTGGGTCACTTAAAAAAAATTCGTATCTTTGGATTTTCTCCTTTCCTTTATTTATTAGCTAGTGAATACCCTCACAACTTATGGGCTTAGATCCTCAAATAACTTTGATGTTAGATGTTGATCACAAGCATGAAGTATGAAAATGCTGTCTGCGATTTGCGATTCCCTTGTTTGACTTGTTGCACTCTATATTCAAAGAGTCTTGAAGGGAAAGGATGATTGTTTAAAGTATATGGGTACCTTGTATGTGGTGCCTCCCTTTTGTTAGATGTTTGTTTTCACCCTTACTCGACATGGAAAAAGAAGACAAATGAAATATTGAATGTTTGTTTCCACCAATTTATTATTCTGTAATAGTATGAATGTTTAATGTTTCAATGCATTGTAAATGTGAAGTATTGTGGACTAGTTCAACTCTTTTTTAAACGTAGTTGTGTGTGTTCTTATGCCATTGTATTTCTTATTTGTAGAATCATGGAAATACAAGATCCGAATTTAGAGGATGATCCGAATTTGGAGGAAGGTCAGAAATTGGAGGTGGTATTGGAACCTAAGGTTGGAACAATATTTGATTTTGAGTACGAAGCCCAGGAATGTTACGCTACTTATGCGAAAGCAAAAGGTTTTGGTTCGCTCACAAAAACCTCTAAGAAGTGTGACAATGTAAAGTCGAATATAACTTATGATTGTCATCGGGGTGGAAAGCCCAAGCCAACGGGTTTGAATCCCGTTAAATCCCATCCAACACCAAAAATAGATTGTAAAAGCCCATATGAATATCTCTTTGCAAGTTGATGGGAAGTGGATGTTAAATTCGATTGAACTGAAGCACAACCATGAAATGGACTCGGAAAAAGTAAAATATCTTTGGTGCTACCGGACTATCCCACCACATATGAAGAGGACAATTGAATTGAACTCGGCAGCCAGAATCACAATGAACAAAATCATTGCCTCATGTGTGATCGAGGCAGGGGGCCTGATAATATAACACGGATAGAAAAGGATGGAAGGATTTACAAGGATAAACAAAGGCGTTTACAGCTCAAAGAAGGGGATGCCGAGGCAATGCATAAGTACTTCGTTAAAATGCATTTTATAATTCGTGTCTCGTATCTGTTATTTGTTGGGTCTGATAAACTTCATATTCTGATGGTTATGATGGTTCTTTTGCTGATACTAGTCTGAATGTGCTGGTTCTTTTGTTGATCTTATTTGCATGTGTTGGAGTTGGAAAGCTCACAACCTTAGCTTATTTGCACTCTGTAACGCAATTCGGATTTGAACTCTGTAACTAGGCTAGCTCAAGCTTTTTTTTTGATCGGCTAGGCTAGCTCAAGCTTTTGAACTCTTTCTTTTGCGCTGATGGGGAATGTCCCACTTGAACTTTATTTATTTTGCTAATGTGAAGCTGGTTACAGAATGTAAAAAGGCAAAAAAAAAAAGCTGTTTTGAAGACACCAGGAAAATCTTTTCGAAGTAATATGTATTTTTCTTTCAATTCTTGAACATCAGTTAAGTTAATTTATGGACATGTGTAGAGGTATATGCAAACAGAGAGAGAGAGAGGAATCAATGACAGAGAGGAATCCGTGTCATGTCGACGTATTTGTGTTGTGTCTGTGTATCCATATTGTGTCGGCGTATCCGTGTCGTGTTGGCATATCCGTATCGTGTCGGTGTATCCGTGTCGTGTCGGCATATCCGTATCGTGTCCGGGTATCCGTGTCGTGTTGGCGTATCCGTATCATGTTGGTGTATCCATATTGTGAATCAATGACAGAAAGGAATCCGTGTCATGTCGGCGTATCTGTGCTATGTCAGTGTATCCATATTGTGGCGGCGTATCCATGTCTTGTCGGAATATTCGTATCGTGTCGGTGTATCCATGTCGTGTCGGCATATTTGTATCGTGTTGGTGTATTTGTGTCGTGTCGGTGTATCCATATTGTGTCAGTGTATCCGTATCATATCGGTGTATCCATATCGTGTCGGTGTATCCGTTTCAGCCCATAAACATATACTCCATAGCATTTTCCGCTCCAGTAGAGCAATAGAAACCATTGCCTACATTATTTTTGAACTGGTAAAGCAAGCAGTTGGCTGACATTAATCAAAGCCTACACTTGACTTCGTTTTTGGTTGACATCTTTTCAGTCATCTCCCAAACTGTTTCCATTTTGTATCCTGTTTCATTTTATGATATACTGTTTTCATTCACAAGGATTCAAGTTCATGCAACTAGAATTCAATTTCAGTGGAGAATATGTTTATATCAATTGTATTAGCAAAAATTTGCACCATTCTCCCATTCATCAAGAAATTTCTAACTTTGGTAGGTAACAAAATCAGGATCTTAAACAAGGTAAAGCAAGATTTAGTTTCCCATAACAGGAGAAACACTTGAAATTCCATAACAAGAGAAACACTTCCATCATGTGAAAACTGAAAATCCCATTACAAAAAAGATAAAATCTTATTCCTTAACAGCACACAATGGCTGATTTTCGGCATGATTAGGCCAAACAAGCTGTTGTGGCTGAAATCAATCTTCGAAAGCTGTAGCAATTGCCCGATTCGAGGTGGGATTGGACCCGAAAACTCATTCCCATCGAGTAGAAGCTTCTGAACACCCGAGAAGTTTCAGATACACGCCCGTAACAACCCAATGATTCTTATACGAAAAGCCGCACCACTTTCATTATCATCTGAATGGAAGTCTCAAAACTCAATTCCTCTTATCTAACTAGACTCTCAATTTAGTTTTTAAAAAAAACTAGACTCTCAATGCAATGAAACGAACTGTTTAATGTCACTCTGGACAAAGGCATTCAAATCCTTCTCAGCGCGCAATGAACTGTTTCTCTTCACCCTTGTTGTTCACAACAATCATTGGCTTGTCACCAGGACCAGCAATGACCATGAAGGGTCATAGCTTAAGGTCACTTTGCACGGAGGCATCATTAAATCTTCTCTCGATGAGACGTTTTGCATCTGAGAACAAACAAAGGACCACAAATAAGCATATTTAGCAATCTTGCGTCACAAAAACATGATCCAATAATCCAGCCAGAAAAATAAAGCATTGAAAGAAACCCTCTTTTCAGTAATTCATGGTCATCTATTCACCACAAAACAACACGGATTAATGAAATACTCCAGTCATACGTACTCCATCCAACTTCACTCCAGTCATATAGATTTATCCTCCAAAAAAATACATTTGTTGGTTGCAAATTTGCAGTTTACTAATATCTCAAATGTTCCAATTACAGTTCACGAATGACAAAGGGCATATTTTTGTCTCTATACAACTGAAAGAGGAAGTGAGACACCCATTTGATTCTTTGGAGTGCTGAAACATAACAGGACAATGAAAAGAACCCGAATTGGAAAAAATAATGGGACAACATATTTGCTTAAAACTCAAAACTCGTATAAATCATAAGGTAGTTACGAAATCTGGAAAAAAAAAAAAACCCCCCTAATTGGAGAGGCTTAGACAACCCTAATTTATAAAATCGGGAAAAAAAAGGACCTAATTTTTGTGTGTGCACATTAGTGAAAGAATCAAATATAGATTAATGGAGAGGGAAGTGACAGAGATACCTTGAGAGAGAAGAGATGGTGGTGGTGTGTCGGTGGTGGTAGGGGTGGCCGTCGGTGGTGGTGCGTCGAGAGGGTAGTTTGAGATGGAGGAGAGAACAGAGAAGAGATCGTGGTGGTTCTGTGTCGGTGGTGGTGGTTGGGGAGTTTTGGGGTGGCCGTCGATGGTGGTAGTCGAGAGAGGAGAAGAAAGGAGATCGTGTTGGGTGGGTGGCTCTTCACGCGTGAGTGGTGCTTTGAAGGAAAGAGAGTAACTCGATTCAAAAAAATTCGCAACTTTTGAATTGGGGGGGGGGGGGGGGGGGGGGGTTGTTTTGAAATTGGAGAGACAACAGAGGAGTGGGACCCTTAAAGCTTTCCACGTAGGATCATTACAATGGTCGGTATTTCAGTCGTAGCTGATAGCAAAATTGCATTTTCACTTCGGAAACTATGGGCGCGAAAGGAGCAAAACTAAAAAGGCCCAATTTATAATCAATTCTTTTAGCTCTGCCCACGTAAATTTAATTTACGGTTTTAACTTAGGGAAAATTTCAAAATAGCACCTGACCTTTCACACAAATCACACACAGGCACATGACCTTTTAAAATTATCAAAAAAACACCTGACCCACCCTAAATAAGGAATCAAGCTTAATTTAATAAATTTTTTTTGAAAAGGCTTAATTTAATTTAAAAATTAAATACTCATAACTATGCAGCCAAATAAGATTACTCTGTATTAAACAAATGAAAAGGCAAAAACAAAAAACATATAATAGTCATGGGTAGGTGTGAAAAGTGCCAAATCATGGGTATTTAATTACTAAATTAAGCTTGACTATTCTATATTTTTTGTTTTTGCTTTTTCCTTTGTTTTAATATGGAGTAATCTTATTTGGCTGCATAGTTATGTATATTTAATTACTAAATAAATCTTGATTCCTTATTTAAGGTGGGCTTGGATTGAAAAGATAAGCAATATTTGTAATTTATTGACTCGTATTGACGCAAAACTAATAACGCGCTTTTTTTCTTTTGAATAAAGATAAAAATTAAGTTATTAATTGACTTTTAAAGCCAAATCGAGTCTTAATCTTGTTTATGAGTATAATATTGTGTTTTGCCAAAATAAGCCTTAATCTTGTTTTGCCAATATTCGTGCCAAAATGCACATTTTCAGCATTTCCGTTTGTTTTGGATGGAAAGTTAACGGCGGGTGTAAAATTGATGGATTTTTAAATAGGTCAGGTGTTTTTTTGATAATTTTAAAAGGTCAGGTGCCTATGTGTGATTTGTGTGAAAGGTCATGTGCTATTTTAAAATTCTCTTTAAGTTATTAAGCCCCCAAAAACACCTACAATGCAAAAGTTAAGCATTAAACTGGGAGTAATGATATAAATAGACTTAGCAAGGATAAATTAGGGAGCGCTAATGTGAACATTTACGCATTTATCATTGGCCCAATAAATTTAATTCTAAAATAATTTTTAGATTTCTTTTCTAAAAAATTAGAGGGTTAATGACTAGTATATAATAAAATGTAATGGAAAAAATCTAGTGGTGATTGGTCTATATTATTTGGAGATAATTTTTTTACATATGATGATTGCATATTTTAAAATTCTTGTCGGGGCGGCTGTCGCTACTTGTCTCATGGCTCCATCCATGAAGGCATCTATATATAACAAAAATAATATTAGTTCAATATTTTTCCATTAGGAATGGATAAGACTATATTTCCATACCTATTTTGGTTGGTCGAAAATATGTAAGCATGCTGTCTTTTTCGTTTAGGAAAACTAGTTCACTTGGATATGCTATAACTATGAGTCTTTAAATTTCTCATGTCCTCATATTTCATTATAGATAACAGACCTTCTGGTCTTCCAGTGCCTCACCGATCAACACAATGGCCCCCCAACTTCTACAATTCCGCCGGCGATGGCGGCTGTGTCCGATGAAAGCTGTAACTCTAACGGTAGTGGTGACCACCGTGGCGATGCTAAATCTGGTGGCGACGGCAGACCCACAAACCAAGCTTTTAAACACGGGGTGCAGCCAGTACAACGCAACAAACCTCTCCAACTTCAACGCTAACTTAAATGACACATTTTCCCAACTCCGGAGCCAATTGTCTGGGGTGAACACAAAGTTCGCCACCGGACAGCAGACCGGGTCAGACCAGGTTTACGCCATGGCTCAGTGCAGGGACTATCTATCTACAACGGACTGCGTGGCGTGCTTTGATGTGGCGGTGGTTCTGATACGCAACTGCACGGGTGCTAATGGCGCTAGAGTAATTTTTGATGGGTGCTTCCTCAGGTAATAATCCCTCTTGCACATAGTAGTATACTAGTATTAGATTGGGAGTAAGTTTTGGCATAATTGATATGTTTCTGTTTATTTTAGATTTTGTAAACTATTTTCTTGTTTTTTTGTGTCAAATTTTGAAAATGATTCATATGTTTTGACAAGAAGAATTTAAGGAAACCCAGAGAGAGAGAGAGAGAGAGAGAGAGAGAGAGAGAGAGAGAGAGAGAGATGTTCAATTATAAGAGGAGCAAATCGCATTGGTAGGAGAAGCAAGTTGCATAGACAGATAGAACAATTCTTTTTATGTTAAATATTCAATCACATAGGTAAAAATTAAGAGCAAGTTGCCTTGTTCAGCTAAATAATTTATCTTGGATTATTTTTTTTTTATTCAAATTTTTTTTTTTCGCATTTATTAGTTTTTCTTTAATTTTTTAAGGATTATTGTTTTGTCATGATGAAAGAATTATCTAAAAAGTAAAAAATTATGGCCGAAACTCAATTTTTTTAATAAAGACAAAAATAAGTCAATAAACCAATTTTTTCGTCTTTATTAAAAAAAATAAATTTTGATTGTTATTTTTTACTTTTTAAATTTCTCTCGTCATGATGAAGCAATAATCTCCAAAAAATTGACGACAACGTAACAAATGCAAAAAAAATTGAATAAGGACAAAAAAATAAGTCACTTGGCTTGTTAAGCCGAACAACCACGTAACTTTGATAATAAAAAAAGTCGCTTTGGTATTGGAGAAGCACGTTAAAGGAAAATCATGTGAGTGTTATTCAGTTATAATCCAAGTGCATGCAAGTCACTTATGTTGAAAGTGTAAAAGTCTAGATTGTGGGTAACCTACAAAGAGTAAAAATATTAAAGAAATTTCTCTTTTACCATAGCGGAAAAAGGCTTTTGTTACCACAAAAAAAAAAAAAAGTGTTTATTCTTCTTTTTTAGAATGGCTTGTGTTCCATTTTGTAGTGCTACTAGTTTTGCAAAAATTAATTTGAGTTTCAATACATTTTAGAAGAAATGATAAAGAATTAGAAAGAGATGAATTTTTGAGAAAGAGAGAGATAAGTTTTTTTTCCCCCACGGAGAGAGAGATTAGGTTGGGCTATAAAAAAGAAGATAGAGAAAGATAGGTAAAAAGGGAAAATTATTTGGCCGTCTTGCGTAGTGCCCCATGCATCCTTATCTAGCTACCATATATTTGTGAACCAGGGGAACCTGTAGTGCAGAGGTGCACTACAAAATTATAGTGCACGATTTGAGCGGTTTGTCTTGACAATTAATGATCAAGCTTAACCATCGATGAGGTGAACCTAGCACTACGGAATCCCCAAATCTTATATTTCCGTGGGGTTCAATACATCGAATAATTACGGGGGAGAACTATGATGGAAGGGGAAGAGACGAGTAGGGGACGGTAATTTCGTGAGTTGAGTTTTGTTCACCCTCTATTTAAGAGGGTGAACATTACCCTCCTCTTTATTGGTTAAAATGGTGTGGATCCCACCATAAAGTAATGTCATGCTTACTAAAAAGTGTATTGCATAAGTGGGACCTACACCATATCAACTAATTAAAATGAGAGTAATGTTTACCCTCTTTTAAAGAGGGTGAACAAAATTGCACTCAATTTAATCGGAATTTTCCATGACATTGACATTAGAATAACACTCCATTTCAATGCAATTAATATTCCCCCACTTCAATGCAACGGTTAATGTTGGCTAGTCACCCGAATTGGGGATGGCGTTGTGCACCTCCGAGTCATCGGATCGTGCATCCAACAACTCGGATCTCATCTCGGCAATAAATGACTTTCGATCGTTAATTGTCGAGATAAGATCCGAGTTGTCGGATGCACGATCCGACAATTCAGAGGTGCGCAATATGGTGCAGTGCATCTTACTGCACAGCACCAACCACAAAAGTCCTAACCATCCACTCCAAAGTTCATATAACTGTTGATCGTAATATCCAGAAGACACATGATTACAGGATCCAAATTTGTAGTCTAATCTATAACAGAACATGGGCGCCCATCTTCTAAACTCAAACATTTAAAAAAGAAATTCATTCTTTTCCCGAAACTTAAATTTTACACCTCGTTATTTTGACAAGAAATTTCAAAATCACATAGTTTGATTGCTCTCGGCTAAAAGTCAATCAAATAAAATTTCAGAGACTTTCGCGATAGATGACGAGGTACGTACTACTGTTAGAGCATCCCAATAGGCTCAATCCAATTTTAGGTAAAAAGACTACTCCCTCCGTCCCATAATATTTGTCTGGTCTGCAAAACGAAGACGTAAAAATAATACAATTTTTGTAAAAAAAAAATCAAATTTTTTTCAATAATTCATTAGATATCGATGAGTTCTTTTAATTTATGAAAAAAGTTTGAATTTTTTCTAGAAAGAAATGAATTATTTTTTAATCCTCGTTTTACGGATTGGACAAATAATTTGGGACGAATGGAGTATTTTTTTTGATCAGCGGCAAAGAGACTATTCAAAGGGCCAAAATTAGTGTTTAGTTAGCCCTTACAAAAATTCATAACCCAACAACCTAAGCAAAATTAGTGTTTAGTTAGCCCTTACAAAAATTCAGAACCTCTGATAAAAAAGAAGAAGACCCATTTCCAATTTTCCACTCTTTCTCCGGCATCCGTTCTCCGGCACCTCTTCTCTCTCTCTCTCTCTCTCTCTGAAAACCCCTTCTCTCCTTCACCGCCACCACAAACCCACAATTTGCTTGGAAACCCAAATCAAAATTAGGGCTCTACACAGGTACATACATACCCATCTATATATATCTCCAGTGGCGGACTCAGGAATTTGACATATCGGGGGCATGAATTTTTTTTTTGTAACCATTATTACGAGTTACAGTTAAGCACATTTACTCCAAATAATTTTAACATTCATGATAAATTAACAATTTTAAAAGTATGTATGTATTTTAATAATTAGCTACTTGGGCAAACTTGCGCACCTTGACTATATGCATTATCACATGTTCATCATCTATTTTTCTATTACTAACTCTACTATTATAGTTTTGGGGACAAAAAGTATACAAATGTAATGTGGAGGTAGACTCAAACCCATGAATAATAAAAAAATTAAGGTACGCATTACTATTTTCTATTGCCTTTTAGAAAGGAAAAAAAAACACATTTTCTACTCTTCCTTTTGGAAAAAAGACAGATTTTTCTATTACCTTTTGGGAAAAAAAAAAGAGAACATTTTTACTCTGCTTGTTGGCAAAAGGGCAAAGAGAACTACAGGAAAGCACGGGCAAGTCTCAAACCTGCCACCTCTTTGTTAAGCATGAGGGCACTTAACCACTGCACCAACAGTCAAAACCTTACAAGCATTCAACATAAATAATATATATACAAAAAAGCAAAAAATAAATTTTTTTTTTTAAAGGCTTGGGGCCCGTGTGGGCACATGACCACACGTGCCCTATGGTGGGTCCGCCCCTGTATATATCCATAGACAGGTATAATCGAAACCACCAAAAATTCGAGTCTACAAAACCCCAGAAGAAATTACCTTTGATGCAAGAGTTGCATCGTCGCCGTCTGATTACTCCTTGTTCACGATCAGCCCCAAAAATCCCACATGCTGGAAACCCATATCTCGGATTAAATCGCACAAATCATAGAAGAAGAAGAAGAAGAGGAGAGAGAGAGAGAGAGAGAGGTTAACCTTTCTTACCTTTGCCGGAACAATACGACTGCAACTACGCCGATCTGCTGGTTGTGCAGGCGAGGAGAGGGGGAGAGAGAGAGAGGGGAAATCAACCCAAGCGACTGCTACAGTAACTCGCTCATCCCAGCGAGGTACTGTAGCGCCCATTCAAAGAGACAAGGCAGGAGCAAGTCTGCTGCTGCTGCTTCTGCTATTTGGTGGTCCACCCTTCATTTTGCCGAGAATTGAGGGTTTGAGTAGGCTATTGGAGATGCTCGTACGAGGTATCTATTCAAGATGCCTGGCCTGGACTTAATTTATGCGTAAAAAAAAATGCTTTATTCTTCAGTTTTTGTGAACAACTTAAATCAATTATATTAAGCACACACGGCAAACTTCCATTTTAAAACAAATAGAAAATCCCACAGAAATCTACCTCAAACATCAAATATGAAATTCCACTAGTGCCTTAATATTTATCCTCATTATGGTAGCATCTCCGTATCAATTAAGTTGAATTTTCTCCGTCCTATAATCTAAAAGCGAAAATTAAGTTTTTCTCACCATCAATATCTATTGATTTTAGCGAAGAAGCCTTTGGCGGTTTGGCCCAATGGTATCAAGGGGTGCACTTATATGCTAGGAGTGCAAGGAGGTCAAGTGTTCAACTCCTCCAAGATGTTAATCTTACAATTCTAGCTTTCGTCGAGCAAAAAAAAATCTGCTCATTCTCCTAAGTTATGAGAAGAAAATTACACGGTTATAATCAATAAGTGCTCGTACATAGTAATCTTGAATTCCTGATTTGGCAACATGTTGGCGGCCTCACTATGAGATTCCTAGGTCCGCCACAGGTTATTCCACTTAACAAAGAAAAAACTTTCTATCACCTTAGAATTTCCTCTTTAAAAAAATAAAATAACTTCCTCTTTCAAATTAATTGCAATAATTAATGCTAAAAATCAATATAGAGTATAGACCATAAGCCTTCAAAATTTAGGGTAACTAAAATTTAGTCCTTATTTTTTAGGGAGATTTTTCATAAGTCCACTATAGTACTTTCCAAACCCATCTAGTCCACTTCTAAGTTTCATAACCCACTAAGTCCACTAATAATTTTAATGACAAAAATACCACACCTAAGAAACAAAGGCCTTGTTTGGCTAACACAAAAAATATATATTTTTTCCATTTCTTTTGTTTTGTTGCAATCAAGCCGCCGCCGCCGCCACCATTGCCGCCGCTGCCACCACCGCGGTCGCCACCGCCACCACCACCGTCACCACCGCCATCACGCCTAACAAAAAACGTATTTTTTCATTTTTCTCGATTTTTTTTATTGAACCCGCTACACTTAACATTTAACGTCATATATGTGACAAATTTCTCTTTTTGTTTTTTCCTATTTTCTTGTATTGATTTTTTAACGTTATATGAGTGATAAAAATTTTCTAACATACAACATTATATGTGTGGCAAAAATGCAACAATTCTTTTTGGTTTTTCTTGTTTTTAGTCTTTAATGTTATATGATGGTCCATACAAAATATATAACATTATATGTGAGTTTTTGAATATCTAAATATCGCAAAAAATAAAAAAATTGAACATATAACATTATATTTGAGCTTTTGCAACTTTAAATCTCACAAAAAAAATAGAACAGATCATACAACATTATATGTGAGCTTCTGTAGCTCTAAATCTCACAAAAAAAAAAAAACAGAAAATATAACATTATATCTGAACTTCTGTAACTCTAAGTCTCACAAAACAAGACATAAAATCATATGTTCTATCTCAAAACATCATATCTTTCCAACAATATTATATATCTCAAAAAATAACATTATATGTTCACATATCATGCCACCATTGTCCTTATTTTCAGTCGCGTCTTGAATCCCAAGTTGAATGTTAATGAGGCCACAAGGGGTCGAGCTTCATTTTTTCACCGTTTCTTCATCAAATCCTTCAAAATTTGTGATTTTCTGCCTTCGAATAGCATTCCCATAACCTCTATCTCTACATATATACATATTTAAAACAACATAAACAACATTAATATATCTCAAAAACGAGATATAATATTATATGTCTAACTCTAGGAAAAACACATATTATACATGACAGAAGTTCACATATAATGTTATATGCTCCGTTGTCTATCTTTTTTTGAATTGGTCCACGCAGCGGCCTCTTCGACTTGCTTCTGATAATATATGGATATATTCATATGTGCTTTTGAGAGGCCACTGCGCGGACCTATTCAATAAGAGAACATATAACGTTATTAGTTCCTCTCTTTTTTTTTGAGTTTTACAGGTCAAAATCTCATATACAACGTTACATGTCCTCTATGCAAATTGAAATATTTTTTTATGTCAATACAAGCTCATATATATATAACGTTGTAACCATATATATATATATATATAGAGGAATTTTCAAGTGAAGGATCCCTCATTTTTTTAAAATGAGAGACTTTCATTTCCAGATCAAATTTTAAAAATCCGTGCCGCTCAATGTGTGAAGAACGTGGTTTTAAGGGTACCCGAGAGAAATCAGTAGAAAAAATGACCGGGAAGGGCTTCATCCGAGAAGTTTTTATTGAACCGTTCAATGAAAACTGCTTGGATGAAGCCCTTCCCAGTCATTTTTTTTGCTGATTTCTCGCGGAGACCCTTAAAATCACGTTCTGATCACTTTGAGTGGCTCGGATCATCGAAATTTAATCCGGAATAGAAGTCCCTCATTTTAAAAAAATGAGGGATCCCTCACCGGAACCTGACTAATATATATATATATATGTACATATGGTCACAAATATTCTCATATAACCATATATAATCATATATGGATATACCCATATATGTGTTTTTGAGAGGCTGCTGCGCGGACCAATTCAATAAAAGAATATATAACGTTATTAGTTCCTTTGTTTTGGAGTTTTACAGGACAAAATTAGGTACCAATGGCAAATTGTCACATATAACATATATGTCTTAGTAGAGAAGATTATCTATAACCAAAGCATATTGCTAACCGAGCTGCAAATCACATTTTCAAGTATAAGTCGGAGAGGCCGCTATGTGGACCAATTCAATAAGTGATCGAAAACGGAGTATATACCGTTATATATGACAGAAGCTCATATATAACGTTACATAGTATAAAAAGTCATATATAACGTTATATGTTCTCTTTATTAAATAACATAGAATATTTCTAATCTAGAATGTATTATATAACAATATAACATTATATATTATTATATCTCTCTCTAATTAAGAATGTTTTAAAAAAAAATGACATTAAATAACAACAAAAACACATAAAAATATATTTTTTGTGTGACACGAAATACACACGTATAACCTTATATATTTTTTCAAAAAACACAACTTTATAAAGTTATATATTCTCTTTGTTAAATAACATAGAATATTTCTAATCTAGAATGTTATACATAACAATAAGATCAGATTCAATACATAAACTGAAAAAAATCGAATTAGACTAAACAATATCGGATTAAAATCGAAAAAATACAGAACAACATAAATATGGAAGTCGATCACGAACGATAATCAGTCGATCAAGAATATCACATTAAAAACAGAAAAATACAAAACAAGATACATACGGAAGTCGATTGCGAACGATTGATCATGAACGGCAAAGGAACAATCCCGATCTGTGGTAGGAGACAATCCTGTACTGTACCTTCCAAAAAGAAGAACCATTTTGATCGGTAGAGGGAGAAGATAATGGGTTATAGATAGAACTTTTGAATGGGTTGACGAGAGTCAAAGTGTTGGTTGTTTCATATAGAAATTAGTACTATCGGATTTGGGTTTTCTGGGGTAATGGCTAATTTTTCTCCGGCGGCGCAGAGAGAGAGAGAGAGAGGAGGGTGCTCTAGATTTGCTTTTGGTCTAGGATTTCTCTCTATATGATAGCTTATATAGGAGGACATTTTTGTCTTAGTCTAATTTTTTTTTTAAAAGAAGTGGACTTAAGGCCTTACTAAACTATATTAGTGGACTATAGAGGTTACAAACATTAGAAGTAAACTAACTGGGTTACAAATTCTCTAGAGTGGACCCTATACCAATTTTTTATATTTTTTAATCTTCCTTAGGATTGCATCCTCGTTGAAAATGAACATTATCTTTTAGACTAGAAATTCAAATAAACTACAAACTATCCTTCATCTCTCCTAATCCATCTTTTGAATATTTCTTTGAAACTTTCAAATCTCTCTCTCATAATCTTCTCTCTTCTTATTCAATCTCCTAAAATAGATACACTTACTAAATCTATCAAAAATATTACAAGAAAATAATGATATTAACCTAATAACGTACATTAGAAAAACATTATGATAATTACCATATTGACTAAATTTATCATAACAATTAAAGTTACCATAATAAGTAAACATGAAACCCGTTCGGTTTCTTGTTTACTAAAGGATTTCTCGTATCCATGTATGTTCTTGAATTTGCAATATCTTGATTGTTATGGTGCTTTTCCAATTTGGGTAGTCGAGTGGGAGGATGATAGCAAGTAATGGACTTGTCACGACGAGCTCGCACCTTTGACTCCTACGGCCAGCGAAAACACTTCGGCATTTGAGGTTTCCGGGTTGTAAACACCAAAGGCTCTTGAGATTAGTCGAGGAGCACAATGGCCGAACCACATGCGGGCTGTATTGGGTTATAGCCCATGTGGTTTTCTGGAAAACCAAAAAAAAAAATTATATTTATAATTTTAGCTCAATTCTTTTTTTTTTTAGCTCAACCTATCCCACCAACCCATTTTGGCCTAGCCTTCTCAGCCTCCCTGTTAACAAACGTTCTCTCCCTTTCTCCTACGTTCTTTCTTTTCTTGCGTTCTCTGTCGTTCTCTCCATCTACCACCATCAAGGGATGGTTCTTGTTGATTATTGAAAGCTAAAAACCCAGTTAAATCGATTCAAGAAATTTCATAAAAATCTAGTTAAATCGGCTGGTGTGCTTAGATTTGCTCTTATATATATTGTTAAATGCAAAGTACTAGTCGGTGTACTTAGATTTTTATTGATTTTGTTGATGGAGAACACTGGCTGGTATGCTTAAATTTTAAGATGTTGGTTCTTACGATCTTACTTTTTTAGATTTAAATTATAATGGAACATCAAAAAAATTTGGAGCGTTTTTTGATATTTGTTAATGTCTATGGATTTTTATGGGAGCGTTTTTTTCTTCATATTATGCATATTAAAAATACCATTGCATTAACTCTTAAAAAATAGATATCTGAATGTCCAACTGCTGGACATTCACAATATGTGAGATCAATGGTATGATGGTGATGGTGCTAGAAATTTGCATGGTGTATGAATAAATTACAAGTGTTATTTCATAGAGGTTACCCGTATGCATATTATATACACTGTTTTACCCACCAAAAAAAATTTTGGGATAGCTCAGGGCAGAATCCATTCCTGGTTCCGCCCTTGGAGGAGCGCGTACGTAAGCTTGTCCGGACACCCACCATCAAGTGACAAAAACAAAAAATGATGTTCTGGCAATTGTCTTTGATTCCTGATTGCTGTGTTTCCTTCTGGTCAGGTGGGAAAAGGGAAGAAACTGGATCTGTTTAATACTATCGTTGTTGTATCTACATTTCCTAACATGAAATTTCTGACTTGTTTCTTCTTATGTTAAGGTATGAAAGCAACACTTTCTTCGACCATTCCACTGACCTTGGGAATAGGGGCATATGCGGCAACCACACCGCAGCTCAGCCCACGGCTTTCCAGACAGCCGCGCAAGGACTACTGACGGATCTCGAAACGGCAACACCGAGGATTAATGGCTACTTCGCAGCGGCAACTAGGGCGGTGTCCGGTGGCGGCACCGTCTACGCGGTGGCACAGTGTGTCCAAAGTGTGAGTGAGAGTGGTTGTCTAGGTTGCTTGCAGGTGGCGTATGGGAATATACAGAGTTGTCCTCCTTATACAGATGGGAGGGCTATTGATCCAGGGTGTTTCTTTCGGTACTCGGACACTGCCTTCTTTGGTGCTAATAAGACCACTAATATCACCCCTTTCCTTGGAGTTAGAGGTAAGACTTTTGAACAATGTTATATGGATCCTTCATTTTGACTTAAGTACCAGTGTCGATGTGCTCGATACCCGTATCTTTTTGGACACTTAGATCCTTCGATTGCATGTCATGATATTTACAAAAAAGGAAGATCAAATTAGCTAGAAAAGCGATAATTTTGAGTATTTCTCATAGATATGAAATAGAAAAAATATATTTTTCTTAACCCCTTCATGTTTAAATACGTTTCTGAATATAATTTACAGAACATAATTTGTAAAAATTATGCAATATATACTACAAAAGTGTTCAGGATGTGTTGATCCCGTACCCGTATCCAATTTGAGGACACATATCTTCGTATTCTAAGATTTAAGTTTAGAAAGGTCTGACGTTTGGACTTGCACTTGCACTCGCACCCTAGTCCACGTAACATATATATCTTTTGTTTGCATAAATACACATCGAGTGTACCTAACATAAGCTTAGATAACGGAATACTAGCCAAAAGGAGGTTGCTTGGGGAGCACCATATCCATATGGTGAGCTAATGCTCTGGAATGTCAACTCTCTAATAACGTGCTTGGGCTTTGGCCATCCATGGCAAACAAAAGCTATCTCCAATGGAAGTAGTCCTGGAATTACTCCTACAAAACTGCGAAAACTGATCTCTGGACCATGACTTGTCGTTTTGTAGTTGGTGTGGGGAAAGGCAATGTGAAAAGACTCCGAAAATCGAGGCTACTAAAAAATTCCTAACGATGGAAATATTTGCTCCAGTATTATACTTCTAGGTGTCCAGTCTTTGAAACCAGACTCATGCGTAGGTAACTTGCTCCCGGTTGCTCCAGGATTAAAAAGGCAGAGTCATTGTTTGAGAAATGATTATTATGAGTCAAACTCAATAGAAGTGAATCAACCCTGAAGTTAGCGTTCTCCGACCCGTACTAATTACCTGCTTCTTTCTCGTTTGCCATTCTCCGACTTGCCTCCAGCCTCTGCAATATTTCTCTCACTCGGGCAAGCTACAAGCTCAAAAGCTTAGAGAAGTTTAGTTTTTTTTTTTTAGTAGTATGGTTCTCGGAACTATTTCAAGATATCACTCTTCACATGGACGTAGGAGAGATCGAGAAACTATTTTGCCATATTATCTTGTGCAATAAAAAACAAGTGTTTTCCTTTTGCTTTCGGCCTAACAGGAGGAGGTTCAAGCAACAAGGATGCCATTATCGGAGGGATCGTTGGAGGCGGAGGATGCCTTCTGCTTATAGTTGGATTACTGATTTTATGGTATCACCGATCAACAAAGGCAAAAGCAGCTTCAAGAGGTGAAACAACAATAACTGTCCTGATTTGTTACCGCCAAATCGTGCATGCTTGAGAGTAGGTTCTGTGTCACATTGTTGTTTCAGAAGTAATTTTTCAGATTTTTTGGCTGAGAATTTGTTTGGTCAACAGATCCAAGACTTTGTTTCAAGTGATTTTATTTTTACCTTTTTTGAGAAAGAAATCACTTCTAAGAGAACAGAAAAAAGACGTTTTCGGATTTCTTAAAATATTTGTTGTCGGTATGATAAGGATAAAGTGTCAATGTCCATAACAACATTTTCCTAGAAAAGTAGTTTCGAAAACTGTTTCTGAGATTGACTTTTTCACGGAGGCTCCGTGATTCCTTATTCATGGAGCCGCTGGATCTCTGGCATCCGTTTCAGCTTTGGACGGTCCCGATTTAAATGAAACTTTTTAAGGAAAAGTTCATTTAAATCCGACCGTCCAAATTAAGCCGAAACGGACGTGTGCGATTCACCTCCATAAACAATTATTCACGGAAACAGCAGTAATAACGTTTCTGTCTTCTGAAACATCAATTTGCTGAAATGCATGAAATGAGACTTTTCGGTTGTACCAGGTGAAATAATAGGGGCAAGCGAGCTGCAGGGACCTAAGACTTTCAGCTACAAAGATTTGAAATCTGCCACAAATAATTTCAGTAATGAAACCAAACTAGGAGAAGGAGGGTTTGGTGATGTATATAAGGTAATTTCAGGTTTTCAGCGGGTATATAAAGGGATACAACCAACAATATTGTAGCAACGATTAAAAATCGTAGCTCTGTTTGGAACTTACGGAAAATGAGGGAAAAGAAAAGAAAGGAAAATGGGAAGAAAATGAGAGGGAATAACTTTCCTTTTTTTTTCCCTCACTTTCCTAAGTTCCAAACAGAATGTTGGGGAGAGAAGTTTTGGGCCGAGGGTCTAGGCTTCAAATCCTACGGCCCATGCCCGACCCATGGTGGTCAGGTGGACCTAGGGCCACCAAAGCCAACTTTGGTATATTTGGTTCGATATTGGAATCAACGTTGGACTAGAATGGTCATTCCAATGGCATAAATATATGTAAACCCACCATACTTTATTGGATGGTCCAAACTCCAAAGCTACAAACTTGCCCTGTACTTTATTGGAAAAAAGCTCTGCATATGCAATATTGCTGTGGAGCAATGATTTCCTATTTTGCGAAACGCCAATCAAGCCCATCTTCTTCCTTTTCCGCAATTGGGTAATTGATAAGTTGGTCGTTGGATTGGTTACGTACTCATCACCATAAAGTTCATTAATGGATCAGGGAACTCTGAAGAATGGGAATATAGTTGCAGTGAAGAAGCTAGTTATGGGAACCAGTGGAGCAAAGGCGGATTTTGCGACTGAAGTGAAGCTAATTAGTAATGTTCATCATCGGAATATCCTCCGGCTGCTAGGTTGTAGCAGCAAAGGGCCTGATTTACTACTCGTCTACGATTATATGGCAAATGGAAGCCTCGACAAGTTCTTATATGGTAAGTTGTCCATTTCTTCCACCCGCTAGTCATTATCAATCTTCTGTCCCTGTATTTGGGTCGATCAATATCTTTTGTGAGAGCCAGTTGTGCGCCGGAAGGCAACAAAACCATGGAGGTGGGGCAAGGGAATTGACAAAATGGTAAACAGTTTTGGATTGTTTTCAAGTGCACCATATGTGCATATGGCAAGCTCCAAGTGTTAAAAACCTTTTGTAGAATGAATGGTAATTGTTGCTATTCTCAACATGTTTCCTCACGTTTGGCAATTATTTCATTATCGTGTAGAGGCCGAGGTTACACGTTTGATCTATTGACTATGAGGATACGAATGCCCAGTGGGTTGGCAATGGGTACGTATATGGCAAAACACCATATAGGTATCCTAAAGGGAGGGAAATGAGATAAGCATTTTTTTCTTCTTCTTTTGTAGAACTATTAGTACCCTACAAATGATGTCAATTGCGGTTTTTGTGGTCATTTCTTTTCAAAGCAGTACATCCAATATTGTCACACACAAATAGGAAAAAGGCCACTACCCCCATGATTTGAATGTGTTTTTAATACAAAGAAAACTGCTTGTAGATAAGGAAATACATATGTTGCTTACAGTTTTCATGTTCTTATTTGCACGGCTTGGGCAGAATTACGATAAAAAGTACAGCCAGTTTTCAATTCAATGAACCAATTTCTAACCAACCACACAACACAAGTTTTGCACCTGTGACCTTCAGGCCACAATGACGCAACTTTGCTGCTGTACGCCAACTACACGTGTGGGAGGTTCCTGCACTTGATACGTCCTTTTATACATATAGGACATCCAAAGATTTTTGTTTTAGTTCAGATTAATACATGCTGAATTTGATAATCCCTGGAAAGAGTTTTAGTGGTTAGTACACATACTTGATTTCTGCTTCAATTTGAGGAGTTTGCCATATTTTGACAGGCGAAATGCGCGGGACCTTGAACTGGAACCAGCGGTTCAGCATAATATTTGGCACAGCCAGGGGTCTTGCCTATCTACATGACCAATTCCATGTCACTATCATACATAGAGATATAAAGTGCAGCAATATTCTGTTGGATCATGAGCTCCAGCCCAAAATCGCTGATTTCGGGTTGGCACGGCTTCTACCTGAGGGTCAGAGCCATCTCAGCACCAAATTTGCTGGAACACTGTAAGTATGAAAGCAAACCCATTTCCCAGGCTACGGGAGCGCTGCGCGAACAAAGTTTGTTACGAAATTTCTGTTAGTCTTACCATTTCTTAATGTAAGATCTAGGACATTCATGTACTTTGCTGGTTTTTTATGTCTCTACTTCAATTTAATCCAAAACACCCACTGTTTAAGCTTATATCATTCAAAACCAAATGTCACCACCTTCAGGGGCGGCCCCACCAGGGTTTGAGGGGGTTCAAGCGAACCCATTGGGTTCAAAAAATGTACTAAAATTTTGTATATTTTTGCTTATAATTTGATATTTCTTTCCTATTGTCAGCACTGAATCAGTCGTGCAAAGCAGGGTAAATAAAAATTTACTGTAATTTGTGAGTAAATAGATCATATTGGTCAACAAAATAAAATAAATTAGACTCACTAAGTCTTCAAGCAAAGTACACATAGTTATCTTATACAGTGTTTTGTATGCAAAAAAAATTTTGTATACATTTTTGTTCACCGCTGAGTTAATATCCTGCAGCCGCTTTATTTTTTAACCCACCTTGCAAAATTTAGGGATGAATTTTATGATAGGAATTATGTTTGTGATTATCATTTTCCTTTCAGCAGTCAAACCTAGTTGAGGATTAAGTCACACCAGTCCCAGAAAGTCGTGGTATATGTTAATTTGAGGGAATCCTTTGGTGATGAATTAGTTGTCAATTCTTATGGAACAGGGGATATACTGCACCAGAATATGCAATCCATGGACAGTTGTCTGAGAAGGTCGATACCTACAGCTTCGGCATAGTCGTCCTCGAAATCATTAGCGGTCGGAAGTGTAGTGAAACGAAGACTGTCGAAGACGAGCCAGTTGCGGAGTATCTCCTTGAACAGGTAATTCACTTAGCAATATGCCTAGACATGCGCGCTTTTTGGTAATGTCGTCGATATTAGTTATTTGACGTAAGAAAACATGAAGCCTGTTAGATAGGAAACATGTCTTGCATGGGCAGATATGTTTACAAAACTCGTTACATAGCAAACAAGAAAACACCCATTTACCTGCTCGATCCACTATCCTGAATCGTTGCTTTAAAACAGGCATGGAAGCTGTACGAGAATGATTTGCACTCGAAGCTGGTAGACGAGATCTTAGTAGTCTCGGATGGGTACACAGAAGAAGCTGCAAAGAAAATCATAGAGCTTGCCTTGATGTGCACTCAGACGCCGGCTTCTTCTCGACCCTCCATGTCCGAAGTTGTTATGCTTCTAAGCGATCGCCCAATGGATCTCACCGTGCGGCCCGGAAGGCATGCTTTCATGGACAATGATAAGAGGATTCGCAATGACACATCTACTACTCCCGACTCATCATCAACTTCCAATGCCACTGCTTCTTTCACAGAGTTCACCGGTCGCTAGGTTTGCGTAAAATTACTTGCAAGTGCTAAATATTTACTTGCAAGTGCTAAATATTTATAATTACTACGTGTGCATTTAGTGAAAAAAAACTGATATGATTGCTCTATTTGGTTTGTACGTTGTTCTAGTTAATCGTGATACCATTGCTCTTTTATGCATTTGGAATGGTACTGTAATATACTCAAGAAGTGTAAATTTTGAGGAGCATACGTACGTATTATTGGTGGTTGTTCCCGAAATCTCTTACAGCTTGTTCGTTTTGGTATTTGGATTTTGAATTTTGGGTGATGAGTGGAGAGAGGAATTGAAAAATGAGCGTAATGATTGATAGAAAATTTAGGGGAGTGATTTTGTCACTCCTCTTTTTATTAATGTCACTCTCCTTTGTGACTTTATTAGATGCATGTTTTGTTTTGTGTGAGAAAGAGAGTGACATTAACAAAAAGGGGAGTAATGAAATCAATTTCCAAAATTTATTGAGGACCCTGCGCTTAGAGAAAATCCAAAATTCTTAATACCAAAACAAACGAGCTCTTACTCATTTTAATGCACTTGTGTCCATGCTTCGTGCTCCGCACATTATTGTCGTGCCCTGTGATTATTTTTTTAAAAAGGTTCCTAGCTAATTGTGTATATTTAATTATATATAACAATGCATGTATTGGTAAAAATGTTGTTAGGTTGAGTTACATCATCGTAACCTAAGCTTTTTATCAATGTTGTGAACTTTTAAAATCTTTGGGCTTTCTTTCTTTCTTGTGCAATTGAGGATTGTCTTAACATGAATGCCAGGCTACCCAATATTTCAAACCGAAAAGTAATAACCCAAAATCCAATTATAGTAGACATAGACAAAAGTAAAAGTGACCTGAAAGGGTTTTTAAATTACGACGTCGACATATGAATTAAATGCCACTAAATACTGCTATTTATTGTGCGTACATCTCCTTTCGTACATATTACGGAGGAGCTTTTCTCTAAGAACCACACTTAGGGGCCGGGTGATTCCGTAGTGAAAAAAGTGTAAATTTTTATTTGTAATTGAGAAGTTGTTATCTGTTTTCAGTAGTGAATAAGTTGGTGGGTTTGTAACAAGGGTGGTACAGTACAGGGGCTGTCATAGGCTGAAGCCCAGGTGGGTTTTGAAAAAACAAATTTTATATTTAAAATTTTAGTCCATTTATGTTTAGCCCAACCCATTTATTTTCAGCCCAGCCCAATTGCTGAGAAAAAACAAAACAAAACGTCTCAGCCCCTTTAATCTTTTTCCTCCCCTGTCGTCATCCGTTTTTTTTTTATCCCGCTGTCGTCATCCACGTTCGTCTCCAGATCTCTTTGGCCAGAACAAGTTTTTTTTTTTTATCCCGCTGTCGTCATCCACGTTGTTTGTCTCCAGATCTCTTTGGCCAGAAGAAGGAATGACCAAGATGAAGGAAATTGATTGGGCAGAAGGGGTGGTCTGATACTCCAAATTCCAAAATCGGTGAGTAATGACTAATGACTAAACTCTTATTAACAACTCGGGTTTAAAAATCACTGGCCTTACCCGAGGACTCGTGTAAAAAACCACAGTCCTTGCTGTCAAAAACCCATGGCATCTTTTCCACCGTTTTGAGTATTCTTTTGGAATTTGGAGAATGCACAAGAGTCCAAGACAATAGTTTATTCTCTTGCCCTTATTATTATTGTTTATTCTCCAGTTGGCAATCCACTTGATAGTTTTGATTTGAAAATATTTATTAGTACTTTGTAATTAGGGCTTTTTGATACTAAGTTTAGGATTTTTTAATTTATGTTTAATCTTATTGAAAATTGAAATGCAGGACCCCTGGACCAGTATATACTACACATTGCTGTCTCTCATTCGCTTGCGAGGGTTAATATTTGTAAGTATTCACTTATTATGCAGAGCACTGGCGGGTGTGCTTAAATTTGCCTCTAATAAGTTGTTAAATGCACCCGAGCAAAGGCTGGTGTGCTTATATTGGTCGTTGAAATTGTTAGTTCATATACAATATTACTCTTTTAGGTTTAAATTATAATGGAACAACAACAAAAAAAGGGAGGACAAACTCTTTTATCGTTCTTCAAACGAAGAGTGAATATATCAGAAAGTGATGCTTCTTCTCAGTTCGAATGTTGGATACTTCAGATAGTAACGTATGCAGCGAGGCCTCCTCCTAAAATTCAAAGCAGCCAACTCGGTGAATTTGATGAGACTTCTCTTGATTAACGGGAGCCAGGGTTACGTTTTTCGATACTTGGGAACATCCCGTTAATCAACATGATGAGATTAGATGAGCGGTCATAGTCAAAGCAGGGCCATATCAACCTACTTATTCGGAGTTTCCACGGTCCAAGTTTGGAATTCAATATCGTCGATTTCTATCCTCTTGGTTTAGCCGACAATTTCCTTGGTTAGAGTATTCCCCTAAAAAAGATGCAGCATTTTGTTTTCTATGCTTCATTTTTGAAAAGTGGACAGCGAAACCGTTCTACGGATTCCACTGGTGAAGGGAATTACAAAACTTGGAAGGTGGTTTTCGATGCCTTTACGATGCATGTAGGAGGTCCCAATTCACCACATTCCAAAGCTGTGAATTATTGTGATGATTTAAACTGAACTGTTGGTCGGCATGTTAACAAAGTAATGAATGCACAATCTTCAGAGAGACATTCAGAAAAATAGATCGTTGCGGCTTATGGCAACGCGTATTGAGAGTATTCGATGGCTTACTTTGCAAGCATGTAGCACTTAGAGGTCATGATAGAATCTTCATTGATTCAAAGAAGCCACCGTGGTAATTTCATTGAATTGATAAAGTTTGAGGGAAAATTGGATGGTAATATTGCTGATGTTGTCTTAGAAAAAGCTCCAAAAAATGCAAAGTATACCTCACCATTGATTCAAAAGGAGATTTTGCATATTTTCGGTAACAAAGTGAGAAACAAGATTCGCGAGGAAGTTGGGGATGCCAAATTTTGTATTTTGGTAGATGAAGCAAAGGATGCATCTAATAGAGAGCAAATGGTAATTGTTTTGAGATTTGTTGATGTCCAAGGGTTTTTATGAGAGCGCTTTTTTCATATTGTGCATGTTAAGGATACTACTGCATTAACTCTGAAGAAAGAGATATCCAATGTCCTCACTCGTTACAATTTGGATATTCATAATATGCGAGGTCAAGGATATGATGGTGCTAGCAATATGCGTGGTGCATGGAATGGATTACAAGCCTTATTTCTTAACGATTGCCCGTATGCTTACTATATACATTGTTTTGCCCACCGACTACAACTAGCATTAGTTGCAGCTGCTGAAACTGAGAGCTCTATCTGGTTGTTCTTTTCAAAGTTGACTTCCATTGTCACTCTTGTTGGTGCTTCTCCAAAACGACATACCGAGTTACAATCTACCCAAGCCATTGAAATTGAACATATGTTAGATACTGGTGAACGTGAGACAGGTAGAGGGGCTAATCAAATTGGTACTTTGCATCGACCTGGAACAACTCGTTGGAGCTCTAATTTTGATTCTATTTGCAGCTTGGTTGACATGTTTACTAAGAACAACTATTAAAGTTCTTGAAATGATGTTTGAGAAGGGATCCTCTAACTCTATACGTGGAGAGAAGCTAAAGGTGCTTTACTAGGACATATGAAGTCATTTGAGTTCATATATATTTTGCAAAGATGCATAGAGATTATGGGAATCACTGAGTATTGCTTTGTCGAACCTTGCAACACAAATCTCTTGACATCATAAATGCCATGGACTTGGTCTCTACTACAAAAGAACTCCTTCACACCTTGAGAGAAGAAGGTTTTGACCCTCTTATGATGCATGTGAAATCAATTTGCACAGAGTACAACATTGATATGCCCGACATGAGTGCTCATTACAAAACAGCTACGGGTCGTACTTGTCAGCAGAAGGATGTCCTCACAGTTGAGCATCATTACCACATTGATATATTCAACGCCGCAATAGATTTTCAGTTGGCGGAGTTGAATGACAGATTCAATGAGAGGGTAGTGGAACTCCTTGTTCTTAGCTCGGCTTTAGAACCTAAGGATGGCTTTAAATCATTCAACGTTGATCATATTTGCACTCTTGTTGAGAAATTTTATCCTGATGATTTCACAAATCATGAGAGACATTATTTGAGATTACAGTTGGAACATTATAAGCTTGATGTACCTCATCAACAGAAATTCCAAAATATGACCACCATTTCTGAATTATGTCGAGGGTTAGTTGAGACAAAAAAGTCGGAGAGCTATCATTTGATCGAAAAGTTGATTCGCCTTATTGCAACTCTTCCAGTTACCACGGCAACAGCGGAAAGAGCATTTTCAGCTATGAAGCATGTGAAAACTGATCTGCGCAACAAAATGGAGGATGATTTTCTAGCAGATTCTATGATTATGTACATCGAAAGAGATCTTGTCCAAGACATCGACTCAGATTCGATAATAGATGATTTCTATTCTGTAAAACATCGTAGGGTACAACTTCCATAGTGTACGTTTTTTTGTACTTATCTTTTATTTATTTTTTTTACATTTACGTATTTATATATAAGTTTGCCTCTTTTTGGTTTATATATATGTAATTTGAGTTAGCCCAGGGTAAATTTTATTCCTGGTTCCGCCCTTGGTTTGTGAGTAGAATTATTGTAGCAAAAAGAGTTTTTGTTGACAATTTTTTTGTTAGTGGAAACGGGATGCATGATAAAATGCAGAAACTTTTTGTTAGTGAAAACAAGATGGTAAAATCGTTAAGTTTTCAGTGACCTCTTACTTTGATTTTGGAAGATTCGAGTCTAAGGAGTAATCTAATTAAATTTTTTTTTTGATCGGCAATAATCTAATTAAATTTTTCAAAAGTCATTTTTAATTAGATTTTAGTTTCTTCGGGTACTTAATTGGCTTCCTTGGCCTTCAAATCCAATTGTGCACGTTTTCACCTAAAACTACTAAACCATTACGATTTGAAGTAATTTGTTGCAATATCGCTCATAAGTGGTAAGCTAAATAAACGTAAGATAAAATAACTTAAAGCGGGACTAGTCGCACCAAATATCTGCAATATTGGGTGCTCATCAATTCCATATGAAATACTTCAATATGAAATACATACCACTGTATCACTTTTGAGTACCATGCACCAAATTTTGTGTGTGTACCATAGATGGACTATTATCCTTGTGGTAGTGAATAGTCAAGGCAATAATGCTTAGGATACATATTTGCACAGATCTATGTGAGTCTTATGAATATACCATGAAATCACGCGTATGGAACGACTCTTGATGATCCGTATTCAGATTTGCCGAAAAGCAAGGTGCATGTAATCAAGTAAATACTGCTCCTTCAATTCTCTCCTAAGGGTTTTAATTCACTTTGTTAACTCCTTTGGACCACAACACAGAATTTTCAAATGGAAGGTCTAACGTTCGAATCTCAAAAGATGGACCTATAGTGAAATTCCATAACTCACTCCCCCTTGAGGTTACCCCTAGGGATTAGGCTCGGTAACTACCCGGCACATGTGGGACGGGGGGGACTGCATGTACCCGTGGGCATACTCAAGGCAAAATGTTTCGGACACCCTCGATAGGCCACAAAAAAGAGAAAAATAGTACTCCCTCCGTCCCCCTTTTAAAGTTCAGTATTCTATTTTGGGTTGTCCCTTAATAAATGTCCATTTTATAAAGTTAATGAGTAAAAGTTGGTACATTTTCCATTTTATCCTTAAAAGTAGATTTCATTTTGAAAAGTTAATTAGTAAAAGTGTAATTATAATATCTCTATAGAGGGCGAATAGGAAAAATAGGTGTAAAAGTTGATGTGAAATGTGTAATGACGATGTTTTTTTTAATAAGTTGGAGTTATGAAGCGAGATATTTAAAAAGAGACAGAGGGAGTAGTACATACTGATATTTATTAATCAAAACCACTATTGAATTAGTAAATCACGATCGGATCATATTGCAGAAGTGAATATCACCCAATTTTAATTTAAAATCGGGGATGTTTGGTATTTAGATTTTTTGGGGCTTATGTCTTCCCTGAACTACCTCTTACTATAAACCGATGGACAATTACGGTTATAGCTCCAAAAGGTGCTTGCATGAATCATAACTGCATGCCAATATAGAAGACTTCCGAGAGAGAGAGAGAGAGAGAGAGAGAGAGAGAGAGAGAGAGAGAGAGAGCAATTTCAAGAATCATGAGCCTCTTAACAAAAAGGCGCACCGCTTTGGGCTCCCCCGAAGAGTTACAACTTTCATATAAATTTCAAGAATCATGAGCCTCTTAACAAAAAGGCGCACCGCTTTGGGCTCCCCCGAAGAGTTACAACTTTCATATAAACTCTCTCTCTCTCTCTCTCTCTCTCTCTCTCTCTCTCTCCGAGGTTGATGAGAACAGAGTAAAAGGATAATTAAAACAGAACACACCGATAGACACAATCCCAGGTCTCTCTCTCTCTCTCTCTCTCTCTCTCTCTCTCTCTCTGAATTATGTACAAATGTCTCCGTCCTCCTTCGTAACTATCCTGGGCTCTAACATTTAGCCCTCTAGGCAAAATTTACCAAGTTTAGACGAGGTAAAATAAATAAACAGCCTTCTTGTGTTATTCGGAGAACCAATCACAAAAAGAGGAAAGGTTGTGATGGCATGTATATTCCTCTCCTCCTTTTACTGAATTACGGAGTATATATTGTCTCAGGTGTTGATTTTTTGTTCGATTACGGAATTGTTGTCTTATTATTTCGCTTCCGAATTGAATTTTGATACTGAAAGTTCAATTCTTTGGAACCCGATTTTCGGGGTCTTCGCTTGGATGCTGAGAAAAATCGGAAAGAAGATTCAATGTAGAAGTCAATTATTACGCTTTTACTAGAAAAAAAATACAAAAAAATTAATGGGTCAGGTCCGAATCATATGCATTATATTGTGAGTATATCGAAAGATGAGCTTTACATTGATTTTTTTTTTACAATGCTTGTCAAATCCATGAGCATTTCTTTATTTTAAAGTCGTATTCAAAGGCCATAACCCATTAGAAACGTGTCACATATACGTCGCACCCAGTGCACAAAACTTTAAATTGATCCCTAAATATATTTGAGAAAAAGAATTTGGCCACCTGCTGACTCTATGAACCGGAGGTGAAATTATTCAATAGTCCCGGAGTACTATCACGTGATATTCCGGACCACTTTACAAACACACATTCGTGTGGAGTCTACTACTAAACTTATGACCCCACAAGAGCGCACGGTTATAAAGCGATCCGGAATACCACATGGCGATACTCCCAGACTATTAAATAATAACTCCGACTGAAGTGCAAACATAAAAAATTTAGATACATTGAATGAAAAAGGAAAGTCGAATTAAATAGTACTATGTTTTGTCTTTGGTATGTTATCTTTCTCTTTCAGCATGTCTCTCTCAACAGGAATCCAGATACAATCTTTCTTGCTCTCCAAGTCTCTCTCTCTCTCTCTCTCTCTCTCTCTCTCTCTCTCTCTCCATATAATATACGTAAGTACTCCTATAAAATACATATATGTTACTTTCCAAAAAATATATACAAATGTTTCTTATATATATACACACACCCCTTACCGCTGCAGTTCTGCATTGAAAACAAACACGACACTGGAAGCATACTAATAACGCTTGATCTTGGACTTTAATACAGGTTTTTCGACAGCAAAAGAGAACAGAGAACATGGGTAATCGAAACAATTTTCTTTGTTTTCTGTTTACCGTTTTCTTGCTTTCACAAAGCAACCAGACAGGGGGTTGGTTGTTTTTTTCCAAAGAGACTCCAACCGAAAACCCATCGAAGAATTCAGAGATTTCGAGTGATGTGGTTGCTGAATTCTCAATGGAAACACCGGGGAACAGAAAGGGAGTACAGCTGATCGAAAACGCAAAGAACAAGATGGCCACATCGAACTCCTGCTGGCAAAACGCGTACCAGAATCTGTTTGCTGGGTGTTCAGAGATTCTAGCACGTGAAGAGAAACGGTCTAGACTCGCTTGGCATCTCAGTGATTGCTTCCAGAAAGACTCCGGAAGGCTGGGTTTTCCTTACTGTGATGCAAAATCCAGCATGTTGAAGTGTTTGACGGAATTGGATGAGGACGCAAGGAAGGTGTATCTGGAGTTTTATCTTGAGACCAACTCCATCTGCCACCAGTTACAGTTAAGTACATATACAGCCATATAAATACGTGCATGCATTCTTTTATAGAAAATTCTACACAAGCTTATATATAAGAGGAGGGAGAAGGGGATCCACGGCGCGGGAATAAGCCCCCACAGAAACATGACCTAGCACTTGCGAGATTTGAAACGTAGGCCTCCTTATTGGGAGAGCCTAGAAAATGCCAACTAGACTAGAGCCCCTCGTGTGTCTGTGTGCGCGCGCGCGCATAAGCAGATTGGAAATTGGTTAAAGGGAACAATCTCAGAAAAAGTTGGAACTCCATTAAAAATTATATGAATTTTGGTACACTTTGACATATTTCTAGAAGCTTTTGGTATTTTTCAACAAGCATTTTTCATCCTTAACCAGGTTACCGTGTTACATATAAGGGGCAAAATATGAAAGGGGAGGTGGGGGGGGTGGGTGTGGTGGGGGTGGGTGGAGGAAGTTAGAACCTCACTAAAACAGTCTACAGATTTCAATACGCTTCTAAATTTTTGTTCACACTTTGCAAATTTTCCAGCATCATGAGTGAAACTTAAGTCCAAAGGACTGTGGTTAGCGCTTTGTAAACACCTGTGAACAAATCGCTAAAAAGTTAGAACTGCAATGCATGTTTCACAAACTAGAGGTTGCAACCTTGCATAATTTTTCAACCTTACGTTTTTTTCGTCTATATTTACACATAAACTAGAGGCTGCATACCTTGCATAATTTTGCTAGAATTCCATCACTAAAACACCAAGGCCATGACAGTGTGCTCCAAAAGTATCTGGGAAATGGCAAAAGTAGAAGCAATTAAGAGGGGATGACGGAAACAAATAGATGAAAAATTGAAGTAGTTGCGGGTTATCTTGGCAAAAAGTACCACCTATCTATATTTTAGCATAGAACTTCACATGCAAATACTAAAAATTCAATTTCACTACTTTGGTTACACGCACTGAGCAAGTTTTAGATTTCATGTTATTGCAGGACTGATGCATTTAAGCGCCAAACAGAGAGACTGGTGAATGAGCTAAAGAAGTCTGCCCAATTTGCCGAAGACAAGTTAGATATAATAGAAGAGAAAGCAGAGGAGTTGCTACACAGTTCAAACCACATACATGATTCTTTGGCTTCAATCGATGTTCAAACCCAACAAGTGTCCAAAATGACAAAGAATGTTGAAGATCATGTAAATGTTGTGCTGAAGCATGCTGAAGCAGTTCACGAGCAATCCAAGGAAATCGCAGAAAGCCAAGCACAAATGAAGAACAAGTTAGAAGAATCAATGGAAGTGTTGCATAAATCTTATGACGATGTGGTTCAAGAAATAAGTAGGTTGAAGAATGAAGCTGTTGAAATAGAGAAGAAGATTGGAAAAGTTGGGGACTCAATGGCTTCGAAAATGAACACTTTGCAAAGCAAAGCCGATGATATTGGTGATCTAGCAGGGATTTCTTTGGATAAGCAAAAGCAACTTCTAGATGGGCAATCTGTGGCTCTTGATGGCCTTGAGTTTCTAACCAAATTTCAGTCCCAGGCACTAGAAGAGAGCAGGTAAATAAACAAGACAGCCATATTAGCATAATTGTATTAGAGAGTGTTTGGCAAAGAGGATTTCTATCGATTAGGAGTTCTGGATTCTCCAGAATACATTTTCGGATACAGGAATGACTCCAAATATCTATATATATTGGCAAGAATTCAAAAACTCCTCCGGGTGAACTTTTGGCTTCCATTATGAATTCTGCAGGGAAAAAACCACCTTGCCCCTAAGTTTCCTATTGAATTACCGTTTAGGACCACCATCAACACCCAACCCCACCCGACATCGCCCCAACAAACATATCAACTCTAGCACCACAAACCACCACCCCAACCAATGTCTGGTTTTTTTCCCCACTTTTACACATGGGGAATGGTAGTTTGGTCAAATTCACATCCAAGATCTATTTCTCTGTTTATACTTCCAATAATATTGCAGCCAGGATCTAAAATAACCTTACAAAACCTCTATTGAACACCCTCTTACTCATTCTTGTAATTGCAGGGGTACTTTGCAGCAATTAGCTGAACTTTGGAATAAACAACAAGACCAGCTTCTTCAAAGACAAGAACTACTACAACAAACTCATGATCGTCTAGCCAAAAATTCAAAGACAATATTGGAATCTCAGGTCGGTGCACACTTTATGTAGTTTTTAAATCTGTGGACATCTTAAACCATAAAATTCGTAATACGATTTTTGTTTCTATTTCTACTCACAGGAAGCTTTTGAGTCGAAGCAAGCAAGCATGTTTGTCGCTCTAGATAAGCTCTTTGCCTTGCACAATGCCATGCTGCTTGAAGCCCGATTAATTAAAGCTTTTGTATTCTACTTTATATCAATCTTCATACTCCACATGCTCACAAGTACAAAGCAAACCTATGTTGTGAGACCTAAGCTTTATATTGGTATGGCTTATCATCCTTTAACATTTGTTATTGGTTTTCCAGTGTTCTCGGAATTCAGATTATCGTTCTTTTTCATTTGCAGGGATTTCTATCACATGCTTGATTGAAGTTGCAATACTACGGCATGCAACACTTAGTATTGAACAACAGACTTGGATTATAAGTCTGGTTAGATCGCTCTTTGTGCTGTTCGGATTATTCCAGTTTCTATATGCCATTTGGACATTCAGGTTTGTACACGCTTCAATCATGTTTACTTGGGGTCAATGCGTTGAGCAAGAGAATTGTAAAACGTGATGGAAAGAGGAAAAATTTACCTTCAAGTGTTTGATTAGGAAGAAAATTATAAGAAAATAAAAACTCATGCACAACAAATTCATGCATTCATGTTTCCTGCAAAAAACACAACAAATTTTGATTTTTCCAAAAATGGTTATCTACCATTTGATTTCCCAACATACGATTTATCCCACATTTCCAGAAACTAATTGTATCTATCTAGCATGTTAATTTGTTTTTCTTAAAAGTTACTTTTGACAAATGAAACACAGACATCTTCTTGTTACTTTCATGCTAATACAAAATCCAGAATGATTGTTTTTTTTCAAAATTTACCTGCAAATATATCATCCTACTCAAATGCATGCGTTTTTCCCTTTCTTTCACTCACTTTCTACAATTCAAACTTTCCATCATTTTACTTCAAATTGGAAATCAAACAGACCCTTTGGGTTAAAGACTCTATCTATAGTTCTTATTCTAAAGCTATGGCTTGAATGTCATGTAGGGACCTTGAGCTGGCAAATCACCACATGATATTGGAAATGTATAAGAACAACACAGATCCGGTTAAAGGAAAGCGACTAAACACCGAATGCTCATGGGATAGTGATTGCGACAGTGATGTGAATTGGTCTTCATTTATTGACACCGAGATAAAAGAAGACATAGACAGTCTTGGAGACCCAGACTATATGCTTCCAGAAGAAGTCATGGAGAACTCAGTTGCAACTTCCTTAACAACAACAAAAACATACAATCTCCGTTGTCGCCGTTAGTAATCATGCAGATACTTTCTTTCCTACAGCACTTTACATTTAACCTGCTTTTTGCGGCTTATTACTTACAACTGTATGCACAGATAGTTTGACATTCATAACAGTTTCACAATAAACAAACTTTTTCATTGTTATGAAAAGCCAGATTCTACAAAATATTCCCACAACCAATTCTGTCAAACAGAGAGGTCTAAACTTCGTTCACAACAGTCCCTACCTCTATGACTGAAGCATGCAGATAATTCTAACACAAAGATCCCCAACAAGTATTTTCAAACCGGGACACATATCATGTATCATTATTTTCATTTTCGAACCGCATCGGGATATGTATCGCCTATGGAAGATACGTTAACAAGAAGCTAATACACAATTAAAAGTTAGTAGTGTTTTAGATATGAAAAATACGTTTTTAACCCACTTGGGTCTATCACATTGAGGCTTTCCAATGCCTTGGTTAAGGGAAGAGAAGAGTCCTTATCTGATTCATGCAAAACATGACCGAAATATGTAATTTATTCTATTCAAGCCCTAATGGATTGAGTTTTGTTGTTCTTTCAAAAGTTTCAATGACGCCATAATTAGATCAAACAATTTAGAAGGCGTCCTAACTCATAGTTACTTCTTGTTAAGGACATAACTCATAGTTACTTCTTGTTAAGGAGATTTTAATTACACAACTCTCAGCCCTCTTTGTAACCAATGCAATTATTCGAAATTTAAACCCTTTGCTTTGTACACGAATCTCACAATTCCAAACTGCTATGATGAAGTAGTAATGGTTTGTATGCTGTAAGAAACATGCAAAATCAATCAAACACACAGAAGATAGGACATTTGAAAAGCCTAGGGTGGAGATAGATTGAAAACAGAAAGAACTTGTAATGTACGATCCTAAACAAGAAGTACAATAGCAGACAAAGGAAAAGGATGAAATGTAGAATACCTGGTGATATCACCAGTAATCCTTGCAAGAGCAGCTCCCTTTTTCAAAATGGCGGAAGTGTTTCATTTCCCTCAAAACTTGGGACACGGTCTTCATCCAAGAGTGACAATCTGCACAAACACAAAGATTCTTCGTGATCCTAAGTGATATTCCAGATCTCGAGTGAATGAGTCCAAACATGGCCCCAAGTCGCTCACTTTGTTCGCAAATCCACGCCTTCTTAATTTCCTCATAAACATCATGCAACACAACCCCATTATTAGCTTCCTTAAATTCAGTCCACAACTTCTGATACTCCTCTGAACTACCAAGTTCAGGATCCCCACCAGCCACAAAAATGTGGAACCTACTTTTTATTTCAATCCAGCTGCATCCAACCTCTTTCTTGATGCCATGCTTTTCCATCATCTCTCTCACCATCTTAACACCCTCCCATAGTCCCGCATTTTCATAAATGTTCAACAGCACCACGTAATTCTCTACATATTTTGGTTCAATCTCAAACAAGACCTTTGAAATAGTCTCTCTGCAAGACGAACGTTGACATAAATGTGGGATGAATTGAGTAATAAACCCCATATGCGACTACTGGGCTTCTGATGCAAGTTTTACACTACTCACAGTGCCTCCTTGAGTCTCCCTGCCCTACCTAGTACAGCTACCAAACAAGCATAATGCTCTACACTCAGTGTCGGTGATATTCCAAATTCGGTTCACATTCTGTGAAACAATGTCTCTCCATCTTTTGTGAGCCCCATGTGACTGCAACCTGATACTAAGGCATCAAACGTGACCGTATTAAGGCTGAATCCAGAACCAAGCATCTCATTAAACAACTAAAATCCGTCTTCCATACGTCTGGCGATCGCATATGTGTAAAGCACATCATTCCACGACCTCAAATCCCTCCTTCCCATCCCATCAATTATTCTCCTAGCGTAGTCCACAACTCCACATTTCACATACATGTCCATAAGCAAATTTACCGCAAACACATTCGGTCTGATGACCGACTTCACCATTTCATTTTGGGCATGTATCTCTCTTCCACCAGAGAGTGCATTTATTCGAGCACAAACAGGTGACACTGCAGTCAAAGTTAACCCATCAAATCCCACACCCTCTCCCTGCCTCCTCCTAAAAGCATCAAAAGGCTCAAACAGCTGACCCTCTCCCAGCAAACCCAGAAATCAACGAATTCCAGTAAACAATATCTCGCTCAGGCATCTCGTCGAACACCCAAACTACATCCTCAAAACACCCACATTCTGAGTACAACCTAAGAAGCGCATTGCACACAAACTGATCAGGTCCTTCCTCACTCTTAACAACTTGAGCATGAACCCCTCTCCCAACCCGAACAATAAACAATTCACCACACGACTTGAGCGCAACCGAGAAAAAAAAAATTACCCGGTTGCAAAAACCTCAACATATCCACGTAAAGAGACAGAGCATCCTTTGAATACCCATTTTGCAACTACCCAATAGCCATCGACACCCAAACAGACTCGGGAATCGTTTCAATCCCGCCATTGTAAAAAAAGAGGCGAGCCAGGTTGATTTGATTGCAAGCAAAGTAGAGGGTAATGAGCTTGGATTTCGACGCAAGGTTCTTGAGGAGGTTGCGGTGGGCGCCCTTTCGCTCTTGCGAGCGAAGGAGTTGAGTGTGGAGTCTCTGGCCGTGGTGTAAGGATTTCTTGGCAATGTAGGCTTGGAGGAGGGTTTCGTAGGTGAGGAGGTTTCGATGGGTTATTGGGGAGTGCAATTTTGTTCACCATCCTTAAAAGAGGGTGAACATTACTCTCTCTCTTATTGATTAAACTGGCGTAGGTTCCACCCATGCAATACACTTTTTGGAAAGCATGACATCACTTTGTGGTGGAAATCCACACATTTTGTGGTGGGATTCACATCATTTCAACCAATAGGAAGGGGGATAATGTTTAGAAGAGGGTGAACAAAACTCAACTCGTTATTGGGTGGGATTCGATAAGTTGAAGGGCCTCGTCTAGTTCGCCTGATACAGTGATGAATTTGACGGTTGGGGGGGGGGGGGGGGGGGGGGGGGGTTTGAGGTTGTGGGGTGTGGGTGTTGTGTTAGTTGGAACAGGTATGGTAGTTGAGGTGGAAATGGACATATTCCACTTCTATATTTTCTATAGATGAGAAATGCTATTTAGTTACAGTTATATACCCAATGAAAAAGACGAATAAGACCCATGTAATGAGAAGTAGGGTAGCAAACGTACCGATTGCTCGTTGCTCGGCTCGTCAAGGCTCAACTCAGCTCCCTTAATAATCGAGCCAAGCTTGAGCTTGAGTCTTAGGCTCATTTAATAAACGACCTGAGTTCAACCCTCAAAAGCTAAGCTTGGCTAGTATAAAGAGGCTCGTTAGATAAAATGGACAGACTCAGATTGTTAAGGGCTTGGCTCATTTACAAGCGAGCCAAGCTCAAGTATTGGGCTCATTTAGTAAACGAACAGAGTTTGAATACTATAAAGTTCGGCTTGGCTCGTTTGCACCCTTAATGAGAAGTCTCGATTATTCTACTATTTCGACAGTCAAGGGTGTGTGGACTAGCTTACATGCACCTCGACTATTCCTCTCTCTGGTCAGGTCAAAGGCAAGCCATCCATACTGGGACTAGTTAGATTCACAAAAGATTTCTATCTTGCAGCATATTTGTGTGTGCTTCACATGAGTCTCTAGAATTGTCCAGTAGTGTCATTACTCTCATTCTATCACATATTTGAGTGAGCTTCACATACTTTGTGGTCGAAATGATGGAAATGTGTGGTGAAGAGAGAAGTTCCGGTGGCACCTTCCTTTTTATTAGTGGCTCTTTCACCTTGCACACCATTGGACCAATGTTTAATACCAACAAACTGTAAGGACACGTTTGATTGCCAGACACAATGGTGGGGTTTTACTAATTCCGGGATTAATAGGTGATGTACTAAATAATAAGCCAAGCCCTTGTCTCAGTATTACTTTTGGACAATCTAGTCCGTTGTTTGATTTCTTAGACAAGAAAAATGACTGAATTATCAATGGACCATAAAATTCCTTAGTATGGCAATCATTTTCTATACTGCCATTAATGATATTCATTGTTTTATAGCAAGACAAGTCATAGGAGCTTGAAAATATTGGGACATTAGCTTCTCTGATAATTCATGTTTTGCAATTCTACAATACTAGAAACAACATTCCAAGTATTATTCAACATTTTCTTGAGAGAAAATCAAACATGACATAGAATTGAAGCCCTAAATTTTCTTGGTGATATCATGGGACCAAACAAGGCTTCCAGCGGCGAGGTTGTAAAGGCTGGCAGGCATTAGTGGTCCGAGACTTGTTCCTCCTTCAGTCACAATTAGAAAAAGAGAGATAGACAGAAACGGGGGGAAGGTGTTTCCAGCAGTGTATTTTGAAGTTTGAACGAGCAGGATCCACCGGATGACTTGGAGTGCCACATCCATTTCTGGGATTGAGATTCCAAGAGCCTAGAATTACTAATAACAACCAACGATTGTTGCGGCCCGAACCAGTGAACCCAGGCTGGACAAGTTTATATTTACCTGACAACGTGCCATTACAAAGTTCACTATTTTGGATCAGGTCAGACTTTTGCTCAAAAACGAAAATAGCACATTGCCAAAAAAGAAAAAAAGAATTACAATGGGGGATATGGGAGTCAGATCAGGTCACATTTGCATCCTGTGTGTTTGAATGCTCTAAACAGTAGATATCAAAAAGGAGAGGAAAGATTAATAGTAAACCAGCATTTAAACAGTTCGTTTTCATCTTCCCATTTTTCCTGCAGTAATATACATATTCTATCTGTCACAACACTAACGTCTTTGCCTCCAAAATTTCTACAACTCTCTTCTCAAAAAGAATAGCCCTCTGTCCCTATGCTTAGAATTCTTTTCTACAAAAGGAAAAGAATCGTCTAAATAATGTGAAGCATATAATTGTGAGGGCACCGCCTCACTTCAATAGCTAGCTTGTGGGGTTTGAGTTTCCCAAGACAACGTAACAGACCTATCACTCTTTGGAGCCGAGGATGATTTTACTCCGCGGAAGAGTTCGGCCAATATACGAGAGGGATTGTGACATGCATCCCCAAAACGACTGTCAACAGTCACATGACTCACATGACTCACATCAGCTAGAGAAAAAGTTAGGGTTGGCATGTAGCCGCATGGTCAAGTCCAGAACCGCACACGAGTGTTTAAAAAACCGTAACAATAGCACATAAACATAGTTAAAAGGGTGGTCACCAAGGGAAGACAGTGGGCCAATTTGCCTATAAATACCAGAGGAGCGCAGAACACAATCCATCTGGGACAAGTCATATTCAGAGCAGCGTCAGGTAATTTTACTGTTTGATTACTGCTATTGTGATTTCTTCTTGCCCACAGTTTGCCTTTGAATGGAAATCGACTTGACCTTGGAGGACATTTTTCAGACGGTAACACTAGCTGGAGTGTCACTGACGGTCTTCTGTTGAAGAGAATGGGAAATATTGGAGAACCCAAAAAGATAGGGTTTATTTCTCACTACGTTATACTTATACAAATGTAAACATTAATTACAAATTTAGACCCTTATATCCTAATCTACTTGCATACGAGATTAAATATAAACTACAGCTAATTACATATAAACCCATAATTTAACACTCCCCCTCAAGTTGGTGCGAAGATATCAATTAAGCCCAACTTGAACACGATGGGGTGAAAACTCTTGCTACCAAGCCCTTTTGTGAATATGTCAGCCAGTTGATCTTCAGATCTCACAAAAGGCATACATATTAAACCCGCGCTCAGCTTTTCCTTGATGAAGTGTCTGTCAATCTCTATGTGCTTCGTTCTGTCATGTTGAACAGGATTATGAGCAATATTGATGGCAGCTTATTGTCACAGTAGAGTTTCATAGAACCATTATCAGTAATTCCCAAATCACGTAACACGGTTTGGAGCCACAAGAGCTCACAAACGCCATGAGCCATAGCTCTGTACTCATCTTCTGCACTAGACCTGGCGACCACTGATTGCTTCTTACTTCGCTAAGTTACCAAATTTCCCCCAATGAAAGTACAATAGCCAGAAGTAGAGCATCGATCATTCACAGAATCAGTCCAGTCAGCATCAGTAAATGCCTCCAATCGCAGGTGACCGTGATTAGAAAACAAAATTCCCTTCCCTGGAGCTGATTTGAGGTACCTCAAGATACGATAAACTGCATCTAGATGCGAAGCATGAGGATCATGCATAAACTGACTAACAACGCTCACTGCATACGTAACATCTGGTCTATTGTGAGCTAACTATATCAGTCGACCCACAAGTAGCTGATATCTCTCCTTGTCAGTTCACTCCCCCGCATTGCCACTAAGATGATGATTCGCCTCAACAGGCGAATTTGCAGGTCTACAACCCAACATACCTGTTTCTTCCAAAAGATCAAGTATATACTTCCGTTGGGAGATAAAAATACCTCTATCAAACCTTGCCACTTCCATGCTAAGAAAGTATCTTAGTGATCCCAAATCCTTAATCTCGAATTCTTGAGCCAGACTAGATTTAAGATTAAGAATTTCCTTCACATCATTGCCTATCATTATTATATCATCAACATACACAATAAGGATAGCAATCTTACCAGCACCTTCCTTGATGAACATAGTATGATCTGCATGACTCTGTTTGTATCCAAACCCCAACATACCCTTAGAAAATCTGCCAAACCACGCTCTAGGTGATTGCTTCAGCCCATATAGGGTCTTCTTCAATCTACACACCTTCCCTTCAATCTCAGAGGAAAAGAAACCTCGTGGTACATCCATATACACCTCCTCTTCTAACTCACCATGGAGGAATGCATTTTTCATATCAAACTGGTGAAGGGGCCAATTCAAATTGGTAGCACAAGAAAGCAGAGCTCGCACAATGTTCATCTTTGCTACTGGTGCAAACGTCTCCTCATAGTCAATACCATAGATTTGGGTAAAACCCTTGGCAACAAGTCTCGCCTTGTATCTCTCAACTGTACCATCAGCATTCTGCTTAACAGTGAAAACCCACTTGCATCCTACTGATTTCTTTCCTACTGGAAGTGATACTAGCTACCAAGTGCCATTGTTTTTCAAAGCTGTCATCTATTCTACCATAGATCCTTTCCACTTAGGTATTATGAATGCATCCTGCCAATTCTGTGGAATACATATAGAAGAAAGAGACGAAACAAAGGCATGGTACGAAGGAGATAAACGATCATAAGAGACAAATTGAGAGATAGGATGTTGAGTACATGACCTAACACCTTTCCGAAGGGCAATAGGAAGATTATCAGACTCAATAAAGAGAGGTGCAATAGGAGAAAATTCATTACCAGATAAGTCAGCTGAGGAATCCAGAACTGAAGCAGGGGATTGTAATTGACAAGGTGGTATTACACATGAAGATTTTCCTTTCTTTTGTCTAATGTAGGTCTTTAAGTTAGACCCTTTCAGCCGTTGTGGTAGTTCCTCAATATTGTCACCAATGTCATGAGTTGCTTCTTCAGCAGTTGGTTCCTCTCTAAATTGTTTCCTCTCCCCCTCCCCACGATTATAAAAAAGGGGTAAACATCTCTTCCTCCTCCATCTCTTTCTGCCGATGCTCCCCCTGAAGAGATGGAGTGGAGGGAGAGTAAAAAGGACACTGTTTCCCAAAAGATAACATCCATAGAGACATAAAATTTTCTAGAGCGAGGATCATAACATTTATAGCCCTTTTGGGTAGGAGAGTACCCAATAAAGACACTTATGGACTTTAGGACCTAACTTGCCCCTAGAGGGATGGGGGCATGAACAAAACACACATAACCAAACACCCGCGGTGGGAGAGTGGTGACACGAGAACTGTGAGGAAGACACTCAATAGGAGTTTTGAACTGGAGAAAACTAGATGGCATACGGTTAATAAGATAAGTAGCAGTTAAAATTGCCTCTCCCCAAAAAAATTTAGGAACATTCATGGTGAATAAAAGAGCGCGCTACCTTAGCAAGATGACGATTCTTACGTTCAACAACTCCATTTTGTTGTGGAGTGTCAACACAAGTCGTCTGATAAAGAATGCCATTTTCTTCTAGGAATGCCCTAAAATTCGTAACTATATACTCAGTCTCATTGTCACTACGGAGAATTTTAATATTTGTATCAAATTGAGTGCGTATCAGGGCATAAAAAGATTTAAAACAAGAAAAGACATCACTTTTTGACTTAAGTAAGTACACCCAAGTAACACGAGAATAATAGTCAATAAAAGTAACGAACCACCGAAAACCTTTAAGAGAGGTAACAGGGGAAGGACCCCAAACATCAGAATGGATAACTGTAAAAGGAGACACACTCCGTTTATTAATAGGTGCATAAGATGAATGTTTATATTTACCAAACTCACAGGCTTCACAAAAGAACTGACTCCTAGGACAATGCTTTATTAACTTAGGAAAAAGTTTCTCTAAAATTCCAAATGAGGGATGACCTAATCTACGGTACCACTGATGTAAAATAGTAAGAGCTGGACCCGTATCTGCTTGCAGAGCAAGACCACATGACATGGGTGGACGAGGTGCAGACTCCAAAAAATAGAGGCCACCATGTGATTTACCACTGCCAATCACCTTCCCCGTATCCATTTCCTGAAAGACACAATGAGTAGGAAAAAAGGTCACGGAACAATTTGCTGAACGAATAAGGCTACTAACAGATATAAGATTAGTGGCAAAGTTAAGAATATGTAAGACTGAAGAGAGAGAAATAGAGGAAGAATAGCGAACGGAACCCTTCCCCGAGATAGCAGGCAATGACCCATCTGCTATTCGGACGTTATCCTTACCAGAACAAGTAGAGTAAGAATCAAACACAGAGGAACACCCAGTCATATGATTTGAGGCACCAGAATCTATAATCCAAGGAATAGCAGAAGAAGCAGTCAATGCACTAGTCGGGATACCTGTGTGAGCAAAATAGGATGAAGTAGGAGCTGCTGTGGAAGAGGAAGCTATAGAACTTGGAGAATCAGCCCGAGCCAGAAGACGCCTGAGAGTTTGTATCTCCCTTTGAGAGAAACCACCAACATTATCAAATGATGCCTGAATCCCAGAATTGAACCCAGAATCAGGCAAGGTGCCAACTGCAGACTCCGAAACATGGGCTTGGGCCCGAGAACGCACTGGACCACAACCACGGCTACCACGTCCACCCCGGCGTCCACGAGAGGGCTTGCCATGGAGCTTCCAACAAAAATCCCTAGTATGACCAGTGTTGTGGCAATAATCACACTGGAGTGATGCACGATCAGGAGGCCCGCTGCTAGTACCAGACTGAGACTTTCCACTCTATAGAATAGGCCCACTATCAGAACCAAAATGACCCTGAGGAGTAGCAACCAGGGCAGAACGATCAGAAATAGGAGGGTGCAACATAGCACCCCTTCTACTCTCCTCCAGCTGAACAATAGAATAGGCCTCTCCCAAGGATGGAAACGGAACACGACCCAACATCTGCACTCTAATCGGATCAAGCTCCAGATCAAGAATAGCAAGAAAGTAATAAACAAGTTCTTTCTCCATCCTTTTTAGCCAATTAGCAGCATTCACAGCACAAACAGCTTGAAAGCCCTGATAATAATCAAATTCTCCCCAAGCTCCACTTAGGTCAACAAAGTATACAGCGACGGAGCGATGATTTTGTTCCAATGTACGAAGTCTTTTCCTCAACTCAAAACACTATGCATTATTACCTTGTTGCGAATAGGTTTGGGCTGTAATAGTCCATATCTGATGCGGAGTATCAAGAAGCAGGAAAGTATGGCGAATATCAACTCAAATGGAATTAAATAACCAGGTCATGACCAACGATTTCTGAGATTTAAATTTCTTGAGTTCAACAGCCTCAACAGGTGCAGTAATATGGCCCTCAATGTACTCTGACATCCCTTTGGCCTCGATGGCTAAAGTAAAAGTGCGAGACCAAATCAAATAATTGGTACCATCCAATTTAATATGACAAATATCCAGATGAGTGTTATCCAGAGTACCCACGCGACTCAACTCATCTTTGACATTAGCGGAAGCTTTTGTTTATCCACCTACATTTCAATAGCAGAATAGAAACTCCAAATGCACAATACCCAGTCAAACAAATGTAACCCAGCTGGGTCTTGTCTGAATCGAGTAGGAAAAAGCAAACCAAGCACTATATAGTGCAAAAAAAAAAAAAAAAGAATGACAATAGTGTAAATAAGACCAACAGTACTGTACGAACCTATAGTTATGGAGCCAAATCAATTTTTAGTCAAAATACCCATCAATCTGTATTCTTTGTCCCTCAGAAAAAACTTTGTTTAACCTGACTCAACCCTCGAAACGCCTTGTAAGGAAGACCCAGGGTCCGAAACGCCTTGGAACTTCAGAAAACAAGTGCAGAGAAGCGAAACCCAATTAGTTCCGAGTGCAGAGGAGCAAAACCCAGATTGTGTAAGGTCGTTAGAGGTCCGGCGAAGGCTGGAGAAGACTTGGCAAGGCTGTCGGAGTTCCAGCGAAGGCTGGAGACGATCCGGCGAGGAGAAACAAAATAGAACGACTCAGATCTGACTTGTAACAGGACTGGGTTCAGCCACACGACCTCAAAGACGGCTTGCGTAGCCATGAAATTGTCAAAGAAGGATCAAGACAAGCTCATCTGCACTGGAAAAAACAGACAGAGCACTCGTCGGCCTTAGAGATAGCTGATGGAGGAGGATCAAAGGCTAGCGGAGATAGTCGCCAGGTATCGTATGCTCTGATACCATGAAGAGTATGGGAAATATTGGAGAACCCAAAAAGATAGGGTTTATTTCTCATTACGTTATACTTATACAAATGTAAACATTAATTACAAATTTAGACCCTTATCTCCTAATCTACTTGCATACGAGATTAAATGTAAAATACAACTAATTACATATAAACCCATAATTTAACATCTGTCTTGTAGAGAGCATAGGTTATTAAGGAAAGTCATCATCCTCGAAGCAGTAACTTAAAGAGTAATTTGTTGGAAAGTAAACTTGATTTTAGGAACATGCATGTAGTTAAAGAGTCTACTTACCAATGTTTTAAAACCCAGACCAGCCCGTCAAACCGGTTGGACCGCCAACCAGTCCTTTGTCCAGTTTGGGTTGACCCCAAAATCGCTACTAAATGAGAACTGGCCTCGTTAATGAGAACCATCTCAATTTTCCGGTTGAATTGGAGAACCAGCAGAACCGATATGGTTTTGAGACCCAGACCGTTCAAAAATTAACTTTAGCTAGCCAATCAATGGCCCCAACAGTTCTCAATTCTGCCGATGTGGGATTGAAAACAAGTGTGCAGAATTCCATGTTCAATTCCTCCACTTTTCACTCCAATACATATTTTTTCATGTTCATTTTAACTATTTATATATATTTAATATATTTATGACATCACGATTCGATTCTGCTCCAACCCTGGTTGAACCAGTGAGTCAGTGACCCATCCGCCTGGTCCTTTTTCTAGTTCGCTCACCGGTCCTGCTTTCAAAACATTGCTAGTTACAGTATTCATGTATGTAGATGAAGGGTCATGAATGTAGAGGTTCATGAACTTGGCTAGGTTCATATCACTAGGGAGGCTACAAATACCTTTGTAATCGAGCGATAAGTGTGTGAGAGTGATTAGAAACAGTGAGGTTGAGTTGAGTGGAAGAACTACAAAGAAGTAGTCAACTGTGATAAAGATTGTTGAGGTATTTTATCACAAATTGTGTGTTATCTCCTCCCTCACGTCTTTCATACTTGTTCAAGTGTGTATTTGGTCCATCACGAATTTCCAACATAATCCTCATCAATAGAGGAGTCCTAAACCGGCCTACACAGTTGACAGTACCACCAATGTAATCATTGAAAATTCTATCCCTTTGCTTTGAGATCAACTCTCACAATTCTAAATGTCTATGATAAAGTAGTGACGGTTTCTATGGTAATCATTTTCATCTTAAGAAAACATGGATACTCAATCACAAAGGCAGAAGATAGGACATTTGAAAAGCCTGGGATGGAGATAGCTCTTGAATAGGAAGAACTTGTAATGCTCAATCATAGAGAAGAAGTATAATAGCAGATGAAAAAAAAAAAAGAGAGAGACGAATGATAGTTTACCTGCTATAATCACCAGTAATCCTTGCAAGAGCAGCTACCTTTTTCAAAATGGTGGAAGTGTTTTGTGTCCCTCAAAACTATCACTCTTCTAGTAACTTGGGACAGAGCCTTCATCCAAGAGTGACAATCTGCACACACACGAAGATTATTTGTGATCCTAAGCGGTATTCCAGATCTAGTGTGAATGAGTCCAAACATGGCCGCAAGTCGCTCACTATGTCCACAAACCCATCCCTTCTTAATTTCCTCACTAACATCATGCAGCACAACTCTAGTATCCGGTTCGTATCCAACTCCTCTCATAGCTTCCATCAACTCACTCCACAACTTTTGATACTTCTCTGAATTACGAAGTTCAATACCCCCACCAGCCACAAAAGTGTGTAACCTATTTTTTATCTCGATCCAGCTGCATCCAACCTCTTTCTTGACGCCACGCTTTTCCATCATCGCTCTCACCATCTTAACACCCTCCCATAGTCCCGCATTTGCATAAATGTTCGATAGTATCACGTAATTAACAGGATATTTTGGTTCAATCTCAAATAAAACCTTTGCAATAGCCTCTGCGAGAGGAACGTTACCATAAAGGCGGCAAGAATTGAGTAACGAACCCCATATGCTACCACTGGGCTTCTTTCCCATGCTTTTAACTACTTTCAGTGCCTCCTTGAGCCTCCCTGCTCTACCTAACATATCTACCAAACAAGCATAATGCTCTGCACTTGGTGAGATTCCAAATTCGGTGCGCATCCTGTGAAACAATTGCAGGCCCTCTTGCGTGAGCCCCGTATGACTGCAGCCTGATAGTAACGCAATAAACGTGACCATATCTGGGCTGAATCCAGAATCAACCATCTTATCAAACAACTTCAATCCTTCTTCCATACGCCTGGCAATGGCATACCCATTAAGCACAGTATTCCACGACGTCAAATCTCTCCTCTCCATTCCATCAAATATCCTCCTAGCGTAATCCACCACTCCGCATTTCGCATACATGTCCATCAGCGAGTTCAACACAAACATATCCGGCCTGATGACCGATTTTGCCATTTGGGCATGTATCTCTTTCCCGCTGCAAAGTGCATTTATTTGAGCACAGACGGGCAACACTGCAGTCAAACTAACCCAATTAAACCCCACTCCCTCTCCTTGCATCCTCCTAAAAGCATCAAAAGCCTCAAACAGCTGACCTCTCCCTGCAAACCCAGAAACCAACGAATTCCAAGAAACAATATTTCGTTCAGGCATTTCGGCAAACACCCGGACTACGTCCTCAAAACACCCACATTCCAAGTACAATCTAAGAAGAGCATTATACACAACCTGATCCGACTCATCCTTACACTTAACAATCTGGGCATGTACACCTCTACCAACCGGAAAATCACCCAACTCAGCGCACGACTTGAGAGCAGCCGAGAACGCGAAATTACCCGGCTGCACGAACCTCCTCAACATGTCCACATAAAGAGACAGGGCATCTTTCGAACACCCGTTTCGCGAGTACCCGATTGCCATCGCCACCCACACCGACTCGGGAGCGGTACCGACGAGGGCGGAGTCGAAAACGCTGCGGGCCAGGTCGATCCGGCCGCAGACGGAGTAGAGAGTGATGAGCTTGGTTTTCAAGGCGGGTTTTTCCAGAAGGCTTTGCTGGTTACCACCACGACCCTTTTTTCTTTTTGTTGAGTGGCGGAGGAGGAGGTGGTTCTGGAGCCTCTGGCCGTGGTGTAAGGATTTTCTGGAGATGCAGGCGTGGAGGAGGGCGTCGTAGGTTTGGAGAGGGAGAGGGGTTAGCGGGTGGGATTCGATGAGGTGAAGGGCCTCGTCTAGCTTGCCTGAGAGGGAGAGGGATTTGAGGGTTGAAGGAAGTGATGAGGGTTTTGTGTTGGTGGGAAGAACGGTTATGGTAGTTGAGGCAGGAATGGAGGGAATTGCCATGTCTCTCTGTCTCAGAGATGGGAGAGCTTATCTTGTCTTGGTAGAGTGACTACAGTCACAGAGATGAAAAAATTTTCAGTGCTGAGCGGGCACCATGTGTGCCCGTTCGAGTATTCAAGCCGTTCATTTCATTTTTGAACGTCTCAAATTTGGAGAGAGAAAAAGAAAGAGAGAGTGTTGGGGTGAAAGGAGAAACAGGATTTCAATCCGAGCTGTTCAAAAGTGTATCGGACGGCTCGAATGAGCCGAGCGGGTACCGCGTGGGATATATCCGCTCGGGATAGCGAGCCAGTGAGAAAGAAAGACCTCTGTATGCCCAATATTGCCCATTCTTTTTTCATTTTTTTTTTGACGAACAAGTGTAAAACTTATTTTTCACCTTTGTTTTGTTTTGTGCGTATTATTCGTTTTTTTTTTGAATTTTTTGCGAATTCCCGTGATATTTTTTGGATTATTATCCATCTCGACGAAATGAGTCTAAAAAGAACAAAATTACTATAGTTCATTAAAGACGAAAAAAGTATCAAACAGCTGTCTTATTTATCTAAAATTATGTCTTATTTGAAATTTTTTCAACATCGATCTATATTCTAGTGTTTTTTTGATTCGTCTCGTCGAGATAGATGATTAACCAAATTACGATAAAAAGCTAAACAAAAAGTTAAAAAAAGAAAAAAAAAACGAAATAAGTTTCAAACTTACTATAAAGTTCACAAGAACGCAGCCAAATATTGCCCATTCTTATTTTTGTGGGAAATCCTGCTTTACCCATTTGATTTGATGCAATCATGCAACCTACTATTTCTCACTCCTCGAAATGTTTGGTTTTACTCCCAAAGAAAATTTCTCCCAAAATTTTTTTACTGTTTCACCATTGAGTTCTTTTGAAATATTCAAAATTATTACTTTTACCCAAAAAATTTCTCCCGAATCTGGTTTATTGGTGACAAAGATGGGTCCTGGTTGAGTTGATCTTCGTTTATTTGTTCAAACTTAGGTTCGTATGCAAATTAACCGTTCACAGCACGAGTCAACCAATCATTCGAGCATCTCCAATCTAATACTCTATTTGAGAGTATCAAAATACTTTATTTTATTCATAAATTGATTTTAGAGGAAATCACTATTCCTATTTACTCCAACCACAAACCCTCTATTTTTCCCTCTAAAATTTTCCTCCAAAATTAACCTCTACAAATTCCCTCCAAAATTAACCTCTGCCACAACAAAACAAGTTTCCCTCCTGTTTTTTACTCCTGTTTTGTAGACCTCATGGCTTCTACTACATTTCCCCCTCCCACCCACTTGTTCTTTACTCCAATTTTCTAGAGCCTATGGCTTCCACTCCAGTGTTAAAAGGTTGACATAAACGTGCAAGGGTGAAAGGATATGGTTGACATAAACAAAAGCTCATAAGGATACAAATGCCATTTTAAAAGGTGAATAGTGTTATAGAGGGGATCCTCCATATTTTCTCACATCCTCTAAATATGGAGGATCAAAATCTCATCCTCCCAAATAGAGGAGGCTTGAGAGGATGGGTTAGAGGAGTTTCATACTCTCAAATGGAGAAATAGAGCATGGGTTGGAGATGCTCTTCATAACCAAACTTTTATTCCGCTTAGGGCCTCCATTTTTTTTGGCCCGAAATAGGGTTACAAGTCGGGGAAGTTCATATATATGAAAAAGGCGCAATATTTTTCATAAAATCGCCAGTGTACAAGCGGTAAGTTGATTGACAAATCATGTCCAAAACATATGAAACATGGTCGAAATTTAAGATCCCCACATGTACTGATTTTTCAGATCCTCCACTGTCTCTAGTCTAACCACATCCACCAACTCTGGACCGACTTCGAAGTTTTGAATTTCTGTTTCGAGCCATGAATGGGCATCGATCAAAGCCCAGCCCATCCACAACAACGGACTATGGGCTTTACCCTCAACCATCCTCTCACGAATAGAATGTTGATTGAATGAAACAGAAAAAACCAGCCCATTCAGAGGTACTGGACTCATCAAGAGAGAAAGCTAAGACTGTTTCCGTTGTCGCTTCATCATCAACAGAGAAAAGCGATTCAATATCAGCATGACCAAGATCGTTATCTAGAGGGTTAGCGAGCTCACCATTTTGTCTCTCCTAGACTTTTATGGACATTACTTTGTACGGTGACCCCTTTTTTATTTTTTGCAAATATAGCAACGATAGCAGCAGAATTTTTTTTCTTTTCTTTTTTTCCCACCTGGTCTTTGTTGGATTGTTGATTTCTAGAGGGCTTTAACAATGAAAAGGAAAAATTCCAAGGAAAGCAAAGATATATGTGTATGCAACTGCTTCTTCTTCTTTTTCATAATCGGGTATCCATACCAGCTTTATGCGCGTCTTGACTATTCTTAGGATATTGAAGTTAACGACTCCAAAACTTTTTTTGACCCCAAGGGTTTTTTTTGCTGGTGGTGAAAATCAAACTTATCATGTGCTTGGGCGAATAAACTCTTTAATTGTTGTCATGCTTTCACTCAACTAACTCTTGTGTTGTGGATGTAGTTTTAATTTATTATAGTAATATTTAGAAAACTAAAATGATAATCCTCAACAGTATATTTTTTATTAGTAGTTAATTTTTTTTTTTTTTTAAAAAGTAGTGTTGAAAGATAAAAAAATGGTAGTAGGGTAATTGTATAGGAAAGTATTGTACAACTAAATTAAGATTCTTGCAACATCTTGTGTTTTTCGAACAACAAGATTTTGAAGGTATAGGATGGAGTGAACTCCCTTCGCGTGATCACACAAATTCCAAGTCGGGACCAGGTTCCGATGAGCTCTATATATATCTTCTATAGTTCCACCAAACGCAACCGAATTTCTTAAGAGTACACGAGGATCAAGAGAGCGCGCGGATAGCTCGATTAACCTTTTAAACATCAAAACCATTTGAGTCACCAAACCACAGGCTACCCTTGGTGAGAGAGAGAGAGAGAGAGAGGTGAAAGCTCATTCTCACGCACAAAATCCCCCACCACAATTCCCATTAGTCCCTACCACCTCGTGCAGTAAACACAACGTACACTGTAACCAGTATTCTATTTCCCACCTACAGCTTTTCCTTATCATAATGCCATCAAAACCTCCTGATGGCAACGCTCCCTCTTCACTTTTGTCCTCTACAAAAGTCTCTCCTAGTAAAGCAAAAAAAAAGGCTTTAAAGATGGTCCTTTTCTCAAGGCTTTTTCTCTCTGGTCCGACTATGGATACATCATTCGGTGTGCATTCGCACACGGTATTGGATCCCGACATTGAGAGGGCTCCATCTCGAAATCCCCACAAATAATCGGAGCTTCTCAATCTGTTTAAAATATTCTGTTAAGAATCTCAGTAAAAAGTATAGTCGTACATCATTTGGTGTACACTAAATGCACACGACATTGGATCTCGACATTGTGCAGGATCCATCCCGAGATCCTCCCAAAAAATCAGAGCTTCTCAATTTGTTTAAAAAATTTTGTTAAGAATTCTAGTAAAAATCAACTCAACCAGATTAAAAAAATAAATCAATTCAGTCGGATATCGTTAAAGGGTTGATCGAATTTTTGCTCAATTCCCTATTAGACAATGAGTGAAAAATTGATCAAGTCTTTACTGATATTCGCCTGAGCTAATTTTTTTCTTGGATCATTAAATACTTATTTCAAGTAAATTAAGTGGTTTCGATTATTTTTGTGAAATCCCAAATTGAATCCAATTTCCCTGTTAAACAATTGAGCAAAAAGTTGATCAAATCCATACTGATATCCGCTTGAGCTTATTTTTTAACATTAATTCAATATTAAAAAATTATTTTAAATAAATTAAGTAGCTCCAATTATTTATGTGAAATCCCGATCGAGATAAAACCCACACAACGCGATGTGCATCTGTGTAATTGGTGTACCCAACAAGTTTTTATTGTTTTCTCTGTCACATTTTCTCTATCCTCTTCATCAATCATAAAGCACTCGATTGCAAAATGATTCACTCATATCTCACATCCCTCTTTTCTAGATCTGTTCTGCCAAGGAATTCCCCCTGCTTTGCTTTTACTACCTCTCTCTTCTTGATGAATGGGCCATCCAGGGCTAGACATCCCCTCCCTCTCATTTGTCAACTTCAATGGCGTACAGCTATATTCCAAAAGAGTGATTATTCAACCCTTTTGGAGCATCGTTATCTTGTACTACTACTTCATTCTTCCCAATTTATTTATTCATTATTTCATTTACTCTCATTTTGCAACCTTGTTCGGTTTGGTTTTGAGAAAGGTTTGTAAGAATAATGAATAGAAAAAGATAAATAGAGAAAATTAATTAAAAACTATGTGCAGTGATTTTGAAACCTCCAAACGAACAAGCCTGTGATTTTGAAAATTTTGTATATTTAAACAAATTAAAAATTATCAAATAAGATTCATATTACAAATATTTTTTCCACATTAAAAAAAATGGAAACAAGAGTACTCCATGGTTTTTCTCCAGCATACATTGACATTGGCGTGCAGTCCACACACTTTGTATGCTTACACCTGGGGTGAAAACTTTTGGTTTTTCACCATCACCCGTTATGGGCTCCACCATGATGTTATGTTCTATCCTGAACGCTCATCCTGTAGATTTGCAAAGTAATACATCCACGCAAAAAATCAGCACGATCGAATATCAATAGGTATATATCAAAATCAGGTATATATCAAAATCAGATTTGGATTCATAAAATGGACGGCCATAAATAGTTTAACTTCCAAATCTATAACCGTCCATTCTGTAATCTAAAGTTTAATTTTTTATATATCTATCAATATCACATCAAGCGAATTTTTTTTTACATGAATACACTAATTTGCAGGTCCTATAAGTTGAATGGTTAAGATTTTAACCAAAAAAAATCAAGTGGGGCCCAAAGGCGGCAGTGGGTCTCCACCTCTGGCGGAGAGAACTTAACCTCTTTTAGTAAATCGAATCAAACCGTTGAATATTGTAGCGGGTTGGCTTATTGATATTGATCTGGAGTTCAAAATCGTCTTGCAAGACACATCATGAGTCCCTAAATAATCTATCTTTTGGAGACACAAAGATTCGAAACCCGCACGCCATCAGACCCAGGCCTAACCTAAGACCAACAAAAATGAGCAAAAACCTTATCTTGCATGTGATAGACTGCAAAACTATATATGCACAGACATGGATTTGATGAAGGGGCCCTTAATAATCATAACCAATTTTTTCCCCAACCCCATGTTTTTTAAAGGCTTCAATCACCAAAACATAATCGAACTTCAAAAACTTATTGTATACGGACACATATTAAACCAACAAATATATATATGATGGGGACGATCGGCCCATATGGTTGTGTCAGAGCCGCACTTTAATCCGTGCTCTGAAGTTTTGAGTTCAATCTGATGGAACAGTATCGACACTTGTTTGCAGTAATCTACATCATTAACCCATTAACTGTTTGAGTTCAATCTAATGGAACAGTATCGACACTTGTTTGCAATAATCTACATCATTAACCCATTAACTTCTTATCTCAATTGGTATATAGAAACTAATCATGCTAGCAAAATCTCCCATACACAAGGGAATTTTCTTCCAAGTGTGTGTGTGTGTGTGTGTGTGTGTGTGTGTGTGTGAGAGAGAGAGAGAGAGAGAGAGAGAGAGAGAGAGAGAGAGACAGAGAGAGAGAGAGAGAGAGAGAGAGAGAGAGAGACAGAGAGAGACAGAGATGAAAACCATGCATGGGCTAATTAACATAGCATGGCTTTCTGAATGAAATGAAAAATTAAGAAAAAAAACTTCCAATACAGACATGCATATTGGATGGAAGAAACTATATATATTTGTATATATAGAATCTCTCTCTTGCTATCACATTCCTTAATTCCCCCAATCCCTCTTGCGATACATTTATATCCATATTATGCCTTCTCTCTCCCATTCAACAAAAGATATATAACCTAGCTAATGATCATCAGTCAAAGCTGATCCTTCCCTTGCCAATCTGGCCTGCCTAACGTGAATTCCAAGCTAGGGTTCTTCTGATTCAAATCCGAACCCAAGTAACTCTTCACCCTTCTCAAATGATCACTCTCCTGCAACAACATTTCCCAACTGTGAGCCGAATTATTTCTTCATTGACACCGTTTTCCAAAGGGAAGGACGGAATAACGATAGTAAGAAAAAGAAAAAGGACCATTAATAAACTAAATGGCCAAATATTATGAGTTCGTATATAATTTAGCAGGGGCGGAGCTATGTTGGGCCCACCCAAAGCCCCCGAGTTTTAACATGATATCCAAACTAGTGTATTGGTTCAATATATATGTACCTCTATGCGTCCAGATTTCTGTTGTGATGGCAACATTGACGGTCTAAGCCTATCCATCTCGTCGGAATTGGTTTGCATCCAAGCCTCTCTAGTGCTGGAAATTTAAACAAAGAAACCGTTAGCCCTCAACGATGATTTTTCTGGGATAAAATTTTCTCATCTCAGTGCAATACAAATTAGGTATTTGCCCAAAACTTCTGATAAAAAAAGAAAAGAAAAACTCAGTCAAAATTTTCTAGCTAACCAATGTGAAAGCACAATATAATGATTGTTGGGCCAAGATTGCCTCCAAGAATTTTTTTAATCGGCAAAAAAGATTTTATTGACACTCGACAAAAGAGTACATTGAGGCGGCCAGAACTCTAGATACAAAGAAGACTTGCCTCCAAGAATTTGGTCATATAATGTCACTTTTTGCAACTACTCTAACACAAATTTGCAGGTGCAATGTTAAATGATATAAAAGACTTAATAAAAAAACATTCCCTAACACCAATTGATTTTAAGAGAGATTATAAAAAAGCGTTCCAACAACATTCTCAAGAGCAGCCTATAATTAAGCCAATTCTTTACCTCTTTCAAAGGGCCTCTATTCCTCAATTAGAGCCCTTTCCAGGAAAAGGAAAAGCTCTAGTAATGACCCAAGCTGTTGGCTCTAGTAATGACCCAAGACCATTAATAAATAAATAAATAAAACACTAGCTAACAACATGTTTCAAAATGCTCAACACCACCTACATATTGTGCGCCCCACCATATCTTCATTGCAATAAACAGAACCGTTCATCATGTAAAACCCACAGAGTAGTATACCCGTGCAAAAAATCAGATTGATTGAACATCGATAAGTATATCAAATTAAAATTGAATTTTGGTTTAGAAAATAGATATGTCATGGACAGAATGAACGATCCATCCTTGTCCTTCCATCCAAGTTTAAAAAAATCGAAATAAATATAAAAATGATGCCATTGCTGTACTATAGTGAAGTTTACAGGTAGAATTAGCAAGCAGGCTATTGATGAGTTACCAAGTTTAGCCCAACTAAAATGGTTGAGTAGGTTTAAGGCAATGATCAGTAGCTGGTTCGACAAGATAATCAGCCACACCGGCCTAGCAAAGACACGACACAGACCCTATGGAGTACGGAGGCAGCAAGGAAGTTAACGAGCCTATGAAATGCAGACCACATTAGACCATAAAATGGGGACAAAAACTAGTGATCTTTTAGTGTAACAAAAAATTCTTCTCCGAAACGAATTATTAGCATTTTTGCATTATGGCATGATCCACAACTCTTTGCCGCTAAGAAATAGATTCAAATAAATGATTTAATTCGATCTCGATAATCCTTCACTGCCAACTCCATCAATCTCAACTAGTAAAAAAAAAAAAACTAACATATCTTCAGTCTTAGGTAGCCACTACAGTGAAATGGGTTATTAGATTGTTATTTATCAACTCATCTAAAAACTTACGCTGTTAGAGGGATCCGGAACAACTTTATTGTCTATATTTGCAGCATGGGTAGACAAGCAGCTAAGTTGAAGTGAACATAAGAAAATCCCACAGTACACATCATATTTTTCACTATGCAAGACCTGTGTTTGTAGTTCTCACGTGAGCTAATAGTTTTTATAAAAAATAATAAAAAATTGTCCTAATACAGGAAACAGTACAAAAATACAGGTCAGGGATACTGCCGAGTATCTCCCTACAAAGTGGTTCTGAATAGTCGATCCGGCTATTTATCTAGACACAAACGGCTTGGATCGGATCTGAACCGTTTATTACTCGGTTAAGATCTGAGTCGTCGACTGCCGAGATAAACGGCCAGATCAACCGCTCTTCACCCGCTTTCCAGGCGGTGGTCGGCAGCATCCCATTCCACTACAAAACAAACTCCAATGTGCAGTGTGTGTATATAGGTATGGCTATGCAATTACACAGAAAAAGACAAGGATTTCCCATGTACTGTAGTCAACTAAAACTTTGAAAAAGTGAGTGCACTTAAGTCAAGGCAGTTTCCTCGTGAAGAGAATAACAGCCAGAGTTTACTATTGAGAAAATAGTCCCACAAGAGTCATAGCAATTAGAAATAGTACTTCCAAAGTTCACAAAGAAAAAGAAAAAGCGTTCCATTTATTTTTATCTCTTTGTCTTATTCAAATCTGCCTTTGATTAGGTTTGGAGCTTTGTTTAGTTGGTCTCATTTTAAAAAACAACACCTAATCGTACGTGGTTCCATATCTTTTGAATGCTTTTTTCAGGTATTGATTGTTTTTTATTGTCCGGTTATCCGAATCAACTTACGCACACATCGATTAATCTTGGTAGACCGATCTCACTACTTACTTGCGGAGGATTTCAGCTCGCCATCTATTTTCATTGTTCAACTCTGTGACAACACGAAAAAACTATTGTTCTTGACAACATGAAAAAACAATTAAAACCGGAGCAAAACTCAGTACTATAGACTGGCCCCAATGAATTTTATACCGCCCGAGAGGTTTCGAACCGGGACTTAGACCTTTCTTGTATTAAGAACGCATTACAAAATCTATGTATCCAGAAAACTTTTAACAAAGCATAGAAAGCATGTGGAATTATAAAGATTACTTACAAGTTGGCAAGTGGCCCGTAAATTCTATTTTTGAGTTGTTTTAATTTCCCGATAATTCTGACATTATTATGGCTTAATCATTGTGTATTTTTTTAATGTTCCACCAAAGCAAAAACTTATCTAATCCCATTAGAAAATGTTCCTCGGTTACCAAAAAAAAATAATAATAATCCCATTAGAAAATCTTCAAAAAGGGAGAAAAAAAAAAGATTAGAGAAATGAAAAGCAAGAAGAAACGAAACAGAATAAAAGCAAAAGCTGCGGCAAGAAGCCTTTGATATATATTCTTTAAAAATGGTGGACGTGATCAGTTCGCATTATTCTAAGCTAAGGGTACGTACGTGCAAAAGGAAAAGGAAAGCAAAGTGATTGTGTTTGTCTTTGTCTTTGTCCTTCTCCCAATTCAAATTTGTACGTGGGCATTTTCCATGTGATCACACATACATATATCAGCTTTTAGACAATAATATGAGGACGCGCAACGAAGGTTTTTACAAAGCAGACTGCGTAGCAGTAGCAGTAACGGTGCAACGGGAGAAAGAGTGTCGAATGATACTTAGCGGAAATCTAGTGTAACAATATTCATGATTTTAAAAAAATAATACTCCCTCCATTCCAAAATGACTGTCCAGTTCGGTCTTCAATGCAAATTTTAAATTGTTAATATCTTTCAATCTATAATGAATTTTGTGTACAATATGGATCTTATTTGATAGATCTCAATTAATTCTATTATACAAAGTTTTTAAAACATTTAAAAACATTGTAGATTGAAAGATATTAACAATTTAAAATTTTTCTTGGAGACCGAACGGGACAGTCATTTTGGAACAGAGGGAGTAATAATTAGTGCCAGAGCACCAGAAGTGACCGTAGCAGTCACGTAAAGATTGTGAAGTGGGCAAAAATCAAATAAAGAGTGAGGCGGAAATTGGCTGTTACGGCTATGAATATTTGGTAGCACTAGTATAACGGGGTGTAGGGGTATCGGAGAATGCAAGTAGCGGTTGTTATTTAAATCCAAGGCCAGTGTTCTTGTCATGGCATTGGAGAATCTTTTTTTTTTAAACAGCGAAGAAGGATTTTATTGATAGATAAGGATGGCATTGGGGATAAGGGCATATCATTGATACGCATGAGTTTTTTGTATGTCATTTTGTCGTACATATAAACACTGAGGACTTACTACCAGAGAGTGGTGGTGGTAGTAGAAGGGAAGTCTGACGGTTCATTTTGTTGTACATATAAACTGTTATACCCGATAATATACGCATCAGTATATTATCGGGTATAACAATTCAGACGGTAAAAACACTGCCATGTAGCTCGCTATATAAAATCGAGAGAGAGAGAGAGAGAGAGAGAGAGAGAGAGAGAGAGAGAGAGAGAGGGTACATATATACCTTGAGGAGTTACTCCAGAGAGTGGTGGTGGTAGGAGAAGGGAAGTCTGCTTCTTGTGGCAAAGAACCGTCAGATGGACCCCTTTGGTCAGTGAACCGGAGTGAGCTCCCCATTGTGGATACGTCTTCTTCTCCAGACCCATCCGATTGGCCTTCCAAAAGAAACCAAAAGTCCCAAATGAGTGGCTTGGCACAAATTATATTAACATGTTCTTTTTAACAACCAGATGTCCGAGTTAGCTTACACGCACCTCGACTAATTCCACAAGCCTGAAAGGCCATTATATGCATTTATGTTCTTCAAAGAATAACATGCATTTTACCTTACTCCTACAAGTTTTCCGGGTTTTTTTTTTCTTTCATAATTTCGTAATCCAGCCTAAATGACCGATTAAATCTGAACGATCAATTCCACAGTCTTCTAGCAGAGGTCCAAGTTCAAATCAAGATAAATTCTTGTATGGATTGGCATAACACTTCATTTTTCATAATAGGAGGAGTTCCACAGAAGCTACATTAGTACAAAATAGTATAAGAATCGCTACAGAATAATGCGTCAGATCTTGATTTAATTCATCACTTAAAAGTAAAAACATGATGCCATCTAAGAAAATCATCTTTATAGAGACATCAATACACAATGTAGGCTGGGGTATCACTCTAACTATTTAATATTAATACTAACTTTGGCAGAGAAAATAATAATAATAATAATGTCGGCTTAACTAGATTTGCAAAAATCTCATTTTGACTTCTCATTCTGGTCATAGATTCTGAAAGTCAATACTCCACTAGAGAAGAAGCCCTATTAGAACTGAGAAAGAAAGAATTTCCCAGGTGGGTATGTGTTTTAGCATTTTTTTTTTTCAGCTAGAGTGGATTTATGGAGAGATTAATGAATAATTAGTTTGATTGAAAAAAAAAAAAAAAAAGAGCTGAGAGTTAAGCAATACGAATTTAGTTGAGTACCTGAGGAAGCAGCAGGTTTGTCAGTGGTCTTAACAGTTCGATACATCTGCCCCAACCCAAAAAATGAAAAAACGATAATAAGTATCGAGAAGCATTTGGATTGACAACAAGATTAATTTAACATAATGAGAAATTATTTATTCAATAAAAAAGACAAAAATAGCAAGATTAAAGTCTGAAAAGAAAATTTGTAGTACTACTAGTACACTCTCTCTCTCTCTACTGTGAACTCTGGGGGCTCTCTCTCTCTCCACTGTGAACTTCTGGGTGCAGTCTTGGTTTGCTTCATTAATCACGAGGTTGATGTTTAAGTAATCAGAGATCTGTATTATTGAGAAATGATGACTTTTTTTCACTTTTGTCTGATCCTCCTACTATCATTCTCTCTCTTTCTCTCTCTCGCTCTCTGGTATCAGAAGATAGACAGATCAGACTTCACCTATTTTCTTACTTTATTTATTTCATCCCTTCATTCACTCATTCATTCACTCACTCACTCACTCAGTCATTTACTTCACCACTCATCGGCTACTGTGCCGGAGACACAGACGAAGACCGCCCCTAGAGAGTAGACAACACATCACCACACACACAGACACAGAGAGAGAGAGAGAGAGAGAGAGAGAGAGAGAGAGAGTAATGGATGTTTCAAATTTCTTGTTTTTTTGCTGTACCTGTAAATGGCTCTTGACGTGAGCTAATGTGAGATCTTTTACATCCATTAGCTCCAAAACTGACTTTGGTGTTGCCCCTAAAATCACCACCCACACCAAAAAAAAAACAATAAAATTAGATCCAAAAACAAAAAACAACCAAAAAGAATTATGAAATATGATCCAAATAGGTGATCAAAAAAAAAAAATTGATCCAAATAACCCCAGACAAAACCCCATAATAAAATAAGATCGAAATAACCTTCAAAAAAAAAAATCAAAATGTCTACGATTGTGAAAATACGGGGAAAAAAATTGGGGAAAAGGGAATAAGTTTTTTTTTTAAATCGGCAACAAAAGATTTATAGAGAGCTAATAGGAAAAGGGAATAAGTTAATGCATACTTTCATGGCCGCCAAGGAGCTCAACGGCGTGAACAAATCGAGCGTGGAGAGAGCTCGTCCACCGCATCCGAGGCGCCCGCATGCTCCGTTTGGTGGGCAGTTTGGGCAAAAACCTTGACCTCATTATCCCGTGGAGTTGGGCCTCGTGGGAAGGCCCAACTCCGTACTGATAATTATTGTTTAGGTGGTGGTGGGGCGACGAGAGTCCATTAAATCTCGTCGCACCGGCAAAATTCCGGTACAGGGGCGAAGATCCGTTTGGGCCGGAGGCTAAGATGGACATAGGATCCAAAGTGGTAGACCCGAAATAAGGCGAAGTGGGAGAGTGAGAGAGAAAAGAGGAAGGGGAAGAAGAAGAAGAAGGGGGATAAGGCATTTGATGGAAAGGGAATGAACGGTTGTGATTGTACACGGGTATACCCTTTATGGGTCTCAAGCCGTCCGATACATCCATCAACGAAACGCTGTGGTTCAAGTGATTCAACTGGCTACTGGTAGTGGTGGGACTAGGGTTGTGGTGGTACTGGTGGAAATAGTGGTGGAGGTTAGGGTTTCGCGGCAGTTCCCGATCGGCGAAGCTTCCGCGGCTGCCGTCGTGTGTGGTGGTCGACGGGTGAGCTAGAGAAAGCTCAGTGATTAGAGAAGAAGTGGCAGGGTTAGATTTGTCATATTTTTCGAAACTGTTAATGTTGTGAAGGGATGATGAAGAGGAAGTGGTAATGTTTGGAGGGCTAATGTTGAGAGAGAGATCAGGGAGCTGGTTTGATGAGGGTTCTACGAAAATCCCTTCCATGAGCATATTTTTTTCTCCCTTTGGATTTGATCTTTTTTCCCAAATGGTGGCTTTTTTGGGGCTAATTGATTCCAACAAGGTAGAAGGAACCAAAAAGAGAGAAGGAAATGGAAAAGGGTAGATTTCAAACTATTATTTTAAAGTTGTTCTTGATTTCTTGGAGAGAGAGAGAGAGAGAGAGAGAGAGGGAGGTTGGAGGGTTATGGAAGTTTGTGTAGAAAGCTTAGGTGAGAACCAAAGAACTTAAAAGAGGGATGAAGTAAAACAAAGTTTCTTGTGTGTCTTCTTCAAATAGAGAGAGAGAGAGAGAGAGAGAGAGAGAGAGGCATGGAAAAGGAAGAGAGTAAAGAGAATGGGGGGAATTCCAGAAAGGCAAGGAAAGGAGAAGAAGAGAGATTTGGGTTGTGGGTGTTTTTCCTCGAGAGTATATCTCGGAAAATGACACTAGCTAAGAAGGAAGCAAGGTGTTTCTCTCTCTAGTCAAAACCACAAAAGACATATAATAATATAAAATAAAATAAAACAGAGGGCTAATTGCACTGGCCATCCCCGATGTTTCGGAAAAATGCAGTTACTCCACCCAACATTTCTGAAATATTGTGATGGACATCCCTTCCTTAGGATATTACTATCAAGAATTCGAGGTTTCAAATATCGGTAGTGGTTGGGCGTATCAAATGATACACAGCAAAATCGGATGTTGCGGTCCCAAATTTTTTCAAATATTTTTGGCGCCAGAACATTTGAAGCGGCCGAGTTGTCACGTAATTGTCATAGCTGTCATATAGCAGGCGAAAAATCAGATGTAAAGCAATACATAGTGAGAATCGATTGATACGTAGGGTTTTGAATTTTGGGTAGCACCGGTATAATAGGATGTGGTGTATTGGAGGTCCGAAAAACCGCTACATAGCGGTCGGTTTTTAAATTCTTTCTTTCATTTAGTAACATTGTTAAGTTTAGATTTCTACTTTTATGTTGAAAAAAAAATTATCATAAAAAAATATTTACTTGTGAATATTCGCTCCCCATGCAAAAATCTGGCTCCGTCTCTCATAGGAGGATTCCATTTTTGTTTTTGAAGGTAGCAATATTAGTATCTTTGCTCAATTGATGGATGAAACATGCTCACTTTAGATTATATAAAGGTTTTGGATAATTCATTTAGTAGTCCATGGTGTTTTTGGTGGCGTTTTCTAAGAGATAAATTGTGAGGGCAAAAGTTCAGGTGATTAGATTATCAATTGTACTTTGGATTCTAAGAGTTCATGTGACAATTTGGAAGATGAGGTAGATTTTCTGTATTTTTGAGTGCCTTGTTTTTTTTTTCTTGTTTGGATTTAATCTGTTGAAGATTTATTTTGTTTTTGGTATTGTTACTTGATCGCCTGTCAACTTTCTCTTTCTTCTAGCTTGCTCAGGGCTTTGGTTTTGTTGGTGGTCCTCCATTTCTAAATATTTTCATGCATGTCAATTCTTATTCTTGTACTATCATTCCAATTTGATGCTTATTTTCTTTACTCCTTTAATTTTGATCTTTATCAAAAACAAACAAGCAAGTGAAAGAGAAATCCAAAAGATCAAAATTTTCGTACGAAAAAGAGTAGCTATCATGCTTAAATTATCTTTCCAAACGGATGAAAGAATCTCGATAAATACTAGTTTCAAAAACTAAGGGAGTATACTGATATTCTAAAAAATTTTGCAAAGCCTTTGCATTTTTCAAAACCTTCAGGGAAAGTTAGTGAAATTAACCATTTAAGCAAGGAATGAAAAAAAAAAAAAACCCTAAAACATGAGATAAAAACAAAAGATAAAACAGTAGGTAAATGGCCTCTTTTCTGTCCCCGGACAGGACGGGTTAAAAATGTTAGAGAGAGAGAACAGTGGATTCCTTTTCCCCCATGCTCTTCGCTTCTCTCTCTCTCTCTCTCTCTCTCTCTCTCTCTCATAAAACACACCTTTCTGTTTTATCATTTCCAGAAGTACAACAGTTGAATTCCATTTCCATGCTACCAAAAAATCCCAGCTTCTCATGAGATTTTAATTTTGTATTTTCTTGATTTTCCCAGTATTTTATCTGTATATAATATGTACAAAGTTCAGATATAGACCCATTGACCTAAAGGTTAGATACCCACAAAGGGTTCTTTGTTTTCTAGCATATATATATATTTTTTTCAAATATTAATTATTCCGCATTACCTTCTAATTCCCCTTTCATTCTCCCAAATATTCTGTTCCTAATCTTTCAACAACTTTGGCCTCAACTGGGTTTTATTATGTCTATACCCTCTCTCTCTCTCTCTCTCTCTCTCTCTCTCTCTCTCTCTCTCTCCACATGAGATGAGCCGTCCATGCATTTTTCTCTCTCTAAATAAATCCATATGTCCGACAATTACATTGATTGAGTCCACTTCCCACTGCTGTGTTAATTAAGGTTTCCAAAACCCTAGGCTGAATCAAAGATCAAAATGTTTAATTTTATGATTTTTTTTACCAAGTGGATCTTTGGATCTTATGTACTTTTAAATCACTCAGTCTAGCTATCTCCATGCTGTCAATGGATTTTAACAAGGTAGCTAAGGAGTTGGACCCCTCGTTAGGTATAAATGTGAAACAAGCTATCTCCATTTGTTTTTTAGACTGGATGTCCGGGCCGATTTGCGTGTACTTCAACTAGTTACAGGGTCTTAACGTTAACGACTAGGCAAACCCTAGGTAGCTAATTATAAGAACTTGGACCCCTCATTGGGTAAATGTGAATTTTTTCTTTTTGTATAACTGGATGTCCGGACAAATTTGTACACACCTCGACTAGCTAGTTATAGGGTCCTGAAGTTAATGACCGAGCAAATTAACCTTCTAGTGGCCCCAAGATTTGAAATGTTTGACTTCCGTGGAATTCGAACATGGGACCTCATGAAGGCAAGTATTTATTTTCTTTCTCATGCCTATTCGGCCCGTTAAGATTTGGTAAATGTGACATTGAACAGCTAGAAATTAATCAAATTGTACGTAAGCTGGCTGGAATATATATTCTGAACTATTGTTTAAAAAAAAAAAATCCTTGCTTTGGGGGTGCAATTTTATACGGAGTCCTTGCTTTGGTACCCTCTTCAATGCCACAACTGAGGACACAGCTCCATAGGTGGTGTTTGGATGGTTGCATTAAATGCCAGAAATTGAGTCTGGTTTTATGCTGTTTGGTGTCGACCTTACAATAGTTTGAATTTACTCTTTACTGCAGTATTTTTTACCTTCCCATGAAACTCGGGGATGGTCCCGTGCAAGGGATGCACAACACCGTATTGTGTATCATTCGAACCGTTCATTTGGCAATCCAACGGCACCCACTGTACCACCCATTCCGTTTCCCTTTCCATGTCTCTTTGACCAGGATGAAGATTTTTTTGGTCACCCAAAAAGATTTTATTAATATTTGAGAAGTATTACAAAGATAAAACAAGTTGAGGTTTCAACAAGTTATGAGTTTAATAATAGTTTTGGCATAGTTTTTTCTTGGAGTTTTAATTCGGAGGTTTGGCCTTCGGTTTGCCCCCTTGGTTGAATCGTTGTGCGTTGATTTTTTTTTTTTTTTGGTTTCTTGGGCTAGCGCTACTTCTTCTGATTTGCTTGGGTTGGTATTGATGGTTTGGTGCTTTGTTTTTCATTTATGCTTGTTAGTTCCTGGTGTTTTCAGGTTGATCTTCTCTGATTTTTGTTTTTGGGTTAGCATCTTGTCTTCCTTTAGATCTTGGGTGGTTTTATGCCGGTGTGCCCTTGATCCTTTTAATCTTTGTAATCTCTATAAAAATTAATAAATCCTTTTTTCTTAGAAAAAAAAAAGCACTATTTTTGGATAAATAAATTTAAGTGCGTTGTTAGATTATTTCCCTTTGATCAAACAATACTTGCCTCCAAATTGGATCCACCATATGTAAATCACCAAAATGACATTGTTCAAAAGGGTAATGAAACTATTAATCGTTCAAATTCTGAGGGGTATTTTCGTCATTTTGAATGTAAGCTGGGCCATACCTTGTTGGACTGATGGCCATTCAAAAGGCCCGAACCACTTAGAATATTCGCTCCCCAATAACCCAAACAAAAAAATTGCAAAGAAAAAAAAATATAATCGAAACAAAAAACTAAGCCAAATCACTGCTACTACTACTTCTATATATATCAATGCCACAGTTGTTTCCACTAGATTGGACGGATTGTGTTATGTGTTTAATTAGGAGCTTACTCTCACTTAATTTGTGATGGGCCGAAGGATTTTAAGTTTTTCCTAGATGGCGTTCGAAAAGTACGATTGTAATGTAATGTAATTTGGGGTGTGGATCCAACTGTCTGTTGGATGTGTTTTCTTTTTGTTGCATTCTAGCGCCTTGTGCTTAGATGCTTTCTCGATGTACTCATTTTGAGTTATATAAAATGTTCTGTTTGTTGAGAAAAAAAAAAATTTGTGATGGGCCGGAGCCGTGGCATGGAATCTTGTCTATGAGGAGACTTTTTAGTAAACATATGCCATTTTAAATTTTCTATTTTTCTGTGTTTCGTGCGTCTGCGGTCAAAGAATATCTCAAGTCCATCTAATAGAGGACCTTATGAATTCCCGCTAGCTTGCGCCTGTGGTCTCCATAATGTATATTATGTATGAGAAATATTTTGGATGTCACACCTAGTGATTGTTTCCGTCGGTTGGTCACCCCCTATCTAGGAGACAAAAATTTCATAATTTCTATAGGTTACTATTGAGGAAAAAATCATGATAAACTCGCATTACTAAAATCTTCACCTTTGTGTGAAGTTTTTTTGCTGCATAATATTTTAAAATTTAAACAAGGTCTTATGTTGTTAATGACGTAATATGATGTAATCAAAATTCCTTAATGACATTACAACAGCTGGACATAGCGGGGGTGTGTGATGCAGATCATATAATAGGAACCACCGAGAGAGAATATAGTTATTAAATCGAGGGTATTAGTGCCACAAATATCATGCAATTATCAGCTTGTGAAATTATCACCATCGCACATTAGTGTGGAATCCACGTATGTTTATAATTGGATCCACTACAATATGGGTGAGAGGGGCCTGCGAAACTTTTCTAAGAAATTAATTACACTTAACTTGCTTTAGCCATCTGGACTTGGGGGCTGCTGTCCCTTCAAGGGACAGTAGCGTGCTGTCTCGGCTAAGGGGGCCCCGTTCTGGTATCACTTCGACGATCGGAAACGTTCACTTCGTAGAGCTCGTCAAGTTGAACGAGTATGCAAAAAATTAGTTTAATCGGATATCTTTAAATGCTTGATCGGAACACATATAACTTGCCAATAATGGGTTATAGTAGATTTGATCCAGTGTTTCTTAGCCATTCTTTTCAAGACAAAAATGTTTCGATTAGGCACTTAATGATATCCGATCGAGCTGATTTTCTTGCATATTTATTCAACTCAATGAGCTCTACGAAGTGAACGTTTCCGATCGTAAGAGCAAGACCGGAACGGGGCCCCATTGGCCGGGACAGCACGCTACTGTCCCTTGAAGGGACAGCAGCCCCCCAACTCCCATCTAATGGTAGGGGCCGGATCTCGCGGCTCATTTTTCAAGACATGTTTCTCTCCAGTAATAAGAACAACATAAACAATTAATTTGATGTTAGAGCACCTCGAATGGTTCTAGCCAATTTTTAAGAGTCAAAGCCATTTTTGACGTGTTACAATATTATGTAGTCGAAATTTGACAAAAGTGCTCTAATGGATCGAAAGCCATTATTTTGGTGGTTTTTTTTATAGACAACAAAATTTTATCAGAAACTCGATAAAGGGTAGATCGAGATAAGACCAAATATGAACCACATAGATAGGGGTACCATAAGAGGCCTGTGAGGAAAAAAGGGGAAAAAAAAAATTCCATTCAATAAAGATTGAATGAGCCCAAGATTACAATGGCCGAAAGTACCAAACCAGAAAACTTATCCTGAAAATCCCAAGATAACCATGATCACCACTTCAGACAAGTCCTACCCCAGAGCAAGTCGACTTGTAGTTGATAATTAAGTCACCACTTGAAGCAAAAGTGGTATAATTACCAATATCACCCTCCATTGTTCAACAGCATCAGTATTCCAGCAGAATTCTTGATCACCTCCAATCCTCTTAGCCCTCCTAATCTTAGGGTTGACAAGAAATATGACACTGAATACCCAAAGCTTTTGAAACAATAATAAGATAAGCAGCCTCAAAACATCCCCTTAGGCTCTGTTACAGAAACCTTCTTAAAAAATAAGTACTTATTTTGGAACTTTTCAAAGAAAAATAAGAAGGGTTATTCCACAAAACTCAAATAAGCAGCTTATTTCACATTTTCAAGCTCAAAAATAATGTAAATGAAAAATAATTTTCAATTTTTTTTTGCACCATATTAGATATCTCAATAAGATTTATTAAACAAGATCCATATTGATAGAAAAATTATTTGCGTAAGTACATAATTTTTGAGCTTGAAATTGTCTTCTTAAAAAATAAGTAATTGTTCATCCTTTTGTGGAACAACCTTTCTTATTAGACAAAAAATAAGAACTTAAACCCGTTCTGGAACGGGGTCTTAATAACCACATCTGAGTCTCAATACTAGCAGCAAAGCCAGAAACTATGATCACCAGTCTGAACACCTCTCTTACACCTCCACTTAGCAAAGCCAGCCGTGGATCATTGGAATGCTCACAAGAGCCATGAGACCACAACCCTTGCAAGAAATGGCTCAGGCCATTTTCACGACCAAATTTCCGTTTTTTGGCTCCCAAAATAACTCCCCGTCATCAATGGGGAAAATTTTGGTCACGTAGCCAAAATATGGCTTTGGCTCTCCTTTGGAGTTGCTCTAACATGTGCTTAATATTGGGGACCTTAAATAAGATGTTTTGTTAAAGAATGTAACATGTGATTAATATATATATATTTTTTTGCCAAAATTGTATAGCCGACCAGTGGAGATTAACAAGATATTAGTAGATTAGTTCACAAGAGGTTTCTAGAGACCATCCATGACTCTAAATCTCAAATGCTTACGACAGAACTCAAATTTTGACCTCTCGTATGAGAAGGATAGGAGTTACCAACTGGGACAGGAGTCCGTTGGTAGCATGTCCTTAATTAACTTTGGTCAAAGTTGGTGACAAAAGAACCCCATAAGAATTTATCCCAACTAAAATAGAGGCTATTCTTTCCCATAGCTTATTTAGCTGCAGAAATTCTCACATGGAAGACATTAAATGGGGAGTCAGGTTTGGAAAAGAATGTACGATAGAGAGGGATATGGAATAGCTATAGAGATAGTACCACATTACACTTTAAAACCCTAGTACCAGAGTCTATTTTACCATACAAATTATCCTCATTCCAATGAATCAGAACAATGTGGTCAGTGGGTCCCCCTCTCGAAGAAAACTTTTGCCACAAACGACCCCACCAAATTAAAATCATTCTTAGCTTCTTCTTTTCTTTTCTTTTTATCCAAAAAAATGCTACATAGTACACATTTTTATTCGAATGTGTTCAATATTTAACATTATTGAATCTTCTTGATTTTATAACACTTTCAATAAAATTACATAAAAATGATCTTGAAATCATAACTATTGCATAAGGATTCATAAATTTGTACTCCCTTCGTTTTTAAATGAGAGTCATTTTTTTCGACGTACATGTCGCTTAGAAAATTGCCTATATCTCAAAATTTATTATGATGTTTTGAATAATTTTAAAATTTTTGTCTTATAGAATTAATTTATATCGATCAAACAAGATTTATATTGCATACATAGATTATTGTAAATTGAAAAGTGTAGACATTTTTTTTTGGACCTCCCTACGTAACAATGGAAGTGAACTCTCATTTGGGAACAGATGAAATATGCTTGAAGTTTATGTCTTGGACATAATGTATTCTTACGAAACATTATGAATTTCTGGACAAAGTGTTATGAATTCAACGCGATTCAAAATATACGTATTGTATGCAACTAATGAACGTGTACGTATTGTGTATTGTTCCATTTTTCATATTAAATCATTCCTACTCAGCACAATTTCCTTTCACTTTATTCTATTTTATTTTATCCTTCTTTTTTTTTTTTTTCCTTTTCCCCGACAATAAGAAAGAATAACATCCGCATTTTTTTAAGCAAAAAGCAAAGGCAATTAATGAATAAAGATCAGGATGTAAGGCTGTATTTTCGCTGTTGTTATATTTATTCTTCGCGGGGTCCACTGATTGGACGTTGGTACTTAATATGCGAGACATCTGGAATTTTTCGAAGAATTGTTCAAAGATATTTTTACAGCCTTGGTGTGAAGTTTAGGAAAAATTAGGTGAGATGAAATTGGCAGATTAACAACTACACCCAAACCCAAACCCATTAATTATTAGTGAGCTTTTAAATTGTTAAGCACGTCAACGAATTTTCGAAGCTAATCAATGGGTATCCAAGGAGTGCCCACGAAATATTGAATGAGAAATTCCTCGAAATTCTCTAATTTCGAGGAAGGTGCTTCTCTTTCTCTGAATTTTAAAATTCATGGTTTGGCATTTTGGGGTTTTTTTCTCTTTGCATCCGGTTATGTTCCTTCCGGTGAGTTTCGATTGTGGTTGTAGGTTTTTGATTTTTATTCTCTGGATTTCTAGCTTGCTTTGCTTGTAGTTTTGTTTGGGTTGTTTTAGAAAGTGTTGTGGTGTTTTTAGTTGGCTCATTGCCTTCCGTTGAGTTTAGTTTTAGGATAGCGTTATGCTAGTGTGCCCGTGATCTGTTGAATTTTTGTAATCATTTTTAAAGATTTATAAAATCTTTTTTAATTTGTGGATCAAAAAAAAAAACTATGTATGGCCTAGGTCGCTTAAAAAACAAATAAAGTAGGTAACCGCCAATTATGGCGCAGACCAAACCAACACGATTTTATCACCAAACCAAACCAAGTCGAGCCTTAAATCTCATTTAACTAGGGATTGTCCTACATGAATTGGTTTTCTCTATTTGTATCTGTAAAGTGCATTCGTATTTTCTTTTGCCGATTAAAAAAAAGCGCATTCGTATTTTATGATAACCAATAAATTAACTTAAGTCATTTCAAAGTTCAAACTGCTACCTTTTATAAAGTCAACTAGTAATTGTTTGTGCCTAAAGACACAACACAATGCATTCTAAACATAGTTTAAATGAAGTATCAAACTCCACTTTTTCGAAGGTGTTTTTTGGATCCATCGATTCTTTTTAATCTCATATTACATGAGATAAGTCCTGGATATGCGTATAGTCTCACCTCATGTGAGAGGAGCATTACAAATAAACGTGAATTAGAAAAAAATTCCTTTCTCCCAACAAAATCTACTTCTCGAAAAATTTTATTTTAAGAATAAGTTTCAAACATGTTCCATCTAACCAAGTTCATAAAATAGTCTAACATAACAAATGTTACCAAATCTATTTAATTCCGTTAGTTGCATCCAGGGATAGCACCAAAGATATTAAGAATGTATAATCATACCAGATTCCAACTCGAATTCAATTTTTTGAACGTCTACTCACTCAAAAGTGACACCTCTATCGCACTAATTTCCTTAACTGATCTTAAAAAATAGAAAAGCAAAATACTTCCAAAATTACATATAACAAAGTGATGAGTAGAGTTTGAAACTCTATCTACCCAAAAGGCTCCAACAAAAAACCTACAATTTTCAATTACAGACAAATCATGAAACTCTAAATCAACTAAACCAACAACTCAAGTTGTATTGAACAATAATTTTGTTCTATGACTTATTAGTTAAAAAGAAAAAGAATCTGAAACAACGAATTACTATTGGCCGCAAAGAATTAGTCATGGTTGCAAAAAATTACTCTTAACCGCATCGAATTACTTCTGACCGCTAAAAATTACTCTCGGCCCTACAATTTACTCTTAGCCCAACGAATTGCTTTTGGCCGCATCGAATTGCACTTGGCCGCACATAATTGCACTTGGCCGCAAATAATTGCAAGCCATAAAGTAATTCGATGCTGCCAAATGCAATTCAATACGGCCAAGAGTAATTCGTAGGAGCTAAGTGCAATTCGATGCGGCCAAGTGCAATTCTGTGCGGCCAAGAGTACTTCTGTTCGGCCAAGAGTAATTCTTTGCGGTCAGGAGCAATTCTTCGCGGCCAAGTGCAATTTAACACAGCTAAGTACAATTCAATGCGGCCAAGAATAATCCGATACGACCAAGTGAAGTCAAAAGTAATTTGATACAGCCAAGTGCAATTCAATGCGGTCAATTGCAATTCAATGCAGCTAAAAGTAATTCTTGGCCACGAGTAATTCTTTGCGGTCAGGAGTAATTCTTTGTGGCTAGAAGTAATTCTTTCCAGCCAATAGTAATCTCTTTATGAACTTCTAATCTCAGTCATTGGCTTCAATAGTTGAGATGGAGTGTCTTTTTTTGTATCCCTAGAATGCTCTCATATATATATATATATATATATATATATATATATATATATACACACACACACACACACACACACACACACACACACTTCAAATTAGCACAAAATTTGAAAAGTTTTGGTATTCTTCTCTTCTTCTTTTTTTTTGAAAAATCACAAATATTAATATATAGTTATTAGAAGTAAATAAACACACACAGCAATTATGTAAAATGTGCAAAAAGTGTGAGCACTTTACTGAAAGTAGGAGAATGGGCTTAAACCATTAGATCAAAGTAATCATCCATTACAACCACTTATCTTTTGTTAAGTATGAATGGACTCTACACCCTTATGTTATGTACTTTAGAAAATTAAGTTAAATAAGAAAATTAATTCCAATACAGACGCACAGATACATGTATATTTTCATTAACTTTCAACCAGATGAAGGCGAAGATGAAACTATGACTTAGAATCAAGATGCAACAAAATTAATACATTTGTTGCCACCAACATATTGCATTGAATTAAATAACCAAATATATAATTAATCAGATTTTTTCCCTTAATCACTCAACCAACTAAACATTTAGCAATTTAAATACATTTCAAAAAATGGCAGGGCCTACATATATTTATTTATTTGTATATATATATATATAGAGAGAGAGAGAGAGAGAGAAGAGAGAGAGAGAGAGAGAGGGAGAGAGAGAGAGAGAGGGAGGGGGAGAGAGAGAGTAAAACGTATATCTGTAAACACCCTATCCTGGACAGTTCAGATTAGTTTATTTACAGTCTTTTGATTCCCCAATAATGATTAAAGGTCAAGAACATCCCGATGTTATTGGTATGTTCGAGCTTCGAGTATTCCGAGCCTCGTTTCAAACCCCTTTCAAAATCCATTTTCAACCCTTCAAGCCAAAACCAAACGCCCTCAGCAAAACACTACTTGCTTACGCCAGTATTGTGCTGACGTGCGCTGGCACACTGCCACATGTCGGTCATCGACCGTTGACTGAGTTACCATGGTGCACGCAAATAAAATGGTGGCGTACGCCGGTCAAAATCAGTCAAAACACCATTATTCAACCACGTGCTAGAGACTTTTGCGGCTGCCCAGTACACTCTACAGTCTTTTGATGATTGCTTTCGGGCAGGGGATATTCCCCTCCCTCCTACGACACCCTTCAAGCAAGTCCCATGCATTTAATGCATGGGGACTTCTCTCTCAAGGCTAACCAGCCCCAACCCAACTGGTTACCACCCCTCTCTCAGTCATCCCTAGCCTATATATACCCCTTTGCATATGAATGCAAGGGATTACTCTCATAAAAGCCATCCAAGCCTCTTTCTCTCTCTCTATTTTTCTTGTGTTCTTGCTTTCTTTCTCATCCGTTGAAAGAGCAAGCAAGGAACACATTCCCATACACAACAACACACCTCTCACTCATCAAATCTCTAGCTCAAAATTGAAACAGTCATCAACCGAAGGTATACCACCTTTTGTATAGTGCTCTGTTCTGACCCCTGAGGGGTGCTAGCAAGGTCAAGGTTGATAATCAATACCAGTCCTGGCCCTAAAGCTAGCAAGTTTCAAGGATCGTGTAAAGCTATTAGTGGCACACGCCAGTAATAACAAGACGTACGCCAATTATGGTCGAACGTGCAATACTGGCATGAGGATCACTGATCAGTTGTTTTCTACTTTCTTTCTTATTTTAGCACCTTACTGCATGCTAATAACCAGATTCCAGTTTTCTGTATTTTAAAACTGTGTAGATTGTAGCATCTCAATACTTGCTTTTATCTGCTTTAGAAGGCCTCTGGGATCCATCTGGTCATGTTCGATAGCCCAGAAGATGCAAAGGCAAGCATTGGGCAAATGATACAACTAGCGTACAGAGTCCCAAGACTGGTGTACGGCGGTGCTATCAAATCCAGTGGCTAGCCCTTGCATGGTAGCTTAGTCTTGGCCTCCTGTTTATTTCCCCACACTATTTATGGGGGGTTCAGTCTAGTTTCATGGCTTCAAGCCATTTAATCTGTCTGTTCCTGTATATATGTTGCTATATAAATTGAGTGGTTTGTCCTGGGTGTGCACTGGTCCTTTCCAGAGCCTAGAGGGTTGAAAATAGGAGCTGTGAGTATAGATCTACCGGCGTACGCCAGTCTGGGTGTAACATACGCATATAGTGTTTGTATGCACTGGCCTGACCAGTGCCTACAGGTTCTTTCCTGCGTGTTTTATTCTGGATCATTAAGCCCCTTTTTATCTAAAACATTCACAGAAGTCTGCTTTCAATCTATAATGTTTCAATAAGTCATCCGTCACATTTTATCACATAACTGTAACTTGTTACAGTCTTAATCCCCATTAACTGTTCCTCTGCCCTAACTGGCTAAAAAAATGATTAATGAGAGAAAAATGCAAACATTTTACAAAATGCCTGAGTAGAGATCAATCTCCGGATTGGGCGAAAGGGGTACCATAAAACCATTCCCCTCTCGTAACCTGGCTCCCGAACCTCAGATATCGAAGGTGGCGACGGTCCAATCTACAAGTCTTTTTCAAATTAAACATGCAGCAAATGTTCCAAGTTCGGTTCCTTAGGTATTTCACCGCTAAAACCCGAGTGGCGACTCTAAATTGTAAGCGTTTCGCCACGCTTTTCCAAAATGGGGACGCACCCAAATTTTTCTATAAAATTCTTCCGAGGAGCGTGCCCACAATGTGTGAAAGAGAAAACAGTTTTGGATTAAAAATTAGAATCCATTTTTGAATTAACATGTGAGGGAAAGAGAGACAACCCTAGATCACAGTAATTGTTTCTGACTGATAACTGTTCGGAAATTAAGAAAAATTCTAAAGTAAGGAATCAAAATAAAATTAGAAAACATTAATTTTAGTTTTTCTATCATCATTCTTCCAAATATTAATTCTTTCCAAGTATATTTCTAGTCTTATGATCCATAAATCTCAGCTATAGAAAAAACAGAAAAGCTACGTGCACAGCAGCTGTGGCCTAAATTCTAGGGTGATTTTGAGTGTTTTGTTAACGCCTCTAACGATATCGAACGAAGCTCATTTTTTACAGAGACCTTAAACGACATATTTAGAACAAAATGAGCGGCTCCGATCATCTTTGTGCGACCCGAGCCGGGAGAAAATGGGATCTGTGCACAGCTGCTGTGTACCAGCTGCTGTGCACGTAGCACATCTCTAGAAAAAAATATGAATAAATTCAATGTTCTAAAATATGGAGAATTCAAAAACCGAACCTCCATATTATATAGATTTTGGTCTCCACCTCCTCTTAGTGCTATCATCTTCCTTAATTGTATCATTTCTTGAAACAACTGCATAAATTACCTTCATTTATTTTCTCACATTTTTTCTTACGACGATGCTTCCCTAACCATCCTGTAAAGGATTTTATTTCTAACTCTATCTCACAAAGTCTTCAACACATTCATCTCGACATCATCATTTCAGTTACATTGATGGTATCAGATTCATGTCATAAGTATATAACAGCTAATGCATTTTATGTGTTAGTTGTCAGCTACTTAACGTTCAACCCTCTTTTATTTGAGCTTGCAGCCAATAGTGTGATAAGACCATACTCAAAGCATGGCAGAGGCAGGTTTAACAAAGTCATAAAATAGAGGTTAATCAATATTGTATCAATCAGAAGTGCAAGGACAAAATTGAGATGGCTGCTGAAATAATTATTCTTTGGTGTTTGAAAAGAAAAAAAATAGTTTAAATTGAAAGAGAAAGAAGAAAAGAAAAGAAAAAAGAGGAGAATAAAAGACTCATGAGAGGATCCAAAAAGATCACCCTGGGGGGAACTTTTGCTTTCCAATTTCTTAATATGGGTATCATCTTTTTCTAGGACCATGGGTACCATGCACAAAAGACATCTAGCAAACATATATATAGGAGTATAACACACAGAGAGAAGTGAAAAGTAAAAAAAGAAGCATTTAAAGAAGTGATATTGACGTAAATTTGTACCAAGACAAGACCCAAAAAAAATATATTAAGAGGAAGTGCATCCACTTAAATGTAGAGTGTGAAAATTATTTATTATTATTATTTCCATTTTCATTGCCAATAAACATCGATTCGATAGTTAATTCGTAACTATCACCCAATATTTTCATAACTAATTAAAAATTATAATGTAATATAACTGGCAAGAAGGTTATGTAAGAAATAGCATAAGAAATCATAACAAATGAACCAAAAAAAAAAATCTACCAGAGCGAACAATAAAAAGACACAGATTGAACACACGAACCATAAAATTGGGAGAAGTATCTGTGATGTGCACTAATGAATAGCACGTGTGTTGGGCCCCCATTATTGGACCTATACTAGGTCCTATTATTTGATTTGGCTCATTTATTTTCTTTCTCTCGCTAAGTAGGTGATCCGTAAACAAACATATATAGGTTCACTTTCTTCATCGGATATCAATAATTATTTAATTGAAACTAAAAAAAACAACTAGAAATGATTTATTGGTTTTATTGAAGGACTTTTCGCAAAAATAATTGTCATGGGAAACTATATATGTGTGTTGGAATCACTGGATCAAGGATGAAAGTGAACTTAGCAACAGCAGTAACGTAATGGAGATGCTGACAAGCAGCTCCTTCAAAATGGGTACAGAATGGTCGATTCAATCGTTCATCTCATCAATCGATGGCTCAAATTTATATGTGCTCAAATTCATAGAGATGAACAACCGAATTGACTGCTTGGCACCGCTTTGAAGGAATGCCGCTCGGCAGCAACCCTCTGTCCAACAATAAGTAAGGAATCGACTCCACCTGATTACCACACCCTAGGCAACGGGTGTGACAATTCCAAAACGAAAAGAAACAAAGGAATGGCTCGGCTTCCAATCAAAGCATAAAGTAAGACACAAACATTTGAATGAATGAAAAGCCATTTGGCATTTTTATTGTATAGTCATATCATATTCTAAGCCCTAGGCTAATGACATAAATGTTGATGTAAAAAGTCCACCCAACTACTCCAACAAACTGAGAGAGAGAGAGAGAGAGAGAGAGAGAGAGAGAGAGAGACAAACCACATGATGCCAATGCAAGTTCCATTAATCTCAGTTTTGGGGAACTAAATTTTAGTGTAAATATTCTTCTTCATCACCGACTCGTGATATTACAACCTAATACTCTCTCTCTCCCAAAATGTTTGTCCGATCCGCAAAACGGAGTCTTAAAAATAATAAAATTTTTGCAAGAAAAATTTACAAATTTTTCAACAACTTACTAAATATCAATGAGTTCTATTAATTTGTGAAAAAAGTTTAAATTTTTTTCTTTAAAAAATTGCATTATTTTTAAATTATCGTTTTGCGGACCGAACAAACAATTTGGGACGGAGGGAGTAATAATTTACCGCGCGGACGTAATGAACGGTACGACACCTCGTAATTTGTATCTAATTTAAGAGGATTAGGGATTCTTTACATTAAGGCATCAAAAGTCTAAGCATGTGTGAGAGAAGTTGTTAATCTGATATCATCGGGTCTCAACGCGAGACCCACAATCTCTTTCACAGATGTTACTGTCTGGCTCGGTAGTGAGAAAAAAAGTCTATTTCCTCTCCTATTTTGGAAATGAAACACTATGAAACGTCTCCTTGACTATTTAATGATCTTTTCATGATCTCTATCTACCCATGTATTCTTGCTAATAAAAGCAATACCCTCTTGGGAAGTGATAAGACTATGGCATCCATGAAAAGATGATAGTAACAACTACTACTATCTAGCAAGCAATTTTTATTTCTCACTTAATAGATGTCTGACTTACTCTTAAAGAGATGGGTAATGGGTACCGCGCGTTAAGCGGCATACGGGTAGAGCAAACCCAAAAGCCATCAATCACCACACCAAACACACGTGCTTCTTGCGAGAATCGAACTCCTATTTTTCATGTGGAAAATTTGAGGAAGAAAGTGTCATTGGATTACAAGTCAGCTCACAGCTAGCAAGTACTCTAATTGGAAGAGTTTGAGACACTTAAAAAACTCCTTTCCAATCAAAAAAGTACGACGCTTTTATTTGCATTCTTTTTCCTAACTATGCTTAGAATATGGCAAAATGTTGCATTTTTTTAAATGCTTAATGCATGGGTGATTAACCATCCGGTTTTGGATAGGTAAGTGGACTACACCGCCTGGTTGGCGCATTTTGGGGCCCAGATCAAGCGGATGTATTTTGATAATTAGGATCGTTCATATTGTAGAACTCGTGAGAATATGAATCACATCAAAAATCATGTTGTTCGAATACAAATTGATTCCTAATCGGAATGCACTTAATTTGTAAAAGTTGAGCTGGGCAGGTACACTTGATTAATTGAATCCATTGTCTGAAAAATGAACGTGTAAAATCAACTAAAGATTGGAATCCAAACAATATCATCATTCTTGCTATTACTAATGTTGTTGGGAAGTTCTACAATGTGAACGATTTCGATCATAAAACTAAGTCCGTCATGGGTCCTAAAATACGTCAACCGCTGGTGCAGTCCACTCGAGAAGCTCAGTCCTTCAATAATACCGAAACCAACCCCCATTTATATATGAGTTGATTGACTTTAATGCTAGCTTCTGGAAACCCCCCAACACAATTCGACGGGATTGGTCTGCGTAGTGATAGGTACAAAGAAAATAGGTAAAGAAAATACCCTTAAAGTGTACATGAACGGTCCAGATTCACTGTGCAGGGCATCTGAGCTGTTCATGTACACTTTAAGGATCGTTTCTCTGCCTATTTTTTTTGCACTTAGCATTTCTCATGTTAAAATAGAATTAGTGCACTCAAATTGGAATGGGAGATGCTTGGCATGCGCAGCATAGCGGTCAATTCAGCCGCTTATCTCGGTAATCGACGATTCGAATTTTTACCGAGAAATGGATGATTCAGATTTATATGTGATTTATAGGCGCTCAGATTCGGTCCAGGCAATTTGTACCGAAATGAATAACCAAATCGACCGATCGGCAGGGAGCTCCTCAGCAGCACCATTTCCCCTCTCCAGGCGAGAATAAATCGGTAGGCCGAGTATGGGCTGGGCTTAAAGTTATCGTGGATGTCAGTGTAACATATCTTGTGATAATTGGGTGGGTAAAGTATTATCCTATAGACAAAATTCAATCTTAATTCCTGGGGAATAAACTTTTTTTATATGAGATTCATTATTCAGTGATCATTGTCTCATACCCAACTATACTCTCCCTCTTCACATGCCGCTACTTTTTTTTTTTATCGGCAAAACTAACATTTTATTGAGAGAGAAAAGGAAAGGGAGTTCCAATTACAGGTTGGAAAATACAGCCTAATGGGAACAAAGCTCATACAGACCTATAGCTAGGGTCAAAGCCCATAACACCTGTATTTAAATACCCAGATCATACAATAAGCACAAAAGATATATGAAAAAAGAAAAAGAGGCCTAAAACAGGATTATTTTCTAACAATGGGGGTCAATATGTAGAAACATAGTATATGATTTTCTTCTTATTTTGTAATCAAAAATTAAGTAAGTATTATTTTACTACTAAAAAAATACTTATTAGCAATTGACTGCACTTAGGGAAGCAATATTATGAAAAAGTACCTTCATATTTATGAATTATGCATAGAAGTTTGCTGGGCGAATGCAACGAGGACATTGCATTATAAGATGGGTAGATTGTAAGAGTCCAGTTTTAGCAACAATTAGTCCCACGTTGTTTTTTTTTTGGCCATTCGTAAATCCTAGTACACTCTATTGTAAGAGTCCAGTTTCAACAACAATTAGTCCCACATCGTTGAGATGTGAAAAGTGAATGTGATCTATAATGAGCCGTGATGAGATACTGTATAACTTGAGATTAATCTTTTGAGCCACGTAGTTAGCTTAAATATTGGCAGCTTAGCTGGTGCGGGTCGATACATAGTGTGTGAATTGGTTATTTTGAAATAATATTGGATAGAATGGTCTCCATTCTGATACCATATAGAAATTTTGTATTTAACCCAAAATTTTAAACTGCTACATTGAGAGGTCCTAATATTATTAGAAATCTCGATAGGGGTACATTGCGAGGGTTGAATTAAATCTTCACAATAGAATTGGAGGAAAACCGGCCACCCAACGTTGGTAGTCGAGTCCCAACCAAATCATGAGCAAAATTTAAAACAAAATTATGCTCTTGGGCGCCCCTCATAATTTTTAGAAGAGTCCTTCTACTGCCATTGACGGTGGCCTTATCGATTCTCCACTGATCGCCACCTGGGGGCTCCACTCCGGATCCCGTACGGAAAATTCGAGTTGTTCAATATTTTTTAAAAAAAAAATCGAGTGGAATTGTGAAAAATCAACTTAATCCAATACGTGTAGGTACTTGATTCAATCTTCTCATTTAATTACTTAATTACTATTTGAGAACCACCACGACATCAGCTCTATCAAGATTGATGGGCAAGCCAAGCCCAAGCCCAGTATGTTGTGCGGATAAAGAGGTAGACCCTAAAGTAAAATTTGCTTATTTTTTCACACGTTCCAAGGTATCATTTCTAATACGATCTGTGGGGCAAGCTTGGACAATTAAGTTTTCTTTTTCGATCATCCATGTAGTTTAATACCTAGCTCGTTCTTTTAATTATTAATTTTTTAAAATTGATTTAGGATAGCTACCTAGCGTGGGATGGCCTTGTACAGGAGAGATTTTTGGGTGCCGGGTGGGTTCCATGTGATCATGCCCACGTAGTGCCCGAGCAACCATATGGGCCGTCCAAAAGTATGTTGGACAGCCCAGATTGAAATACTCTTTCTCTCTTCTTTTTCTCTCTCCAAATTCGAACCGTTTAAAATCGAAATGAACAGTCTGGATGCGCTGCTCGGGCCCGCTCGGCACCCAAAAATCTCTCATTATATAGTGATTCATGTTTTAAAAGTTGTGTCCTGTCCAAGGGCTAAAAGCCATTCCACTTGATCGATTGAGAGAGACATATCCCAGATTTCCAATCAGACCCAGTGCCATTTTCAACTTGAGATAGGGGATGTCTTCTAGCTTTCAAAGACCATATTTGTCTCTAAACCAAGAACTAGCACTTATTCCATTTAACTCCACTGTTTGCTTAGGAATAATTGAGAGGATTTTTAGGTTTTTTTTTTTTTTGCACGACATTCATTTCTTATTCTAACTCCGCCTGGTCTGTGCTTAGAGCCGTATCTTTATTCTCCAGCCGGTCCCAAGCCCGGATAAAGGAGGAGGGTTGTGCGTTAGGTAGCTGACAGCCAGCATGTAAAAAAACCCGTCAGATCTCTATGACATGAATCCAAATATGATAACGAAACATGCTAGGGCGTTCCCTTTAAGCGACGCGTTGTGCCTGCCTTCGGGTGCTTCGAAAAATGAGCAAGGGGCGCCACACCGGCGCCCGGGTGTGGTGATAAGTGAGCAAGGGTTCCCGTGTGTACCTGGACGAGCACGGGTAAAGAAGCTAGCCCAGGATTATAGGATTCGTTTAGCAACTTGGAATATAGGGACATTGACGGGTAAGACTAGGGAGCTAGTTGACATCATGCTTAGGAGGAAGATTAGTATAGCTTGTCTTCAGGAAACTAAGTGGGTAGGGGAGAAAGCTAGGGAAATAGAGAACACAGGTTATAAGCTCTACTATACGGGCAAGAATAGACATAGAAATGGAGTAGGTATTGTAGTAGATAAACACCTAAAGGATTCGGTAGTTACAGTCACGAGAAAAGGAGATCGGATTATTTTAGTTAAGCTTGTGATTGGAGGGAGCATAGTTAATATTATTAGTGCTTACGCACCCCAAATAGGTTTGGATGATCTCACTAAAGAGCAATTCTGGGAGCAGATGGATGACGTGGTTCAAGATATACCTTTCGGGGAGAAGCTATTTATAGGAGGCGATTTCAATGGCCATGTGGGAGTGCACAAGCAAGGGTATGAGAAGGTGCACGGGGGCTTTGGTTTTGGGGACCTTAACGAAGGTGGTCGGAGGATTTTAGATTTTGCAGTAGCTTTTGACCTTATAGTGGGAAATACCCTCTATAGGAAGAGAGAAGAGCACTTAATTACCTTTAAGAGTGGAGCCAATAGAAGCCAAATTGATTACTTTCTTGCTAGAGGTGCGGACCGCTTGACATGTAAGGATTGTAAGGTTATCCCCGGAGAGTGTTTAGTGGCACAACATAGACTTTTGGTGTTAGATATTAGTCTCAAGGGGAATATTAGAAGGAGAAAGGAAACTAGATGCCCACGAACTAAATGGTGGGGCCTAAGAGGGGAGAAACTAAAGGTATTCAAGGAAAGAATGTCCCAAGAAGTACAGTGGGGAGTGGAAGGAGATAGTGACAATATGTGGAATACCATAGCTGACGGTATTAGAAGAATATCGAGAGAAGTTCTCGGGGAGTCGAAGGGAAAAGGTCCAATTTCTAAGGAGACATGGTGGTGGAATGATGAGGTTCAAACCAAGGTCAAAGCCAAGAAGGAGTGCTTTAAAAAGTGGCAAAAGGACCGGATTGAGGAAAATTTTCAGGGTTATAAACAGGCTAGCAAAGAAGCTAAGAAAGCTGTTAGGGATGCTAAGTTGGAAGCCTATGAGAATTTCTATGCTAGACTCGATAGTAAAGATGGAGAAAAAATTATTTATAAACTTGCCAAGTTGCGAGAAAGGAGAGCTAAAGACGTTTCTCAAGTTAAGTGTATAAAAGATATTGATTCGGTGGTATTGGTAAAAGACGAGGCGATCAAAGATAGATGGAAGTCGTACTTCGAGAAGTTGTTAAATGAGAAACATGAAGGAGGCTTTGGGGGGGAGGAAGAGTATGAATCTGGTGAGAATATAGAATATGAATTTTATCGGAGAATACAAAAGTTCGAAGTAGTCAAAGCTTTGAAAAGGATGAAACCAGGTAAGGCCTTAGGACCAGATGGTATCCCTATTGAAGTGTGGAAAAGTCTAGGTGACCTGGGGGTGACTTGGTTGACGAAATTGTTTAACAAGATTATTATGACGAGGAAGATGCCCGACGAATGGAGAAGGAGCACTCTAGTACCTATCTATAAGAATAAAGGGGATATTCAAAGCTGCAACAACTACAGAGGTATTAAATTGATGAGTCATACGATGAAGCTGTGGGAAAGAGTTATTGAGCATCGCTTGAGGGTAGTGACTACCGTGTCAGAGAAACAGTTTGGGTTCATGCCTGGTAGATCAACCATGGAAGCTATCTACTTATTAAGGAGAATGGTAGAAAAATATAGAGCAAAGAAGAAGGATCTCCATATGGTTTTCATAGACTTAGAAAAGGCTTATGATAGGGTGCCTAGAGACATCATATGGTGGGTTCTGGAGCGAAAGGGAGTGACCAAAGGGTATATCGAGGTGATTAGAGACATGTATGAAGGTGCCGTCACTACCATTCGATCACCAGTAGGGGAAACGAGTGAATTCCCAATCACTGTAGGATTGCATCAAGGGTCAGCCTTGAGCCCGTACCTTTTTGCATTAGTTATGGATGAATTGACTAGACAATTTCAGGAGGATATCCCATGGTGTATGATGTTTGCAGATGACATTGTCCTCGTAGATGAATCCGCTAGAGGTGTTAATACGAAACTAGAAATTTGGAGGGAAGCATTAGAGTCAAAGGGTTTCCGAATCAGTAGGAGTAAAACAGAGTATATGGTGTGCAAGTTTAGTGGTACCAGCAGTGCGCACGAAGAAAGAGTGATGATCCAAGACCAGGAGATACCTAAGAGTGCTCATTTTAAGTACTTAGGATCAATCATTAGTAGGGACGGAGAGATTGCCGATGATGTGAATCATAGGATTCAAGTGGGGTGGCTCAAGTGGAGGAGCGCTACTGGTGTACTGTGTGACAAGAGGGTACCCATAAAATTGAAGGGAAAATTTTATGGAACTGCCATCAGGCCAGCGATGCTTTACGGGACAGAATGTTGGCCTATTAAGAAACAACAGGTGACTAAGATGAGTGTAGCAGAAATGAGAATGTTGAGGTGGTTGTGTGGTAAGACTAGAAGAGATAGGATTAGAAATGAAACGGTTCGGGAGATGGTAGGTGTAGCACCCATAGAAGAGAAATTGAGGGAAAATAGGCTAAGATGGTTTGGGCATGTCTACCGTAGACCAGGAGATGCAGTAGTTAAGAGAGCAGATAGGATAGTTTTGGGTAGCAATGCTACAGGGAGGGGTAGACCTAAATTGACTTTAGATGCTGTGATACGCAACGATATGAGTAGAATAGGTTTGTGTGCACAAATGGCTCTTGACAGAGCTCAATGGAGAAAAAGGATTCATGTAGCCGACCCCAAGTAATTGGGACTTAAGGCTCAGTTTGGTTTGGTTTGGTTTATTCATTTCTTATTCTCTACGGTATAGCTAGGTCTTGTCCAAATCCAAAGTGGTGGACTGGTTAATGTGGGGGGTCCATTTGTACTGTGCAGTGAATGGTTGAGGACAATAATGGAATTATTTATAAATATGGTGACAAGGACTTGAAAGGAAGAACACAAAAGGTAAATCTGCTTTACTATTACCCATGAACAAACAAATGGGAAAGGCAGTGAGAAATGCGTACACAAAAACCAACATTTTCAAAAGTCTACCTTTTAACTTATTTAAACATGAAAAAGAGTAGACCCCATTCTGCAAAAATTCTAATATTTTTTAAGTACTTATTTTTCATTTTACGAGACAGGTCATTCTATCACAATACATCACTTTTAATTAAAAAAATAAGTATTTATCCAAAAAAATATGTCAAATAAGTACTTATTTAAAAAAACAAATACTTATTTTAGTTAGTAGAACACCATATGTCCATTTCAATCACTATTGGAGATATCTATAAATTTGGTTTTCCAGCCCACCATTTCACTATCCAACAAGAACTTTCCCGTAATGTTTTATCCTTGTTGACTTAAGCATTAGAGTATTTTTCAAAAAAACCTAGCCTTGATTGGACAAATTAATCTCATTGAGAATGTTTTCAATGCATTAAGGAGTAAGATATAGAGAATCACACAAAATCGTGTGTGCCTAGTATAAATCAAATGAACTCAAGCCAGTATAAATCACTAGTCCCTAGTATAAAAAAATTTAAGTCTATGACGGATGAGCAAGCCATTATTTGTATGAGAACCTATATATATGATGCGGAGTGGTCTCGTTGTCTCGATTTTTACTCCCCGATAGATTAGGCTTTGCTCACATATTGAAGGATGAATGCATTATTCAAATTCCAAATACTTTTGACCAATCATACGTATGAACCAAGAAAAACTAGAGATGACACTCACTTGGTTTAGATATTCACTTTATCGTAATTTTTGAAAATTCCCACATATATATTACAAGAAAAGTGTTACAAAATACAAGCCAAAATAGACCCCTAAACTACCGTAGGATCATGAGTCCCTTTTGGAGGTAAATCTCTCAACCCACTTTGGTGTATAAATGTAACCCCAACATCGACAGAATGAAAAGTCATTGCAAACTGAAACTAAATGGACAGTGCTATTGTTGGCAAAGTATAAATCTTAGAGGACAAGTGAAAGGGATATTAGATGAGATGAGCTTTGGAAATACTTTACTCACACCTTGTTGTATACCAATGTGAAGGAAACATTGGTCCCCTCCTTGGAGGCACTCAAAATATTCTTTGGAAAACAACAAATTTTGGGTGGAGAAAACGGGATTGGATCCTCTCCGGTCCATTTTCAGCTTGACACGTTTCTAAGCCCTTTTCAGGTCCATTTTCGTGACCAAGATTATTCACTTTTTAGCTAGACTTGAGAATATGAGGCACGCCCAAAATTATGTCTATTGGATAGCGCAGCGATTGTTATGTTTTCGAATCATATTAGTGTTGCCAAAAAAAAAAACAAAAAAAGTCTGATGCACTGAATCAGAACTCATTTCTTGCAACATAGATGTGTTCCGAAAACATATAGCAAACACTACCTATTCAACGCCGATTAAAAAAAGACTACCTATTCAACATGATTTTTGGCATGATCAATACTCTCGATGAGGTCTAACTATAAAACGAATCTAATCATCAAATTGAGCTTAGAAGAGACCGAGAAACAGGTCTGGCTAGACAGTCCACTCCCTTTGAGGAATTCATGAAGTGGTTCTTGTCGAAAAGAAAAAAAAGATAACGACAAAGAGGGAAAGCTAACATAGAAGCTTTGCCCCTTGCTTTATGTACAGAGATTGTTATGAACTGACTAAATGACGTTATTCTCCCGAAATGCTTAGCTAAGCTAATAGTCTTAGTTCCCTTCAATTAAAAAAAGCTTTTTGGATAGATTTAGGGCGCCGCTCTCCTTCTTAGAACCCATTGAGGGGGCCTAATTAGTAAGGGTATACATCTTACTAGAGATGTCAATTCTATATACATGTGTTTATAATTAATGAAATTCGGCCATACAACACTTGACTGAATTGAAACATACTATCATTGACATGATCAAATATTACAAAAATAATAATTTTGGCATGTCAAGTTGAATGGAAGATTAAGAAATATCATATTTCAATATATCAAATTATAACATCAAGCCAAAATTACTAGTCTAGGCTTGTTTGTTTTGAGTTTCAAAATCTTTGTGCACGATTTCAACAAATTTTCTTTATCTATCTCTTTACACTCATTACCTCAAAAACCACCCTCAAGCAAACTTTGCACATGAAACTACTAAAGTAGTGTAAAAGGCTAGCTAGAGTAATGGCATAGCTAGAGATGTCAAAGCAAGCAAAAGGGCGCTTGATCAATGCCTGTCTGACATATATCGAGTACCTAAAAGCTAAGAGTACTCGATATGACCTCCAGTTGGTCCTCATGTCCTCATGGGTGTGGATATTCAGACTTTAGCTTCAATAATGAAGTAATGATGGCAGAGGGAGTCAAAAAGAAGTAAACACCTTTTTTATGGTTGATTGATGAGAGAATCCAACGAAGAAATGTAGATGGAGATGAGTAATTGTTTAGTGATCTTGATCCATCGTCACATAATGTTTTAGAGACATATTAAATATATAGACTCTGTAGAATGTATGGTAAAAAAAAGTGTTTGAGCGCCACGTGACAGTATCTGAAGACCATCGAATATTTTTTTAGATGGAGAGTCATCATAAAAAGTAAACCACAAATAGAATTTCCAAATATTAGATATGAAAAGATCTTTAGAATTTTAATACAATTTATATGCTACAATGTCTCAAATACCATTTCACCCTTCAATTTACAGAATGAGTAACATTTTCCAAACGGTGAATTAGTGCAGTTTAGTTGTGTTGTCTTTCATGCTATAAAATGTTCTATCATTTGTGAGTGATATTTTGTAGCTAGGGATGGGAACAATCATGTCCTGGTCCTTTCCAGATTCATTTTGATAATTGGGACCGTTGCTAATTTTGATGTTTTTCAAACTAGTATATCTCGAGAAAATGGGTTAAGTCAATATCGTAAAATTGGATAAAATCCCATTTTTAAAAACCCATTTTTCGTAAATACATCAAACGATATCTGATTAGAATGTTTTTTTGCATGCCTATTAATGTTCTCAACGAAATCAAAAATATCAACACAGTCCCGATCATTAAAACAGATCAGACAAGTGCCAAAAAAAACTCAAACAAGATTGTCTAGACCCTTAAGGATCTCAATCCTATTTTGTGTCGATAGGTAGTGTTTGAAAGACCTCTTCTATTGGATCAAAACAAATGCTAATAATGCTTAGTGCAACTTCTATATTGGTTATTAATAATATTATTCACCATATATGGTTGACTTATTTGAGAGAGGAGGGAACTTGGGGTACTTATAATGTAGGATTGTACTATAAGGGTGTAGTTCGCGATTCGAGCTGTTCATCTCACCAATCAATAATTTTGAGATTTCATCTGGCTCTTGCAGATCTGAGTCGTTCATTGTTGAAATAAAATCTCTCAATAACCGACTAAATGGATTGTTCGAATTGTGCAGTACATTTCTTATGTGCACTCCGGCCTGCACCACAGGACCCCGGTTCGCAGGGGAGGAGAGTAGAAGAAGTAAATGGAAGAGTTAGTAAAGGTAGTTGAATATGTTGGAAGGAAGGACAGGCATTTTTTCCAAGGATTGAAGACTTGTTGATGTCAAGATTAAGAAAAAGCTAGATTCCCGGTAGTCATGTGAGGGAAATATATCATCACATGACCCCATGCCATTCAATTATTTTTACTAAAAAAATTTCTCTTGGTTTGGTTAATCTCTCTTTAAATAAAGCACCAACAACACCCCACAAAACATTCACACATATGCTCTAAGATAATACTAATAATAAGCTCGTACGTGATGGTTTTAAAGTGATTATCACCCAAAGAATATATTGGAGAATGAATATCTCCGATGATTCTGCATGCCCCCATCTCCTCTCTCTCTCTCTCTCTCTCTCTCTGCAACATTCTTGATGGCGGGGTCCAACCCAGCAATTACGGTCTCACCAGCTAGCTGTTCCCCTCAATATATAAGGCCTTGAATATATTTGCTTTTCATCGATCAATTTTGGTCCCACTTGCTTCATGTTTTCCTAATTCCTCGTTTATGTATATTTGCTTTTTTGTCAGGCATATATTTGGTTTTGGATTGTTCCATTGGGCCGTCATTAGGCTCCCCGGAAGGCCCACTTTCATTTTTTCAGTTCATGTTTATATAGTAATCATTTTGTTTGTTGTTTTTGGTTAGTGTCTTGCCTTCTTGATTGTTTAGGTTTTGGGTAGTGTTCATTATTGTGTTGTCGGTCCGTTTAATCTATGCAAAATATTATAAAGGATTCGTGGATTTCTTTTGCTAAGTAAAACAAAATGTTTTTTCTAATTCAAGGGATCGGTCAGTTTATTCACCCATTGACGAATCATTGGGAACTAATCTCATCATCCAACAACATGAGGCCGATTAATTATAGCTAGAACAAAGTTTCATAGAGTTGACGGTATAAACCTACAAAAATTATTAGGTAGTTCTACCCGAAGCATAGAATAATGTCTATATTCCTTCTCACATAAAATGCCGGACCCACATTTTATTTGTGGGTCCATCTCGTCGATCCCACAAGTTATGTGATAGGGAGCAAGAACACTATTCCGTGCTCCAGAACTACTGAATAATTACTCATAAACCTAGGAGGTTATAGGTCGTAGAGGATGCAAATTCCTATGTCTCAAACCAGAACCACCAGGCCAATCTCTTCGGGTTACTCATGTAATTATTGAGAAATATCGGGTATACAAATACCAAATCTCTCTTCCAAAATTTGAATGATTCTTTTAAAGCCAAACAAGCGGCTAATCATTTGTTTGAACAATATGATACGAAATGCTTTGTTGGTTCAAAATTTTGATCTCATTATCTCAGGAATTATCCACCCAACGAGCTCTAAAAAATGAAAGGTCTAAATCATCAAATCGAATAAGTAACCCAAGAGCCGAAAAGAAACGGATTCCTTTTAGTACGAATGGAAAGCATAATGCTTTCATTTTTCACCAAAGGTGACCACAATACTTGTGAAAAAAAGTAAAGGCAATCCCTTTATGCATAGGTCTCTCTCTCTTTTTTTGATTTCCTTTGCATGGAGGAATCTCCTTGATTATCTGTCTTTTCTCGTGTATTGGAAGAATACTAAAACATGTCAAAGCATAACAAGAAGTCTCCCTTTTACTTTATGTTTATTAAATTAAAATGGCCCCACCAAATTAAAATTTGGTTGTAAAATTAATGAAAAGCCTAGCTAGCTAGCATCTATCCTATCCTATTGTGGTCTCTGTTCTATGTATGAGAGGTACTGCTTTCTAGCTTTGTAGCTTAAAAACGTGGTTCAAGCTGTAGCTAGCTAGGACAAACATTATACTGTTCAGATATGCTGCTTTATCCTTTTCATCTGAATGCATTAGCGATAAAAATATGATCCCGTCTCAGGGTGTGTTCTACAAATTTAAATAAATACATATGTTTTGAATTAAAAATGATGTATTGTGGAAGAATGACCTATTTTGTAAAATAAAAAATAAAAGTACTCATAGAATAAGAACATTAGCAAAACGGGTCTTAATGTGGTCGACGCCGCTTGATCAATATCAAAGATCGCAGGTACATGCAAGTTACATGGGAGAGGAAGAGGAAGTTATAAGCGAAATTATAATAACTAGAAGCTTAAGATGATGAAAGGGGTCGAGAAAAAAAAAATTTTGAGTTATGACCCGTCTCACAAGTGGGTTGGGTTTTTGTGAATTATAGTTTGCTTGCTTGGGTACATTCATGGATGAGTCCTTCTACTATTACACACATTCATACATCCACACTCACATCAAGGGTGGAGCCCGCACACACTACACATTCAGTGTGTGTGAGCCCCACCATTATTGTGAGTGTGGGTGTGTAAATGGGTGTGTGAATGGATGTGGTGTTAAAATTATTGTTCATGGATTTGGGTCAAGACTGATTATGTCAGGGTTGACATTTATTTTTTGAAGAGTGATTTATGAAAGGAATTTTGAAACAGAGAATTTTGAAACGAGGCAGGCAGTAGACTTCTGAAACTAGTATCAGCTATAATGGACCGAATGGTAAGTATTTTGATAGGAACAGCTTTAGTACTAAATTACAGTTTTTAAATCAAAATCACTCACAAAAAGTAGAGTGAATTTGCTGAAAACGAGATAATTTTAAGAATCTGTGACCAAAAAAACATAGTATTATTTACCACAAAAACATGTTTATATATCATTCCTTAAGGTAATACTTACTATGTTGCATGGCTACACTTTCTTAAGAAATATTTACGTAGTATATTTGTTGAAAACATTTAATTATCATGTTATTGACAACACATGTAATAGAATAAGAAAAAAACGACTTGGGAGCATGATACTCCCAAACCACTTAGGAGTATCATAGCCGGAGTTGTGACGATCACACATCAACCCAAGAGAACGTCCGGCTCGGCTTGCAAGGTCCAGTCCCACATCGGATAATGAAAATTGAAGTGTGGTTCTATGTATAAGAAGACGCCCATCTATAACCTGTCAACCTAAGTTAGAATTTTTTTTAACCGAGTTCTAAGGGCTTCTTAAAAGGATTGACAGAACGAGTAGCTGCGCTAGTCGTTGCACATTTGGTGCATTTGCACATTTGCATTTGTCCTTGTATTTTCAATCATTATCCTTCTATTGGAAAATTTATTCTAGAATATCATTAAGTTGATCCCCATATATCTGAGGAAAAGTATACAGAATGGTTATGTGAGGACCAATGTGTGATAGTTCCACATTCGTCCTTGCCAATGTGTGAGGACCATTGTTTTAATTCCCATCTTGTAAGGATGGTTTCTTGCCAACCTTTGCCCTTATTTTTTACGTTATTTTTTTTAACCCTCTGGGGTGCGGGATGCAGATGATTGTCTATGTCTTTGGTCCTAACCAACAACATAGTTGGGATCTTGGTTATTCTTTGTGATGCAGCCTTGCCCCAAGTCCTTTTAATTTTTGCATCTTTGTATCCGTTCACAAATATTAATAAAATCTTTCTTCGATTAGTTTGATAGTTTCACTTGACTTATCCATGATCAAATTCCCTTTATATGATGGCCTCCCCTGTTAACATATGTTTTGTAAGTTTTACTATTCATGTTTTCTAGTCAGTCTTAGTTTGTTTATTATACATGTTTCCTAATTGATTTAGATTTCTTAGTCACACAGACTTGTAACCTATATAAAGGAATGCTAGAGTAATGTTTTAGATACAGTCAATGATATCGATACACAACCATTTATCAAATTTTTGTCAATTCACTCTTTTAACATCCCAAATGGGGAGGCTATCACACCCGATCGACCTTATATTGAAGTATTATGTAAGTAAAGATTACAAATCATCACATCAAGATTCCATTTTTCACGAATTTTAAGCCTTATATAAAGAATAGAAGCGTGAACATCATAACAATTACGCCAAACGAACACAAGTTGCACATATACTTGCACACGCATTCGATTACATGTATTAGAGAACCCATACACATTGCACGGTATATGGGTATAACTTGTTTGGCTTAAAAAATTTTTTCAAGTTTTAAGACGGAATTACCTAATAGCAATGATACGGACACATATATATGTCCGTGTACAGATTGTCAGATTTTGAATTATGGATGCATTTGAAACTGTTCAATGATGAACGTAAAATCTACATAATGATAAATGAGAGATTCGCACACATCTTATAATTCCCAGAAAGTCTGTCCACACAGATATTATATGCACTGATTGTGCACAATTTTTTTTGGCTCATCACAGGTTTCACACAAACGATCCAAGCCGTTCATTGAATGTAAAATTCTTTTTCAAGAGTCTTTAAGAAAAATCAGCTTAATACAATACTTATAAGTGCTCGATCCAATTATTTAACTTTTGATTTTCTTGAAATCTGAATGAAAAGTTAAATAATTGGATCGAGAACTTATATGTATCGGATTGAGCTGATTTTTCATAGAGACCCTTGAAAAAGTATTGTTTTACATTTAATGAACAACTCCAATCATTTTTGTGAAATCCGTGGTAGACCCCATAAAACTATCTGTGCATAATCTGTACACTTTTGTCTGTGCGCGTAGATTGGTTCTATAATTCCGGACACTTCTGTGCACGGGCGTCTGTGTCCTCCATGGCATTTTGAACACGAGCTCTGCTACGCGCAGAGACAATTCGCAGAGAACCACGCAGAGATAAATGCGTTTGGCCTCATTTCGGGTCCCGAAAAAATCTAGAAAAATATCCATAAATTTTTAAATATTATTTTATGGAGCCCTGTAAAAAATCAACTCCAGTGAATATCGATAAGTGTTACTTTTGGATTCGTAGGGGCGAATTGAGCAGTTTCGCCTCTACGAATCCAAAAGTAATACTTATCGACATCCACTGGAGTTGATTTTTTACAGGGCTCCATAAAATAATATTCAAAAATTTATGGATATTTTTCTAGATTTTTTCAGGTCTCGAAATGGGGCTAAACGCATTTGTCTCTGCGTGGATATCTGTGTCCTCCATGGCATTTTGAACACCAAACTGGCCCATGTATTGGAGGTGTTGGTGTGTATCTAACTAGGTCTAAACACCTAGACAAAACCTGCAAATGCCTGGCTGCCTAGTCTACTAGTAGCTAATTTGACCTCGAACCACTTGGACGACATTAATCCTAGAGCCCATTATAGTCTTGGACCATTTCAGTCTGCATAGCTTTTTTGTTCAGTCTTATCACACAACAATATGGGTCCCTTTGGATGCGGAGAAAAAATTGAAAGTATTAACTAAGAATGATAAATAAGATAGTATGGGGTAATATATAAGAATGGTGGGCCCATATTAATATGACGGTGGTTTAAAAAATAATTGATTTGGATGAGCTATTAGAGAAAAATGATTAAATAGTACTTGGTTTGGATGAGAAATATAATGGAGGATAAAGTTGTTTTGTAATTAAAATGGAAGAGAAAGAATTATTATCTGAGGATATTATTTAATACCACCCCAAAACCTCCTCATAAATAATTCCACCGCCGGAGGTATTAAGGGGTATAAGAGAAGAGTAGCTTAAGTTAATACCCCTCATATTTTGGTTCCCAAACCTTAAGTGACGGACCTAGGTATATAAATATATGAGGGGTATTACTATACCCTTCACAGTCTACCATCCAAACAACCCCTATATATCCAACTTATTATCCATGCAAAACCATATACCCAATAACCAGCATTATCAATCAGAAGCAAAAATCCAAACTAGCCCGCCTACGAAGTGCCAACGGAACACCAGCGTGCCTATTCTACATATCATGGTTTGAGGTGGGGCTCCCGTTGGATCCTCTACTACTTAGTCGCGCACGGAATTCTTTATGCCGACACCTAGTATAGGTTTGCTTTTGCAAGGTGTCCTAGAGCTATGGATGTTGTTTTCGCAATGGCTCGTGTCTCAGATTCAGTAGTTCATTCCTATACTATTTTGATGTAATCTTTTGCCTTTGGGTATTGAAATGAATTGATTGACTGTTCTTCAAAAAATAACCACCAAACTTTTTTTTAAACAGTGAAAATAGGATTTTAGAAATCCAAGTAATGAACACAATATGATTACAAGGACAATAGCATGACATTATTATAACATGAGAAAAACATCCCAACGAAGTTCTCTTTCTAGCATTGCAACAATCATATACCGCTCGAGTCCCACGAAGGAAGAGAGAAGGTTGACAAGAACTCCCGATTCAATCCTATATATATATATATATATAGGGAGAATTTTACAAATGGTCTCTCTAGTTTGTACGAGTTCTCATTTTCGTCCCTCTAGTATTAATTGTATCAATTTTAGCCCTATAGTTTTCATTCCATCTCAATTTCATCCCTCTCCCTGACGCCGTCAATGAAACAAACGGAATTAAAGGGCAAAATTGTCATTTTCTTTCATAGGGGGACTAAATTGAGATTTTATGTAAACAAGAGCGACTATTTCAAAAATTTTACTTTCGTTTTTTGCAAAAAAAATAAAAAAGACCATAAGTAATGTATTTGACAACTGAATTATTTTTTATTGGGTAATCAAATTGTATTGAAAAAATTTATATTTATGTTGCATTACACATTACAAAAATATTAGAAAATGCACAAATCAACCCCTTAGCTAATGTCTTTGTACCATGTTCTTATAATTTCTTTATTTTTTTCACCCGATAAAAAAAATATTCAAAATCCGTGTTTATTTGTTATATAAGTGATCATAAGAGTAAATCCCAAAATAAATACACTTATACCCATGCTTTAATGTATTTGCTCTCTTAATATTCAATAGTATTTTATTGCTAAATTAAACACAATTACAATATTTATAAATATTACTGGACAACTTTTTCTTTTTAATCATGTGACAAAGAAAATAACGGGATTGAAAATTCAATTGAAAAAAAATACAATACTAAGACATTTAACATAGGGGTTGCTTTTCGAATTTTCTCATATTTTTTTGTGATATATATAATAAAAACTTTAAAAAATTTCAACATGTTTTGATTATTCAATATAAAATGCGATGAGAAATATGAGATTATTTCAACACATGATGTATTTTGAATTTATTTGCAAAAAGAAAAGTAAAAAATAAAATTATAGAAATAGTCCCTCTAGTTTGCATGAAATCTCAATTTAGTCCTTCTATGAGGAGAAATGACAATTTTGTCCTCCAATTCCGTTTGTTTCATTGACGGCGTTAGGGAGAGGGATGAAATTTAGACGGAATGAAAACTATAGAGTTAAAAATGATACAATTAATACTAGAGGGACGAAAATGAGAACTTGTACAAACTAGAGGGACCATTTGTAAAATTTTCCCATATATATATATATATAGCCATCCCTGATATTCTCCCTGCTAATCTGCTCGACCAAGTCAACTACTTCTCAACCAAGTTCAAAGTTACTAATCATACCAGTCAATTCCCAGCTTTGCTTCTATTTGTGTCCAAATACAAGGTCCCCTGGATTCTCAAATGGAAATACAATATTGAAAACCACATAGTTATTCGACAGTTTCTGGTAAAATGGTGGGGATCATACAATTACCAAAAAATTATTGACCAAGTTAAACTGGAATTCCCAGTCAGAGTTCCAACGCCAGTCATTCCTACTCCAATAACAATTCAACCAGTTCAACCAGTTCAACCTGAAGATCACCTGGTTCAAACACCATCACCAACAGTTTCTACCATCAGGCTCAACAGCCCTGTTCAACATTTTTCCAGACCCTCCAGGTCTAAATCAAAATGCTCAAAATTGCTCATGCTAGCACAGCAACTCATTGCGCAGGCAAGTCAAGAAGAAGAGGATACTTCTTCTGAAGGATCAACAACTGATAAAAATCCATACGGATCTGCATTCCAAGATGCTCAAGACCCTTTTGGATAAATCAAATAAGCATGTGGCCTTTGCCAATCAACTTTCCTACACAGGAAACTATTCAATCAACGGCTGACTATTCAATTACCCTCAATTATTTCTGGGTACTATTCAAACAGTAACGACTTTTTACTATTCATCAATCAACTGTTCACTCAACCGACAGTCCACTATTCAAGCACTGTTCAACCACCTGCTGTTTCACTAGCTATTCATCCATCGATCCTCAACCCCTGGTCAGTGGCAACCCATCCACCAACCACCTACACACTACTCCCTAAGTGGCTTTGACACCAAAAGGGGGCGGAAGCAGGGAAGCAGCATAGTAGAAAGCAGCATATCAGAGTAAGCAGGCGGCTGAGCCGACCATGAACATAAAAGAAAACAAATAACAAAAGTAGGAGGCAAAGCCTTCCATTCAATTCATTGAATAACAGTAGGTGGCTAAGCCAACCATTTAACAGTAAGTAACAAGATACAGTTTAACAGTCTACATGAGTAGAAATTACTACCTTCGGAGAAGGAGGTGAATAGTTTTAATGGGGGTAGGGGTACTGCTACTATATATATATATATATATATATATATATATATATATATATATATATATATATATATATATATTCCCCTTTCTGTTAACATAGCAAACACATTTATGCTTCGAACGAGGATAATCTAAACTCTAAAAAGGACTTGATTGGAGTTATCATTCTTTTGAATGAGACAGCTCATTTCTTCCTTGCATGTTGCTCTCTCTCTCTCTCGAGCTCTCCGGATATCTGGTATGAGTGTATCAGCCTCTGCGTAAGAAGGGCAGGGATGTTTGTGTGACCCTGACAATATTGGTCCTGTTTTCACGTGAGATTTATCTTACACTCCCAAAATCATCCTCTTCTTTTTCATTTTTTCCCTTTTTCTTTTTGGTCGTATACCAGTCGACATAATTTAATTAAATAGCACGGTTAAATTAGTTGAGTATGTAATACACTAAATTTTTTTTGCTAAGCAAAAAAGATTTATTAATCTTTATAAAGGATTACAAAGATTAAAAAAATCAAAGACACACCGGCAAAAGACACCCGAGATCTAAAAGAAGACAAGACGCCAACTGAACACCAAAGAAATCCACATCACCCCATCCACAATAAGCCGAAAAGCCAAACAAAAAAGAAATAGCCAAAACTAAACCAAATAAAACAGCCAAAACCAAAACCATATATCCACAAAGCAAAACCAAAATAAGCCAAAACTTCAAGCCCGCCCAATTTTGAGTTCAAAAAGCCATAGAGAGAGAGAGAGAGAGAGAGAGAGAGAGAGACATTCCCCTCGAAAACAATATCGTCCTCTGAGATATCCTCTTCGTCAAAATCATCTAGACCATGGATCTTTTGTTTTAATTCTTCCTCTTGCATTACAACAAATCTTTTCAGATTATAATTTCTCCCCCCTTTAAGTTCAATACCCAAAGTCTTACCAACATCCAACATCTTACAAGCTTCCTTAAAGAACATTGAGGGATAAGAGCTCTTCTTATTATTATGCTTCAATTTATTGAACTTTATCGAACTTAGCCTCAATCTCCATGAGATGCTTTTTCTTTTTAATTTTTCTCTCCGATCTTCTCACTCCCCTTCTCATTTTGAGGATAGCATCAGAGGATGATCTAATGCAGGGAATGTTACTTCCAACATTAGATTTTTGCGTAGGTAGCTCTTCAACTACTTCTACTCCCCCGCTAGAAATAACATAATCCACACTGTGAGAGGCCTCTCTTCTTTGACGATACTCCTCAAATGACAGAGTGATACAACATGAACTACCTTCCTTTTGGTTCAAATCTACAAGTAGGTTAATTCCTTCCACTTGAGAAGCTCTTAAGGAGTTTTGAGAATCATGAGTAATCCCGATTTCCAAGATTGGGACTGCACCCTTTGCACCAATTACGCCCTCCTCACTCCCCAAAAAGGACTTTGAAGATTCAGAATCGGCCACAACCAGATTGACCCCAACAAGATTATCCTCATACAACCTTAAGTCAGCCTCACCAATCAAAAGGGTGCCATCTTTTTTGACTACACATCTTTGCTTTCACAATTCTTGTCCATCTTTGAGTCAAGATTTGATTGAGAAAGGGAAAAGAACAAGAAACGGTCATATGGGGTTTTTGGTTGCTTCTTTGGCTAGTTTTGCATGCCTTGCCGAATTTTTGCTTGGTGTTGTTGGTTAGACGTAATTTGTTGTTATTGTGGTTGTTTGTTGCTATTTTCCTAGTGCTTCGTCTCCTATTTTTGCTATAGGGGTTAGGTGACTGGTTTCAGTTTGTAATTTTTTTCGGTATTTGTCTGTGTGGTGGCTGTTATTTTTCCTTTGGTGTTGATGTGTCTAAGGAGTTTTATTCTTTATTGGTTTCTTGCCAATGTTTCTCTTTGTGTCTCGGGTAGCTTTTGCTTGCCCTTGACCCCTTTAATCTTTGTATCATTTTCAGAGATTAATAAAATTTCTTTCAAAGGTGGTTCTCTGAAACTAAACCATGGGATAGTCAAGCGGCGTGCATTGAAATATTTGTGTGGTTATGTTGCTATGAATTTCACTCAATGGATGGAGTAGTAATTCTTTCAAATTTATTGGAGAATTATGGGGTTCTTTTATATCTATGGATGAATCGACATTGAAGATGATATCTTTTGCTAAGGCTAAAATTCTTATCGCCACTAGTATTTTCGAGGAAATTGATGAGTGGATTATCATTGATGTCGAAGGAAAGAGCTACAAAGTTAAGGTGATGGAAGATCCGTGCGACCAACCTCATGAAGCGGAGAAAAATTTTCCTAATGCAAGCCTAGATTTTTCCTCAAATACAGAAGAAGAATCAGAGGAGGAGGAGGAGGAGGAGGATAGTGATGAGGTGGAAGGAATAGTTGCTGATTCTGACACGGGGACGAAAGAGAATGGCAAATAAAAAGAAGTAGTTGATGAAAGGAATTCAGAGAAGGACAAGAATTTGGTGTCGTGATTTAGCGAAACAAATGAGTCCTCATTTGATGTAAAGCTTAATCATGCCAAGCTTAATACACCCCAAAGGAGTGGATCCCATTGTGAAAACTCCTTGGCAATCGGTGGGGCTGAACCTAACCTCAATGAGGTTAACCTTGATGGGAAAAATTTGGCTGTGGCTGACTCTGAACCCTCGGAGCCTATTCTGGATAATGGGGATGGCGACATTATTGTGAATGATACTACCCAAACCTTGGATCATGATGTTGGTGTTGCAAAGTTTGACAATGGCTTTTGGAATATTTCAAAAGTGGGCTTTATAAGTAATGAGGATGTGGTTGATTCTTTAGATGGTATCCAGCTATGTGTGGATCTCAATGCAAATGTAGAGGTGAAAGAGGTTAAGAATTCTGAGAAATGACTATGGAAGTATAAGTCGATTGAACAAATCTTAGGCATTCCAAAAACCAAGAAGAAAGGTAGAAAAAAGAAGCAAAGTGGTGTTCTATTTAGATCCGCTATTGCAACTGCTGCTTTATCAATTTCTTCTGAAGGGATTAGCAGGACTCACCTTGATGAGGCTCAGGCTATTTGGGAGGTAAACAAGATCATGGGCCTTCGTTGCATGGGTGATAATGGAAGCCGAAGATGAGGAAAGGCAAAGGGTCTAGGGTGTTGTTTTGGGTCTTAGGCATCAAGAGTCTATTTGGGATTGGTGGTGCTTTATCATTGTTGGCTTCTTGCCAACTTTGGTTTGTTTTTCCCTCTCTTTGGGTCCTTCTTGGCATATGATTGCTGGAGTTTGTTGTTGTTTTTTTTTTTTTTTTGCTCGGCAAACGAAACATTTTATATAATTTGACAGGGTTACATCAAGAGTTTGTTGTTTCCCCATGTGAGTTTTCCTCTTTATCCGACTTGATGTTGTTTAGGGTCCTTTTAATCTTTGTAATTTGTTTTTAAAGATTAATAAATATTTTTGCCTTTCAAAAAAAATAAAATTTCTTTTACCGAGGAAAAAATGAAAGGTGACAATCAGTTTATTCAATAAATCTGAGATTAATTTACGCCCAAACGTTTACAAAATGAATTTGCAGACAGATTTTTGGTGTATTAATGTCATAGGGTAGATCTTGTTTCCAACTCCTCTATCATGTATTGGGCATTGCAACGAATGACTTTCTACCATGCATTTGATGTGATAATTATATCAATTAAAATGCAAAGGTCTACAACGTACATATCAGTGTTTTTTCGATCGAGTACTCATATACTAGTGTTGGAGGTAATATTTAATTGAATTTGGATGCCAACGTCATGTTACTCTAGCTACATGTGCAACCTTAACTTCCACGAGGGGAGAGGTGTTAATTGAATCCAAAAGATATGGAAACTCTTGCCTGGAACCTCCAAAAGCATGCAAGTTTTAAAAATCATGTTCAAGAGTTCAACTCAAATCATTTTAGGGCTGTTCCAAATTCTAAAAAAATGAACTTTTAGAAAAGAAAGGTAATTTCAAGCTCAAAAATCATGTGTTTACGCAAATAATTTTCTTACCTATATGGATCTTATTTAATAGATCTCATTAAGATCTTTTAAACTGTACAAAAAAATTAAAAAATTATTTTTTATTTTCATTATATTTGAATTTGAAAATACCTTCATTTTTAAAAAGAAGTTTTAAAAAGAAAACGGAACGCCACCTTAAACCGATTGACTGACTGACTCATTTTAATCCAAAAGATATGGTTCACAAAAAAAGTGTGTAGGGCAGGTTAGAGAGAGAGTAGCGCTCTGGATTTTGGATTTGAAGAACACCGACTTCGTTCCAGGCGCCTGGGGCGAAAATTTGAAAATTACATGAAATTACACATTATCCTTCATGAGTGAAAATTTCAAGCAATGAAAGGATATTATGTTCAATCGGAGAACTAATCATTTCAAGCCCCTGCGGTGCCCTAAACTCTTTTTCATCACATATTTGTATGAGTTCCACACATTTTTTTGTAGGGACCACACCAATGTATGGTAGAGAAGAGTTTGGGGCACCATTGTGGCGGTGCCCCACGAACATTGGTCTTTTGGCTATTTCTCTTGTGGCTCGAGCGTGGTTGGTTGTGTTTGGTCGTGTGTGCTTTCAGGTGTGGGTAGGCTTTGATTATTCTCTTTGGTTTTTTATACTTTGTCTCTGCTTGCAGTCCTTTGTGGTGTTTAGGATTTGGCGTTTTTGCTGTGTGGGCTTGCCCCTTGTGGGGTTTTCATGGTTTCAGGGTTTTTTTGGGATTCGGTTGGTTTCTTGTCATCCTTTGGTGTTGGTTCTCGGATGGCGTTTTGCCAGTTTACTCGAGATCCATTTAATCTTTGTTATCTTTTTCAAAGATTAATAAAAAAAAATTTTGGTTAGAAATAAAAATAAAAATAAAATATTTCGTTCAATGGAGGTAATTAACTTTTTAAACTTAAGTTACCCATGCTCATATTTTTCATAAAAAAGTTGATGATGAGACCCAACAATAAGGCTTTACTGTGGGCCTAAAAAAAGTCCGGACGGCCTGCTAAGTAAATGGACGTACCTGGCTAATTAATTACTACTGATGGTCCCTGAAGGGTGCACGTAGGGATCAGGGGTCACGTGTTTCCCTAAATTTTGTCGTATCGCAATTGCAAGTTGCACTCTAATATATCCATGATATTACTATTTGGTCCTGTTCCGCTAAGGTTCTTATTTTTGAAGTATTTATTTTTCGCTTTACAAGACAAGTCATCCTCTCACAATCACCTTTAATTTCAAAAACACCTTAACGGAATGGGGCCTTTATCCCCTAAAGAATCACTCTTTGCCCCTTGGTATTAGGGAATTAACGACCTTTTTTTTTCCAGAAAGAATTGAGGATTTTATTAAGAAGAAAACAGGTTCGAAGATCGTACATCAGCAAAAGCAAGGTTAGCTAAATTTTGAGGGACAGGACCCCTCCAATTCTCCAACCTAACATCTAATACAGATTGCTTAGCCAACGAATGGTTTACCCTATTGAATGAACGCTTAATATATTTAAAATCACAAGGGGAAAATTACCGACTCACCCATTCCTATTTGTCTAAAACATTTTTTTTTGAACGGCGAAAGCAAATTTATTAGAGAAAAAAGAGAAAGTTTTCAACCAAAAGTTGGAAACACAGTAAAGGGACGAAACCCAATACAACACCTAAGGGCCAAAAGTGCCCAAATAAAGAAATAAATAGCACCAACCCCAAAAGGCCTAAAAGCCCAAATACAATAATTAGAAGCACAACCCAAAAGAAAACCCAAAACGTAACCCTACACTTTGTCGCCCACCGCATCAGACAAAAACCACCGCCGCCGCCACCCGGAAGACACCACCGACATCCACCAAGCCACCATAGCCCACCCACAGTAGTGCAAACCGAGACCCAGAGCAACCAAAATGTCGCGGACGCTGTACCAAGCCATTAGGTGAGAAATCGGGCCTCCCAATGACGGCCACAGCGGGAGCCATCGCCGGACGCTCCATCTCAGCCCGAATGACCCCTAGCCGTTAACCGGGATCCACAGGAAGACTAACGACCGAGATACGGGGCAAGCACAAGAGGCTAGGGGGTTGGGGAAAAAAAAGATAGGAGACGGAGAAGACGAAGAGATGAAGACATACCAGAGCCAAAGCTGGATTGAAACCCCTGATGCGCTCCACCAAAGGGGGGGGAGATCGAGACGGAGAAACCGGCTCATACCAATACCACTCATCGGCGACCAAGAAACCCCAATGATGACCCGCTGGTTGAAATCAACACACACAAGACAGATCTTGAAAAGCCCACCCGTAGTCAGTCATAAGCATCGGCCAAAACCCCGTGAAGCACCACCACCATCTGCCGGCTCCCAAAACCGGCAAGAGGTAAACCCAGAGACCAAGCCATTAGCTGCCACTGAGAACCGTCGTTGCCGCCATCTCGCTACTTTGCCATTCGTTTTGTGAATAAACAAAAAAGATAGAGATAAAAGAAAGTGGAAAGGGAGAAGATCGCTACAAGAAAATGCAAATTTGACGACACAACGAAGTACATTTGCAAAAGTGTATATGGGTCAGCAAAGGTTTTTGTCGATGAAAAATTTTATGTTGGCAAGCTGTCAGCATTAATATGTTGGGAAAGGGTTCCGCCAATGTGAATTGTCCTTCATCGACAAAAGTATAATTACAGCGACGCGAGTTTGCATCAGCAATACTTGTCGGCAAATGGTATTGCGTCGGTAAAAAGGGGTATTAAAATCAAAGAGTTCCAACTTTTGCCGATGAGATTTTTGCATCACCAAAAGTCAATTTTTTTTACAAAACATGTTGCTTCCGTTATATTTTTACATGCCTCGTGTTTCACACTGTAGACCTCAAATCTCCGTATCATGGATCTATCTACCAACTGCACCAACATACTCTTCATTACTAATTTTGCAATATATATTATATATCACTTACATACGCAGTACATATACAATTTTATACTAGATACAATATAACAATTTTATACTAGATAAGTACTTTATATATATATATATATATATAAGTACTTTATATATATTTATAAAAATATATTGTATATACATATAAATAACACAAACACATATACAGAGACAAAACTACTATAAGGCTTATGGGGGCCAAGGCCCCCAATTGGTTCAGGATTTTTTTTTTTCAAATTTCAATATTAATGTTATTTATTTTTTGATTTGCTAAGAACACTTGGATATTGTAATTGGATGTTATTCGACATTTAAATTAATGTTACTCCGTATTAGACACTAGGATATTAAACTCTCTCTGTCCCACAAAGTTTTTATTGTCCACAAACTTAGAACCTAAAAAAATATATTTAAAAAAACAATTCAAACTCTTTTTTTGCAAATTACTAGAAATCCATGTGTTCTTTAAATTTTTGCAATAAAGTGAAAAGTTAACTTTTGCATGCCAACACAAAAATTTCATCGCCGAAAGATTTATCTTTTGGCGATGCACATTCTATCGCCAACAGTTGCCCTTAGGACTATCACCGACACAAAAATGTCATTGCCAAAATGCTAAACTTTTGCCGATGCACATTTTGTCACTAGAAAAAATTTTCATCGGCAAATATTTCGCAGGAGAATATTTCCCACCAACCTTACTTTTGCCGACAACATTGCTGATGCACTTACTTTCATCGCTAAAACATCTACATTTACCGACACGAACTAGTTTTGCATTGGCAAAAGCTTACTTTTGCCGACAAAAAATGCATTGCGTCGGTAATCGGGTTGCCTTTGGTGCATTTTCTTGTAGTGGACGGAGAAGGAGGAAGAGGAGGGTTAGGGTGGGAGAGAGGAGGAGGGGAGCCCGGGGTAGGAGGGGAGAGGCGCCTTCCCCCCAGTCGGCGGGTCAGAGTGAAGAAGGCAAAAAGATTAGGTTAGAGAGAGAGAGTCCTGGGTTAGAGAGAGAGCGTCCTGGGTTAGAGAGAGAGAGTAGTTGAGACAATAAAAAATTTATTTGTCTCAAACATAACGAAACCACAACTATGTATTCAGTGTGTTTTACTATTTTTTCTCAGTTAAAAAACATTTAATGTGGTGATTGCATCTCAATCTTTTAAGTCATTTCATTTTGAATAACAAACTCATCTCAAAAATCTATCACACATAAACGAAAAATAACATTTTGTTTGATTGTGAAAACCATTCAATTTATGATTGAAATATGTCATCTGTTTATTGAATTTCTAGATCTGCTACCTAACCTCTAGTAGCAGTAGATATGTTTTATGTGCGTGCTATATATGAATCGGTGACATCTAGCTTTCCCTTCAAAGTTAAAAATGATACTTCAAAACCAAATGGTAAAGAAAGGTACTTTTACCAACCAAAAAAAAAAAAGAAAGGTACTTTTACTACCATCCATAGCCATACTAATCCTTTAAAATGTTATGTGTTTTCACTCCCAATCTTCGCACTATGCTGCCACTCTCATTTCTCATTCTCATGAATTTTAATAGGTTTGGATGTGTTTCGAAAGCACTTTCACACTTATACTCCCGTTCCCGTTTACACACACGAAATAGGTGACTTAAGTCAAGTTTTACGAAGCTAAAGGGGGTAAAAGAGCTTAATTTTCCTTCACAAAATACAAAGAGAATTGGCCCGTGGAAAAACTCAGCCTTATTAGTGTTAAAGCATCCAACTCCAAACCAATTGGCAAAGAGAGGAGAGGCCGCCCAAGCTTATATACTAGTTTTGGAGGAGACAATTAAACGATGTGGGACAAATCCCAACACTCCCCCGCACGTGCGACCCCCGACTCGCACGTGGAGAGGTAAACAAAGGATCTGAAACACACAGATCACAATGAAAGAAAGTGCAACTATGGCACAGACAAATGGGAAAAGCCTCCGAAACCCTAGCTTTGATACTATGTTAAAGCATCCAACTTCAAACCAATTGGCAAAGAGAGGAGAGGCCGCCCAAGCTCATATACTAATTTTGGAGGAGATAATTAAACGATGTGGAACAAATCCCAACAATTAGATGACATTTGAACACAGTTGTACCCCATTTTTGAAGTTGACATATATGAGAGAGAGAGAGAGAGAGAGAGAGTAGGATGGGGTGTCTAGCCATAGATGGCCCATCCATCGAAAAGGGATTAATAAATGCAAAACAGGGGATATCTTTGGCAGAACAGAGAAAAGATGGATGTGAGAGAAGATGAGTTGAATCATTTTGTAATCGATTGCTTTATGATTGATAAAGATGAGAGAGAAAATATGACAGAGGGAGGAAAAAGCAACGAAAAAAAAAATTAAAAAAAAATAAAAAGAGGACCATCTTTAAAAGCACTTTGCTACAAAGGCCAAGAAGGGAGCTTGCTATCACGAGGTCATGATGGCACTATGATGAGCAAATGCTGAGGGAACAGTAGAATTTGGTCTCTTTTTTTACAGTAGAATTGTGGTCTCTCTTTTTTTACAGTGTTTCGGTTTACTGCCCGAGGGAGTGGGGACTCCTGCGGGAGAGAGAGAGAGAGAGAGAGAGAGAGAAACATTAATTAGAACCTTTTTGGGTTTGTCATGCAATGTGCCAAATCCAGTGAAGTTTCGGCTTTGATTATGGAAACTCCGGGTTAAGTTTCCCTAAGATTTTTGAGTTTTGTTTTTATTTTATTTTTATGTAAATTTTTTTATTTGTTAATTTTTTGTCTAATTTTTATAAATTATTAATTCATTTCATCAAGAAGAATCGAAAAAATAAAATATTTTGACTTTTATGCAAGATAAAGCCAAAAAAAATCAACTTTTTGAGGGTTTTGAAGAAACACCGGTATGCTTCTCATGGAAACTGAAATCCAAACAAGTTGAGCTGGAGTCTTTAAGAAGAATTTAACCAAATAATTCTACAAACTAATGTGTATATTACTAAAATCTAACTTGAATAAATAGATTCTCGCGTACGTACATGAGACTACTCGAGCCGATATCTAAATAAATTGATTTTTTGCAATGACCATTCAAAAATATTTTAAAAAAATTTAACGGCTCCGATCATTTTGTATAGTTCTGATATCCAAAATGGATCTTACGAGATGCGGTGCATATTTGGTATATACCAAATGGTGTAACCATAGCAAGGCTCAAAGCCCTATATTAGAGAGAGAGAGAGGAGAGGAGGGAGAAAGGGACAGGAGAGAGGGAATTGTGCTGGGGGATATGTGTGAAAATGAGCTTTCACATCAAATGTCTCTCTCTCTCTCAGGGGCTGACCGCATTGTCTGCTCCCGCATTTAAAGCGCGAGGTCGATCTGTACTACTACTAGTGCCCGTCACAGAATTGTCCCACTCTCTCTCTCTCTCTCTCTCTCTCTCTCTCTCTCTCTCTATATATATATATATATGTATATATATCTGTAGTGTTTTACAGAGCTGCTTTTCATAGCCACACCGTACAGTTATCCTGGGTGATTATACCATGTTTATGGGTTCGGAGTCCTTCCGGTCTACGAAAGTTTGGAACTGAACGTACTCTTAGACTGTGAATCTTTATGGGTGCATTTCAATAATTGAAACAGTTTCTTTTTGAAAAAATAACTGTCAATAACATGTTTTGATAATTAATATCCATTAAGGATATTTTCAGCATTAACAAATGCTCTTAGTTTGTTCTTGTCGGATATTAATTATCAAAATACGTCATGAGCCGTCATTTTTCCTTTCTTTTTCAAGAATTGTAGACAACTTCAACCATTCTAAAAATCATTTTGGGTGGATACCAATTGATATGTTCTCAAAACATATTTACGTTGAAAAATGGATTTTGATTGAATATTTATCTTTATTTTTCAACGTATACATGTTTTCCAAAAAAAAATCAACCAATGTCAGAGTATTTGAGTGGCCCGCCCAACCTAGAATAGTCATGTTTGACTGGACTTGCACGCATATTCGGCGTTGTTGATATTCTCAACGAGTTCTAAAAAAGTAGATATTCATCATTGAAGTGGGTCGAAAAAGGACCAACGAAGGTAAGAATGGAGCCAGACAGGGGCTAGTAGGGACTGTCGTTCCCTTACAATTTTAAAAATTACTATACTTTTACATTGGAAAAAATTTTATCATCAAAATCTTTTTTTGATTGTGTACATATATTCGCCCCCCATATGCTCTCAGAACCAAGAGTCAGACAGAACCCTCCAATAATTGATCCTATCTCAATTTTTTTTTGACTTTTTTGGTCAAACAGAAATATTTTTTATATAACTTTTACATATACATAAATGTGATTCCATTCGTTTCTATCAAGATGAATCGAGTTATGATTTTGTAAGTCTCAAACTGTCCATCATTCATACAAAACTTAGGTTAACCGCAACTTTGTAGGTATGCAATTGAATCATGTATATATATCGAGAGACACGAATGATCATAATTGAAATAGACGGTCAAAATTTGTACCGTTTATCATATTTTTTTCTAGAGTAAAATGGATATATTGAGATGAGTATTAATATCCTATTAACCCTATTTTGACATGGATGACTTAAGTAGAGATCTTTAAAATGAAAACCCGAATCCTAATGTGAAATTGTAATGAATCTCATTTCTTCTCACATGAGGATCACATGGAACGACCAGGAGTAAATGAGAGGATCTCAGTTCCGTCGCTGGACTACTTCAAGATTTGATCTTTTTTTTTTTATGACTCACCAAGTATGTGTCGTGCCGAAGGGGGAAAAAAAAATAGGAAAATGATGGCCTAGGACGTGTTTTGATAATTAATACCTGCCAAGGACAAGCTAAGAACATTTGTTAATACCGAAAATGTTCTTAGCGGATATTAATTATCAAAACACGTCCTTAGCCGTCATTTTCTCCACACACACAAAAAAAAAAAAAAGGAAAATGATGGCCTAGGACGTGTTTTGATAATTAATACCCGCCAAGGACAAGCTAAGAACATTTGTTAATGCTGAAAATATTCTTAGTGGATATTAATTATCAAAACACGTCCTTAGCCGTCATTTTCTCCAAAAAAAAATAAAAAATTAGGTCGATGATGGAATTTGTAGTAGAAACATTTATACTTACTAAAAAAAAACTGAAAATTTTTGGGCTCATTAATTTGGTTCCTGGTTTGCTTCTTACTATCGACTGGCCCATGTGTCACCAAAATCTGAGTTTGGGCCTTCCTGGACTTGTAGGATAGTCAGAGAAGAGAAACCTTGAGCTGTGGTCCAAATGGAATGGGTAGCATCTCCCTGTAAAGCGTTGCAGAGCGGTCGGATCGGCCGCTCATCTCGGCATGGACAATTTGGACCGTCCATTTAGGGATGGCAATCCCGTCTGCCCCACCCCGCCCCATTCCCCACCTCAAATGGGATGGGGATTTGGGGATTGGGTAGGGGATGGGAATAATTTTTTTTAAAAAATGGGAAACGGGTAGGGGATGGGTATGAGTCTGTCCCTGCCCCATCCCCGCCCCGTTTATATATATATATATATATATATATATATATATATATATATATATATATATATAAAATAAGTTATATACATAAATGAAAATTATATAGGAGTACTCTATATGCATAAGTGAGGAAGAAAGAAAGAAACTAAATTTCATTGTCAATTAACAAATAAGTAATTGAATTCACTTACCACGGATAGAAGATTAGTAGAAAGAAGATTATATCTCCAAATCTCTTAATTCGTAGTAGAACTGTAGAAACATTTATACTTACCAAAAAAAACTGAAAATTCTTGGGCTTATTAATTTGGTTCCTGGTTTGCTTCTTACTATGGACTGGCCCATGTGGCACCAAAATCTGAGTTTGGGCCTTCCTGGGCTTGTAGGATAGTCAGAGAAGAGAAACCTTGAGCTGTGGGCCTGTGGTACAAATGGAATGGGCAGCATCTCCCAGTAAAGCAGTGCAGAGCGGCCGGATCGGCTGCTCATCTCAGCACGGATAGTTCGGATCGTCCATTGTTCGGCTAAGATCCGAGCCATTCATTGCTGAGATGAGCGGCCGATCCAGCCACTCTGCACCCACTAGCTCGCTTCCGCATCCCCAGCTCCGGTCCAAATAGCTTCCAGATTCCAGATCCTACCTTATGAAAAGGTGGGTGAGGTTTTAAATCCTCACAAACGCTTCTGAAAGGTAGTTTCATCGATGCCGTTACCACTGTTCTTTCGGAGGAGAGAAAACATAAGGGACCGTTTAAAAAAATAAGAAAAAAGTACAATAAGGGACTGTTTGGACAAGTCTCTTGTAGTCGGGTCGCGAAAACCACCTCTCCGAAAATAAAAAAAAGTTCTGATATCTCGTACGCCCAGTTGCCATTTTTTAGCTTCTTCACTTCACTGTTTTCTTTTCTTTCCACAACTTTGTTCTTTAATTCCATGAATCTCCTTCCAGATTCAGGATCTTATAATCAACTTAGAAATAGGAAGAGTTTATCAGTTTATGCCTAATCTGGTAATTTTCCCTACCAACTAAGCCACCTTGAACCAATTCCAGCAAAACTCATCTCTACTGATTTCCCTGCTCTACCAAGAGGCTTTATGCAGATACACAGCTACGTAATAAAAATGCAGAACAGCCAGCGAGATTGGCATAGACAGCTGCGGTAATCACCTGACAACTAGGAGCCTATAGAAGCGTTCGGTCTGGGATCTGACTCCTATCGGCTCCTGTTCTGTATCCGTCCATATTGAGGTTTGCCATGACTTTGATTGAGCCCTACTAGTAGACGGTGAAATTGGTCTACCAGATTAGTCAGGACTCAGTCCATTAAGCCGGGTGTTAGAAAACAAATCCTTCATCTCAACTACAAATGGGCGAAATGAGAAAAAAGAATCCTCAAAGAAGAAGAAAATACAAGATTGAGACAAAATATGATTCCTTATTATAGACAAAATACAACACCAATACAAAAGACATCTGCCAGAATCAAAATTATTCTCCCATACCATAGCCACGAGAAACAGCATCACATCAGCAACAATATTACTGTAGCACATCTCTCTTACTATTAAGGTAATTCTGCACAACATTCAACAAGATAACTAATTTTACAGGCACTATTTCACCCTGAAACTTTAACTTTCATGATGGTGGCGGCGAGCATGCCGAGCGGAAGAGTAAGCAGAAACTGCTGATCCAGTCACAGTCAAGGAATGCTTTGCAAGTTCAACGCTTTTCTTCGTCGCCAGCCATATGGTCCAGAAGAATCCAATCCAACCTGATGATACAAATAAAATTTTCAAATTTCAGGAAAGAATTAAACAAACAAAACAGTGATATCAGAAGCAAATTAATTATGTGCTCGTATAAACTGTAAATACGTAGTACGGTGCAAAACAATTCTTTCCATTGGATTTGGTGGTGCAAAGTTAATTATGTTGATATCCTATTTCCCTTCCTGTACATTACTGGTGGTACAGATAGATACAACACAGAACAGCTTGGTTCGGCGAGAGGTTGGTCCAATCGAGAGAGATGGAAGTCATTTTCTAATAACCCTGGGTCGGTCTTAAACTCAAACTTATGTCCGTGGTAACTGCTCCAATTCATTTATGCTCTCAATTCAGATTTATAGACGGGTTCGCATCTTTTCAGCTACCTGGTGGTTATTTTTTCGGTATGCACACAGCTAAATGCCTACAAGAAATTTACCGTTATAACCCCAATGAATGAAATTATAGTTTTGACGTTGGTAATTAAGAATTCTACTGAGCTTCATAGTCATAGCAATCATCTGTTCATTGCAGTTAGGATCCTTTATGAGGTTAACTAGTGGACGGGCAGTTAGTTCAAGGCATTTCATCAGTTACAGAAAGTTCATGTTGGGAAGGAAACCAAAGTGGATGGTGTTAACAAGTGGTAGGTTCTAAGCGAAGCTGAATTACAATTTCCTCGTAAAGGGAGCATCTACTGAGATTTTACAGGAAGGCAATGGAAAGAGTCGTGTCCCTTCCCAAGTACTCTTCTTTATATGGACAGCATCCTCGCAAAACATTGAAAACAAACCACCACAACGATTAAGGTCTGTAGGGGTTCACAAGCTAGGGCTGCACATACAAAGGAGCAGAGGAAACTATTGATCACCAATTATTGCATGCAGGGCCGCAGAAAGTTGTTTTCAACTCTTCTTGTTATTTGGTGTTACAAGAGAGAGATGAAGAAGCTCCCTACTAACAAACAGGAGTCAAAAGGGCAATCGGAAAAGTTTATGGTATCAATTTGTTTACGTCGCGCAAAGTCAACTCAAACTACAAACCAAGCAGTCAAGCTCATCAAATGTCAAAGAACACAACCATGGAGGACAATGGAAAAAGCAGCATAAGAAGAAAGAATACAAACCAACGGAAGTGCCAACCAGCTTACCTGTAGTAATCAGAACAGCTATGATGGCCGATATTGTTGCAGCAGAAATGACAAAGACAGCCACAGATAATGCCCCAATATAAATGGCTGTCATGAAGGCAAAGAAAAGGGCCAAGAAGCCCCCTGCTGCTGCTAGAGACATGAGAAGAGAAATTACAATGGCATTGACAGTTGCTGCAACAAAGAAAAGCATAAAGACCGTCAGCCCGGTCAAGGCCAGAAGTGCGATTGTCCCAACCTGCAGCAATTTCCAGAATACAGAAAAAGTTATGTTTCCAAAAATAACAGAAGTACCATTAAGAACATGAAATAAAGAGGCAAAGAGGCCAACTTCTGGTTGTTCAACTTGATCCAGTACAAGCATATATGATCTAATGCTTGCAATAAGCTCTATACTCGGGTAAAGATTTTTTCTCATTTTAAAATTTTAGACATCTGATGATATTTTTGTCACTTGAGAAGTCGATTAGGCAAAGATTTTTGTAGGAAATTTTCCATACCCACAAGTTTAATAATCAATCAACTCCTATTTCAAATCAAACTACTGCACGTCTGCACCAATGTAGATGCATCCACTCTTGTCAATTTGCATGTATACCAAGCCACACTACTGTCACCAATTAAGATGATTTCTGCGGCATGGCAAGATCCGCTTTTTACTCAACAAGGCAACATTCTCAAATGCATAACTTCTTTTGCTCATATGAAACTGAGTAGAAAGAAAGCTATTCAATGGACATGAATGTATCATGTACTACTAACTACCCAATCGGTGTAGTGGATGAAAGGGGACTACTTGCAGTGACATTAGCAAAGAAAAAGGTCATCCAGATTTATGGCACCCACATACTACACTGGGTAGACATCCCAGAAGCATGTCAGGGAACAAGATTTAAGCAAAATAACTTGGCATATTACACTGCAGACTGATGACCAGAACTCTCATTCGCCAAATGGGGACCCTGTTCTGCTGATTCTAGTCCAAACTATGGCACTAATCTTTTTTTAATCGGCAACTATCTACTCTTTTCAGAAAGAAAAATTCATAGACAGGCATGGGCTTAATATTTCACTATACTTGCGAGAGGATCCACAATCAGAACATCTTAAGAAAATGGACTCGTAAAAACAAAGATCACAATACTATCTCATATATGATGACAGTAAGAATCTCGTATCTCTAATTCACAAAGCAGCAGGCACCTTCTCCTATCAAAACAAGAATCAGGCTTCTTTCAAAGAAAGCCATTGCCGCTTTGCGCACTACCGCCTGGCCCTTTGGAGTGGATCATCCAAGAAAAATTAGCAAGGCCCACTCCTTTTTTCATCAGGGTTTGAAACTACGCTAGAGTGAAAAAAAAAAAAAGGATACCTACAGCACCGGTTTAACAGGCCTGGTCAGGCTTCCCCACTGAAGGGCACTTGTGGGTTTTGCTGAGTGTTTAATAGCCAAGTATAGTCATGATTCTGTCTATTGACCAAATAAATAGTATTTTCTCTATCCCACAATTTTAGTCCAGTACGAAAGCCGTGTCATTTTCCAGATCAGAAAATATAACTTGTGTGCATAATTTATAAATTTTCTTGCAACAATCTGCAAATCTCAATTACTTCTTTACATTGGCTAGCAAAAAGTAGAAAAATAATGCATGGTAAGTGCTTTTCTTTTGTATTGAAATAAATATTACGGTCTTTTGTTGTAGACTAAAATTATGGGACTGAGGAACTAGTTCTGTGTAATACTAGCTGTGATCTCAGATTATCAACAATTATGTTGTTGGTAAAGCATTAAATCTTACACCCGTAAACAGCAAGCAATTTCGGTGAACAAATCCACCAAATTTTCTTCTCTCTTTCCATTTGTATGCGGAAATTACCAAATATTAATCAAGGATTCAGCTTCTCGACAGCACTGTCCAGTTGCTGCGTTGTGGGCCCGTGCCTGGGCCACTTCAATGATCATGTTCATTTTATAGAGCTTGATGAAAACATCCATCATTTTTTAAATTATTTTAATAAAATACCAATTAATACATAACACCAGATCTGAATGCACTTGCATTTACAAAAACCCAAGATCCAACCCATCAAATTCATTTCTATGAAAGATAAATGCATTCAGATTAGGTATAATCTGTATCTGATCAGTATAATTTCTGGCATGATTGATGTTCTCGTCGAGCTCTACATAACGAACAATCCAGATCACAACGCGACAACCGCACAGTAAACTCCCCTTGTTAAGTTGGATCCTTGATCAAAGCCTATTGACATTGTTCCACACCAACCACTCAACACAAGCAATTCAAAAGAATGATTGATCAAGCAGAGCAACCAAATTGATTCAATCAGTAACTATATAATTCGAGTACACACACCAACACACTTCTCCATTACAAAATTATCTATCCATTACCAGGTACTGTCATAAAAGGAACATCCATGTGAACAGCGGTTATGAAGCTGGCTCACACTTTTAAGTTTTAATTCACAAACTACCGAAAGAAACTACCAAGAAAAGGGGAAAAAAAACTACCACCCTGGTTTTCTTCTCCCCTCTTTTCTGACTTTCATATCTCACATTTCATTAGAGATTCATATCAATTGAAGCTTTTTCTTTTCTTTTTTTCAATTGAAGGGCAAGAAATTCAATAATAACAAATATCACCACCAGTGGCGAAGCCACATGTATTGTTGTGGTGTCACTTGACACCATGAAACCCAAGTTACAAGCTACAAATTTTGTATATAGTCGTAAATTATAGATGAAAATAGTTAACTGAACCCATTAAATTAAGTGTAACAGTATGTAGAATTCAGATAAGTAGGGTCATTTGCAAAATTTTCATTTTTTGCATCAATTGAGTTGAAACATAATTTTTTTAGAAGTCTCGTACGTACTTCAAAAGAATCTGAAGTTAGGATTCAGTAAATTGAAGACATCAAAAAATATTAGAAGTAAACTTTTAAGTTGTATGAAAAAAATCAGAGAAAATTCAAAAAAAAAAACCGCTGAACTTACACCGCAATGTCTCATAGGCCTCCAAACTTAACGTTTTTTCAATTTAACCTCCAAAGTTTACAAAAAAAAAAAACTTACAATTAAGCCTTTGCCGTCATCTTCAGTCAAGTTACAAACAAAATTGTGAAATGTGTACTGTTCATTCAACGTTAAATATTTATTTGGACCCATTACGGATCCTATAAAAATTATTCAAATTGTAAGTCATTCTTAAAATATTTTTTTATAGGTTCGTTAAAAAAAATTAGCCCAATCCGATATCGGTAGGGCTCTCATATGAGTTAGGGTGTGCTCATTGAAAGGTCTTAGAGCCAAAAATTCATTATGACCATTTAGGATAAAATGATCAGAAAAATAAAATCTTCGCACCGATTCAAATAGATTGAAAATTGGAGCACTTAATTTTTTTTATCCAATTCAATCTGTTTGTGAATATTTTTTAAAAATATAGTTAAAAAAATTAAATTCTCCAATTTTCAATCTATTTGAACCAGTGCGAAGATTTTATTTTTCTGATCATTTTATCCTAATTGGTCATAATGAATTTTTGGCTCTAAGACTTTTCAATGAGCACCCTAAGAGAGCTCTAACTCATATGACAGCCCTACCGATATCGGATTGGGCTAATTTTTTTAAGGAACCTAAAAAAAAACATTTTAAGAATGATTTGCAATTTGAGTCATCTTTATAGGATCCGTAATGAGTCCAAATAAATATTAAACGTTGGAGGAACAGTACACATTTCACAGTTCTATTTGTAACTTGACGGAAGATGACAGCAAAGGCTTAATTGTAAGTTTTTTGTAAACTTTGGAGGTTAAATTGAAAATACGTTAAGTTTGGAGGCCTATGCGACATTGCGAGGTAAGTTTAGGGGTTTTTTTGAATTTTTCCCAAAAAAAAATTTAATTTTTGACAAAATAAATTCGTGCAAAAAGTTCTGGAGTCACCACTAATTACAACCCACCGTGTGTATCTAATACAACAGCCACTAATTACAACATACCGTTTGTATCTAATACAACAGGTAAAAATCCTACTACACACGAGCGAGACAATCGAAGCTTTTTCATAGACACACAGGTAAAAAGACCTACTGCACACAATCGAAACTTTTTCACTTCCCCTCTTTTGCATAACACGATTGACACAGACATCTAGTACACATCTATGTCTATGTGTATACGTATATGTATAGATGTAGATGTGCGTGATGGATAGAGCAGCGCACAAAACTCACAGAAACAACGAGGAGGGCGCGGAGAGGGCTGCCGCGGCGGGTCCAGAGGAGGACGTCGCGGCCCGAGGTCTGCGAGGCCTCGCGGAGGAGCGGGACGTTTTCGGAGAGGGATCCTTTGATCCGGCGGAGAAAAGGGTCCGACCCGCACCCGGTGTCCGGATCCGGGAAGAAAACCTCCGCCACCAGGCGGCGGAGGACGCCGTAGAGCGTCACGTCTTGATGTTCTACCTTGTGGCCCCGCTTCCCGCTCGCCTCCGTGTGTACGCCGTTGGGTTTCTCAGTCAGATCGTCGTACTCTGCCATTCTCTCTCTCTCTCTCTCTCTCGCTCTCTCTCTCTCTCTACAAGGCTTCAGCTCGAGGATGGTGAGAGTGTGAGTGACCGGTTGTTAGTTGAAGCGCAAAAGTGGGTGTGTGAAACAAATCTTTCCTTTTGATCCGATCTTCTGAGATGGGCCCTGCTATTTACTGTCTTTTATTTTCTCTCATAAGTCATAACTTGTTATATTTCGATATATGGTTGTTGGAAATTATAAATAATATTTCAGTAAATAGCTATTGAAAACAAGATTATATTTCGGTAACTACATGTCAAAAATATATTCAACTTTTAGTAAACAACTGTTGAAAATACATTTTCAATAAATAGCTGTTGAAAAAAATATTATATTTCAGTAATTGGATGCTGAAATTTTATCTCAATTTCGGTAACTAACTGTCGAGTATAATTGAAAATTTTTAACGGATTATGGGAGAAAATAAAGGGCGCACTCCGAAAAAAGAAAAAAAGGTGGTAATTACACTGGAAGTTTAAGAAACACAATTTAGTCCATTAGGTAGGTATAATTTTACCAAGCATCCTTACAGTTAGGTGATAAACGAGCAGAACAAGCTGAGTAGCTAGTTGTTCATGTTTCGGTTGAAAACAATGAGTTTCAAAACGTGTCCAAGCTTTAAGCTTGTTTATGAGACAACTTGATCTTGAACGACATTTAATTGAGCCGATCAAAAAACTTGAATTTTTCGTACTCCCTCCGTCCCATAATCTTGGCCTTCTTTCCTTATGGGATGTCCCAAGATTATTTGTTCACTTTGAAAAATCAAATAAAAAAGTAGTTACTTTTCAAATTCTGTGACAGCTAGAGACAACGATGAGTTAGTGACTCTCTTTTTTCGTTGTACTATTCTTCTCTGATACATACAATCGCAATAATGCATACATATACATAATCTTAGCAAGCTTTTTTTCCTCTCAGAGCCCTAAATGAGATGAATCATTGTCATTTTTTCTCCATCATACGTTAACGCTACCGATTTTCATCCTTTCGTTTGCAAGTTAACCACTCTAATCGAGCCACTCATCACCATGCTAGGGCAAGGAGGCCACTAGCTACTAAGGTTAGCCTCCTTTCCCTGTTTCTTTCTTCATGTAATTGTTGCCCCTAACTATATATCTCTTAATTTGATGATGCAAGGACTACTTACTAGGGCCTCCCCTATACTTAATTCAAACATAACTGGCTTCTTCCACCGCTATGATTAAGGATCATGGGTATTTTTCGTTCAATTTTTTCATCCAAATGTGCATCGTTTTACATATATTTAGAGTCGAATGTGCGTAGTTTCATCCGAATGTGCGTACACATACGTGTTCTGATTTCAATATTTAGATTGGGGAAAAATATGAAAGAAGCAACTATTCTATCCGCAATTATAGGCCTACGTGTACCCATTCTGGGTCTTCATCGACATGTATCTCGTGACGCTTCACAGAAGCGTTGGTATGAACTTCAGGGTTCTTTAGCAACAATTTTTTTATTCTTTTAGCGACAGTCTCAAAAGTTATATAGACCAATTCTTCTGTAGTGTCTCTAAGGTTAGGGTAAAGAAAAGGCAGTGTAAATTCATTAATTAGAGACCCTTATAACACGTCTCAATTTTTAGAGGTGGTTAGTGTAATTTACCCACTAATTAGAGAATCAATGGCTTACACGACTTTAGATAGGAGTACTTGATTTATTACTTGACTTTTATTTAAATATTTTCTCAAGATTTAAGATGGCATGAAGAAAAAAATTAAGTACGTAGTAGAATTTATCATTAATTTAGAAGTAGTCCTTCTACAGACAATTTATTGGATTGTCGATAAGCTCAACAAAATAATTAAATAATGCATACTACAATGCGGTTCTTAAATTTTTCAATATAAATTCACATACTCATATATTTTCACACATTTTTTCAATTTCAATCAATTTTAACAAAAAGCCTAATTGGCTGTTTTTAGCATTTTCATTTTGGAAAGGTATGGATGGTTATGGTTGGAGGAATGGTTTTTTTTTTCTTTACTTGAGACTCACATGTTATGTGAAAAAAAAAGAGTATAATGTTCATATGCTTCTAAGAGCATCTGTAGTAGAATCTCTACTTACCTCGTTACTGTAAAGTAACAAGCCAAAACCCTTAAAATACAAGTTTATCAGCCTCGGCATTGGCTGGGTAAATTTAGTGTTTGTACAGTATCTCGTTATAAGAAGCGTGGAACTGTTCACTCATTTACGAATAAAATATTAGTTTTTGCAGTCAATCCGTCCCAGCAACAATAAAACGTAAACTGTTCATCTAACGTTTAATATTTATTTGGATCCATTACGGATCCTATAAAGATAATTCAAACTGTAAGTCATTCTTAAAATATTTTTTTATAGGTTCCTTAAAAAAATTAGCTCAATCCAATATCGGTAGGGCTTTCATATGAATTAGGGCTCTCTTAGGGTACTTATTGAAAGGCCTTAGAGCCAAAAATTCATTATGACCATTTAAGATAAAATGATCAGAAAAACAAGATCTTCGCACCGGTTCAAACAGATTGAAAATTGGAACACTTAATTTTTAATCATATTTTTTAATATATAAAAAAATATTGTTAAAAAATTAAGTACTCTATTTTTTAATTCATTTGAACCGGTGCGAAGATCTTATTTTTCTGATTATTTTATTCTATCTACAAATATTTAATTAAGAAGAGAGTGAGAGTAAAGAGTCTGATGCAGTGAACATTATAAAAATGGCTAGCTAAAGTAATAAAGTGGGCTTTTAAAATATAATTTGGTCCAAAATTTAGAGTGTATGATACGGATGCTCTAAAGTATTAAATAATTACTCCTCAAGAAAAGTGTTGATGGCAAAAAGTTATAGGCTTGATTGACTTGGTTTTAGAGCCGTTAAAAAAAAAAAATTTTGACTTGGTTTTAGAGAGAAATTTGTGGGTGCCAAACGGATACACGTGATGATACCTGTCAACGATCTCAATTTCAATTATCTAAACTTGTTTTAAAAGATCCATGTTTATTCCATTTCTCTCTTCTCACCTTATCACTCTCTCTCCTCTTTTTCTCTCTCTGAAATTCGAACCGCTAAAAACAAGTTTAGACAGCTAAAATCGCCTTTAGAGTATCAAGTGTGAGGTATCCGCCCGGCACCCAAAAACTTCTCAATTTGAGAGCTTGCTTTTTCGTAATGGGATGTACACGTGGGGAGGTCCGTTGGATAGGATTACATCACAGCCATTTGAGTAGTAACACGTGGCACTAATTTTCTTGATGTCATCGTCGGTATTCGATTGGTGAAACGATGGTGGATAAGATAAGAAATAGTATTAAATTTCTGGGCCCACTTCGTAATGCTTGCTCAAGTCGGCATGAGTAACAAATTGAACGATTCGTATAAAAGCTTGAATTTTTATACACATACTTATATTTTTATATCTACTGTACTACAAGTTGTCTTAAATATTCGTTTTGCGAACTGGACAATCTTTTTAAGACAGAAAGAGTTCTTTTCAAGAATGGAATGTAAAATTGTTCAACCCTTGATGTATATGGGTATGAAAATGGGGATGGTACGTGCTGGGTAGGGGGTGCACAACACCGGGTTGCATGTTCACAATTTGACCCGTCTGTTCTGTAATTCATTCAAATTTTATCTCGGTAATGAACGGCTCACAACGTCCCAGGTTTCATCTCTACTTAGTAGCATTCGAGCATTTCATTGCCGAAATGAAATCCGAACCATTGAATTGCCGAACGGCCTACTCAAATGGTGCACAACACCCACCCCGCTTCCTATGGGTATCACGAAATATATATCGTGAGAGTAAAATATAGTATTGAACAACTCTTGCATGTATGTATACGAATCTTGACTTTTCCTAGAGAAGAATGGTACATTTGTCGACGGTATTCATTGCATATTTATTTGTACCTGTCAACAGCAAACACAATTTTCGCTATTTTTGTTAAAAAAAAATTCGTAATTAAAATGAATACTTTTAACTTGCATGTGATGGAAATTTCCACTCTTTACATTTGTAATATGAATTTACTATATTATCCTTCAAGGTGTGAAAAAAATATACAATAAATGAAAACTTAATTTTCTAAATTTACGCCCTTTTGAACCCTACTTGAAATCATTTTGTTTTCGCAATTTATGGTAGTATCCATACAATAATTGAACATGTCATTGAATACACTTCCGGAAAATAATTACGTCTTCCCATATATTCGGCAATAGGATAGAACTATTTCAATTCAGTATGGTATCAATTAAACTGTGTTAGAATAATTAAGCATTCCCCTGCCAACCCTAGTACTTGAAGTTATTTCACTTTTTACATTTTTGACAATGGGATATTAATACATTCGAAATTGTGTATGCGGTTGTGAATCCTACTCGAAATCCGTAAATTTTTACCGTTTTCGGGAGAAAAATAAAATTCACACAATTCATTATGTGGCACCAGTTACTTCTTAATAGTCCCTTTTGTCAATCTTAAGGTATGAAATCCATGTCAAGTTGTGCTTATTTGAAAAAATGAATGTTTACTAGGTGCGCATCACATAAAGTGACAGATGTGCACCTTATGTATCGTGATGATCGATTCCCCTGCTATCAAAGCAAATAGTCGCATAAAAGTTTTGTACACTACATATGGTATAAGCCTTTTGTGCACTAAAATTTTGACACTTAAAAAACAGTTTTGACATTATATATCATTTCCCCAAATATTTTTATTTTTTTTAGTGTGTGAACGAGTTTAGTAAAATCCATTTTAGCCATGCAAATGATCCCCTCCTATCAAAACAAATAGTCTCATTTTGTGTACATATTAGGAAACATACTTTAGAACTTTGAATTTTGTACATTACCAAATTTGAGCAATCTAGGTGTATATTTTATCTAATAATCAAGATAAAGATTACATAAATCCTAGGAGGACTACCTTTAGGTTTTGGTACTATATAAAGGGAATCATTTCTCTTCTCCAATACCACTCCACTGCTAATTCTGAAAGTGCATTATAAAAAAACAAAAAACATTGATAATGGCCGAAGGTAAATTCTGGTTCATGTCTATCGATCTTCTCTTCTATTTTTTTTTTCCTTTCATCCCCGCATCTCTATTTCTTTTGAGAATTCGCGTAAATTTATTTTATTACAATGAGTCAAATATAATGCGAATGTGCATAGGTAGTAAGATACGATGCAAAGTCATGAACCATTAGGCGACAATTTTTGAGGCCCTTGAGGCCAGTTGAGGGGAGACTTAAGAAGGTCCAAGTTATTAGATATGTTCGTATTAATCGGCTTTTTGACATAAGTACGATTTTTACACCATAAAAAAGAAGTATGTACTTTTTTTTGGAAATTAACACTTTCTGAGTTTACCTCACCCATATGTTTGTCGATGAATCTTATGTTCAAATTTAAATAATTAGGCAATGATTTCGTATGTGTTCTGATAAAGTCTTGTCCCCATTGGACGAAGATTTTGCCTACACAGAATTTTAGTTTATTTGTTTATTCTTCAACATTGCTATGTGTATTTGCTCCCATTGACAGCTAAGATAAAGTATGGAAGCAAGAAATTCAAGAAGATGCTCATTGAGCTCTACAAAGAAGCAGTGGAATTGTCCAACGACCACAATTGCAAGGTGGGAATTTTCGTGGCCCCAAAGAAAATAGACGAAAAATCAACAATGTATGCTTTCGGCTCCCCCTCTGTGGAGTCCGTCATGGAGGAGTTGAAGGTGAAGGCGAAGGAAGAGAAAAAGAAAAAGAAGAAGTTTATGGCCAAAATCAAAAGAAAGGCCAAATTGAATATTCTAGAGGGCAATTGTGCTACTCGTGTTTGTGGTTGTAAACTTGGCGGGGCTCGTGTTACGGAGGAAGATGCCGCTAGTGTTAAGCATGAGGGAAACTAGAATGAAATGTAATCTTATCCTCCATGAATTAATAAGGACAATATTGGCACAATAAAGTTACTATTGTTGAGCATGCCATGGAATACTGTTTCAAAGCACAATTACATTTTCGATCCGGGGTTTGGCAACAGGATCGAAACTATTTCAATTCAATATGGCATCGGTTTAAACTGAGTTAGCATAATTATGCGTTCCCCTACCAACCCTACTTGAAGTTATTTCACTTTTCCCATTTTTTACAATGGGATACAAACTCATTCAAAATTCTTGTATGCGCAGCTACGAATGCTTCTCAAAATCAGTTAATTTTCCTCATTTTCATAAATATAAAATAAAACTCACTCAATTCATTAGGTGGCATCAGTTGTATTAATAGTCTCATTTGTCAATCTTAGGATATGAAATCCACGCTGAGTGGTACTTAATCGGAAAAATTGTTTACTGGTAGGTCCATCACGTAAAGTAATAGACGTGCGGTGCGGCATATGTACTGTGACGGAATTTCAATAACAAGCAACAAATATTTTGCTTTTTTTGTTGAGTATGCAAACGAGTTTAGTAAAATCCATTTTAGCCATGGTAATGATCCCCTCCTATCAAAGCAAATTAATAGTCTCATTTTGTGTACATACTAAAATGCGCCTATTACTCGTTTTTCAATTTAATTAAATTCACATAATCTTATTCATTTTCACACATTTTTCCAATTTCAATAAAAGTCTAATTGGCTGTTTTTAGCGTTTTCTTCTAGGAAAGGTATGGATGGGTTTGGTTGGAGGAATGATTTTTTTCTTTACTCAAGAAAAGTGCTCATAGCATGCAAAAAGTTGTAGACCGATTGACCTGATTTTAGAGCTTGCTTTATTATGGGATATACACGTGGGGAGGCCACTCTGGATACATCAAAGCGAAATGAAATAATGCTCCAGTTCGGTTTTGAGGCATCCATGTCCCATTTTCCTTCAACCGTTAGAGTACAAATTTTGACCGTACATTGTAGTAAGTATGGTCATACACTGGTCATATATTATGAAAATTATGGTCATACATTGCGGCAAGTGTAGCCTGAGGAAAAATCATAAAACAACCTTGTTTTTTAAGTGATTTTGGTCTAATATAATTGATGAGATTTATCCATTTTGCAATCTAAAGCTTCATATTAATGGGGCATAATATTCCGAATTACCAAAAAAAAAAAAAAGGGGGCATCTTTGTCTAGATATCATTGTGTGGCATCACAAAAACCTTCCTTCATAACGTTTGCTTAATGTCGGCAGATAGCCAAGTGCGTCACAACAAAGCTGTAATCTTTTCCGCTCCTCCCGTTTCACAAGTTCATATATGCGTATTACAGTAAAAAAAATTAAAACTTTATTGTTACTTTTTTTGTCGATAATCTTTCTGAGACAGAATGAGTACTTTTTTTAGCATGTCCAAAAATACCTAACTCCATAACATACATTCGGAACAAAAATAAATATAAAATTGTTCGACCTCGACGTATGGGTATCACAAATATATCGTGAGAGTAAAATATATTATTGAACAACTCATGTATTTATGTGTTGGAATCTTATCTTTTCCTAGAGAAGAATGGTACACTTTTTTGACAAACCAAGATCATCCCATATATATGAAAAACAAAATACTCCCTCCGTCCCTTTTTAAGTGTCCTGCTTCGTAATTCCAACTTATTAAAAAGATATCATCATTATACCTTTCACATCAACTTTTTCCTCCACTTTCCCTACTTACCCATCATCATTACACTTTTACTCACTAACTTTTCAAAATGGAATCTACTTTTAGGGACAAAATAGACAATACACCAGCTTTTACTTACTAACTTTACAAAATGGACACTTATTAAGGGACAATCCAAAATGGAATACCCGACTATAAAAAAGGGACGGAGGGAGTACAAAGAACCGGAACTCCATCGGTCTGAAAACAAAGAAAATATAACAAAACAAAAACAAAGAAAAGCCGCAACAAATCAGTACCGAAGTCGAACCCACCAGACACACTTGTGAAAGAGGGTGGACCACAGATTTGCCCCGAGCTGATGCTGGTTCACGCCATAGACTGAAGGAACACCACCAGATCTGCTGCAAACGTCACCATCGATGCCGTTGGAGAGCTTAAAAACCTATTGTCAACACTGATCCGATCAAAGAGCCAAAACCCAAACCCGAATCCCCAGGCCTCCCGAGTCCAAAAATGATGGGAGAGGGGAGATCTCCCTCCCTAAGGAGAGAGTCTCAACCGACTCACAACTATTGAGTCAGAGAAGAGATGAGAGGAAAGGAGAGGAGAGAGAGAGGGGTTATATAGAAGGGGGACGGAGGGATGAGGATGAAGGAAGAGAGCTAAGACGGGGGAAAAATGAAGGCTATGTTCGGTTGTGAATTTGATTTTGTTTTTGTTTTGTTTTTCAATTATTACCCTACTTCTTTCTCCAATCATTACCCTATTTCTCCAATTATTATTTTTTCATCTCTCTCTATCTCTCTCCAATCATTACCCCTATCTTCAATCATTACCCTATTTCTCTCTCCACCCACTACCAAAACTAAACTAAACTAAACTCTCTACCAAACAAAGCCGAAATGTGTGCGTGTGCGAGTTGAGAAACCCAATCGCCCACTCTTTTTCTCTCTCTAGAGCTCTTGAGACTTCTTCGTAAAATTAAGAATGGTACACGTTATTCATTGCATATTTGTACCTATCAGCAGTGAACACAATTTTTGCTATTTTTGTTTAACTTTCGTAATTATAATGAATACTTTTAACTTTCGTAATTATAATGAATACTTTTAACTTGTGATGTGAATTTACGATACTGTCCTTCAAAGTGTGAAAAAATATGCAAATGAAAGGTTAATTTTATAAATTTATGTCACAAGATGACCAAAAGGGCGTTTTGTTTAAAAAATAAAGTGTGAAAATCAATTAAGGTCACAATTATCTTTTCTTATCTTTTTTTGTAGGTAACAACACTCAGGTGGCCCAAAAGACTGAATTTCAGCCCACATCCAAAAATACCTAATAGAGTAGGACCCAGGCCTGTACATTATGGGGCGGCCTTTTTAAATAGGCCACTGCAAAACCAAATGTTTGGATTGAACTTAAATCTCATTACCAATATTAAAATGTCTTGCCATAATTGAATTTTATTTCCAAACCTACTTGAGTCATTTCACATTTGCCATTCTTGAAAAGAGGATAGAAATAGTAACCAGGATTTTGCATGCCATTTCCTAGCCTACTCGAAATCATTTCGTTTTCTTCAGATTTGGACATAGAATAAGGAAAATGATATTAACACTCCAAAAATTGATACAGACACTCCAAAAAATAATGGAAAATGACTTTGGAATTACACTGATTTTGGAGTGCTTGCATCAATTTTTGGAGTGCTAATATCATTTCCCTAGAATAATGTTCACACAATCCATTCAGTGGCATCCGTTTCGTCTTAAAACAGGGACCACATAATATAAACCAATATATGCTCACCTTATGTGCAGGGATGGAATTTCAGTACCTATACAGACATGAATATGAATTGAATGAGTTTGTAATGCTGATTGTGTGAACGAGTATAGTAAATGAAATTTTAGTCAGATAAACGACAAATATTCCAATTTTGTGTACTTAATTTTTAAGGTAAATTATTTAGAATTATTAACTTCATTACATTCGAGTCGTGTATTTTACCTAATTAGGATTTAGCAGAAGGATATCGGGAGGGCTCCCTTTAGGTTTTGGTACTATATAAAGGGGTATCGGCTCACTTCTCCACCAGTGCATCACAAAAAAACAATGAAGAAAGACTGATAATTAATGGCCTGAAATAAATTCCGGTTCATGTCTTTTTTTCCTTCTTTCTTTTTCTTTCATCGTCTTATCTCTAGTTCTTTGAAAATTCAGAAAAATTTATTTATCATAAAGGTCAAATTTGATCGGTGGAAGTCAGTATTATTAGAATAATTAGATTAACACCTTGTAAAAAAGAGTCAAACTCCGGATCCCCTTTGTAGCTAGTCTATACATTTCAAAGTCATCCGTCACTAGGCAACCATTGTAGAAGCCCTTGGGGGTCAGTTAAGAAGGTCCATGTTAATTTAGATTTATTTTTATTGGAATTACATATTAGCATAAATATAAATCTTATATCATAAAATATTTTGACAGGAATGTTTTACTCGTTGAGTTTACTTCGCCCATATGTTTGTCAAAATGTCTCTCTCTTTTCAAAATTTATGATCTAATTTAAATATATTAGACGATGAAGGAATTAAGATTATGGCTCTGCCTTTGCATACATATACAGATATATATTTTCAAGTATATGGATATGCTAGCCATAGTTGTTAAAATCTTACGATACGGGATACGTATCCTACGATTCGTATCGTCTCCTTCCAAAAATAATACGCATCATACCCCGTATCCTTTTTGTATAAAAATCTTACGATACTGCGGCGTATCCTACGATATTATTACGTATCCCGATTCACGGCGTATTCTACAATTACTTATAGAGAACAAATCATACCATATTTTAAGAAGTGGAACACCAAATGCGTACTGATCTTTTCATCTAGTTATATGGTCATATTCAAATCATTTAAAGAAACCCAAACTCAAAGCTCGAATAAAAGAAAGAACGTATTTCGATCATGTTTTACGTGAATCAGATAATGGCACTTTTTCTCTTCCCTTAGAGACTTGGATTTTTTTATCATAAAAGCTTTTTTTTTCATATATAAAACACTTATTTTTCAAATATACACCAGATTGTTATACTATAATTAAGTATAACTATTATTTTATTGCCTATTAGCTTCTGTTAACGTATCCTACGATACGCGATACATATCCCGATACGATTCATAAAATGAAATAAATGATACACGATGCGTATTCAGATTTGAAAACATATTGCTAGCATTGCCAAGTGAGACAAGGTTCTTAGTTTTTAAGTGCTTATTTTTCGTTTTACAAGACATGTCATTCTCTCACAATACATCACCTTTAATTCAAAAAATAAGTACTTATTAGAACATAAGTATTTGTTTCCCTCAGCGGAACAGGGATATAGAAGCCAAAAGTTCAAGGATATATGTGCGACGAACTCTACAAAGAATCAGCAGAACTATCCATGGAATATTACAAATGCAAGGTGGGCATTTTCATAGCCTCCAAGGAATGAACTAGAAAAATCAATAATTTGTGCTTTCGATTTCCCTTTTCCGGAGTCAAATCGTGGAGGTGATGGAGGCAAAAGGCAGAGAATAGGAGAAAGAAGAAGCTTATGGTGAACATGAAGAGAAAGGCCAAGCTAATAAAATTTTCGAGCTAATAAAATTTTCGAGCTTATGGTGAACATCTAGAGTTCCTCTCTCGATGTACCCTTTTCGAGCTAATAAAATTTTCTTTGCCGAGCAAAAAAAAAGAGAAAGGCCAGGCTGAAAAGTTTCTTGTTTTACTAGTGATTGGTTTGTGTTAGGAAAGATGATGTTAAGCATGAGGAAAAATGAATTTGTGTAATGTAGTGCATGAATTCAAAATATTCTTTAGACACAACGTAATGTATGTGCACTACTTCGTCATGTTTGATTCATATTTTTATAATGGTGTAAAACTTTGTAAAAATTTATTTTAGTTAATTAAATTACGAAGCTAAAATATAAAGTTTAATCTTTTTACTTCATATTAGCCACTTAAGTTGAATTTTTTTTTTTTCAAAAGAACTAAGGCCTCGTTTTAAAATCTGCTTTAGGCCCCCAAAATATCAGGGCCTGCCCTGCCTATTGTGGACCGTGCCCTAAAATTTTAAGACCCTAAAACGAACAAGGCCTTAATGAATATGTCTGCAACTTGGTTCCCAGTCTTCACGTTGCTCATCTGAGTCATCTCTATCTCCCTCCCTTGACAGAGTGATAGTGTACCACCTTAGTCATATATAGCATGAAACACTGGATTCTCGGGCAAGCAAATTACTGATTGATTTGCGGATAAAAAATAAAAATTACTGATTGAATTTGGTGTTCCACGTTTGTACGCAGACGCTTCATTTTATACATAAAGTTACTAATAACTTCACGGTAAAAATGAAGCGCTAAAATCAGCATCTTTGAATTTTTTACGAGTTTTCATTTTGTATATATGTTGGTTATATTTCTTGTATCGTCTTGGACCTGTGGGCCCTTTGTATTAACTGGGTTTTAATATATCTTCAATTTCTGCTTTCCAAAAAAAAAAAAGGAGTTCAGTGAGAAATTTTTGGGTGCCGGTAGGGTACCAAACATGTGGCACCCTGTCAGCGATTCAGAAAGTCCAAACGCATTTTAGACGGATTTTAGAGAGAGAATAATAGGAGAGAGAGTGGTGGGGTGAGGAGATAGATAGGGAATAAATCTGGTCCATTGGATCACTGCTTGGACGATTCGAATCACCGACAGGTATGGCCACGTTGTACCTGCACGCACCTAAAAACTCCTACACCCACCTAGACCAAAGGAGTGAATGCCAGCTCACTAATTAAAAGCCAGGCCTTAACCAATATGAGCCCACATATAGTAATGTGTGGAGTCCACATGTATGTGAGAGGTTGTGTTTGGTGCTGTGTTTGGATTGTTATGTGAGTATCATTTTTGAATATGGGCGACCTTTTCAAATACTAACTTAACTCTTACCATAATTGTCCATGCCTTTTCAAACGCTACTTGAAATCATTTCCTCCCCCCAACCCACCACCCCGCCCCACCCCCCCAATTTATGGCAATAATCAAACAATAATTGAACATGTCATTGAATCCACTTTCAAAAAAAAAAATTACTTCTTTCCATATTTGGCAACATATAGGATAGAACTATTTCAATTCAATATGGTATCAGTTAAACTGTGTTAGCATAAGCATTCCCCTGCCAACCCTACTTGAAGTTATTTCACTTTTTACATTTTTTGACAATGGGATATTAATACCTTCGAAACTTTGTATGCGGTTGTCACTCGAATTGGTTAATTTTTCTCGTATTTGGAAATAAAATAAAATTCGCACAATTCTTATCTGGTACCAGTTACTTCTTAATAATCCCTTTTGTCAATCTTAAGGTATGAAATCCATGCCAAGTTGTGCTTATTTGGAAAAATGTTTACTCGGTGCATCACATAAAGTAACAGACGCATGCCTTATGTGCCATGATGGAATTTCAGTAACTAGCACCAAATATTTTGGTTTTTTTGAGTGTATTAAAATCCATTTTAGCCATGCAAATGATTCCCCTCCTATCAAAGCAAATAGTCTCATTTTTTTGCGTACGAATTAGGAAACATACTTTAGAACTTAGGATTCATAACCAAATTTGAGCAATCTAGGTGTATATTTTATCAAATTATCAAAGATAAAACATAAATATTGGGAGGACTACCTTTAGGTTTTGGTACTATATAAAGGGAGTCAGTTCTCTTCTCCAGGACCACTCAACCGCGCTCTAATTCTGAAAGTGCATTATCAAAAACAAAAAAACATTGATAATGGCCGAAGGTAAATCCTGGTTCATGTCTATTTCTCTTCTACTGTATTTTTTTTCTTTCGAGAATTCGCATAAAATTTATTTTATCACACAAGATCAAATATAATGCGAATGTGCACAGCTAGTAATTAGATACGCTGCAAAGTCATCAATTAGTTATTAGATTCGTTTGTATTAATCGAATTTTCGACACAAGTACGATTTTTACACCATAAGAAAAAGAAGTATACTTTAATACGTCGTCTATCACTTTCTGAGTTTACTTCACCTATATGTTTGTTGAAATGTTTGCTCTTTTTGAATCTTATGATCAAATTTAAACAATTAGGTGATGATTGCGTATGTGTTTCGATAAGTTTATTCGTATGTACGTTCTTCAACGTTACTATGTGTATTTGCTCCCATTGACAGCTAAGATAAAGTATGGAAGCAAAATGTTCAAGAAGATGCTCAATGAGCTCTGCAAAGAAGCAGCGGAGTTGTCCATCGACCACAATTGCAAGGTGGGGATTTTCGTGACCCCGAAGGAAATAGACGAAAAATCAACAATGTATGCTTTCGGCTCCCCCTCTGTGGAGTCTGTCATGGCGGAGATGAAGGCGAAGGCAAAGGCGGAGAAAAGGAAACAGAAGAAGCTTATGACCAAAGTAAAAAAGAAGGCCAAATTTAATGCTGCTCCTGTTTGTGGTTGTAAGCTTGCCGGTGCGGGTGTTGCAGAAGATGCTAATGTTAAGCATGAGGGGAAATAAAATGTGGTGTGATTTGATGCATGAATTAATTCATGGTCATCATGCTCTAAATTAGTAACACAAAAAAAAAAAAAAAAAAAGGGTAATACTATGGTGACTACAGTTTTACAGCAATAGTTATATTTGTTTTTTATCGGCAAATAAAAGTTTTCATACCATTATTAAGAATGATACAAAACAGAAACTCTACAAACTGTAGTGATACACCAGAGAGCATCATGCACAGATGGTAGTACTTCACCTTACAACAATAGTTATTTTTATTTTTATTTTTGGTAATGCAAGGTGTCTTGCGCGCCCCTGGACTAATCCCTACAGTCCCTCCCACAACCGTTTCATACGCTTACGCGTATGGATGAGATGGCCTCAAAAATTGTTAACAAGAAGAATAGAACCTGAAACCTTAGGATGAAACAAATATCTAAGTTTTTGGGCAAAACCACTTAGCCAATCCCATGGGTTACAACAATAGTTATTGGTTGCTATAAAAGGCTGCCGTAATTAGCTCTCTTCACAACACCAATATGAAACAATGGAGATGCTACAAATAGGAGTTGTGCTAAGTGCACAACAGCTGTGCACAGATCCCATTTTCTCCCGGCTCGGGTCTCAAAAAGATGATCGGAGCCACTCATTTTGTTCTAAATATGTCGTTTAAGGTCTCTGTAAAAATGAGCTTCGTTCGATATCGTTAGAGACGTTAACAAAACACCCAAAATCACTTCAGAACAAAATGAGTGGCTCCGATCATCTTTTTGAAACCCGAGCCGGGAGAAAATGGGATCTGTGCACAGCTGCTGTGCACAAGCTGCTGTGCACGTAGCTTTTTTGCTACAAATAGTGAAGGAAATGGGCAAAATAATAAAATCAAGGAGAACTGGAGAAGCTATGGCCAAAAGAACTTTCGGTTCTCCACCACCTGTTGAAAATGGAACAAATAGTTTTTTTTTTTTTTTTGAACGGCAAAAAATATTTTATAAATCTTTGAAATTGTTACAAAGAAAAAGACGGGGGATGATGGCATCAAATTCTAAGCTAAGCTAAGAATAATCATCTGCCCACCCGAGACCCAAAACCTAAGTTAGCAAGAAACTAACCCAGAGAAACATCCATTAAGGCAAAGCCCCATTACACTCATTGGGTCAAGCCCAGAAAACCCTATGGGTCTTAAACCCAAATCTACAACAAAACATCTCAACACCTAAACAAGCCCAGCCCAACACCTAAGCAAAACCCTAACAGTAAGCAAGATTACATCAGCCGCCGACCACCCAACCACCACGGCTTCGAACCGACAAGCCCAACCGGACAACAAATAGTTAAAAGAGCAAAAGATTAAAAGAAGGGATAGAGTACCATACGGTAGCCAAATCTGTTGCAACAAGTTAACACCTCTAATATTCAGAAATGCTGTTGGTACAGCAGCTTCAGCACAGACAGTGCGTACAACGCGCGTTCGGACCCGTCTCGGATCCAACAAAGATGATCGGAACCACTCATTTTGTTCAATGTATTTTCCTTAAGGTCCTTGTAAAAAATCAGCTCCATCCGACATCAATAAGGGCATTTACGAAACGTCCAAAATCGCTTTAGAAAATTTCTGAAGCAATTTTGGACGCTTCGCAAACGCTCTTAGCATTGTTGGATGAAGCTAATTTTTTGCAGAGAACTTAAGCGAAATATATTGAACAAAATGAGCAGCTCTGATTTTATTTGTTGGACTCGAGACGGGGCCAAACGCGCATTGTACGCGCTGTCTATACTGAAGCTGCTGTACCAGTAGCAGCTTCCTCTAATATTACTCTTGGGCATGTTCGATTAGAAGTCTAAAAATGTAACAAATGGTACTGAAAATATCCTCTCTATCAGCATGGTGATAGTTTTTTCACGTTTTTTGGCAATAGGGTAGATGAGGGGACGATACTCTCCCATAGCCCATATGCATGACCATGCATAGAGACTCCAGATGCGTGGCACACCAGGTAGTCTTGAGCGGACCTACATAAAGGCAAGTGGGGTTACTTGACCCTACTCGATTGGAATTCTCCACAGAGATATGCATATATTTTTGGATGTTTTGATAATTTTGCCCCATGATATTACACTCTCATTTTTATATCTTGCTCAAAGTAGTATTGAAAAATTACAATCTTGCCTAACTTGTTTCACCCCGCGCCTGATCTTTTTCTTCTTTTTTTTCCGGTTCCATCTACTTTTTAACTCAAGCAATGCATATATCTTTTTTTTATTTTTTTTAGTAATCTTTAATTTGAATAGAAGTTAAAAGGATTAAAAGAATCAAGACATGACAGCATCACAACGAGAAGCACATCTTCCAATAGATTCCACCTAAGATGGCATCCATGATTGCCGACAATCACATGTATGCCATTAGGAACCGACAATCACATGTATGCCATTAGGAACTAACCGTAATTTTTTGAATACATAATTATTTTTGCTGCTGTGAATATTTGACCGTAGTGCTATAAAATTCTAGGTTTGTCCATGCTGGTAGCTAGGGACCAAATAGCTATGGCTTCTACAGCCACCAAAAGCTAGTGGATCACAACCGGACTTCGCAGGATGACAAAATTCAAGGCTACGTGGATCGACTTGAACCTTAAACAAATTGGCCGCACAAACCACTAAGGGCTGGGCACAACAACTCGAAGATTAATTGGACCTTTAGAATTCCCAAACCACTTGGAAGTAAGCCATGATGGATGGCTCAAATCTGCAATGGCCTGGCTGAAATCCAAACAATTATTTGCGCGCGAGCTGGACGGCTTGGATGCCGCACTATGATCTTATAGTACGCCCCTGCACTACATGTACAAAGTTCTCGGTTCTGCAATGGAAAATCCTGTAGGATCTGTTTTGGTACGGACAACTCGAATTTAATTCGAGCTCCTATTTATCTAGACCGTTTATTAATCGAATTTAAATTCGAACCGTCCAGCCCTATAGGCGTTGTTGGGCACCCCGCCCTAGAGGTGAAATCAATTGTGAAAAGAACTGGTCCTGTCCTTCTGTTTCTAAACATGGTCCCTTACGAATAGCCATGCCACTTTTTGAATTAAAAAATCAAGAACCTATGAGAGTATAATTTTTTTTGGGGGAAATTTCACTTACCCCCTTGAGGTATCTGACAATTACAGACACCTCCCCTCACGTTTCTGAAATTGCACTTACCTCCCCTGTCAGACTTGTCGGCTAACTTCTGTTAACAGAAAGTGTAAATTTCCATTTCTACCCCTTTATTTACCTCCCCTGAGGTTTATAATAATATTAGATACCTCCCCCAAAAAAAATAGTTTTTTTTTTTGTAATTGATTTGACTTCTATTTTTTCCTTTCTAATACAAGCCAAAGAAAGTTGATTGAACATTGAACTAAAGTGTTGTAACTCAAATAAATTATGATGTGTGTAAAGTAACCCAAAACACTTTGAATTTTAAATTTTAAAAAATACATTGAACTTATATACATTACTTAATTGATAATTGTAATTTTAAAAACTTGATAGTAAAGTCCTTCATCTATAAAGCATAGTTTGTTTTAGCCAATATGCAAAAAAAAAAATTAGCATAATTTTTTTGAGTTCATTTTCATAATGAAGTTTTTTTTATCAATGTTAATGTAAAGTGTTTGAAGGTTCATTATTCAATGAATATATGGCTTAGAAATTGCAAAAGTTCAAGAAAAAAAATTCAATGGGAGAAAAAGGAATTTTTGGCTAAAAATGTTAACATATTTTTTTTGGGGTGTAAAAAAAGGCGGTATATTGTTGCAAAATATAATTATTATAATATGGAGCTATATATTTGAGATTTATTTATTCTTTGCCAAAAAAATGTGAAGTATCATAAAAAAGTAAAGGGACTCTAATTCTTTTGTGTTTATACCTCGTATGTATGTGGCTTAATAAAAATTCTCAGTATTTATTTGAAGCTTTAAAAAAAATTATACATGCATGTTTAATACCAAATGTCGATATGTATTTAATTTAACATACAAATGTATTTATGGATATGTAGCATAGAAGAGAACATTATAACTATCTTTTTCAATATTTATTAGCTAGACAACTGATTTAGTTTAGAGAAGTAATTAATTATTTATAACATGTATTCACTAGCTAAACATTAAATTAGCATATAAGAAAAAAATATTTAAGACAAGAATTTCAATTAACATATATATGTATATATAATATGTCATGATATTTATAAGTAAATACAAATAAAGATATGGATATTTATAAGTAAATGCAAAATTGTTGACTCAAGGGTAAAATGGGAAGTATCATAGATGTAATTGATGATGTCAGCAATTTCCGTCATCCTTAGTAACGGTCAACTAACGCATGGGGGAATCTGCAGCCGACAACTAAAGTAGAGGGGAGGTAAGTGCAATTAGAAACCTGAGGGGAGGTATCTGTAATTGTCAGAAACCTCAGGGGAGGTAAGTGAAATTTGCCCCCCTTTTTTTCCAATTTTTATGCACCAAATTCAATATTTTACTTTAATTAGGTGCAAAAAAAAATTTCTAAATTATACACCCAATTACTTTTAATGTTTTAGATGGACAAGTTTCACGCCTATTCATGTCTGGAGTCTGGACCATCATTAAAGGACGGAGAGAGTCTAACTCTAATCAATCATCCTGCAGCTACAAATACTTACATAAATTCAATCACATTCACATTGAGGCCCGTATACACCACACCTCCAGTGTGTGTGAAACTCATTAAAAGATATGAATGTGTGTGTAAGGCATTTGTGTGATTATATAATAATTGCAACTCTGATTTCTTTGGGTAGGTACTGGGTAGTCCAATCTGTTGCAACAAACACCTATAATACTATTCATAGGCAAGTTCAGAAGTCTAAAAGGAACAAATGGTAGTGAAAATATCCACGCTATCAGCATGGTGATAGTTTGTCTTTTTTTTTTTTTTTGCAACAGGGTAGAGGATGGAGGGGGCGATACTCTCCCCTAAGCATGACCATAGAGGCTCCAGCAAGGGCGGTACCAAGAATCTAACATACTTTGAACTAACCCACAATTTAATAGACTAAAAAATAGATTTATATTTAATATTGTCCTGCAAACCTGTACAAAAGTTGGTAAATGTACAAAAAAGAAAAAAAAAAAAAACTTACACTAAAGAACAATGGAGGGTTTTCTAAAATTATTGCTGAAGGTGACTCGTTGCAGGTAGTTCATGCTTTGATTCAAGATGGAAAATCTCTCTCGGATTGTAGCTCTATTCGTTCTGATTGTGCAGAGCTTTTACCTTTATTTTCACTTTGTTACTTTATTTATGTTAAGCATTTTTGTAATAGGGTAATCCATTCGTTAGCTAAGCATTCCCTATTAGGTGCTAGACTGTCCCTCAATATCTCGCTAGTCTTGTCCGTGATGATATTCGGTTCTCGGACCGCTCTTCTTCTTAATAAAATCATCCCTTCTTCCGTGAAAAAAAAAAAAAAGAAAAGAAGAAGTTTTACCCTAATTGAAGTTGTGCCATACGTAGTTATAGAGAGTAGAAATAATTTATTTTCGAATCTAAATCGATATCTTGAACAAGTTCTCTTTTAATAAAGATAATTATATAGGATGGATTGAGCTATAAAAAGAAAATGAGTTAGGTTAAAACTTATGAAACTAAAATGTTACATATATATTTTTTACTTTCCTAAACTCACCTGGGCTATAGCCCACCTTAAGGTATATGTAGTTCCGTCGTTGGACTCCAAATCCGTGACGGACCCTGTATATGTAGTTCCGCCGTTAAACTCCAAATCCGTGACGGACCCTGAATATGTAGTTCCGTCGTTAGACTCCAAATCCGTGACGGACCCTGCAAGTAGGGACCAAATAGCCATGACGTCTATGGTCCACCAATAGCTAGTGGATTACAACCGGGCTTAAATGAATTGGACGCACAAACCACTAAAGGGCACAGCAACCCTAACATTGGACCATTTGAATTTCCAAACCACTTGGGAGTAAGCCATGATGGATGGCGCTCTCTGCCTAGTGGGGGGTGAGGGTGGGGGGACCTAGCCATTCCTAGATCCTTAGTATTTAGCTGCTTCTTTTAGGTACGGCACAGCAAAAAGTACATTTAATGAGCTTTGTTTGTTTGGGGTATTCAAAATTTTTGCACACGGTTTTCAATAAATTTTTTTAACTATCTCTCTCCACTCATTACACTTTAAAACTATCCTCAAAACTTAAACCGAAGAAGCCCGGTTTTGTTGTTTAATCTGTATTATGATTAACGTCAATTCTCCAGGGTGCCCCTAGGGCACACTTTTGGGCACAAATTAAGTACATTAATTGCATTTTTGTTGTATCTATCCCAAGATTCATTAATAATCACATTGAGTATACAAATCATTCAATCAAAAGAAGTTTAAAAGTATTGAATGACAAAAATGACCATAACTCTTTATCTTCCTCCATTTTTAAAATAAAAAAAAAAAAAAAAAAAGCAAAAATTTTTGCACGATGATGCTGGGAGGTCTCTTCCTTTCATTGCTTCCCGTATCTACGATTCTCAACCAACCAAATAATGCGAGGAAAGACTAACAGAAAGCTGTGGTAATATGGCATGGTGTTTCTTATTCCACTTCGTGCTTATCTTGTTTTAGAACGAAAAAGTCACGAAATTGGGTACCAAAATGCTAGTTAATTTTTCATGAAACATACAGGCCAGTTATTCAATACTCCCGAAGCATCATGTGATATTGTCTTGAGGTATTTCATACAAATAAAAAATCGCTACTACATAATGTGGGTCATTCCATGTCTGACAACCACCAACAAAGATGAACGATAATTTCTTTGCCAAAAAATTTGTCGCAACGTGGTACCGGGGCTGAATAATTACTCCAATGGGGCTCCTTCCCAAAAATTACGTACTGTAGGTGTATGGGTAATTAGCAGTAATTGGTTTGGAAAATAAGTTACACGAACAAGGGAATAAAAATGTATAATCTTCAAGTTCTATTTGTATTGAAACCTTTCACATACCTTATTTGTAAAAGGAATGAGGGTAATATTGTCTTTACAAGAAATTATTATAAACATTTAATTAAGGCTAGTTTAGAAAAATAGTAGTATTAAAAGTAAAGCTTTGTGAGTACCCATAAACAAAATTCATAGATATAGATTTAGGTATATTAATTGCACCTAAACTATTGCCTCAGAAGCACCTATTAGCGGGAGCGTATCATTGTTGTTACACATGCAATAGCTGCTTTGAAATCTATCCAAGTTAAAAATTGTCGAGAGCTCATCCTTTGAGTGCTCTAATACTTGATTGCAGGTACCTTTTGGAAGGCTTATCGATGGCGAGGATCAAGCATGATCACCGGGAAGCTAATATATTGCACCGACATCCTAGCGAAGGATGCTCTTAGTCATCTGATCAGCTGTAGTTCTTTTTCATTTACCGATGGCGAGGATCAAGCATGATCACCGGGAAGCTAATATGTGCGCCGACATCCTGACGAAAGATGCTCTTAGTTCTTTTTCATTTGTTCTGTCTGAATTGTCTTTTAAATTTCATGAAGACTTTATACGGGTAAAATATCCCGACTTATTCGTATTTCTTAATCTATGCTAGTACCTTTCTTATCAAAATTTTTTTTTTTGATTTATGATTATATATATAATAGTAGTCGAGCTAAATCCGAAACGGCACCTGGTATTTGATCGTTACCGATAAGTAGCATACCAGAAGAAAAATGGGTACCCAATCCAGTACGGTATTCAAAAGATTCAGAACCTTTGTAATACCGACTTTTTATTGAACTTAAACGGCCTTATCACAATTGAGCATGCTTTAACTCTCATTACCAAAATCAAACGGCTTCACTTCTCATTACCAAAACTAAACGGCATTACCATAAAGAGTGATGTAGAATGCGTGGAGGCCCAATTTCATGAGCAATTGGACGGGTCAAAGTCTCGGAAGCCCAAACGTTGCTTAATAGCCAACTACCCGATTTGGCAAATTTCAAACGAGCTCGGATCGGGCCTAAACTTGGTGGGCTGACTTATTTTTGCGTTGTGGTCAATACTCACCATCCTAAGTCATGACTGATGGTGTTTTTCAGCCTAATTCCTTCATTTAGGCCTTCAATTTGATAATTTGCCGTTTTAGAAAAGTTTTCGTTGGTTAATAACTCTTAGACTTTAATTCTATTTCAGTTGATTCTTTTGGGAAAAGTATTATTTTTCTTTACTTTTTCTAATTTTATTATTTTCCCCAAATTTAGTAAAACTTCGTTTTTAAGTTATATAGGGTTATGCTTTTTCTCTATAAATGGGTTGTAACCTCATTACGTACGCAACTATTATTCAAAAATATTCAGACTTTATATTTTTCTCTTGTGAACTCAAGTTTATCATTCATTTGAATTAGTACATAACTAATCTCTTTGTTAATTTCGCTGGATTATTGAGCATGCCTACTCAAACCCTACTGGAAATCATTTAATTTCCCCTATTTTGTGGCATGTGCATACAAGGACAGTGGCGCATTAAAGTTAGTATAGTTGAACATGCCATTGATTACAGTTACCAACCACTATTACATTTTCCAATATTTGGCAATGGGATTGAAACTATTACATTGTGTATGCGTGGTTGCGAATCCTCCTCAAAATCGGTTAATTTTCCTCATTTTCATAAATATAAAATAAAACTCACACAATTCATTATGTGGCATCAGTTATGTCTTAATCGTCCCATCTGTCAATCTTAGGGTGGGGGTGCTCAAGAAAATAATCTGAGGGTAGGGGTGCTCAAGAAAATTACCTGAACCACAAAATCAGTTTGATTCGCACCGAATTGTCCTATTTGGTCCGGTTCTACGATTTATTGGTCCGGTTATGATTTCAAAAATAATAATAACCGTTAATTTTGGTTCGGTTACATATTAGTTTTCAATTAAAGAATCGTGGTTAGAACCGAACTAGACCGTTTAGAACTAAAATATATAAAAAAATATATGTATATGTGTGTGTAATAAAGTATGTATATAGATTTGGTAGGTTAATATATCTTTTCCTTCCTAAAGTACACCTATGCATTTAGATTTGGTAGATTAATCTTTTTCTATTAATGAATTGGATTATTCCATTAGTGGTTTTGGCTACTTTATTGATGGTTTTCGTCAATTTTAGGAGTTGCTTTAGTGAGGGTAGAGTGTTAAGTATTTCGTGGACCATATTGTGTTTCAATTCTTAACAAAATTACTATTATTATTTTTTTGAGTTATTTGGTGCTTTAAATTTTTAAATTTATGAGTTCATATTTTGTGAATAAGTGTTTGAATAATAATTGGATAGAATCGGAACTGAACCAAAATTGAACTAGTCTTACGATTTGATTTTGGTTAGGTTTTGGTCCCTAGACCAATCCAAATTGTGTGCACCTCTATCTTAGGGTATGAAATCCACGTTGTGTTCTACTTTTTTTGTCAACATTGTTGACATCAGCGGTGGTTAGTAGGAGGTGTTAGAGTGAGCGTATAGGGGGTCTAGAAACTATCCATAGCCCTGGCCCCCAAAACCCCGCCCCCCATGGGACTCGAACCCTGGTCTTCACTTGGGGAGGAAGGTGTTCTACTTATCCAAGAAATATTGTTTACTAGGTGCATCACATAAAGTAATAGGTGTGTGGCTCATGTACTATGACAGAATTTCAATACCTAGCAACTAGGGTTGTTCGCGGTTCGGTTTTGGGCGGATCGGTTCATTTCCTAGACTGATTTGCATCTGCCAAATTGTTGTTTTCTCCATCTACAACCGTCCGTGAGTGTTTCACAGTTCGGTCGGTTGGTTTGAGGTTTAGGCAGTTCGACTTGGTCGGTTTGGGAGGATTTGAAACAACCCAAGTACTTCAAAAAAAAATCTAAAAAGCTTTCAAAACTTTGCATCTGTAAAAATGTTAAATTACTCAAGTAACATTTTGTAAAATAAAGTACGTTCATATATGCTCTAAAAAACTCTTAATTTGAAGCCCAAAAATTAGAGAGCAAAACAACACATTTGTACTTACCTCATCCACCACCCGTCCGTGAGCGTTGTTCGGTCGGATCGGTTTGGATGCGGTTTGAGTGGATTTAAGCTTGTAATTTATTTTTTATAAATACCAAAAATTTAAAAAGTATAATAGCACAATAAAATATCTTACCACTCCATATTGCCCTAAGACTAGCCAATAATTTTGACATAACGTTGAAATTTCTATGTCAATAACAAGCAACATGGTATATGGAGTATTGTAGAAGTTACCAATACTATTTTGGTGGGGCTACTAGTTTATTGTGAAGGGCTTAACTCTTTCTCAACATTTTTTTATTTTTACTTTGGGAGAATTGGGCGGTTTGAGAGGATTAGGCAGATCCAATCCGCTCACGGCAAAGTGTTATTTTTTCCATCCGCATCCATCCATCACATACCTCGATTTGGTTCAAGGACGGATCGGTTTCGGCGGATTGGACGATTTTAGCAGTTCGGTTGATCCGCTGGACAACCCTACTAGCAACGAATATTTTGTTTTTTTTTTAGTATGCGAACAAGTTTAATAAAATCCATTTTAGCCATGTAAATGGTCCCTCCTATCAAAGCAATTTTTTTTTCAAAAGTGAAAATTTTGTATTGATAAATGCCCAGTGGCACTTATAAAATGGACATCATTACAAAGATTTTGGACAAAGTCAAACTAATTGTCTAACAAATACAAAATGAGTGAATCACAAGGCAATCAATGTCTTTCATCCTAACCCGCATGGCCTGACGCAACAGCGACGCTTTTAAACCGCCAAACATCTAATTAGGAGTCTCAAACGAGAAAAAAATGCAAAATTATGACAAAAAACACCAAATATCCAGACGATTAGATGCACTACAACCAAGTATGAATGCACCAATGAACTTCCAAAAACTACAGATCTGCCAAGCCGCCACGAGTTGTCCCGCCAAAGACATCGTGTAGGGATAAAACGCTGAAGCACATATATCGGTGTGATGCAACCTCAATCGAAAGAATCCGATCTATAGACAAAATTTGTCCAAGGACTGTCAAAGCAAATTAATAGTCTCATTTTGTGTACTTATTAAGGTACATACTTTAGGACTTTGAACCCGATCTGTAGACTATCAAAGCAAATTAATAGTCTCATTTCTTGTACTTATTAAGATACATACTCGATCTTTCCATCCTATTTTCTTTGTCCATTTTCGTTATACGTATCATTCTTAAACGCTTATATTCATGTCCTAATTTATAATGTTTTTTTCTAATTTTTCTAATTTTGTATTATAGATCTAATCGAGAACTATTAAACAATATTCATATTGCATATTTTTAGAGATTCATATTACAAGATATAAGCGATTAAAAATTGACACGAATTTCAAAAAAAGACAAAGAAAATGGGAAGGAGGGAGTATTTAAAGACTCCCTCAGAGGTTTTGGTACTATATAAAGGGAGTCAGTTCTCTTCTCCACCACCCGACTACTAATTCTGGAAGTGCATTATCGGAAAAAAGAGACATTGGCAATGGCCCAAGGTAAATTCTAGTGCATGTCATTTCTTTTTTCCTTCATCCCCTTATTTCTATTAATTTCTTTCGAGAATTCACGTAAAATTTATTTTATCTCAACGTCAAATATAATGGGAATCTGCATATATAGCTCGTAAGATACACTGCAAATTCATCCATCATTAGGTGACACAGTTGTTCAGGCCCTTGAGGGGTGACTTAAGAAGGTCCAAGTAATTTTAGGTTCCGATTTTTTGTTTGCCTTGCGAGTTTTGCTTAGGTTTTTTTGTGATTTGGTTTTCCGGTTTGTTCGGTTTTTCTTTCTGGTGTTTTGGTTGTTGGTGTTGCTACTCAAGGTTAGCTTTTGGTCTTTGGGTTAGTTTGATGCTTTGGGTTTTGTGGTATTTTTGGGTCTTGTCAGGCGTTTTGCTTGTGTTCGTCTTTTTGGGGTTTTAGTGTTTTGGTTGACATATTATCTTCCTTTCGATCTCAGATGGCTTCGTACAGGTGTGCTCTTGATCCGTTTAATCTTTTTAATTTTTTATAAAGATTAATAAATCTTTTTTGCTGAGAAAAAAAAAGTATAATTTTTACAACCATAAAAAAGAAGTGTACTTTTATATGACGTATCGCTTTCTGAGTTTATTCGACCCATATACTTGTCGAAATGTTTGCTCTTTTCAAATTTTATGATCAAATCTAAATATTATTAGGCAGCGAATCCGTATTGTGTTATAAAAGTCTTGCCTCCATTGAACGAATATTATGGCTTTGCCTTTCCATACAGATAAGGTAATTTTAGTTGTATATTATTCAAATTTAAATAATTAGGCGATAGTTGTGTACATATGCGTTTCGATAAGGTCTTGCATGCCCTCGTTGAGCGAAGAGTATAGCGCAAGTAGAGTAGAGTGTAGTTGGTGCCTCTTTTATACTCTCATACATATGGGCAGAGTTTGATTCCCGTAAACACATGTTCCCCTCCCAAAGTCCCCTAGCTAGGATAGAGTATATTAGATTTAACGAATGAAAAAAAAACAAAAACAAAGATTACAGTTGTGCCTTTGCCTACATAGAATTTTAGTTCCATTGTATATAATATTTTACTTTATTAGAATATTCTTCAACTTTGCTATGTGTATGAGCATATCTGCGAGAAGTTTTTGGGTGTGGGTGGGTACCATACACGTGGTACCCCGTCGATGATCTCATCCGTCCAAACATGTTTTGGACGGTTGAGATCGCCAAAGGGTACTACCACCACATGGTACCCGCTCGGCACCCAAAATTTTTTCATGTATCTGCTCCCATTGACAGATAAGATAAAGTATGGAAGCAAGAAGTTCAAGAAGATGGTCAATGAGCTCTACAAAGAAGCAGCGGAATTGTCCAACGACCACAACTGCAAGGTGAGAATTTTCGTGACCCCAAAGAAAATATACAAGAATTCGAAAATGTATGCTTCTGGCTCCCCCTCGACGGAGTCCGTCGTGAGGGAGTTGGAGGTGAACGCGAAGGCCCCTCCTGGTGGTGGTTGTAAACTTGGCGGAGAAGATGCTAATGTTAATCATGAGGGGAAATAAAATTTGGTGTAATTTGATGCATGAATTGGTCGTCTTGCCCTAAATTACCAACAATAAAAACTCAGTAATACTATGGTGACTACAGTTTTACAACAATGGTTGTTTGATTAATTCTATCATAGAATTAGCTCTCTTCACAACCCCAATATGAAAATGAAACCATGGAGGGAAAAAAATTCAATACATCTGGTATAACTAATTTTGTCACGCCTCTCATTGGTAATTGGTAAGGTTATACCATCTCAGATGGTTAAGGTTATGCCTCTCAATGGATTGATTATGCCTACGGTATGCACATAGTTACGCCTCTCAATGGTTTTGATTATGCCTATATGTTATGCTCTATTTGTAAAATGTTATGCTTATATTACGCCTCTCAATGATTTAGTTATATGGGTAAATACTATACATGGATGTATGTATAGACTATAGTAGACGTTCTAACCAAGGAGATATTACAATACTTAAGGAAGGGCAAAATAATGGAATCAAAACACCAAGGAGAATTCTAAAACCACAAACCTTTGCACAAACAAAACAGGAATGACTTCGGTGTCCTCAGTCATTTTGGGGACACCGTAACTTTTAGTATAACAAAATCATTATGAGTATAACCAAAACTCATTACAAACATAACAGAACCATAGCAAGGCATAACTTATTTATTATGCCTTGGTTGAGTTTGGTAATACCTTGGTTGGTTTTTTGGATAGGAAAATGCTACGATGTCCACCAGCCATTTGGGGACACCGTAATTTTTAGCATAACCGACCATTACAAGCATCACCAAAATCAGTGATATGTATAACCAAGGCCTTACAAAGGCATAACCCCCAAAATCCCCAAAAAATTTTGGGGATTTTGAGGGTTATGCCTTTGCAAGGCCTTAGTTATGGGAATGACTTCGGTGTTCCCGGTCATTTTGGGGACACCGTAACTTTTGGCATAACAAAACCATTATAAGTATAACCAAAACCTATTATGAGCATAATCAAAACCATTATGAGCATAACAGAACCATAGTAAGGCATAACATTATTTGTTATACCTTAGTTGGGTTTGGTTATGCCTTAGTTGGTTTTCTGGATATTCCTTGGTTATACCTTGTTTGCGTTCGGTTATGCTTGTAATGGGTTTTAGTTATGCTCATAATGGTTTTGTTATGCTAAAAATTACAGTGTCCCCGAAATGATCGGGGACACCATAGCATCATCCGTTAGTTATACATATCACTGGTCTTGGTTATGCTTGTAATTACTGGTGGAGAATGACTTCGATGTCTCCGCTCATTTTGGGGACACTATAACTTTTGGCGTAACAAAATCATTATGAGTATAACCAAAACCCATTACAAGCATAACAAAACCATAATAAGGCATAACCAAAACCATAGTAAGGCATAACTTATTTGTTATGCCTTGGTTGGGTTTAGTTACGCCTAGGTTGGTTTTTTGGATATTCCTTGGTTATGCCTTGTTTGGGTTTTGTTATGCTTGTAATTGATTTTAGTTATGCTCCTAATGGTAAAATTATGCCAAAAATTACGGTGTTCCCAAAATGACTATGGACACCATAGCATCATCCTTAATGGTGAGGTTATACCAAAAATTACAGTGTCCCCAAAATGACCGGGGACACCATAGCATCATCTTTTTAAATATTCCTTGGTTATGCCTTGTTTGGGTTCTATTATACCTGTAATGGATTTTAGTTATGCTCATAATAGTGAAGTTATGTCAAAAAATTACGGTGTTTCCAAAATGACCGGGGACACCATAGCATCATTCAACAAAAACACAACACGCTCTCATAAGATGTGTGGGTTGCACCACACACCAATGGTGTAGTGTGTGAAGCCTACACACTTTTGTGAGTGTTTGTGCAAAAGTTTAAAGGGACAACAAATTGTTAGGGGAAATGCTAGAGCATTTCAAGTCCTTTTTCAAATCTACGGCATATTATGTTTTACAAAATTTTTGGCTCAAATTTTTTTCAAGGCCGTTTTTTTTTTTTTTCTCTCTCAAATTTAGAACTATGTGCCTCTTTAAACAAAGTTTTGAGGATAATGCTATGGTGTCCCCGGTCATGCTATGGACACCGTAATTTTTGGCATAACTTTACCATTATTAGCATAACTAAATCCATTATAAGCATAACAGAACCCAAATAAGGCATAACTAAGGAATATCCCAAAAACCAATCAAAGCGTAACCAAACCCAACTAAGGCATAACAATATGCCTTGCTATGGTTTTGGTTATGCCTTGTTATGGTTCTGTTATGCTTGTAATGGATTTTGGTTATGATCATAATGGTTTTGTTATGCCAAAAGTTACGGTGTCCCCAAAATGACCGGGGACACCGAAGTCATTCCCAAGTTGGATTTGAACTACGCCATTAAGGAAGCTTAATTTTAACTCCTAGTGGGGAGGATAGGATTATCAATACCACCTACCCCATGGTATTACTAATAGGCTAATACCCTCATTATGAGAGATTAATAGTCCAATAGGACTACCAATTCGACCATGCTTTACCAAACCAAACAAAGGATTAAGGGCCCGCCGCCTTATTATCAAATCCCATGGTTGAAGGGAGTTATCAAACACATGGAATTGTAATCAGATTATATATGCTCAAGAGAAGCTTCTTTAAACGCTTCAAAAGAAGCACAATGATGTAACACTACAAGAAACTTTTCTGTATACCGGGGATATCAAGGGTGGTGATATTCCTTCCAGTCCGTTTTTAATTTTTCGCCATTTTCTGATCACACTTGGATGATCGGCTCCGTTCATTTTGTAGAGTTCAGCGAGAACCTTAATCAGGCAAAAAATTGTGTTCATCGGACTTTAGTAAGTGCATGATCGGCGCACGTGAAAATTGCAAAAAAAAAACTTGGTTGCGATTCAATGTGGTTTTGGATCCAGTTTTGGTTTTCTTTAATTTTCACGTGTGCCGATCATGTATCTACAAAAATTCTATGAACACGATTTTTAGTATAGTTAAGGTTCTTGCCAAATTCTACCAAATGAACGGAGCCGATTATCCAAGTGTGATAAGAAAATGGCCGGAAAATTAGAAATAGACCGGAGGGGATACTAACACCCTTGGTATCTTTATTTGTTAGGGAGGGCAACTTCTTGGGTTAGGTTTTGGGTTTTTTTTTTGGCTGATCTTTATTTGTAAAATTTGGGTTGTTTAGGCCTTTTGGGTGTTTTGAGATGTATTTGTTTTTATCTGGACATTTTAGGCCCTCAGGTGTTGTTTGAGACTCTGTCCCTCAGGCAATATTTTCCAAGTTTTTGTGGGAAACCCCTTCTCTTATCCCTAATAAATTGTTACTTTTGCCGATAAAAAAAAACATCCTTGATATCCCCGGTTTAAAAAAAAAAAAGTTTCTCAGTACTCTGATTGCCTTGAGGAAAGCTCCTATTATTCCGGTATGATTCTTGAGTAGGAAACCCTGAATTAAGTTGCATCAAACACAAGTCTACATACTATTCATGGGCATGTTCACAAGAATTTTCAGGAATTGAAAAGTTCAAATAACATTTTTAAAAAGGGAGCTTAATCATTTTGAGTATAATATCGTTCGGCATCCAGAATTCTTACAATTGGGAAGTATTTCTGGACTATGTCAATAGTTGATCTTGTCTACAGAATAGTGGTACGTGTACTTACTTTGCATGGGACGCGGTTTATTGCCCTCAAGACTCAAAAGTAGCCTTCGTTGAGATGCAATTATGCAAAACAAAATGCTCAAAGCCAAAATAGAAACAGTTCGGGAATGCAATATTGCCAATATATATCAAACTAGCGAATGCCCGTGCCTGAAGGCACGGGTTCAAGCTCTAGCTTGCACAATTTTGCCTTAATTGACATGAATTACCAATTCCTACTCTACGAATGAAATTTAACTCCATCAAAGTTCATTTTTAAAGCTATGCAAATAAAAATAAACTTTCATGAAATCTAACTGCAAAATTTAATCTTACGCATTGTCCGCGCCTGACCAAACTAAGTCCGCTCCTTAGAAGAGTATCACATCAAAAACAACCCAACAAATAACCACAGTGGGAAAAGAATATAGAGAATCGACCAAATGGACATAAATCCTGAAAAAATAAAATCTAAAACTCAAAAGAATTTGAAATCGGAAAACCTACCGAGGAAAAATAAAATTTCAGCTGAGATTTAATTATAGCAGAGAGAGAAAGAGAGAGAAAGTGTGTGTGATACACAATCAAACTCGTGAATTAATTGTACCCTGTGATCAGAAAAGGCCAAAATCATCTAATTCCACGTTTTATATATTTCCGGAAATGTTTCCTTCAAAAACCTTCTAATTCCCTGTTAATTGCATCCGGATATTGTGGACGAAAATGTGGAATTGTAGTTGTAAATCCGGATATTGTTTCCTTCATCATAATATATCGCTAGGTTTTGTACTTGTAAATCTCAGCCATTTAAAAAATGTGTACCAATCTAATGGTCGAAAATATACGGACTCAAAAATTTTCCTGTCATCTGGTTGCTCTTGATCGATGTGTTAATTTCTCTTGCAAAAAGAAAATATCAGAGGAAAGTATAAAAGAAAATCCAACCAATCGAATCTAAAACAAAGAAACAAAACCAAGGATCAAACTACTCATATTAATATGTAGTTTTTCAAAGATTCAGTCTCAATATTGCTCATCAGAAAGTTGAACCAATCCTACATAATATGAAAAAGTCGAAGAAAAGAAACAAAATTCAAGATATTGAGAATCAGTGTATCAAACCTACCTATACTTTTTCAGGGGCCGGGAAAAAAAGGATAAACCATCATCGAAGAGAAAGCAATAGTTAGGCAGCCAAAAAAAGATTGTCTTCCTATAGGTAATATATAGGAAAAAATAATACATATGGAAAGTGTTTCCATCAATTTTAAATTTTGAAACGAAAATCGGCAATTTCCCAAAATCAATTTTTACGTAGATGGCAAATCTTGCTCAAATTATATATGGGAAGTGTTTTATTTTTTTCCCTACTCAGCCGAGAATTCCTTTTGAACGAAGATTATCTTTGTCCAAACAATGTAAGTTATTTACTAAATTGCCATTGGTTTGTGTGTGAAGGGTGGAGAAATTTGGACCGTTGGATTTGTTTGTATGGGTAGATAAAAATTGTGTCAGGGAGAAATTTGAACCGTTGAGAAGGAATATTCCTAAAGATACCCGTCTTATTTTATAATATAGATTTCATTGGTTTGAGATGACAATAAGATAGGAGTACTATTTTTGGGGTCCCCCACAGGAACGTAATTCCTATTCGAAAGACGAATACTTTGACTGAGTTGCGGTGGACGGCGTCGACTCTAGGACGCCAGAGATGAGGAGTGAGACGAAGACGCCGAGGTGTGTGAGAGAGAGAGACTAGTGCATGATGAGAGAGAGGTCGTTTTTTTTTAATTAAAATTTTTTTTCGAGTGATTTCATAAAAAATCAGTTCAATCGGATATGTATAATTGTTTAATTCAATATTCTAATTTTTCATTAAGATCTGTGGATTCTACCAAAGAATGAAACCTGGCACGCTCACTCTGGAGGTCAGCTTTATCCTCTTCCAAGTACACCCGATTTTGATTTGATTTTCTTGTATGAAATACAATTAAATACAATCAAGCGGAATCCCATTTTAATGCAATGAAAATGTGGTGGCCTCGGCTACTGTTTCGGTAACCAGGCCAGGTGTACCGAGCCTAAGCCCCTACTGGTTCGGTCAACGGGCTGATGAAATCTAATGGTCCCGACATGCTGCTCAGTATAGCGTTCGGTGAATACCAGCAAGACTTATTTCTGCTTCGGTGATCCCGAAGCCACCTGGAGGAGCTAGTTATACTAGATGGGTCCCATGTTGATTACGTAGCAGCAGGAATCATTTGGATCAGGTCTGGCCATGTGCTCCGTAACCGCTTTGATCCTCTCGTCACATTTGACGTAACCCGAAGCGGTTATCCGAGCGTACACTTCACGCGTTGGCTTGAGGGCCAAGTAAGCCTAGGTCTATAAATACGAAGGAATGCTCATTGCAAGAGGTAGGCCATTCTTCCCTAACCCTAGACCTAAACTTCACCCCTGAGATCAAACTTGGTCGTCGGAGGGTCACTGGGCTGTTGAAGCCCTAGTGACTTGCTGCAGGTCCGGGAGCAGGAGCTGCGAAGGAAGGAGCCAAGCCCTGAACGGGGTCTAGGTCCCAACAAATCAAACCCCTACAGAAAAATAAATAAAAAATTAATGAAAAAGAGGTGGATAAAAAAAATTATTAGATACCATTGACTCTGATATCTAATCGTGCAGATTGGTTTAACAGTTAGAACTAGGATCTAATCTAGAATTCGGTCTTCTAGAAAGGGTTCCAGAGATGCTGTGGCGGGGTCGAGGTTGACAATTGGATTAAAAACTGCTTGCTCGGATGCTTTCTCCTGTCGTGCGGTGACCTCTGCACCCCACAGGAGGCGATCAAAGGGCAAGCGATGGCAAATCTACTAGCTAGCAAAATACCCGGTGCTGGACAGCGAGGAAGTGTCAAGCAAAATGACCTACTTAACTCAGTGGTTAGAGTATTGCTTTCATACGACAGAAGTCATTGATTGAAATCCAAATCCAATAGCGGAGTATCACAGGGGGGACTGTCATGAATCCAGAAATTTGGAGTTACGAAGGTGTGACTGAGGCACATATTGTCGTTTCTAGCTTGTGCTTCTTGGTAGCTATCCGGCCGATCTTCCTTTCTTTTCTGCTGGGCTAAGCGCCACTCTCTTTCTGAGTTATTCCAGATTTTAGCTTTTCGATGTGGCCCCATTTTCGCCTTACCAACCTCAGGAGGTTCTCGTATACATATGTACCAATATATTTTCCAGGCTTGACTGTTACTATAATGATACTGACTCCGCAATTCAGGATGCTATAATGCACACAATAATAATATGAAATGCAGGCCGTAACCCAGCGCCATAAAGGACAACAGGCAAGCGAAGCATCCTACCCTCTAAAGATTTTGACCCAATTTCATTTTATCATTATTGTTAAAAAAAGAAAAAAAAAATTTCAAGATAGCAAAGATTCTCCAGAATTTTCTTAGATTCGAATCCATAGCTAATGATAGAATTGGGATTCTCTAGTCTAGTAGCTATGAGTCTATGTACAAGAGGGGTCTTCCCATTGGTGGAGGGTTCCAAACCTTACCTAATTGTTAGTTGAGGACGACCTTTGTAGGGTTCAAATTTAAATAAAAAATTAAAAGATTGGATCAACTATATAATTTGATTTTTTGCGGGACCATTCAAAAAAGTATTTTAAATTTAATGAACGAATTGAATGATTTGCATGAGATCCCAAAAAGCGCCCTTCAAAACGGTCTATGCGCACAATCTACGTAGGTGATAAGCCCCTAAGATCGCTGGATCGTGGTGCTTAAGTCCGTTATTTAGTAGCTTTGTTAGTTATAATTTGTCGTTTTTATTAAATGATTGCTCGTAAGGTAGTTTGTTGAGTGTTTCAGGCAAAACGCCCTTAAAAGGCGTATTTTGATGGCAAACCACCTCCCCAATAGAGTACAAGTGATTTTTTTGCCCGGTGGAATTACGGCCAGGATGACCCAAGATTGAAGGCGAGAGCATTGGGCAAGGCAGTGGGCCGTCGGGTGCCAAGTCTTGGAGGCAAGCTTGCAAACCTGGAGTTAAGCTACGCGTATCGATACGGATAAGGCTGTATCGATACGCATTAGCTATCTTGGGAGGCAGAGAGTTTTGTATCGATACGGCCCTAATCCGTATCGATACGGGATCATTACGGGGAAATTGGCCATTTCAACTTAGCAGCGGGGTATCGATACTTTTCCTAATCCGTATCTATACCACGAGCCTTCGGCCAGATGTTTTGTTACTTTTTGGGCTTTCCACTTATGGAATAGTTGCTACTTTTAGTATGTTTCTAAGATATTTGTAGAGAGAGAAACCCATTTTGTATAAATAGGGGTTTCATCTCTCTTTGGGAGGTAGCTCATTACAACTTTTAGGTTTTTCTCCATTAAAGCTTTCAAGCTTTATCAAGTGTAACTTCTCAAGAACACCTTAAAGTATTTGCGTTACCTTAATTTCTCGTTTATTAAAGTTGTTCGTACGGTTTGGATCTTTATATAAATCAAGTTTATTTTCTCTTCTTTCGGTTAAAAATGTTTGCTATTTTTAGCATGTCTTCTAGCTTTCTAAATATGTGTGAGTAGTCGATTAGGCTGGGCATCGGGGTGATTATCACCATGTGATGTAGGTGTATCTTTCCTTTCTCAACTCATGGCTTGAGGTTTTGTATGGGAAATGTGAAGGGCTCGCCCTTATGTAACAAAACAAACCGATGTTAATCTCCGGTGATCATGTGCTTGCTTACATGGTTCCGTGAGCGATGTCTCGGTTTGTGTTTGCCGAAAGAACGAAAGAGCTCACTCGTTTCCCATATCACACTTCTAGTTTTTATTGGTTTCAACGCTAAATCTCCCGGTTGATAGCCTATGCCGTGCGATTCAACCGAGTTTTTGTTGAGAATGGTTCAATAACTTAAGTTACCGGTGTTCTTGCCATTTGTTAATCTAGTTAAAAACTTACTTCTAGTCTTTTTCATTAGAGCATTTTCCACCGCTAAAGCAAAACTAAAAGTTGGCCGTCTAAACGCCGCAAACCTTTTCACCTAAAAATCCTGGCAAGCTATAAGGAATTATCTCTGTGGATACGTTCTCGGACTTTCCGGTATTTAGGCTGACAACGACCTAGCCCTACGCTCGGGTTAAATCAACCTGTTTCAACGGTTAAGTTTTGGACGAAGCAGTAGGCAGTGACTAGTGAGGTTGTAAGGGCTAGATGTGGGCATGTGACCCAATTTTACACATCACAAGCTTATAGAACCAAATCAAACATTCACATTAAATTTGAAAGCTTATCGAACTTTAAAAATATATTTGAGCTCTTTCGTTGGGACCATTGTGTTTTATAAGAAGGTTTATATTTAGATGTGTGATTTCGCGTGTGATTGTAGCACATCTAGTTAATAATACTCTCTATGTTCTTAAATCATAATTTACTACGAAAAGTCGTGCACTTTTCAAAAATAAAAAAGTCAAACTCCCTTAATTAGTTTCTTAAATTTTTTGACATCAAACAAAATCTCAATGGACATCTTTTCGTAATAGACTATTGTTTCAAAACAGAGGGAGTACTTGAAGATACACAACCAGTTATCGACCCACAAAGCCTTTATTTTAAACCCGTTTAGCCACTTGCGGCCCACGAAAATATGGCAACAAAATGAGTTGAAGAAGCAATCAACTCTGCTGAGATGAAAGTCAAGTGTAATTACCAAAGGACTTAACCCCAAAACAAGAAAAAAGCATTTAGCAGCAGTATTCCCTAAAGAGAGGAGCATTTTTTGTACTCCTTCATAAGAGTATCGACAAAGCTTATCGGATACTGTAAAAATGCGACCTGAGAAATCTGTGCATATCAGGAGCTTTAAACTGAAAAAACTGCGACTAATTCAAGCCATGGGCCCATTACTAAGCGAAACCAGAACATAATTTGATCTGGAACAAACATATAAAACTAGAAACCAGTTTTATATTTTATACCAGAAACTAAACTGATTAAGACCATCTGTTTCCAAAAAACTGACAACAGGAAGGAACAAAATATTTTTGGAAATGTGTTGAAGAAAAGCAGAAATCCCAGAAGCGAAATCAATCGGGGGTCTCGAACCATATTCAACAGGAAAAACAAGTGTCGCTCTAAGTGCTCCTTCAATGGATGTTCCCAGCGAGTTGCAGTACAGAGAATTGACCTTCTGTTGAAGCTCAAATTGCAGTAGAGTGCGATTCAAAAACCCTTTGCAAGGCACATCCGGAGCTACAACAAAACAAGGATTTTACCATGGTCAGTGCAGTGAGATTTGAGAGAGAGAGAGAGGAAGGCATAAGAAAAAGTGTCAAACTAAGTCGTGGCAGAGTGAAACAGATTAAATTAGTGGTAGTACCCCAAGTACTTTTCTTTACTTTTTCAAGGAGAGCCACTGAAAATTATTTCTTCAAGCAGGCAAAAACTTGGATCCTTTCTTTTCCATGGACTTGGTACGCAACCTCTCCATGAACTGTGTATTGCCTCTGAGTCTCCCCTTGGCATAACAAGTTCGAACCTCCTCTACAAGCTTATCAGCTTTTCCGGCTTCCTCAATGAGCGCAAATAGAGTCCTAAGACAATCCTTTCTGTTCTCCTCCCGATGTTCAAACCTGACAACAAGACCAATAGGAACAATTAAATCAAAATTTTGCAAGGAAAACAATTTCACCTACTTCATAGGTTTGATGATCAGACCAATGTTCCTCTCCTCTGACAAGTAGGATAATATATTTATTAGAAGTGCATCCATGGAGCTCAAATTCAAGGGTTTGCTCTGAGCCAAAATGCAAGTCTTTGACAAATGTTTTAAACCTTCCAATTCCTGTAGTGAATATCCTAACAAGTGAATCGATGTGTATTGGGCTTTACCTCTCACTGGTGATTGTTAGCTCATCTTTCCCCGGATGGTAGCGCTTTCCAACGAGTTCCCGCAGACGACGAAATTGATGTTTTGAGAGCCCAAGCTCTTTGACAGTAACAGCCATCTTCACTTTTCTGTTTTTGGGGTGCCATGCATCACCACCGGGAGCCAAGACAACACGGGTCTGCCACCTGAGAACTGGCCCCTCACCTGGTGGGTCATCTATATTCTTTTTCTTGTCTGGCACAGAGATATCATTACACTGTGGAGGTCCCTCTGCCTCCATCATCTTACCACATTCCAAAACCATCTCATCTTCAAATTCCTTGAACAGCTCATAACCTTTTTCAACTTCAATCTCCCCCCTTTCAACCATGTCACCTATCTCATTAAATTTCTTCTCCACTTTCTGCTTTATCTCATCTGAGAAAATTGCACCGGGGGAAAATTTAACACTTCCCTCATAGAAATAGAATGAATAGCACAATGCTAATATTTCACCGCTACAAAAAATAGTCTTTCTTTATTATCAAAGGAATCGAATCAAACATACTCCAGACAACTTGTATGGGAAAGAAAAATGTTTGACGACTCCAACGTATGTGCTCCTAGCGATAGAATATATAAACCCAGATAACTATCAGAAACCAAAAAGAGGGGGAAAAATGACTGCAAAAAACTAACTTAAATGCAGATAATAACATCCTCCATACGTGGAAAGGGCCATTCTTCCAATAAATTGGAAGTTTCTTCACACAAAACAGTTCTTCCAAATCATATAATTATTATCTGGCTAGCCCCTAAACAATGCAACAGTAGGAGATGGGACCCTTCTACAACTTTTCCCTTCTTTGGTTTTCAGCCAATGGAGAGTAAATCAAGGAAAAAATGAAAAGGTGAAGATGGAATCATCGTGAGATGTTAGATCCTTCAAAATCCTACTTCGTTTTCCTTAACCCAAACCCTTGATCCAAATGTAGTGTGAGTGGAGAAATCCAAAAAGAGAAACATTCATGAAGAAAAGTCATCATGTTCTACTTGAGAAGAGTAGCATATAGGGTCAAAAGTTCTAAAAAATGGTAAACGGTCACCAAATTGCAATTGTCCATTCGAATCCACGAAGACTTGGAAGGTGAGGCACACCATCCTAGAAACTCGAATGAAGGGTTCCATTAAAAGAAGCCAAGAACAACAAATTGGTTGATAGAACCAAGATATCCATGTAGAAACAAACTACTTGGAAGAAAAGCAGAAGATACAAAGACTCCACCAATATCACAAGCATATAAGGATATACCTGGAAGGAGCTTATCCCAGCTAAGCATGTCCTCTAGAATTGCCTCACATTTCCTGGTGTCCTTAAGAAATCCATGATTCATTGCCTCATTAATCATATCTCCCCACTTCTTGTCGTCCATGTGGAAGAATTCATCTTTAACCATCCTCTTCTTCACAATATCCGTTGCATTATACAAATCATCAATATCTTCATCAGTATCGTACAACTCCTCAAAATCAGATTCAAACTCATCATCTTTAACATTGTCCATCGGCTTGCTACTAAGTTCTTCTATCAGCTCATCATCGGTTTCCTCATGCTTTCCTACTAACTTTCGTTGGATTATTGCTTCAAGAATGGATGGGAGTGCCTCTTCGTCACCTTTTTTAAAGTACTTTTCAATACGTATTTTCAGCTCTGCAACAAAAAGAATAAAAAGCGCAGATAAGCAAGACCGAAAAAATAATCAGATCTCAGGAATTTGAGGGAAACAATCGGATAAATTTGCACAGGATGAATACTTTTGATAACCAAAGATCCATAAACAGAAGATGTACCCAGTACTATTAAATTACAAAACAGGTAGGACAGAGCTCAACTCATAGATAATGTATGTGTACGCATGTATACCAATACAAGAAACAAAATGCCATGTCTTCCATGTTTGATGGTCAAAACCAAAATGCCATGTGTGGTAGACCAGATTAGGCATTTGTATTTCAAATTTCGAGGGAGGCCATGTCAGTTCAGTTTTCAAACGCAACATCTGGTGAAGATATTACATAATTGTAGGATAACCAGTAACACACACACACACACAAAAAGGTGACAGAAACCAACAATCACTCACAAAATATAGCAAGCCATTAGGGAAGTACAGACACTGAGTAGATGAATCAACTAAGAATCATGTGCCACTCGGGTGCATTACAGATAGTTAATGCATATGTATGCACAAGTCCTTAAATTTTCGACCATTTGGAGTTAGTTAATCTAGTTTTTTAACATCATGGAAAAGCCAATAGTGCAGAGCAACATGTTTAAACGCAAAAACAAAAACATAAAAAAAAAAAAAAAAAAAAAACAAGAAAGAAAAAACTTATTTCCAAACAAATTCACAGGAAGCAAAAGAACAGCACCTTTGTTGCTGACGTCTTGAACATCCACAGAGACATCCCTCTTTTTCTGGGTTTGGGGCTGCAAGTTAGTTTCTTCTGGAAGGGGATCAGGGTTAGAACTAGGGTTTCCATGGGGCGAATCGCTTTCGGATGAGAAAAGCCTCCTCAAGTTGGAAGAAGAAGAAATCACGTCAGAGAGAGAAGAAATGCGAGAAAGGTTGCTGCTATTGGGATTTCGATTTGGATTGGCGACCGGAAGATGAGAAAGAAGATTGCGAGCGTTGTAGAACCGCACTCTGCTGAGTTGAAAAGCTCCTCGCCTCATGGATTACTACCAGGGTTTTTGGGTTTTGACTGTTCTTTATTCTCTCTGCAAGTACCCAAGAAAAGCAGGACAGGGTTATTCAAGGAGAGAAATAACAAATAAAGCAAAAGTTCCATTGTTAGCAACTTCAAATGATATTGCAAATATGGTCTCAAACCCAATTCATTTTTTCGTTTTGATTTCTACATCGAAGCGAAAGTTCCATTGCTAGCAACTTCAAACGATATTGCAAATATGGTGTGTGACACCCAATTCATTTTTTGTTTTGATTTCTACATCGAGGCGGAAGTTCCATTGTTAGCAACTTCAAATGGTATTGCAAACATCGTGTCAAACCCAATTCATTTTTCGTTCTGATTTCTACATCGAACACTAGATCATCAAGGATGATGGAAGAACAAAACATCAGTAAGTAATACGCCAATTTCTCTCTCCAAACATATCACTCGCTCCAGGAGATAGAACTTTTCTACTATTAAACAACAAGAACAATTCACTCAACTGCTGACCTTTTGTAAAGATTTCATTTCCAAAATTTCACTAATCGCCGTGTGGAATTTGTTATTCGAAATGAACTGATTCCAATGATTTTGGAAAGTATTACCTTTGAGGGATGAGTGGTTTGAATCGACGGCGCAACAGGTGGGCAGAGAAGCCGGCGTGAGATGGACTGATGGAGACTTCAACTGGGAAGGGAGACGGCGAGAAGCTACAGTGGCGCCGAGACAAGAGAGAGAAGATAGAGAAGGGAGACTTCGACTGGGAAGGGAGACGGCAAGAAGCTACAGTGGCGCCGAGAGGAGAGAGAGAAGGGAGACTTCGATTGGGAAGGGAGACGGCAAGAAGCTACAATGGCGCCGAGAGGAGAGAGAGATGAGGCGGGGCTCCATATACGTGGACGACTAAGATTCATCTGGGTAAAAAACCATTTTTGTTTCTTTTTTCTCGGTTTTTTTTTTTTTGAAAACTCTTTTTCCTCTTTCAAAATTACTACTTGCTCTAAATAAATACCTAGCGCATAAACCTAATCTTTCAAGAGATGCATTATTTTTTCTTAAAACGAATCAATTTTTTTTCACAAATTGATAAATATCAATGAGTTGTATTAAGTTGGGAATTTTTTTTTATAATTTTTTAACGAAAAAATGGTTCTTTTTAAAAGCCTAAGTTTAGGACGAGACTAAAACTAATGCTAAGGTAATATAATATAAAATAAAAAATCTCAAATTTTTGAAAAACAAAATTCAAAATACGTACTTTTAGAGATGAGCATAAAGCAGCATTGATGGACATTAAGTGAATTGTAGGATTCTTTAATCTTATTTAATTGAATGAAATATACTCCCTCGATCTTTCCTGCAAAGATAGTACCTTACCATTTATAATTTTTGCATAGAAAGTAATGCACATCTGTGCATAATTTCCAAAATTTCTTAGCACTATTTTAAATGTCTCAACTAATTTTTAAAATTATTATGAAATTATTTTAAAAAATAATGCACAAAAATACACATTCTTATATGTGCAAATTAGACATCTTCTGTGGAATACTACTATCTTTGCGAGACAGAAGAAATATGAGTACTAGTTTTTCGATTCAACCGCCCTTGTTGGAACTTAGGAAAATTGAGAGAAAAGAAAGGAAAGCTAAAAAAAATTCCCTCCAATTGTTTGAATTGGAGAGAAAGAGAAGAAAAAATAAAGAATTCAAATTTAATATATACTGAAATTTTTCTCTCATTTTTTTCCCCTCACTTCCCATCATTTTTCCTAAAGTTCCAAAAAAAAAAAAAAAAGGGTGGGAGAGTAATTGGGAGGTTTTTTTTATTTCCATATTTTATAGTTAGCAGGAGTTGGTGGAAAGTTACTCAGCGAGGGAGCTCAGAGACTATCCGTAATCCTGAAATCCCAAACCCCGCCCCTCATGGGACTCAAACCTTGGTCTTAACGGAGGAGGGACATGAGCAAACCATCTCACAAAGCATTGTTTCTATAAGTAATTGGGAGATTTAATGAGGTCTTTTTTAATTTTTAATTCAAATTTAATGGAAACCTATTGGGCCGGGCGGGTTTTGTTCTGGTACGCCTCCATAGTTCACACGAAACCGAGCTGAAAACGGGGAAAATTTATCACGAGGTAGACAGACGAGGGAGAGGCTAAAAAGCGTTCTAGGGTTTATCTCTCTCCTCCCCAAAATCCACACCGTTACTGGTTTATTTGTGACTGTATTAGTAGCATTGTAGCAATTTAATATTTGAGGATTAGCACGAATTTCCTTTTACTGGTGTACGACCTTAGGATACTGTAAATGATGACAAAACTCGTATAAGATTAATCAAATTTCTCCCAAATGAATTCGCTTGGATTTGAAGGGTGTATTGTGTTATACACCCTGATGAGGGGTTGACATGACAGATTTGGCCCCGTTTGGATGCCATTTCTTCGGGTGTATAAGCTCATCCCCCTTGTTGCTTTATCTCGGCGAAGCCGGATTTGGGGCCATAGATTATTGCTACCTCTCGAGCTGTGCATAGCTCATCCGGCCTAATAGACCTGGTTTTTTTGACCTTTCCACCCTCCCTCTACCCCCTCTTCATCTGCCCTCTTCGTCACAAACAGTCACACACCCACACCCACACCCACACCCACATACACACACTGTTCGCCTGGATTTTAAGAGATGAACAGTGACAGCAAACAAGAAGAAGAACAACAACAACAGATCAGAGAGAGGGAGGGATCGAACCTTGGCCGTGACGTTCACCAGGATCGGAGAGAAAAGGGATCGGACCAGCCCCATAGCTTTTCTTCTGCTGCTGCTGCTGCTTTTGCCGTTCTCTCTCTCTCTCTCTCTCTCTCTCTCTCTCTAAACGGCGACAAGAACAACTGAACAAGGAGGGGAAGAACAAGAAAAATGATTGTGTGCATGTGTGACAAGTTTCCCACTTAAAAACAATGAAATTAATAAATAAATAAATAAAATGATACTCACACAACAATTCAAACACAACAACTTACACAACCTCTCACATGCATGTGGGCTTCACTCACACTACTATGTGTGGGCCCCACATGTATGTGAGAGGTTGTGTAAATTGTTGTGTTTGGATCGTTGTACTTAAAAAAACGAATTTTAATTTTTATACGTATTGAATAAGTATTGAATAAATAATTAATTTATTAGTAAACTAAATTATTATTTTTTAATTATGAAAACATATTTTATTTTATTTTATGTTATTTTGCAATTTTATACTTAATTTAATGAATAAATTAATTAATACCGTACAAGAGCAAATGAGTTATTTGACAAATTTTTACATCATACCCCCTTCATTATATCCCAATTTATCTTTCATCCATATTATTTTATCAGCAATGCTACACACACAGCAAAAGTGCACAGATTTTGTGCACAGATTTTTTGTGGGGCCCACTACGGGTCCCACACAAATAATCCGAGCCGTTCATTAAATGTAAAACATTTTTTCAAGGGCCATCGCAAAAAATCAGCTTAATCCGATACTCATATGTGCTCTATTCAATCATTTAACATTTTTCATTCGAATTTCAGAATAATGAAAAGTTAAATGATTGAATCGAGCACTTATAGGTGTTGGATTAAGCTGATTTTTTTGCGGAAGCCCTTGAAAAAATATTTTACATTTAATGAACGGCTTGGATTATTTGTGTGGGACCCGTAGTGGGCCCCACAAAAAATCTGTGCACAAAATCTGTGCACTTTTGCTGTGTGTGTAGCATTTCTGTTATTTTATCCTCCCTCTCTTTTGGGGTGGGAAATAAGCTGGGCATGTAGCAAACATGTAGCCATAGATATGAGCCACACAATGGAGCATACTAGATTTTATCATACTGGAGGGGAGCCGAACCCCTCTAGTACCTTATCCAAACTATCTACTTTTTAATTTTTTCTCAATAGATATCAGTATGTCACATTAATGTGGGCTCTCATTTCTTAACTAATATCTCCAACCATCTTATCTCTCTCCATCTAAATAATACACCCAAGTTTCATATAGCATCCAATCGAGCCTAAGGGTAAAAGAAGAATAGAAGATGGTTAATTGTGCACCAAGCATTACAGGCACCAATACAGCAATACTACCCTTACCTTTTCTATTGAATCCAGCATTTTTTTGTTTTTTTGATCAAGAGCGACCCAATTGGTCTGTTGTAGGGATGGAGCTAGTTGGGGTGCGGTGCCCCGGTCCTCCCCAGGAATTTTATTTTACTGTACTGGATTAGGCAGCGTCAAAACAAACTTTGATTTTTTACCAGGTACGATCATTGATCAAGCATACAGCAGTTGGGAGTATTTAATCTTAATTTCTATATGCCTAACTTGGGCAGTGGCACTGTCGAAAATATCAGAAAAAGAGTACCCCTGGCATGTAAATTGTCCTTTATTCCTTTGGCTGAAGTTGCCAAAGCCCCCACTATGGTCTTCTAATGGTAATTTGCTAAATGGTCCAAGTCTTTTGCGCGCGCGTGTATGAGAGAGAGAGAGAGAGAGAGCGCGTGTATGAGAGAGAGAGAGAGAGAGAGAGAGAGAGAGAGAGAGCATCCGATAGGCTTCATGGCAAATTAAAGTGTGTATGTGAGAGAGACTTCTTGGCAAATTAAAGTCATCGGTCGTCATAGGCAATTTTAGGTACTCTCATGAAAATAAAAGGCCTGCCCACTTGACTTTTAGGGCTTATTTATGAAAGAGAATAAGATAACAGGAAGTATTACTTCAGTCAAAAAGAGAAGACCCACATTGATGTAACTTTTATAGAAGGAATGTTAAAACACCACTTGATGTGCATGCACTGCATGCACCACACACACTATAACTACGTATGCACAAATTGGCCATAACATGCTCTCATCAACCATTGGTAACTCAATTTCCGAGATGACAACATTATACCCACAAATTTCTTCAACACAATCGAACACAAACAATCTCGTGAATTTACGAAATGAGCCTTGTTAAGTTACAACTAATATACATGCAGCAAAACTGCAGATGCAATACACGTGTTTCAATAGAAATCGTCCAAGTATTCCGAAATGAGAGGTTATAAGAAGGAAATCAGAACAATTCAATCAGACTGATACTCTCTGCCCTTTATAGGAACTAGTGTTGTCTACTTCCAAGTAGAGCCTCCTAGCCTGATAACCTCTTCACCACCACTATCCCTACTAGGAACCCTATCTCTGGACTCATCTTCTTTCTTCATGCTCAGGTCACCGTACATATCCCTAAGCTTGGCTAGATTACTAGACGCAGATGCCTTCTCTTTGCTTCCATTTTCATGCTCATACCGCGCACTATGAGTTTGGATACTTCGGCTTCGACTTCTGCTTCTGCTCCTGCTCCGACTACGGCCGTCTCTTCTGCTTCTTTCTCTGGACCTCCTGTCATAGTCATCTCTTCTACTATCTCTGTCCCTTTCTCGTTCCCTATCCCTTTCTCGGTCTCTTACCCTTTCCCTGTCCCTGTCCCTGTCCCTGTCCCTGTCTCTGTCCCGATCCCTTTCTCTATATCTGTCCCGATCACTTTCTCTATCTCTGTCCCGTACCCGTTCCCGATCCCTGTCACTTTCTCTATCATGAGCTGGGGGAGGCAGTGTCCGGCGAACAGGGGATGAACCCCTAGTTGATGCACGATGTGGGGCCCGCTGACCAAAGGAGACTGAAAGGGAAGCTTTGACAGAAGGTGGCCGACGGGCAGTGTCCTCAGACCCGCGGGAGTCGTCTCCGGTCACTCCCGAGTGTTTAGCGGGGAGCTTCATCTTTTCAAGGTGGGCCATGATCTGCCTCACCACGGGAACAGGGACACGGGGAAAGAGCGTATCGAAATAGTACTGCAAGATTAGACCAAACCGTAATTACTTCGTTTAGTTCAAGAAAAGAAGAAACATAAATAAAGGCTTGTTAGTGCATAAGCTTCATGAAACCAAATGGAACGAGTTTAAACAGATGAAGCGCAATGACAATGTTATTTAGGAATGAAACACACAAAGCATGCTAGTAGAGAGTAAATCTGACCACTTAATGAACACCAGCAGGGGATGTTGATGAAATCTGACTGAAAGTCATCACTTGAGGGCCATTGTCGTTAATCAGGACGAGGCAAAGGAAACACACCAGTTGGCTAATTCAACCAGACAGAGTGAAGGGTCATTGTCAAGAAACCACCTCTAAATAATTGACAAGGGCAAGCAATTTTAATCACTACCTAATTTCTTGCTAAAGTGTTTAAAAATCAAAGAGAGAGGGCAACCCAACAGATGACGGCTCCTCCCTTAGGCCCCTACAGATGGTTAGAGTGGATGCAAATAGGAACTTCTCACATTGGACAGCTCTGGACACGTCTCTGTCCAGATCTGTGTCCTACATGCGTGTCCATAGCATTTTTGTTATCCTTCCGACCTATGTCAATTTTATTGGCGTCAACATTCAAACTAGAGCTTTTTCATCTCTTATAAAAACTAGTGTGGAAAGATTGGCTCCTGCATGGAAATTTTCTCATCCGTTTCGTGAATTTCATAGTAAATTTCCAGACTAATTTTGTAGAGGTCGATGATATGAGAATTCGGCATGAGACACCATTTACACAGCCATGCAGCCTAATGCATGACAAAGGTGCACAATGTTTTATTTTAACTTTTGATACACGAGATACATCTTCACAAATAGTTTTGTGCGAGCCATTTGTCAAATGAAACCTACGGCCAGCCGAGTCCGACCAACAAAAGAATGATCATCTAAACTTAACCAAACGAAGCCTTATTTCCAATCAAGCAGAGATGGCAACATGCATCCTTCTATGCAATACCACTCTGTCAAGGACTCAAGGGTTATGCAAAGTTAATGATTCACCAAAACTCAATGACAAAACTGTTGTTTAGGGAGGATGATTAGAGAAATGTAGACACTAGGATGTCAATCACAGAAAACAAAATTCTGCTAATAGGATAACCTGAGGGTGTGTAACCCTTGATTCTCACTTGTCACTGCTTGTAGACAGTATGGTCCTGTTGTTGTCTTGCGAAGTCAGTTCCTGAAATGAAACTCCGACTGTGCTGCAGCTTGAGTTTCAAAAACTTGTTTGTTGTTGTTAATAGACGCATCAGTGAACATGACGAACGAGATATAATTCGCACAGCATTTTCAAAAGCTATCTCTCTAAAAATTTCAAGCTGTGGCCCCAATCATATGACCATTGGTTTTTTTAGAAAGATGAAACTGAACCTGTAAATTATATGATTGTAAACTATTCAAAAAGCTCACACTCTAAACCAAAAAATAGATAGCAGGCAACCATCCTGCTTAACTGTAATGAAAGATATATAATCTACTTTTATGAACGAAAAGCACACAACCAGTGAAATAAAAACCATGAGCATTATGCTTTTTCCCCATCTTTAACAAAAATGAAGACCCATCAATACTCTGGACTCGCCATGAATACAGTATATTTTGATGTTTTTGTTGAATAGCTTGATATACATTATACATTGTCGGCCTCGGACCTAATTTCTGCCTAGCTTATCATGAATTAGAGCTTAGCTTGGAGAGGTTGGGGTTCAACACGCTCCCTTTGCTTTTGGTCTCAATGAACATTCTGCTTATCCCCTTCATATTCTGTCTCGCTCTATTTACGGATAGCTGCATCTCCACGCGCAAGACCGGATCGCAAGTGAGGAAGGTGTTGAACAACTTGATATACACCGTTATGCCCCTTTCCTAATAGCTTGCTTTTAAGAGAATGGTACCTTACTAGTTTAGTGAAGGAGCATCAAGTGTAAGACAAGCACTAGATTAATCAATGCCATTTTAAAATTAAAAAGTCTAATCAACACAAAAAATGCTTCATAAACTTCAGATTAAGACTCAGAAGCTTCATTATTTAAATTTATCATGGGCAATGGCTACCTGTAGCATTAGCCGACCTCAAGAGATTGGGACATAAGGCTCGGTTTGGTTTGGTTTAATGGCTACCTGTAGCTTTATGGAAGTTGAAAAACATACCCAAACAAGACATTCATCAGAGGTGAAAAACTCAAAAGTATTCCTGCTGTGTACCCAACAGTCACAATGACTTACTAATAAGAATGATCAGAAAAGCAACAAAATAGGAAAAAATCTAAAGTGAGCAAGAAGTATGTGATGCGTATATAGTAACTAACCTGTCCAAGAAGTAAATCACGCACGTACACACCCATTGTGGTCATTCGGCCACTAGAGCCTGGAGAGAATTCCTGAAAACAGAAAATCAGGAATGTAAGGCCTTTAAATAGTCAAAAGCATGTCTCTGTCCATAAGTTGAGCTCATCAATTCACTTCGGACCGCACAAGAATGAGAAGTGATAAACAACCAAATTGAATGTCAAATAAAAGCATAAGAGCAATAACACAAAGACATCCACACTCTGGTTCAACTTTAATGATCCAAATCTTTAGACAACAAATCATCTTTATAAACTTAAACCTTGAGGTTAAGACTTAAGTAAGACACTAGACAAGCACACTATCTGGAGCACGATCCTTAGGCCAAAGTAAAGTGACATACTAAATACATCCATTCTAGGTTTTAGTGCTGTAATCTGCCTTAACCATCTCCATAGATCGACAGTTCAGCTTCCCCTTCAAGAGAAATAAAGCCAGATGTGATCTCACAGTGAAATAAAATCAGCATTCAGCAAGGGCCCTGATTGGTTCTCACAGCAATATATCTGACATTTCCTATTTCAACAGCCGTTACATGGATTCAGGGTACAAGTACATTAAATCCAAGCAACTGATATTACTGAACCCTAATCTTATTGTAGGGAGATATTTACGCAAAACATTAGCAATGCGTATGAACAAGGACACGTCCTGAACATCACAGCATATTCAATATGGAAGAACACCCAACATAAGAGAAGATAGATTACTTGTGAGTGTACTTACGTTCTTCTTCTAGAAACATAATAAAGATACAAAAGGATCCAACTTCCAAGTGTCTAGTTTAAGAAATGGGCTCATACCCTCAACTTCGTTATATAAGGTGGGCATGGTAAAACTTCAGATGTACTTGGTTAAGTGGCCTTATAAAGACGACAAGATATGCACGTTCCCAAGTTCATAAACATGGCATGGGGGAAAGGACGGCTTTCTAGCGAAGGTGGTGGAGCACAAGCGTTCCCAACTGAGAGTACTCTATTCTTGGACAGAGATGTGGCAAAGGACATAAACAACCCATCATTTAACTGAAAATAAGTATAAAAAAAACGAGAGATAATCTGGCTATAATTGGAAAAAGTGATGAAGTGGCATCTTCCGGACAGTACCTCATCATCTTTGACATATGGTTCAAACCAGCTCCACAATGTTTTTGGATCTCCAGCAATTCTCAAGTAAAGAAATCCAACCTGCAAAACAAGTTTCATGAGCCAAACTGGTACACACCGTAATATCTCAATATGTGTGGCATTAGGAAAAAGTAATACCAAAGTTTCAAATAGTACTATGAAAAAGTAATAGGTCCATATGCCAATGGTATTACCTCAATTTTCATGCCAGAATACCTAACATCCTTTTCAAACGTTCGACAAACAAAAGACACCAGGAACTGTTCTAAGAAAATTGAAGAAAGATACAGAACGCAGAGCTTATGACAGTTTCTTTTGAATTTGTTTCCATCAAGGCATCAAGATTGTGAACTGTAACGAGAGTTTCCCCGTTCAATCTCAGCAAAGTTGTATCAATAAATTACGGTAATACTTTCTCCTGACACTGCCCCACTAAACTAAAATCTAAGCTTAAAAAGGTATTAGTTATATCATTAAGGTCATCATCTGGACATAAACTTCAAGCATAGAAGCACAGTACAACTCAGAAAATCAGTAAGCATCGAATATACCAAGGGCTACTTACAGCTCTTATATAAGGTGAATCTGGATGCTTTAACAGGCCATGCATTTGCTTAACAGTGAGCTTCATAGTGAAAAACTTGTACAGAAGACAAAATGCCGTTGAAGGGCCTCGACAGTTTCCAGTCATCCATGGCTCCACATGATCAACTTGATTGTAAATCTCATCTACCACTTCATGATAAGTTTTCAATCGGTAAAGCTCTTTGAAGTAATCGGAAGAGAGAATGTTCATGCAAAGAACCTTCTCCAAAAGTTGATCAATCGGTTTCCCCGAAGTTTTAACCTCCATAATGGGTCGTCAAACACACGCACCCTTGCACTCCAGTACCTGAAATCCATCAAGCAGCCACACTACAGAAAATGAGAGCTCCTTCTTATAGCAAAAAGATTAAACCATCAGACATCAAAATCACCAACAAGTAAGAAGAATAAGAAATAAAAATCCAATATTTGGTACAATAAACAAATAGAACACAACAAAAGAACAGATTCCATGAGTATAGAAACCCAAGGCCTAGGGTCCTTTAAGTAACCAGAAAACGGTAGAAAGTGATGGAAAGAGCAAACATTCTTGAGCAAACATTCTTGACTTTTCACTTGTTTGATTACCAAGAAAATGATGAAAAAGGAGAATATACAATTCTCCTACAACCCAATCATGTATCTACAGTTTTCTTTTTCTTTCCCGGAATACAAACAACACATTTTATATTTTCTAGTGAAATAATTCGGTACAACTTCAATTCCAGTTCATCCCTCCATCTTTGTCAACAACTTGAGCAATAGCCACAGCTATCTTAGGCAAACATACAAAATTTCTAATGACTTCTGTGTTACCCAGACCATGTACCGAAAACTTCCGCATAACTTCAACAGGTATACAGTCAAATACAACCGGGAAAAAAATAAAAAAAAAATCTTTCCTTTTCTTCCAATCGTTGACTTCACTTCAACCATTTTCACTTTCCTATCTTATTTTTCTTCCTCATCATAAAGACCATAAGTCACATAATCACTCAGTTGGACCTTCGCTACCACTCTCATCCTCGCTCTCATGAATCTTAGAAGTTTGTGAAGTTTTCGGAAGTCGCTTCAACTCTCACACACCCGGCCCAGCTTGCGCTAACCCACCCGGATTATGTGACAAAGAACAGACCAAAGGCGAAACTCTATACGAAAAAACCGGGAATTCAAAACAAAGTCAAAACTTTTCAGACCGCTACCCTAAAAAAATCAAATTCACATTTCGTCCGATAACATATAATTGCCACATACAATACGCAAATTGAACAAATTGAGCAAATACAAGCCTATTATACGAAATAGGCACACTTTCTTCTACAATATAAGCAGCGTATTAACAACTACATCTAGTCTCGAGCAATGGAACAAATTGAGCACGAAAAGGAACGACTCGAATTCGGAAATTAGGGTTTTTTTTACCTGATTGATCTGCTGATGAAGGTATCCGTGCAGAGCGAGGGAAAAACCAGAGACGAAGATCGACGCTTGGTAACGGTGTGGATTTTGGGAAGGAGAGAGATAAACCCTAGAACGCTTTTTAGCCTCTCCCTCGTCTGTCTACCTCGTGATAAATTTTCCCCCTTTTCAGCTCGGTTTCGTGTGAACTATGGAGACGTACCAGAACAAAAACCCGCCCGGCCCAATAGGTTTCCATTAAATTTAAATTAAATTAAAAAATACCTCATTAAATCTCCCAATTACACATAGAAACAATGCTTGGTGAGATGGAGATGGTTTTCTCATGTCCCTCCTCCGTAAAGACCAAGGTTTGAGTCCCACAAGGGGCGGGGTTTGAGATTTCAAGATTACGGATAGTTTCTAAGCTCCCTCACTGACTAACTTTCCACCAACTCTCGCTAGCTATAAAATATGGAAAAATAAATAAAATCTCCCAATTACTCTCCCACCCATTTTTTTTTTTTTGGAAGTTTAGGAAAAATAATGGGAAGTGAGGGGAAAAAAAATGAGAAAAAAATTTCAATATATATTAAATTTGAATTCTTTATTTTTTCTTCTCTTTCTCTCCAATCCAAACAATTGGAGGGAATTTTTTTTTGCTTTCCTTTCTTTTCTCTCACTTTTCCTAAGTTCCAACAAGGGCGGTTAAATCGAAAAACTAGTACTCATATTTCTTCTGTCTTGCAAAGATAGTAGTATTCCACAGAAGATGTCTAATTCGCACATATAAGAATGTGTATTTTTGTGCATTATTTTTTTAAATAATTTTAAAACTTAGTTGAGACATTTAAAATGGTGCAAAGAAATTTTACAAATTATGCACAGATGTGCATTACTTTCTATGCAAAAATTATAAATGGTAAGGTACTATCTTTGCAGGAAAGATTGAGGGAGTATATTTCATTCAATTAAATAAGATTAAAGAATCCTACAATAAACTTAATGTCCATCAATGCTACTTTATGTTCATCTCTAAAAGTACCTATTTTGAATTTTGTTTTTTAAAAATTTGAGATTTTTTATTTTATATTATATTACCTTAGCATTAGTTTTAGTCTCGTCCTAAACTTAGGCTTTTAAAAAGAACCATTTTTTTCATTAAAAATTTATTTTAAAAAATTCACAACTTAATACAACTCATTGATATTTATCAATTTGTGAAAAAAAATTGATTTTTTTTAAGAAAAAATAATGCATCTTTTGAAAGATCAGGTTTATGCGCCGGGTATTTATTTAGAGCAAGTAGTAATTTTGAAAGAGGAAAAAGAGTTTTCAAAAAAAAAAACCACAGAAAAAAGAAACAAAAATGGTTTTTTACCCATAGTGTAGATAACTAAATGGTTTGATCATATATTTTTTTCAGTGCATACAATATGGTCAATACGAAGGCCTTGGCCTCCAAAACTTAAACTTGATTTGGCCAAGCTCTATGACAGGGAAAAACTCGAATTCAAAACAATCTCATCTACCTGTGCAGTAAATGCTTTACTTTAGTGGTCCTATTTGTGTACTACTGACTTAATAATGCATCATGATCGGAAGCCCTTTCACTAAAAAAAAGTACAAATATAACCACAATTTGATACTTCATTGTGCGCGAAGTTGCTTTTTCAAAAATAAAAGAAGAGAAAACAAAACATACCCAAAAAAAACCAAGAAAATAAGAGGAAACTAGATTGTTTAATCTCCTTATAGTTCTTCCATATATATAGTTTCTCTGACTTCGTTATCCATTTCGAAGTGGCTTGGACATCGAAGTGCAAAATGAAAATAATGTTCCAAACTCCAACTTGGCTTGTTCTAAGCTCAATCTAAAATGATTTGGGCAATAAATTCAATTTTAAACATTTCTAGCTACTTCTTACACATTTTAAACAGTTATCAAAATTTCAAAGCTGGTTTTGGGTAGCTTTTTGGATTCTATGGCACAAATTTTTTTAAAAAGGAAAGAAATTCTTATAATCTCACAGTTGCAACAAACATATTTCTCAACTTCTACAAAAATCCAGAAATCTAAATATCTGTAGCATAATGTAAAGCTAAAATCTCAAAAAAGAAGTGAAATCCTCATAATCTCGTAGCTGCAACAAACATATTTCTCAACTTCTATTAAAATTCAGAATCTAAAATCTGCAGCAGAATTTGTAGCTAAAATCTAAAATCTGTATCCATAGCTATCGTAAACACGCCCTCTCTGTCATTTCGTAGATGTGAACTGTGTTAATTATACCCTAGGGCTCACTAATTAGACCACTTGTTAAACATACATGCTGATTGAATATTGGCAACTGCATGATTACTCTACATTAGTTTAATTTCAAACAATTTAACGGCTAATAGCTACGTGTTACAATCCTATTAGCAGAATTTTGTTTTGCTGTGATTGACATCCTAGTGTCTACATTTCTCTAATCATCCTCCCTAAAGAACAGTTTTGTCATTGAGTTTTGGTGAATCATTAAACTTTGCATAACCCTTGAGTCCTTGACAGAGTGGTATTGCATAGAAGGATACATGTTGCCAACTCTGCTTGATTGGAAATAAGGCTTCGTTTGGTTAAGTTTAGATGATCATTCTTTTGTCATGCATTAGGCTGCATAGCTGTGCAAATGGTGTCTCATGCCGAATTCTCATATCATCGACCTCTACCATGCCGAATTCTCATATCATCGACCTCTACAAAATTAGTGTGAAAATTTACAACGAAATTCACAAAACGGATGAGAAAATTTCCGTGCAGGAGCCAATCTTTCCACACTAGTTTTTATAAGGGATGAAAAAGCTCTAGTTTGAATGTTGATGCCAATAAAATTGAGATAGGTCGGAAGGATAACAAAAATGCTGTGGACACGCATGTAGGACACAGATCTGGACAGAGACGTGTCCAGAGCTGTCCAATGTGAGAGGTTCCTATGTGCATCCACTCTAACCATCTATAGGGCCTAAGGGAGGAGCCATCATCTGTTGGGTTGCCCTCTCTCTTTGATTTTATTTGATCGGCTCCCCCAGCTCATGATAGAGAAGTGACAGGGATCGGGAACGGGTACGGGACAGAGATAGAGAAAGCGACAGGACGGAGACAGGCACAGGGAAAGGGAAAGGGAAAGGGTAAGAGACCGAGAAAGGGATAGGGAACGAGAAAGGGACAGAGATAGTAGAAGAGATGACTATGACAGGAGGTCCAGAGAAAGAAGCAGAAGAGATGGCCATAGTCGGAGCAGGAGCAGAAGCAGAAGTCGAAGCCGAAGTATCCAAACAAAGCTTAGGGATATGTACGGTGACCTGAGCATGAAGAAAGAAGATGAGTCCAGAGATAGGGTTCTCAGTAGGGATGGTGGTGGAGAGGTTATCAAGCTTAGCGGCTCTACTTGGAAGTAAACAACACTAGTTCCTATTAAGGGCAGAGAGTATCAGTCTGATTGAATTGTTCTGATTTCCTTCTTATGACCTCTCATTTCGGAATACTTGGACGATTTCTATTCAAACGCATGTCTTGCATCTGCAGTTTTGTTGCGTGAATACCAGTTGTAACTTAACAAGGCTCATTTCGTAATTTCTTGGGATTGTTTGTGTTAGATTGTGTTGAAGAAATTTGTGGGTATAATGTTGTCATCTCGGAAATTGAGTTACCGATGGCTGATGAGAGCATGTTATGGCCAATTTGTGCTTACGTAGTTATAATGAGTGTGGTGCGTGCACACAGACCGACCCTTCTTACATGAGGGGTTCTATTTCTCTTCACAGGAGAATCTTAATTCTTCAGATTACTTGCTTGCTTGTGGCGTTCGACTGAGGAAGTCGTTAGAAGTAGTTTATAAGCAGTTTTTTATTCATGTTTTGCGTTGGGTGTTTTTGGATGTTTGAATTTTCAAACGATTTGGAGAAGGAAATACAAGCATAGGGAAATAAAAGAGAGATTAATTAGCTTAGCTATGCCGTTTCGCGATCCATTTCTATACGCTTGTGCAAATTTTAAGGTCTAAACACTGTCAAAGTATCTTACTATCTTTTTCTACTCTGTGTACGGCTTAATGATTGATGAAGTTTCATACAGTATTATCTTTCATTGTACATATGAATGTAATTTTCCCATCCTAGCAGAAATCTCCATTGATACTCTTTTCTTGGTCTTCTATTTAAGTTTCTTTCTAAATTTCGTCTTCATTTGCCAAAAAAGTGCATCAAGATTCAAGAATTGATAAATACAATTACTATAACGTTGTACTTCCATGCGTGTCTACTATTAAATGAGAAAATGTGTGTGAGCGCGCGCGTGCAGGGGGAGAGTAAGGGAAAATTAATACTCGTATGATCAAAAGACAAAATACTCCATCAAATTCCACATTTACCACATTTCACGCGCGAATATTGGATACTATTGCAACTTATATATATATATCTCCCTTTCGGTTAGTTATTCCCTCACTTCCCACTCTGTATCTACTATACAAACACAGGAGAGAGAGAGAGAGAGAGAGAGAGAGAGCTGCAGAGTGAGGCAATGGACATCTACATTGATCCCACAAGAGGAATTCCATTCGCATTACAAGTGAGTTATTTCGATACTAACTCAGAAATCAAACAAAAAATCCAAAAAGAACAAGGAATACCCATATCCAAACAAACCCTAATGCTCAACGGCGAACCACTCTCCGAGGACCTCAACATCCACCACTCCGACATCGTTGACCGCACCCTCCTTCAACTCCTCGTTGAACCCGGAGCGCAAAAGATCCATAAGGGAAATAGAGTTGAAATAGGAAAAATGGAGAAACAAATGAAGTGAAAATAAAAGAAAGACAAAAGAGAGGGGGGGTTATGGGAGAGATTTTCCAAAGAAAAGAGAGAAAAGGAGGGTGAGAGAAAGCACAGTTAGATAGGAACAAAAACAAAATGGAGATGATATAATGATCGTGATCTTTTTAATCTTTGTTATCATTTTTAAATATTAGTAAACACAAATTTTAACCGAAGAGAGAGAGAGAGAGAGAGAGAGAGAGGGGTGTGTAACTGTTAGACATAGAGGTTGGAAAATTTTGGGAGGCTAGGGTGTTCATTTGTATACCTGGTTGTATGTAATATGATGATAAGGTTGTAATCCATTCTACTACGTAATATAGTATATAAAGGGAGAGCACACAGTATATAAAGGGAGAGCACAATTTGGTGTCTCTCGAAGCCCTATCACAATTGTGATTTCCACAATTACCCAACACAATTAACTAGGGAATTAACTAACTGTTGGGGTGGTAATTTTAAATTGTGCTCTCGAAGCCCTGTCACAATTGTGATTTCCACAATTGCCCAACACAATTGACTATGGAATTAACTAACAGTCGGGGTGAAATTGTAAAATTACCACCCCCAACCCAACTTCCCATGCACCCACGTCTCCCTCTCGGAATAGCATTTAGGTAAAACAGAGTATGTTTTTTAAAAAAAAAATTGCTGCTCTGAATTCATAGGTAAAACAGGGTTGCTTTCCCACTATTCCTTCTCTCTCCTCTTGGAATTGTTTTCTCCCCCTACAAATTGGCTGTCGTCTTCAGGAATCTATGATCATAAAACCCATCAATCAAGTCTCATTTCCAATACTCGATTCTTGATTCTCCATCACCAATTCAGAGCCAATCGGCTCTTGAGAAAGAAGCTGTTCGGGTTACCTATATGTGTAATAATTTATCCTGACAATCTACGTTGTATGATGAGTACTCATAACTCCTGAACGAACGTAAATTGCCGGCACTCGGAAACACATAAAAAAAAAAAGGGTCTAGCTTGCTGCATGCTGCCTTTTATATTTTATTATATATTTCAATCAACTTTAAGGTCTGCACTCGCTTCTGTCAAGTGTACTATCTAACGACTAAATTGATACCAGGCTCAGTTCCAGAACGGTATATAAGGACTTATTTTTTAAGAAGGCAATTTCAACCTTAAAAATTATGTGCTTACGCAAATAATTTTTCTATCAATATAGATCTTATTTGATAGATTTCATTGAAATCTTTAATACGATGCAAAAAAAATTGAAAAATTATTTTTCGTTTACATTTTTTTTGAGTTTGAAAATGTGAAATAAGTACTTATTTTTTAAGAATGTGTTCTGGAACGGGACTATCTTTTCTTTTTTTCAATTGGACACGTTTGCCCTTCTATCGCCTGCTTTATTTGCACCTTAAAGCAACACATTTCTCCGGAAAAAGTCTGTCCACAAACTCGACACAAACTTTCCATGCACAGTTTGTGATGTGGAGCCCATCACAGGTTTCACACAAATTGATTCGAGTAGTCCATTAAATTTAAAATATTTTTTTGAGAGCATTTGCAAAATATTAGTTTAATCCGATACCTATAAATGTTCGATTTAATCATTTAATTTTTCATTCAGATTATAGGATTCTAAAACATGAATGAAAAATTAGATGATTGGATCGAGTATTTATGTGTATCATATTGAGCTGATTTTTGGCGAGAATTCTCAAAAAAAAAAATATTACTCCCTTCGTCCCTTATTTTGAGTCCAGTATTCCATTTTAGGTTGTCCCTTAATAAGTGTCCATTTTGTAAAGTTAGTAGATAAAAGTTGGTGTATTGTCTATTTTGTCCCTAAAAGTAGATTCTATTTTGAAAAGTAAGTGAGTAAAAGTGTAATAATGATGGGCAAGTAGGGAAAGTGGAGGAAAAAATTGATGTGAAAGGTATAATGATGATGTCTTTTTAATAAGTTGGAGTTACGAAGCAGGACATTTAAAAAGGGACTGAGGCAGTAAAATTTTAATGAATGGCTCGGATTGCTTGTGTGCGACCTGTAATAGACCCTATATTGCAATCTGTGCACAAAAAATCTGTGCCAATAACACCTCTGTACCGAAGAACCATTTCCAGTAAATTTGGGTTCTTATTTATTTTTTCTCCTTTTTATAGTAGTATCTACTTTATTCATTTTTGCTTGATAAACAAAAAATTAACAGAAATAGAACAACACTGAATAATCTTTTCTTTTATCAACACTGAATGCACTGAGGCACTTTGTCCTCTCTCTTTTTTTATAATTTTTTTTTTCAAGCGACACTTCTCTCCTCTTTTTTCCGTTCACTGATGAAGTATTTAATTTTCTTTTTCACTTTCACCACAAACTCTATTTACTTTAAAATAATTTTTCGAGTGACCTTGTTAAAAATCAGCCCATCTAGACAATTGTAATACTTAGGCCTATTTTGGCCATAATCCAAAAGGATTATTTTTTATCCTTATTTAATTTTTTTTGCATTTATTAATTTTGTGTTGATTTTTTGTGAATTATTGCTTCATCACGAATTGAGGAATCTAAAAGTAGTAAAAATTAACATTTGAACTCAATTTTTTTTAAAGAAGTCGAAATAAGCCGCTTATTGGCTTATATATTTTGGTCCTTATTAAAAAAAAAACTTGGGTTTTGATCTGGTCTTTATTAAAAAAAAATTGGGTTTTGATCGTAATTTTTTACTACTTTTTAAATTTCTCTCGTCACGACGAATCAATAATCCGAAAAAATGGACAAAAAACTAACAAATGTGAAAAAAATTTGAATAAGGACAAAAAATTAATCCATTTGGATTATTTGGCCAAAATAAGCCTTCGGTAGCATTCCCCTAAGAGATTATTGGGTTTTTTTTTTGTTTTTTGTTCTTATTCAATTTTTTTGTCGCGTTTGTTAGTTTTGCCACCAACTTTTTTGGATTATTGATTCATCTCGACAAAAAGAACCGACAAAGTAAAAAAATATGACTTTTACCCAAATATTTTGTGAATATCCAAGATAAAGCCCAAAAGAGCAAAAAGCCTGCTTTATCTTCGATATTTCAAAAAAATTAATTTGAAAAAATTTTAAAAATTGTGCACAGATGGACTTAATGTTTTATCCAAAAATTTAGGAATTTTTCGTAGTATACCTTAATAGCTATCTCATTTCAGGAGTAAAAAATACAAGACGTAAGAAATTGATCCAAAAAGACATAGGAGTAAAGAAAAATTAAAGAGTAGCTGGGCCTGATGAGGTGTTTGCTAAAAGAGAAAAAAGGTTAAAGTTCGAAGGTTAAAATAGACATTTAAAGAAGTTATAAAGGCTACCCTGCAAACTTTTCAAAAAGCCCACGGAATGAAAATACAGCCCTACACGTGTACCATTGTTATGAAAACAACTGTCAATTGTCTTTCCGATGCAGATGCCCATTAGGCTGTTTCTAGCAAAACCCAAAAAAAATATATGCACAAAATTTGACTCTCACCCGTATCGCGCGTGCTCCGACCTCCGACGGTTTTGTTCCAATCAGCTTTTTTGTATTTTGTTTGTTGTTTTGTGTTGTTTTCTTTTTATATTTATATATGGTTTGTTACTTTCTGGTTTTTTAAAAAAAAAAAAATTGTGTGATATGAAAGGCAGTAATTTTTTTTTTACTTTCCAAAAAAAAAAGGATGGACGAGGGGATCACCGAGCATAGCAAATAGCAACCCTCCATTTGGCGTGACTAAAAGGAGTCCCAGACCTGCAACGGGCCCGAGAAATGACCAAAGAGCCATAGTAACCACCGTGCCACCAAGGGCTGGTGGACCAAAGCTAGGCCTCATAGGAGGACCAAGTTTTAGAGGTCGTCATTAGCAGTGGCATAGCAAAAAATTTGGAGCCGTGGGGGCACCACTAGACATGGTCTTAGAATTTTCTATCTTTTACTTATAGCAAACAACCATAACATGAAAGATATGAACTTAATACATAAAATTTGCTACAATATACATATATATATATAACGAGTCTTTACGGAAAACAAATATTTATAAAAGAATTTTTTTTTTAAAAACTTGACAAAGATACTAGGATGTTCTATAAGAGAAAAAATGTGTATAATTTTCGGAATACAACTTGTGATGACCTTTATAATTTGGAATAAAAGTGAAATTATTGAAAATTGTAGTGCCCCAATAAATTCCATGTGGCTCCGTCACTAATCATTAGTACAACCCGAACGCGTAACCTCCTGGCTACCAAACGGAGTGAGCCATGAAACACCAGGCCACCAGCCCCTTGTGGCCATGAAAAATTGAAAATCATTTTGCCAAGAAGAAAATGTGAAGAATAAAAAAACGTACTAGTACTAATAAAAAGGAGAAAATGTCAAATATCCATATTTCCCACATTCTCCCGCATACGGTAAATCTGTCCACACATATTTTTCACCCACAGATCGTGCACATATTGAGGTGTGGGGCCCACTATAAGTCCCATACAAATTATTCGAGCCGTTCATTAAATTTAAAACATATTTTCAAGGGCCTTAGCAAGAAATCAGCTTAATCCGCTATATATAAGTGCTCGATCCAATCATCTAACTTTTCATTCAAGTTTTAAGATCCTGGAAACTGAATGAAAAATTGGATGACTAGTTCGAGCACTTTTAGGCAGCGGATTGAGTTGATTTCTCACGAGGTGTCTTCAAACCATGTTATAAATTTAATGAACGGCTTGAATCGTTTGTGTGAGACCCGTAGTGGACCCCACATCAAAATCTGTGCAAAATCTGTGCCATTATTACTACTACTACTGCTTACCCGCATGTATCGGATACCGTTACAACTTACACATCCTTCTTTCAGTTACCTCGCTTCCCACTCTGTATCCACTATACACATGCTTATATATACAGAGAGAGAGAGAGAGAGAGAGAGAGAGAGAGAGGCAGGCAATGGACGTCTTCTTTGAACCCACAAGAGGAATTCCATTCGCATTAGAAGTGGGCTACTTCGATACTATCTCAGAAATCAAACAAAGAATCCACAAGAAACACAAGATACCCACATCCAAACAGACCCTAATCCTCAACGGCGAACCGCTCGCCGACGACCTCAACATCTACCAGTCCGACATCCTCGACCGCACCCTCCTCCAACTCCTCGTCGAACCCGAGACGCCGCGAAAAATCCAAATCCTCGCGAAAATGTCCACGTCCAAACACGGCCTTAAAGTAGAGATGAACTCGAACGACACCGTTCGCCGCCTCAAAGAGCTTTTGATCAACCAAATGGACGGTACTGTTCCCATCAACCGACTAGTACTCAAGTTCAACGGCCACGATTTGAAAGAAGATGGAGGATGGTTCTTGCATGATTACGATATATCGGACGGCTCGGAGATCGAGATGGGTATCAAGCCTTCGCCGGCGACGTCGTCGTCGACGGGATCAGGGAATCCGAGCGGTGGGTCCAGGCGGAAGATGAGGGTGATGGTGAGGAGCAAGTGCGGGAGCATGAAGGTTCCGGTGGAGGTGAGGGCAGGGGATAATGTTGGGGTGCTGAGGAATGAGGTGATGAAGCTGGTGGAAAGCGGTGGGTTTTTAGTGCCTGCGGACGGGTTCTTCTTCATATACAAGCAGAATGTGATGGATGAAGATAGGTCGTTTAGGTGGCATAATGTGGGCCCAGGAGATACTATTGAGGTCTTCAATGGGAGTGTTAGTGGTGGATTATGAAACTAGTTAGTAGTATGATTTAGCTTAGGAATTTTGTTTTTGCGCAGAGTTAGTTTTGTTTTTGCGCAGTGTTAGGGTTTACAAGCTTATCTCTACGATGTGCATGCATCGCTAATATTGATGTCAATTTAGAATCGTGAGATGATTGATGCATTGGTGCATTCACATTGAGGTCTTCAATGGGAGTATTGGTGGTGCATCAAGAAATGAGTTAGGCTCGGATTAGGAATTTTGTTTTACTTAGTTTTTTTTTTGTGGAGTTAGGGTTTCACAGGCGTATAGGTCGGTGGCCACGTAATGGAATTTTGAATCTTAAGATGAACAATGCATGGCGGCATTCATAGATATATTCTGTAGCAGTGTTACTGGTGGATGATGAAATGATATGAGCTCTATTTTTAAGTTGTTTTGTTGCAATGTCGTTGCAACTTAGAATGTGTGATGCACAAATCATGAAACTTTGGCTCACATTTTGTGGAGGGTGTCTTGTTCAAGGAGCTCTTTTCACAATGGCATGTTCCCTCTATAACGTTTATGAAGCTCTTTTTCAATCTCATGTTTCCTCTGAAATCTTTCTTACGTGTTTATTAGAATCATTAACTAAACCAAATTGTTTTAGCTTGACTCATACTCGTCTCGCCTAAAACATCGTTTAAGATCGATACTTCTAATAAACAAGCTAAACAGGTACACATCTTTTGATCTCATTAAGCATTCAAGTTGCGGCCTGAAGAATTCAAACTACTCTAGCTAGCTCGGTTCACAAGCTCTTCGTTAAAACTCATTCAACGTCAACAAATGAAACAATTTCGAACGCATTTTTAGAACTCCTTAAGTTTTCAAACCCGGCCTTCGACAACTCAACATTCGACTCGTTCAACCCGTTTCCGAACCCTATTTATTTCTAGTCACGCCGGTGACTTTGGGGAAGAGCTATTGTTTGGATGATACATTAGGCAACTCATTTGTGAGTATGACTCTTTTGTGAGTGTTGGGCTATATTAGGCTTGAAGTGCTCTAGTACATCCATAACTCTGTAATTACTACTCCCTCTGTCCCCAAATGAGAGTCCAATATTCCATTTTGGGTTGTCCTCCATTAAGAGAACTAAGCAAAAAGAGCATTGTCAAAAATTTATGGAGTGATCGACCACCACGTGATGGCCCAATACCCATAAACACCACACATTTCTATAGGCCCACTTCTAACTGTATAGACCCCACAGAAATGTGTGGTGTTGGGGCACCACATGGCGGTGCCCTAAGACCGCTGAATAATTACTCGCGTCAGAACTACCCCATATCACTTGAACTGCAGTTTAAGACACTGTTGGTCCGACAAAAAACGGAGAAATGGAAACAAATTACACATCACATATTAGACAAACATAGCACCCTGTTCACTTTGTACAAGGAAACAAAAAACCATAACTTGAAAATAGCTTAACTACAATGACAACATCAAATGCTAGAGGAATGATTTCCACACTGCTACTGTATTGTACATTATACAACCTTCCTTCTACAAAGCCTTTGTCCTACCTACATGGTCCACCTTCATCAAAGATCTGCATACCAGTTTTGTTGATGATGCATGCCCGACCACTCCCAGGAGCATCGGCATTTAACTCAAAGACATTCTGGAAAACAGCCGCCAATTAGTCCTGATGTTTTTATCAGGGATGACATGCAATGATATTCTCTATGCTCCATTTGTTTCAGCAGTTTTTTCCTACGGAAACATTTTCAACGAAAACAAGTATTTGGTTGCAGCCGTGAAGACGACGATGGTGCTTGTGGTGGTGGCGGAGTAGCGGTTGGTTGGTTGTGGTTGCGTGGTAATGTTGGTAATATTTATTGTCCGCAAAACATTTTCCACTTTTGAAAAGTGCGAAACATATTTGCTGAAATTAACTAATTTTCCATTAAAATTACGCGTTTTCATGGAGAAAAAAACCGAGTTGTTTTGTTTTCCATCGCACAAAGTACCAAAAGTACATAAAACGTTTATAGCTTTCCGTCATAAACAAAAGGGGCGTAGGTGTCCATTTACAAGTTGAACTTATGATCAGAACGAACTAAAAGAGGAAACAGACCTGTTGAACAAAGAAGCAGCATAATCCAACTTGCTACTCGCACTTGATAGAGCGGTATATGTGGCGGACAAAGAACAAAGCAGCACGGAAACCCACAGCCCCAAGCATGAGGAAGAAACCATAGCAGATGCAAGCCATGTATCCAAAGAAAAAGGAGGTTTGCATGAAACCAGACATATCTGAACGGGCATGATAATAGTATAAGCAGTAGCCATAGATGAACAAGCCAGTTGATCCACCACAAAGGAATGACCTGGTAATGAAAATGAACCATGTACGGGTCAGTGCTTGGAGCAATAACAACCCTCTAAATCCAACAATATCCAGTGGGAATCATTTAAAAAAGGAAATCTGCTTACACATGCAATTAAGAATTCAACATTTGACCATTCTTAGACAAGGACAGTTCTATAGCTAGTATAATGTACCAAAGTTTGCACTAACTATTTACTGGGTTCCTTAACATTGTACAAAAGTGATATATTTGCATGCAAAATAATGTTTAGTGTAAACAAACCACACTCATACTACTTTGGCCTATAATGTTAAATGGCCCCTTCTACTTATAACAAGTACTCATGCCAGACACTCCAGTCCTCAACACGCAGATAAAGCTACGGGATCCGTGACCGATATGTTTAGTTGGACATACACCTAATAAGCATGCTTTGTAACAAGCATGTGTTGTTTGAAGTTCTCATGAACTATACAGAAGGCTCCTCTATTATGCATAAAAGGCCCCAATGGCGCCTCCCATTTAGCCAAGACAATAATAGATAGAATGAGAAATAAGAATATCTCGGCTTGTCCTCTTATCCTTGAGATGAGAATAGATGAATCCAACCGATGGGGCATGTCTACTTGTATTTATACCTATATATAATGCACGCTAGGTTGGCCTTCAGAAAGAGAACATAATTGAACCAACTCGAGACATCAAACAAGTTTATGCGGTCAAATCATTAAGATGAAAACTGTTGTAATGGCATATAAGGGAGGGAAAGATAATTAGAAACAAAATAGGAGTATGGGCAGAACCGTCCACAAGGAAAAGAAGATAAAGAAGAAGAAAACGAATGAAAACTTGAACATAGAAACACATTACAAGAAGCAATTAAGGAGAATATCAATTCCTGCAGAGTAGCCTTGTTAACATGAAACAGAATGAAGCATTCGGTAGTTAACAGTTTGCACAACCGTTCAGTTAAGAATGATGCAGAAATGACAAAAACACAATTATTAGTACCTACCTCCACCACCATTTATGATCCTCAGCAGCGAGTTGGAAGTACGTCAAAGCCACGGTAATAAAAGCAGTCACGATCACAAGAATGATGAATACTATAAATAAGATGCTGTATATCGTGTAAATTTTGTGACCCCAAACACTTGCAAATATGTAATAAAGTTCAATGTATATTGCACTGAAAGGGAGAAACCCAGCCATAGCCATCTGAGGAAGGGCTCCACGAAACCAAGGCAACGGTGGGATCTCTCTAGGAAATTTTGCTGTCCGCACAGGAGCTTGAAACTCTGACTTGCTATTCTTTCCAGCTATACCACCCAATACCAGCAAAGGTGATGTTACCAGAGTCCAAATAAGAAATATTACCACAATTGTACCAAATGGAAGTGCTGCAGTTGCTCTGTAGGCAATCGCAACAGTATTAAGAAAGCAGAATGTGAGAAACAGGGGTCCACAAAAGAGGCTTCCAGTCAATAACAAATTTCTCACCTGCCAAGTCAAGAATGGAAATTTTGACTAGTGAATTTTTAATAGAAGTTCCAATTACAATAACAATAACTAGTTGTTTGGACAACATGATCAGCCTTATTGGCTACAAGTATATCGATGATTACGAAGAAACATATCCCAATATATACATAATAAACCAAAGTCAATTTCCTTTACTCAGTTTTTTTTTTTTGAACATCATTTCCTTTACTCAGTTTAATCCAAGAATTCTTTTCCCTGGGATGATCAACAAGACAGATTGTGAGAAAGAAGAAAGAAAAAAGAAGAGGAATCTTGTGTGCTGCAGACAAACAAAATGGAATTCCTATGACCATTTTTTTCGATATTCCAGATGAATTTAAATCAAGATTTTATTTATTTATACTAGAGAAATAATAAAGAATTTCTATGGTTTCTGCTTGCATCAAAAACTGCTAAAAGCTTCAAACCAAACCTACCTCCAAATAAAAGTAATGAGATTATTCTACTCTAACAAATACGGACAGGGGACACGAGACGACACGACACAGATACACAGACAAGTGGCGGGATATGTTAAATACATAAATATTTTTATACACATACATGTATCATTCATATATTACATAAAGATATTAAACTATAACTTTGAAATTTCTTAATTTCAACATAAAGTATTACATTTTTCATTCTTAAATTATTTAATATTAGTTTTTAATTTGTTTCACATTACAAATATTACATTTTTACCCCATTCCCAGTTTTGAAAATTACATTACAACCCAATATTTCTTAATTTTAACATAAACTATTACATTTTTTATTCTTAAATTATTTAATATTAGTTTTTAATTTGTTTCACATTTCAAATATTACATTTGTACCCCATTCCAAGTATTGAAAATTACATTACAACCCAAAACGTGTCTCGCGTGTGCCCTCTAAGTGTCGGGTACGTTAGTGTGTGTCTAAAACGTGTCCGACTTAGAAAAAAATAAGTAAAAACTTGAACACAATTTTCCATGTGTCGGGAAGTGTCCGAAAGTGTAGTACTCCTCCCTCCCCCCTTCTCTCTCTCTCTCATGAGGAGGGAGTGTTATTTGATTGAGAAGTACAGACGTTGAAACAACTAAATTACCAATGTCAATTGTCAAAACAAATTTTCGCACAGATTTGACAGAAATACCATTGTTAACTGAAACTACGCACATTTTGCCAGTCATTCTTACAGAAGCCCGGTTTTCTACTGTACCAAGGGGATAAGCACCATAAAATAAGTATTTTCCCAATACAAAATCAGGACCATCACCCAACAGAATGCTTGATGACCATTAAGTTCAAAGCTAAATTTTTCAAAACACAAGCATCCCATTAAACCATGCTTACAATAAAGACAAAATAACTTGACAAGAAATAAGAAATGTATGCTTAAGAGTCAGATAGAAAGCTTCAGTACTGTGAGAGTGAGACTAAATGGCTCTCTCACATGGACACATCTAAATGTATTAAGTAACAAGTACCATTGACAATATGCACCCATGACCCAGCTTTGTTTCTGACATGACTTTTGGCTACCACCCAAGCACGAACATGGGATAAGGTGCCTGAGATCCTTTGGACATGTGCAGCATGCCTTGTAAAATATGTGTACCTTAATGACAAGTTAATATGTTCCCTCCATTACATGGTTGCTTCAAGATGAGTAGAGCGCCCAAGCTGAAATCTCCATGTTACATGAAAACACGATTTTACGCTGGGAACAGAACAAAGTATGTTCATGTCTCCCAAAATTCTTAGGATTTGGGGACTTCATGACCAAACAGACCAAAAATTGACACGTGCACCTAATTTTCAGCAACATAAGCATAGCTAACTAGTACCCTATCCAGAGCCTGCAACTAGCGAATCGGATAAATAGCTAAAGTATGCAATGCTGAAACAAACTCTCAACAATGTATCTGAAAAACACGGGCAATAAAGAAAACTCATGTCTACGTACCCAGTTTGTTCCTTCAAGCTGGCAATAGAAAGAGGTTGCAGTATAGCCTGCTATCCCAGACGTGAGTGCGTATATAACAACGAGGGCAGTAAACAAAGCTCCACGGTTGTACGGATAAAAAACGCCAACAAGAGCAAGTATAAAGATAAAGATAGTACTGAAAAACAAAAAATCATGGTTACCAAATTGCTAAAAATACTCTGATTAAGAGATATAGGGGGCAAAGGGGAAAACTTTGCTCATCAATTAGTGACAAGCAGAGATAAAAATGATCACATAAAAAGCTCTGAAAAGATAATTACAGGGCGAACAGCTGGGTGCCAGAACCAACAGCAGCAGCTAACAAAGATTTGTACTTCGGGAACCTGAAAACGTCACCATGAATATACTTCCACCCGGTTTCCTCTTGATCATCAGCTGTGTCCTCATCATGAGTGTACCTTTAAAGTATGAAAAGACGTAGCTTACAAATAACTTTAAAAGAATTTTCAAATGATTGCATGTGTTTAAGCACTGACATTAAGAGATGGGGAATATTCCTTACTTAACAAAATCATTCTTCAGAACTCGCATGAGAATCGTGGCAAGAAAACCAGTTAAAAGGAGAACTGTCACGCAAGAATTGATTATCGAAAACCAATGAATCTCCAAGTGAAATGGAAGTGAAGAAGAATGCGAGTACTTCTCCATCCTTTTCTCAAAAGGAGTACTAGTTTCCTTCCATTTCACCGTGTACATGAAGTCTATATGAACTTCCTTATCCTCGGTAAGGTCCACAAGGGCATTTGGGTCAGTTTTCGCATTGATCTCAATTACACGATCCACGTTGTAGAAGACCTCGAAATGAATATGATTAAATAGGTAATATTTGTAGTCACTAGGGTCATCCTTGCCTTCCTTGTCAACCTTTCCTATAAAACCCCAAATGGGCAAGTCGTCGTAGTACATTTGGAAGTAGTAATCTTTTATGACAGCATTTCGGAACTGAACAACGTCTTCCTTCTTTAGCTTCTTCTTGCAAACAATTTCAGAGTTTTTTTCAACTAAAAAGTCAAGTTTATAGGGTGCCGTGACCAGCCGATCCCCATTCAACACTTCACCGAGAGCTTCTGTTTTATCTTTCACAACACCTGAAATTGATACCCCGTCAGAGAATAAAAATTAACAATCGGAGAGAGAGAGAGAGAGAGAGAGAGAGAGAGAGAGAGACAGAGAGAACCTCGTGAACAGAACGGGAGATCGAAGTAGCGGTATGTTTCACTAAATCAAAAAGACATACCAGTATTTGATTAGTCAAGAAAATGAAAGAAAAATAATAAACAAGAGCAGAGAACGATATCGTACCACATGTTTTTTTGAAGCTAGCTATCCACGTTACACGTTACTGAACTTTAGAGATTAACACTATAAAACAACTTGGAAATAATTAAAATGCACTATTTGTTGCTGGGACAATGACTGACCATGAAAGCCAGAAAACATGGAGAGTTGTTTAAGAGCTTGAAAGAATATCCAAAACTTCAAAATCATAAAGTTGCAAGAACTGAAAAAAAAATGACTTCATTTTATTTGCAAAGTTTATCTCTCATTCTTAAAATAAACAATACATTCAGTACAGAACTGCTAGAGTTTTTCAATATAGAAATTCATTTTTGCTTTTTTGGTTGTACTACATTAGTAGTCTATTAGAGAACTGAAACACAATACTACAAGCTAGGGAGAAACATATTTCAAAGTTGTGACAATGTACTTGTTCGACCAGCATTAAATAAGTACCAAGAGAGAGAACTTCACCCTTAATTCCCTTACATCAGTCATCAGGCAAGGGACCTTACATATCAGGACATTTCAGCCTAAATGGTTGAAGTCGTTGATGTCTACCAGCTGAGTTAAAAGAACTATGTTGACTTTTTTGTTTGCTTTGGGTTGAAAAAAATTTGCTTAGATTTAGTTCACTTTCCCAACGGTAAGGTTGCCTCACTATGACAGTGTGGGTGCAGCTTTGAGTCAAGGAAGGATACATACATCCAACCCTTCCCCAACCCCAGACCAGAGCCTCGTGCACGTGTAAAACCTTTTTACTTCACTTTCCAAATCTGTCCGTAACCGCATAACCCTACATAAACATAAACATATACGTGTACATATAGATACACGGTATGATCTATGACCCATGCAGATGATAAAGTTTCTTATCCCAGTGTATGCTGTGCTAGAATATATATCATCTCTCTTGTTGGATAAGTTAAAACAAGCCGAGTCATAAGCTTTAATTCCCATCTTCTAAGAAAGAAACCTAGTTTTGGAACTAACGGACGAGATGAGTCGACCGGAACACCATAAGTCCATTTTGAAAACGAGGCTAATCCAATTATTCATACAATTGTGCTTCAAAAGAAAGCACGCCACTGAGCTATGTTACATGGACTAGGGCGCAAGTATCGGGTGCACCCAGTCCAAGCGTCGCACCTTCCTAAACTTAAATCTTATGATACTGGGATATGTGTCCCCAAATTGGATATGGGTATGGCCGTATGGGAATACTTCCTGAAAACTGGTTTGTAGTTCATATTGCATAATTTTTTCAGATTATGTACCACAAATTATACTATTTCGAAAGGTATTTAAACAGAAGGGGTTACGAAAAACATGTATTTGCTATTTCTTGTCCCCGTGAAATACTCGAAATATTGCTTTTCTAGCTAATTTGATATTCGTTTTTTTGTAAATATCATTAACAATTAGAGATTCCGAGTGCCCAAAATGGATACCGGTGTCGGACACATCAGCACGAGTACTTGAGCCAAAATGAATAATCCATGTAACATAGCGCCTATTTTTTTGTTTTTCATAACTCAGGCGTCCGAACCAGTTTACGCATATATTAGTTTTTACTAATAACTCAGTTTATCGAGCCAACTTATGCACATAGACGAACAAAATCACAGCGCGGAGATGGGCATATTTTATTTTCATAAATCAAGATGCCTGAGCCAGCTTACGCATATATTTGGGTAATCATATATCACGTTTTCTAATAACTCAGTTGTTCGAGCCAGCGCATAGTAGATAACGAAGAAGAACAAAATCATACCGTGGAGACACACATACTATTTTTTAATAACTCAGGTTAATAATTCAGGTCTCCGACCCAATTTACGCGCGTAATAGTTAACGGAGACGGACAAAATGAGACGATAGGGGGGGAATAGATCGATTACCTAGGGTTGTGGAAAGGGCCGACCTTGTTGGCGTAGAGAGGGACGGCATCTTCGATTTTGTATTTGTGATCAGACGCGTCTGATCTCACCTGAGTTGCACTGCACATGATGGTGAAAAGTGCGACGGCAACGAACCACCAGTCCATGGTCTTCTTCTCCGTTTTCGCTGGACAGCACTTCCACTGGGAAGGTTCCACTGCAGGAGAGAGAGAGAGAGAGAGAGAGAGAGAGAGAAGAGTGATGATTACTCTGGTGGGGTTCGAAACGGAAGTAGTGAATGAGGAGTGGGAGAGTGTGTCCACGCGCTTTCCTAGAGAGTGGAAATGTACACTATTCGACGTGACTTCCAAACGGCAGCGCCGGCAAAAATTTGCGAAAGTTGAATGTTTCGGAAACATTTCTAATTTAGGCAGATTTTTTTGTGTCATTTATTTTGCGCAGAGATTTTGGCACATCATTTTTTGATAATGCCACATTCTGTAAGTGTATTTTTTGGGTGTAAAAATACACTTACAGGGTGTGGCATTATCAACAAATGGTGTGGCAATATCATTTCCCTTTATTTTTTTTAAAAACCTCATTAGTTAATTTTGTCATAAAATTTTGTGGATTATTAATTTTTTTTTGTAAGAGTAATTGAAAAGATAAAAAATTTGACCAAAATTTTAATATTTTATTAAATAAAGACAAAAATAAGTCACAAAAGTTATGAGTTTTGAAATTTTTTGACCTTTTGACTTATTTTTGGGAAATTAATTTTCACGTTCCTCTTTTAACCATTTACACTCCTTCTTCTTTTTTTCCAATGCACGGGAATTTTTTTATCTTGTCCTTTATTCAATACATTTTTCTACACATTCAAGGATAATATGGACAAAAACAAAAAAAGGAGTGTGAAAATCATTTTTCTATTTTTGTCTTTATTCAAAAATTGTGAGTTTCAATCATAAATTTTTACCTTTTCAATTCCTTTCGTTGAGACGAATCAATAATTTACAAAAGTTTGACGCAAAACTATCAACATCCAAAAAAAATTTAATAAAGAAAAACCAATCTGAACGAAATGACCCGTTCGTAAAAATACCAATCTGAAACCATTCCCCTAATACCAATCTGAACAAAACGAGCGGTTCGGATCATTTTTGTAGAATCTGAGACAGATCCAAAATCCGCATGTACGCGCTTTATGTACATTTAGTGACGCTGGACGTGGACGTGATTGAATGAAATTTTTTATGATACAGAAAAACAATTGATAAATAATCCAAAAGAGTTGAAAATAGGTTACTTGAAATTTTTTTGAAGTCATAAATTGCTCCAAAAATATAATCAAATTCTTGCCAAGCGAATCGATATCAAATATTAGCCACTCTCTAGTAACGTGAATTGCTTAACGATCTCCACAAGATATACAAATTCGATCGATCGCAAACAAAAATTTTAACATACCAACACAATTCGAACTCAAAATAGTTTGTCTCGTTAATCAACTCTACTAGAACTTCAAATTTGTAATGAAAAGAAATCGATTTGGAACTTCAAAGCCGCGTGCGCTGTTACAATGGGAAAATAGTACATGAAATGAAAAAAAAAAAAAAACACAGCAAAAGGCATCTTTATTTTAAACACTGCAACATTTGCATTTTCTAAATGGAACAAAAATAAGTTACAAAAAATGACTAAAAACTAGGATACCAGTATAAAATGGAGTAATGCGAAGATGATGTCAAAAAACGGAGTCGTTTCCAGTTTTCATGAAACACAGTCGTATTCGGTACAAGCTTCCTCATTCCTTAGAAATCCTGCTTTCCCACATGTTCCTTTATGATCAATGATCTGGCTGCACATTTCATATAGAGCAAGCCGCTGGACGTAGAAGGCTAACCATCCAATATTCTACTCGCATTTGATTGAACGGTAGATATGGCGGACAAAGAACAGAGATGCACGGAATCCTATTGTTCCGAGCATGAGAAAGAAACCATAGCATATGCAAGCCATGTAGCCGAAGAAGAACGAGGTTTGCATGAAACCAGACATATCTGATCTTGCGTGGTAGTAGTACAAGCAGTAGGCATATATGAATATACCGGTCGATCCACCACAAAGGAAAGACCTGATAAGAACACCAAAAGGATGTGTAAGTGCTTCAAAAAGCACATCAAATCCCAAAAATGCCGAGAAAAAGCCAAAAACCAGCCACGGTGTATCAAGCACCCATTGGCATATAATAATCTGAAAGGGAGACATGATACATATAGCAATTGCGAATGTAGTACCGGGACATACATCATGACAAAAAGAACTGATCTTTTGACAAACAGGGCAGTGGAAAAACCACCAGTGTGTTGATGTTTCCTGAGTTTGTTAAACTGTGGCAGGTCTCCTACAAATAACCACCTTTGGGGTGAATTACTTGTATAATCCACGATTCTTACATATACTTCTGTTTTCTCTACACCACATGGAACAAGTACTGTTTTTTTCGTTTGTAGGGAAAAAAAATTACCCAATATCCAACTCAAACAAGTTATGAAAATATTAGTAGAGTGAGGTTCAATGTAAAACTAAATTCATCACATTGAAAGGGAGACAATAAGCAAACCATTGGACTGAAAAGTAGGGCTGCTCGCGGTCCGGTTCGGTTCGGATTTCTAGGAATCCGAGGACCGAACCGCTAGTCACGGTTTTTACAAAATGAAATCCGTGTCCGAACCAAAAGTCCTACGGTCCGGTTCCAATCTGATCCGTGACTTGCGGATCGGTTACGGTTTTGTCCACGGATTTTAGCAAAAATAAAGCTCAAGTATATATCCAACAATAAAATAGGAAAATGTTACATTCAGAATTAAGTTTAACACTACCAGAAAGTACTTGTTACATAAACTACCAAGGGCTTATTTTAGAAATCAAATTCAAAAGAATCTAAAACACTAATAGGATTGTATCATTATAATACATTACATAACATAAAAGAACCGGAAGAGATACGAACTACTGAAATTCAACTAAGGTTACCTATAATTTTTACGGAAAAAACTACAATTTACTCCTTATATTTTATGTACATCTACACTATATCTCATTATTAAGATAAAATACTAAAAGAGTAAATTACAGTAAACCCCCCTCAACTAATCCGAATTTTCACTTAACCCCCTCCGACTACAAAACCCAACAGTGTGCACCCTCTAACTATCCAGAATTGACACTTAACACCCTTTTGTTAGGTCTCCGTAGGAAAAATGCACCGACGGCCGTCTCCGGCCACCAGGTGGCCGATCTGAGCCGTCCAAAATTTAAAAAAAAAAAATTGAGTGGGCTAGTGCGGGAATCAACGGCATCCGACATGCATAGATGCTCAATCTAAACACCCCATTTAAATTCTTGGGGTGTTTGGATCGAGCACCTTCGCACGTCGGATGCCGTTGATTCCCGCACTAGCCCACTCGGTTTTTTTTTAAAAAATTTTTGGACGGCTTGGATCGGCCGCCCGGTGGCCGGAGACGGCCGTCGGTGCATTTTTCCTACGGAGACCTAACAAAAGGGTGTTAAGTGTCAATTCTGGATAGTTAGAGGGTGCACACTGTTGGGTTTTGTAGTCGGAGGGGGTTAAGTGAAAATTCGGATTAGTTGAGGGGGGTTTACTGTAATTTACTCATACTAAAATTGGTGGAAAAAAGTGTTAACATTACTAACAATTTATTATATAAAAACACACATATATATATTATTTATATAAAATAAATATCTCACGGTCCGGATCGGTTAATCCACGGTTTCGTAATGAAAATCCATGGACCAAACCACGAGTCACGGTTTTCTAATTTTTCAATCCGTGTCCGGACCATTAATCCACGGACAAAATCCAAAAGGTACGGATCGGTTCGGTCCGGACCGGTTTCACGGTTCACCGGATTTTTTGAGCAGCCCTACTGAAAAGTGGCTAATGTACCAATTGATAATTTCATTTTGAAGAAAATGTAAAATAAAAACTCATGAGATATACTTCACAACTCACAACACAGAAATAATAGAAACTGGTGAACTGCACACGTACCTCCACCACCACTCATGATCTTCAGAAGCGAGTTGAAAATATGTCAAAGCCACCGTAATAAATGCAGTCACAATTACGAGAATGATGAAGACTACAAATAAGATGCTGTATATGGTGTAGATCCTGTGACCCCAAACACTGGCGAATATATAGTAGAGTTCAATATATATTGCACTAAAAGGCAGAAACCCAGCCATTGCCATCTGAGGAAGAGTTCCACGATACCATGGCGATGGTGGGATCTCTCTCGGATACTTTGTAGTCCGTACAGGAGCCTGAAACTCGGCCTTGCTATTCTTTCCAGCTATACCACCCAAAACTAGCAAAGGTGATGTGACTAGAGTCCATATAAGGAGTATAACAGCAATTGTACCTACTGGCAGTGCAGCTGTGGCACTGTAAAAAATTGCAACGGTGTTGAGGAAGCAGAACATGAGAAGCAGAGGCCCACAGAACAGGCATCCAGTCAACAACAGATTTCTCACCTGAAAAAGTTAGGGTTGCAAGTTGGATCAGCACATTTCCACTTGATTTAGGTAGCAGTGACCAGTGAGCATGTCTAAAAAGTAAAACAAAGACAACAGTAGAACATTGGCTATGCCGTATATGGTGTAAAACCCATTTTAGGAAAACTTCCAAAAGAAACGGAAGTTGGATACAATTTGATGATTTTGGAGAACAGATTTGTACGAGCCATTACTACCATGACACAAGAATGAACACCAAGGTATCCACCCCAACCACCAAGCAACAAGACCTCAGTTGCAATGTCATTTGAAATGGTTTAACAAGTCTGTACCTGACACTAGGCTGAGCTAAAGCAATCTTACTACCACTATATTTTCAGATATGAAAAAAGTGCCCTCTTCCTCTTTGACGTCAATGCTTAATTATGCTACAATATTGAACGAAGTAGGAGGATTTCTCAACTCAATATAATCACGTTAGCTTTCCATGGTCCTATATTACATAAAGAGGAGTACTTTACGAGAATTTTTACTAAACCTGTCTCTCGCGAGAAATCAGACTCTACCGTCAAGACACATTAATACAAGAAATCCAAACTATGCGCACGGTGTGTGAACATCAGGAACTTGATGAGACAAGAAACAAATGTGAGCTCAATTATATGTGAGAATATTATCCAACACAGTTCAGAGATCCACTAAGTACAAACATATAGAATATTTTTCTTTCCATCTTTCTACTCTTGTTGAATCCGAAAAAGTTCACAAACATGACAAAGCTGCAAACACAAGGCTAAACAAAGTTGATATAAACTGGGCACAACTCTTGAAAGTAAATCAAGATAACAGCACAATAATGTCCAAGGCCACATACCCAATTTATTCCTTCCAGCTGGCAATAGAAAGTAGTCGCTGTATAGCCTGCAATCCCTGATGTTAGCGCATATATGACAACCAGTGCAGTGAACAGAGCTCCCCGGTTGTATGGATAAAAAACACCGACCAATGCTAGTATGAAGATAAAAGTTGTACTGACAGAAAATGCAGAAAAGACAAAAATCAGTCACTGAACAAAGTGACTTGCACAATCAAGCTGCATCCAATAGAACAAGACAGCTTTTAAAAACATATTTACAGGGTGAATAGCTGGGTGCCAGAACCGAGAGCTGCAGCAAGCAGTGACTTGTACTTTGGGAACCTAAAAACATCACCATGGATGTACTTCCACCCAGTTTCTTCTTGGTCATCAGCCGCCTCCTCATCATTAGCGTACCTTTGGTCAAATAAAAACATATGCATATAATCACGTAAAATTATGGAAGAAAATGGTAATATAAAATAGAAGACAAGTGTTCCTTACTTGACAAAATCATTCTTTAGGACTCGCATGAGAATCGTGGCAAGAAAACCAGTCAAGAGGAGAACTGTCACACAAGAATTGATTATTGAAAACCAATGGATTTCCAAGTGATGCGGTAGCGAAGAAGACTGTGAGTACTTCTCCATCCGCTTTTCAAAAGTAGTTTCAGTTGCTTTCCACTTGACAGTGTACATGAAATCTGCATCAATTTCCTTATCCTCGGTGACGTCGATAAGGGAACTAGGGTCAGTCCGCGCATTAATCTCAATAACGCGATCCTTATTGTAAAAAATCTCAAAATAAAGACGCCTAAATAGGTAGTATTTGTAATCCCTAGGGTCAGCTTTGCCTTCCTTGTCAACCTTTCCTAAGAAACCCCAAAGGGGCAAATCGTCATAGTACATTTGGAAGTAGTAGTCTTTTGTGACAGCACTTCGGAACTGCACAACTTCATCCTTCGTCAGCTTCTTTGTACAAACAATCTCAGAGTCTTTGTCAACTAAAAAATCAATTTTATATGGGGCACTGACTAACCGGTCTCCATTCAATACTTCACCCAGAGCTTCCTTTTTCTCTTTGACATGATCTGGCATAAAGACCCAATCTCACAGAAATTACTAACGAAAACAAACAATTATTGTAAAACAGAAAGGATAAAAAAGGATGACTGTTTTTGAACCTGGAACACAGAAAGGAAGATCAAAATAGCGGTATGTTTCACTGGAAAAAAGAAGGAACACCCCATTAGCTGATCATCAATAAAATATCTCACATTAGCTTCCATTAATTCGAGAACTAACCCCATACAAAATCAACAAAATGTAATGCATTATCTTTTATTGTGATTTTCCCACTAAATCAGACGCATAATTTACTATCTATCTTGAAGTGGCTCAAATTCAATTGATAAATAAACTAACTCACTCAACCCATTTCATTGCCGTTCAAGATCTCCATATTACAAATTCTTACAAGACTGTTGACAAAATGACACAATCAATTCACTTGTAAAATAGAATGTTCTCTTACGAAGCTCATCTCTATGACCTCAACGGCTTAACCATATAATTGCCTGTATGGATTTATAACCTTCTTTATCTTGTATTTTTTCTAGGAGTGATGATATATTGCTACCCTCATTTCAATTGTCTCCCTCCCTCTACGTGATTTTTAGCATATTGAGGTCGCCTAACAGCAAACCAAAATGCAGCCTATTTCATAAGTAGTAATATCAAGTCATCTTGGGCTCAACTGAACTCCAAACTCCAGCCTGATACGAGTTCAAATGAAGAAGCTTTTTTACGGACGATCTAAACTCAAGCATGAGAATGCTATTTCTAATATCTTGAATTTATTGAATTAAACAACCTAGGTTTCTTGCAAATCACGAAACACGATGCCGTGGATAGACCTCACAGGTCAAAACTCAAAACAGATTCAAGTAGCCGATCCGAATTGATTGGGACCAAAGGTTTTAAATATCGACCGCTATGTCTCATATCGGCCAATACATAACGGTTTGTGAGTCATCCAATACCGTTACACCCCGATATACTGGTGATATGACAAATCACATGCGTCGCCGGTTCCCATTACGTATTAGTTGGTTTCTAATTCAAGGGGCCGATACTCGACTGTTACAAATGATTTGAGTTTAAAATCACTTCACAAAATTCACGATCACGACAACCGATTTCTGTTACATATCGCTCGATATTTCCAGTACTGTTACACCGCGACCGTTACCTTGAAGTGTCCCAATACAGTTATTTAAAACCTTGATCGGGACTTAACGCTCGGTTTGGTTTAGTCATAGGTAATGCATACTTTGCTCAGATCCTGATCCACCACCTACTGGGCCCCAACACATAATTTCGCAAATACCATTCTGTATTTGTATCCAACAAGATTCAAAAAGCATGCACATTCAGTAAATAGATCCCAAAAGGTCAAATGCTAGGAAAGTACTTGCAACTGAGAAGAATATATCATGATAAAAACCAAATGATGATGGATAGCTATCAAGATCTGCACCTAGGGTTTTGAAAAGGGCCGACTTTGTTGGCGTATAGAGGGACCGGGTCGCCTTTGTTGTACCTGTGATCCGACCCGTCCGATCTGACCTGCGTTAGGCTGCAAGTTACGAGCAATGATATTGCGACGGCGGCGACGAAGAACCCCGCCATTTCTCTCACGAACCCTCGGGGAGTTCTAGAGAGAGTGATAGAAGATGAAATGTAGAGAGAGAGAGAGATAGCACAGGTGCAATGCAAGCCAGGTCTCCAATGGACGAGTACATGGAGAACTGTCCAACTGTAGAAGGAGTATAATAGTGGAGGTTTGATTCAAAGGCAATTCAAGGCAGGTTTGATTCAAGGCAGCGCAATGCAAGCCAGGCCTCTAATGGAGCAGTATTTTTTGTCTGGAGATTGGACCCTAACTCACATAATCCGCTCGGGGTACAATTACGAGAGCGCGAGCGTGAAAAGTTTTTCCGAACGACTAAAAACTGGCGAGAGCAAGAATTGAGAGCGCAGGCGACGAGGCGCAGACTATTTTGAAAGATTATACGTGACTAAGGTTGGACCTTGATCAAGCATTTTTATTTTAGTTTTTGAAATGGAAAATGCTAACCTCAACTTATTGGACAATGGTTAATGTGCCAAAATTGCATTATTGATATCTGTAAAATGTGTAAAAATATCCAAAAAAAAAACACATTGATATATGTGAAAAGTAAATTTAATTTGTTTGACATTAACTGTGTATTATGCATTACTCATTGGGCTGAAGGTAGCATAAACTGTTTTGGAATTAATGTCTGTGTGTTCTTAGATTTTGCAAGAAAAAAAAGTATTTACGTCAAATTTTGTAAGACTAATGATTTGTCTTGACGAGAAAATTCAAAAAGAATTTTTTTATAATTATAGTTGTAAATTTTTGATTAAAAATGAAAACTCGAAACTGGTGTTTATATGTTTGTTTTTCTAAACTTTTTTTAATTCTGGTTCATATTTTTAATGTTTTCTATTCTTTTCTATCGAGGCAAATATTTAATTTTGAAATATTTTCAAGCATAATAAAATTCTCCGAAATTTTTTTCAAGCATAAAAATTCTCCAAATACTAAAAGCACCTACTTATTTTTGGGTTGACTTTTGTTTATTTTTTTGGCTCTTTTTGGCCGCCCTCGTGGGATGTGAATTAGACTGTTTGGTTAAGAAGTCATGTGTTGGGGTGTCTATTCGGAATTTTTTAATTTTTATTTTGTATCGGACTGGTACCACACAAGTGTACCCGTCGGAGATCCGGAACATCCAAACGTGCTTTGGACGGTCCTTATTCTAAAGAGAGAAGGAAGAGAGAGAGTGGTGGTCCGGTGGAGTGAGGAAGAGAGAGAATAAATCTTAGCCGTTTGGAATCGCAAACGAGTACCGTCACGTGATACCGTCACGTGATACCGCTCGACACCCAAAAATTTATCGTGTTTATCAAATAGTAATTGTTTTCTAAGAAAGAGAATGAGCACATGACTAGTTTAATTAATCCAACTTGGGCGCTATTTGTGACCCCTTCACATGCCTACGAATAAAATAAATTCGATGCTCAGATGGCATTCTCTTACTTTATACACAGTTGACTTATCCCATGACCAAGACGTACAAGTACAACCAAACGAATTTAAAAAAAAAAATTTCAATTTGATTTCCCATCTTTTCCTATGAATTTGTCTCATAGATCAGGGCATTAATATGCGGTTTTCATAGATCCAAGCTTGGGTTTGTTTTGCGCAGTACTATAGCTCTTGTTGATACGTGCTATAGGTTGGAGGGGATTGTAATCGGATTGGCAGCGAAGAGAGATTAATAGCGAGGTTGGTGATTCGGTTTTAATGTAGAAATTGTATAGGAATTATTATAATCATGTGTTTTTTTTTTTTTGGAGGAATAAAGAAACTCAGATCCCATCTTTTGGTAGTCTCCCATTTTGAGGGATTTGGCGGACTTGTAAGCCTTTCTTTAGAAAAAATGCAACCAAATAACGGATTAGTGGACGTACGGAACCCCGTAGTCTAATGACTTCAATCCCCCTCTAAAGTAGGCATCGAACAGAGATGGTTTCTCAAGATTAGTTTAGGTGTGTACAAATTAACCCGAACAGCTGAGTTTAAAAAAAAAAACCCCAAAGATTGTATTACCAGTCCATGGCAAGTGCTTGTTTTGAAATTGCAAATGAAGGATGAGATTTAAAGCTTGGTTTCCATTTTCACCTTTGTCAATGACAGGTCATGTGCAACACAAGACAAGGCCAAAAAGGCTAATATCATGGCCTAAACCATTGACCACTCTTTACAAGATCAATAACTGATCTTTTTTCTTTTATTATTATTATTTGAACAGAACTTGAAAAAATTAAAACCACAAAGAGGTCTGAAAAACAGTTTTCGAACAAGGCAATATAAACAAATTTCCAAAAACTGCTGAAAAAATTAATTGAACGAGAAGTACTGTGATACGCAAAGAACACTTTTTTCCCGGTCGCCCTTAAGCTTTCCTTGTTATCTTCTTCTAGCTCAGAGGAAGAATGGATAAAATGCTATCAAATGGTGGGGGGCTATCTAGTATTACAAAGGAAAATCCATTTTGGCTTCAAAAGAGAAGAAATCCATTGGACAGGCAAATTCACACATCTCTTACAACCGACATCTGAGCATCTCGATGATAGGTTAGCCATTGCTTCGTTTAACGGTTAACCTAGGCAATTTCGTCTTTGTCCTAGAACCCATGCACCTTGAATTCCTAATACTATTACTAATACCTAGTCCATCTGGGGAACCCAGAATTACTTCTACCTAAGTCCATGTGGGGATTATGAATCCACTCATTGGACTTGGGCCTGATTGCCCATTTCATGGCTTCGTAGTCCAGAGAGACTGCTTTTGGGTTACCAAGCAGGGGATTGGTGGCCCTTGAGATTGTTTAGTCTAATACTTGGGTCAAGAAAATTATCAAACGGGCCTTTAAGGTTAGCATTAGCAAAGTGCTCTAATGTTCTTATTTTGTAAGTACTTATTTTGTATTTTACGAAACAGATCGTTCTCTCATAATACATCACATTTAATTTAAAAAATAAGTATTTATTTTCCTTAGCAGAAACGAGGACCGTACTAAAACTTAGGATATAATTCAAGTGGTAAAAGAGGGCTAATAAGTATTCTTTCTTCTGTTTTTTTTTCAAGTAAGAGGGCTAAATAAGAAACCGAGTAACATATACTACTTTTGTGGTGTTCTTGCACTGCCTAAAACAAAAAAAGAGTTGTCTTTCTAAAGACACGTATCGAATCTTGAAATGCGTGATAGGGTTAATATTCCAACCAAACGGTTAATAAAACTTAGTCGAGTAAGCTGGTTCGAACACCAACTGCGGCTAGCTTAGTTAGTCAGAACTTTTACATCTCACTAGGAGGTCAAGAGTTCGAGTCTCCCCACGTGTGGATATAATGTCCTGGGAATTGTATACATGAATGTAGTGATCTCTCATCGATTTACTCTGATTTTTAAAAAAAAACACCTGAGTTATATATTAGTCCGTTTCCCATGCGGACCTCCCATTCACTAGTTTCGTCTCTTATACGGTCTGGCTGATTTTCTGTATCTCTTTTTTGGGTGGTTATCAGTAACTGTTGTATGGCTTGAACTGTATCTAGGTGATTTTTGTAGATGTCGTATGACTTATTTAAATGAATTGAATAGGTATGCTTTTTCCATGGATAAAAAAAAGATAGGAAAAGAAATGATAGGAGAATTTTCGTTTTGTTCTTTTGATGAAACTCTCTACCAATAGTTGATGTGTGAACATGAACTTTTCATAATTCTATCGACCAATTTGAAATCCTAGCACAAAACCCAAATGAATGGACAAATAAAACAAACTTTTAGCATCTTCGGACACTTGGATGTATTGACGATTGAGACTTATAGCTAGTATATTAAGGTACGAGCTGAATTTCCGTTTGACCAAATATATATATATATATATATATATATATATATATATATATATATTAAGGAACAAGATACTGTTCGAATTTTGATTTAACTTGGCAGATATGGACGTACGCAACAATTATATATGTTTAAGTAAAAGCGATTAAGTATGAAACTAATAAACACGAGATAAAATCTAGGTTTGTAAACAATTGTATACATGTACGGAGTATTTTCTTTCCTTATTGTTGTCTCTCCTCTAAAGAAGCCCTTTCGTACTGTAAATTAAACTACAGTGAAAAATAAATTTGGATTGAGAGTATAGTAAGATTCTTATTTTTCAAGTTCTTAATTCTGCAATAAGAACTAATAGGAATAGTCCTCTCTATGAGAGGTTTCGTCTTGCTCTGCAAGTTTGTCTCCGGCTAGCCTTGGCGGCGGAGTTTTTTCATCTCCCTTACCCCCCTTCTTTCTTTCTATCCTTCCCTCTCTTCGCCCCCATTGTCTCCCTCTATACCCTCTACCCTTCTTCCTTTTAGCCATACACAGATCTCAGTCTCTCCTCTTAGACTCTATTAGTGTGGTTGGTCCGGTCTATGGACTTCCATTTTGCTCTCATGGGTTTCCAACTGTCTATGTTTAGTCTTTTACATCTTTCAGATTAATAACACTTCTCTCCTTTTGTCAAAAAAAAAAAAAAAGTACTTCTTACTTTACGAGACAAGTCATTCTCTCAAAATATAAATACTTATTTTCCTTAGCGGAATGGGTCCTAAATCACGCGATAAAAATTACAGAATCAAATTCATAACTTGATGCGCACTTAACAACTTACATGAATTCTCTCTCACTTTCTATCAACTTTATCCATATTAAATTCCTGACTGGTCCAAAGAATATTGAGTTCAGAGAGGAAAAAAAGGTAAAATGTACTAAGAATAAATAGCTTTTTGATGGGAAAAAGAGAGAATAAATTGCTTTACTTGCATTTGCAGATTGTGAAAACAATGGGCTGGTTGGTTTCTCTTTGTGGGCGTCCGGTTTTTGAGTTGGTGTCAACTGTCGACTAAACCACTATGCTAAATTCCTCTACCAAAAAGTGGATCGGACCATGTTATTCGGATTTACCGATTTTTATCATACCGACGACGTTTCATTCAAATTTCTGCCCTATAAATTTTCAATACAAGGATATTGACCTACTATGATGGTGACGGATGACGGAAAATTATGGTTTGATTTTGGAGATTCGTTTTTTAGTAACTAAGAAAAAGAGATTTTAATTGATTCTTGATAATAATAAAAAAGAAGGTGGTAGAGCCAATTACTCCAAACAACTATATATTGGGCCAAGCCCGAGGGTGCTATTGGATAATAGGATAGCAATCATATCTCGAGATCAATTCTTCAAGTTTATCAAAATCGTTCTATATTAAATTCTAAATAACTAGAATTAATTTTTTTTAAATCCCATGGTTATCTCTCATATTTGGCCCTCTTGACTTCAATTTCTGAATCTGGTCTTGCTAAAGCTAAAAACATTAAAAAAAAAAAAAAAAACCCTGCTGAAATTCCTTGAGAAACCCTGCTCTAACCAAAAAACAGAAAAAGAAAAACTTTGTGCTGAAATTCCTTTAGGAAACTGATTTTCGCACTCTAAGATTTACTGCAGGCGCTCCACCTTTTTATTTTTATACTGTGATCAGAAGTGCGATCTTGTCATGGAGCCACTTGGAGCAATGTAAAGGATCGAAGTAACCAATGAGGAATAATAAATTGGAAAGCTCCAAATTAGGAGAAGTTTTTTGGTGCAAATTTGGTACCATCACATGGTATATATTCAGAGCGCAGTCGGGCCGTCCAAACGTGTATTGGATGGTTCAGATCTGAACACTCTCGCTCCTACTCAATCGAATCAACCGATTGCTCTATCTCATCATTTTCTTTCTCTAAAATCCTAACCGTCCAAAACACGTTCGAATGCTTCAAATGCGCGCTCGAGTTCCACATTAACTATACCACCTACAAAAAGTGAAAACTCCCCTCCCACTAGTTCCTTCAAGAACACTCCTGACTCCTCAATCTCCTTCTCCCTACAAAAGAATCAAAACCCCTCCGAACTCCCAAGCACAAAAAAAAAACCCATAAGAGGTTTGGCGGCACAACTCAAATACTTCATTCCTAGAGAGAGAGAGGAGAGAGAAAGAGAGAGATGGGGAAGGCACGTACAGTGGGGATTGGCATGGACTATTCACCAACCAGCAAATCAGCCCTCCGATGGACTATCGAGAACCTGATCGAACCAGGTGATCTCGTCGTGGTCGTCCACGTTTTGTCTTCCAAATCTGATCCTACCAATAAGAAGCTGTTCGAGGACACCGGATCACGTACGTAAATCTACCAGAATTTCTATCTCCTGTTGATTTTAATTTGTAGTTGAACTGCGTTACTCTCTAGCTCTCTCCAAAGGCTGTAAACGAATCGAGCTCGTTTTGTTCGTAACGAAACTTTTAGCTCGTTTTATAAATAAGTCGAGCTTAAACTAGCCGTAGCTCAGCTCGGATAGATATAACTTGTATCGTATGCATTGATTCCGCAATTTTTGTAATAAACTGTATATCATTATGACTGAGTAATTAAATTGTGGAGTATCTTCTTTATTTTTGTTTAGCTTTGGTACCTCTGGAGGAATTTAAAGACATTAATGTGTGCAAGAAATATGGGCTCATCCCTGATCCAGAGGTTCTTGATTTGCTTGATACCGCCTCAAGGACTAAAGCGGTACTCTCTCTCTCTCTCTCTCTCTCTCTCTCTCTCTCTCTCTCTCTCTCTCTCTCTCTCTCTCTCTCTCTCTCTCATTTGTCTCGTACAAATTATAAATTTTCGGTATTGTCGTTTTTCTTTCTGAATTTTTATTAGTATTGCGCAGAATATTTTTAGACTAAACATTCTTCTTGACGAGAATCAAAAACTTTAAAAAAAAATCCACTAAAATCGAAATAATTCAAAAAAATTAAGATAAATTTTAAGTCTAAATTTTATTGTCTATTCTCATCGTTTTGATTGCACCTAGAGACGAATCCTTTATTCAAAGTATTTTGACCGAAAAGAAGAAATTAAGATGAGAATAAGCCAGTCTTCAAAAATAATTCATTTAGCCTAGACACATTTTCTCGATCAGCTGACGCTTCTATATACAGAACTTTGTATAACGTGGGCAATTTTGAATCTGTATACATGTGTGTGTGTGTGTATATAAGGTGGTTAATTTTGTTTTTAAATAGGCTAAGGTGGTGGCCAAGATATATTGGGGGGATCCAAGGGAGAAGCTGTGTGATTGTGTGCAGGATCTAAAGCTTGATTCACTTGTTCTTGGAAGCAGAGGTTTAGGGGCCATTAAAAGGTAATTAATTTGCCTTAATCACATTTCAATATTTCTCCTTTCAAACTGTTCAACATAGTAAATTCCCGCCTATCTTTAAGATGTTTGTAATTAGTCAATGTGCATTTAAGCTGACTGGGACATCTAGAGAAATGTCCAGTTATTTTTCCTCTAGGAAACCAAGATGGGTTAATTCTTTGTTGTTACATCATCATGGTCCATGGAGTTAAAAAGTGATGTTTCTAGAGAAATGTCTTTATAGCTAGTTAATTTGATTAATTACGTTTAATTAGTACATCAATTCAAGCAATAGTACTAGAGGTAATGATTAATACGATCACAGGTCAATATATTATTAGATGGCATGCTTTGGTGGCAAGACGAGATAATGCACTCATAATCTGGATTGAGTTGAGTGTGTCCCCTAACATTATTACATGGCATATATGCTTTAATTTGGTGGCAAGAAAAATTAATAAGCACTACTATTATTAATTGTACTGATTGAAACAAAATCTGGTGACATTTAACTTGTGAAAAAATGTTTCTAAGGTCATGATTAATGAGTTGCCCTTCCTGTATTCATGAATTTTTGGATCCGCCATGCTTGCTAGCTAGGGATAGAAATATGTGTGCGTCTGCTGTCTAGTGCCATGATCAGATTGAGTCTTGTATGTGCATTTATGGAACCTTTTTTGCTAAGCCAAATGGCTGGAGGGGTCGACCAGGCATGACGACCTGCTCCTGGATAGAGTTGTACAAACTTGTAGCGAATCCCCAAAAGAGGACCGAAACTCAAAAGTGAGCACTGCATCACCTGAGGCCAAAGCGCTCAACGAGGAGGGATCAGAAGGGTCTAAAGACCCGAGCAGTGAGGCCACCGCCCCTAGGGTTCTAGGGGGCGTTGATGGCATGCCTCAAACCCGCGATCTATTGATCCCACAAAAGACGTGCTGACCACCAAGCCACCTCCCAGGTGGTCGCATTTATGGAACCTACATACATTGATTGGTTAGTTAGAATTTGTGTCTCAATCGTAATTGTTACATAGAAATATATATGTATTACTATATTAACATATGATCCATGTACAAAAATTTCATAACTCACGTCAAATGTGTACAATATGAAATTCTTGAATTATATATATATATATATATATATATATATATGTATTACTATATTAACATATGATCCATGTACAAAAATTTCATAACTCACGTCAAATGTGTACAATATGAAATTCTTGAATTATATATATATATATATATATATATAAAACATTGGCAGAGAAGTTCTTAAATATCTACTAATTTATAAATTTATAATATGTAATTTTTACATGCATATATGCTGCAGGGTGTTGCTTGGGAGTGTGAGCAACTACGTGGTGCAAAATGCTGTGTGCCCAGTCACTGTAGTGAAGGGTACCAACATGCCCAGGCCTTAATTTTCTGGTCCCATTTATATCAACCGAACTCCAAAGAGAGAGAGAGAAATGGGAATTAAAGTGGAGAGTAGATGGAAGCAATTATTATTGTTGATGGGGGAAAAGCTTAATTACTGGTTAATTAAGGGTTCTATATGTGTTTGTAGCAGCTGGTTTGTTGTTTCTATCTCTTTTGGGTTTTGCTTATCATGTGTAAGTATCTGTGTAAGAATATTGGGTTTGTATTACTAGAATTTGTTCTAGGCATGATTATATTATGAGTTTGGCATTATACGTATCCAAAGTCGCATAATTTGCGTGTGCGTGCGTGAGCACAAGCGCGAGCGTGGAAGTCTCTCTGAAACATATTCCAAAATGCCAATATTCCGTAAGAGTGAGGATTTAGAGCACGAGCACAATGCGAAGATTGAGAGCGAAAAGACTGGACATTTAAATGAATTTTTTGACTATGGTATGATACCAAAATTATAGCTAGTGGTTATCCTTAGGTAATGCACATGCAAGAGTGAATGAAGATTAGATGCAAGCAAAAAAATTTCGAATGCTGCTTTTTCAATGGGTGGATAAAATTTGGGTTTTCAATTAATGATTGATGAAAAGTGTCCAATTCATGATCATAAGAATCAATGAATCATTTTGCAACAAAATCTGATGCTTAATTTGGAGACAAAATTGATTCGTCACGATCGGTGAATTTTGTTGTGGTGGATAACCGCACCTACCAGTCAGTCTGAATTAAGATTATTTTATGTGATGATTCCTCATGTGGTTCCTCACGCGACGCAGAATAGAACCTATAAGAATCTCATTTGATAATCTGAGAGTCATTCATTTCTTAACCTTCAGGGCTCGTTTGGATACGGAATAAGGATTGTAGGTTTTATTTATGAAGTGAGGATAAAATAGTACGGAGTATTGATTAATAAAGGATAACCCACATTAATGTGATGTTTATGGAGGAAATTAAATAGTAGTTGATTTGGATGATATATTAAAAATGAGGGGATAAAATAGTACTTGATTTGGGTGAGAGATAAGGTTGTTTTGTAGTTGAAATAGAGGAAGATAGGGTATTATTTCAGCCTTATCCGGAAGTATTAACTAATAACACCCAAAACCCACCCATAAATAATCCTCCCGCAAGGGTATTAGCCGGTACAAGAAAAGAGGGAGGAAGCCTAAAACCTCTACGCGTTTTTTGGTTGCCAAACCAAATGATAAACTAGGCTTACGGTCTTTGGAGGGGGAAAACTAATACCCCTTCTCAATATCCCATCCAAACGAGCCCTCAATGTGTTAAAATTGAACTTTAGTATCCGCCTAAACGAAGTATATGGTCACAAGAGAAATGCAGTGGCTGATCATACATTTCTTGTCAGACATATATGTGTCGACAAAGCGCTTTCTATTCTTTAGACAACCTAATTTTTAGCATAGAATATAAACACATCTAGACCTATAAAATGAACGGCCCGAATCGTCTAATGAGACTGTGGTAAAATTTGTTTTTCGTTACATTACTATACTTGAGAGACCACATAAAAGACCAGCACATGAACGGGTCTTGTTTCCTCCCTTCTAAACGACTAAACTCAAGTTGAAAAGAACCCAAACTCAAAAATACAAGCCCCTGGCTTGTATTTTGGAAATTTACTTCTTTCTTGTTCTTTTTTTGAAGGGCAAAGTACGGATTATCTCCCTATGGTTTGATCGTTTGGCAGATGACCCCCCCTGTGTTTTACTAATGACCACTTCACCCCCTTATGGTTTTGGAGTAAAGTGCAACCGTTTCCTTTTCCGTCTCAATTAACGGAAAGTAGAGTACACGTGCATTGTTTGAGAGTGGGAAACAAAAAAGTTAACAGGTGAAGTCAAAATAAACTGCAAAAGGACTAAATTACCCTTTTCTTCATCTTCTTGCCCAAGCCAACACAGAATCATCGTATCAAAGTAACCTAACCCGTAAAGTTCTCCATCAATTCCGGCAACCCATCTTTCTACTTTCCAATAATCAGCTCTCTCTCTCTCTCTCTCTCTCTCTCTCTCACACACACACACGCACGCACGCACGCACGCACGCAAACCTCCTAGAGATCTCATCGACGGATCCAATGGGGGCGACTAAGGTCCCAAGACGGCTAACGTATCGAACGCCGGCATTGATGGCAAAGGTGCCGGATCCGCCAACAATGATGCCCTCTCTCTCTCTCTCTCTCTCTCTCTCTCTCTCTCTCTCTTCCATTTTCTGCAACTTCGATTCCGTTAACCTCATGCCGTAACCCGAGGTGAATCAATTATCACTAGAAATACAAAAAGCTTGACGAACCGAAACAGAGTGGTTATTTTTGTAACCCTACGATGCTTTGCGAACGTGTTGGATTTCTCGAATTTGAGGTTGAAAATGTTGATTGAATTGGCCATTATATAAGGAATTGGATTGATTTCTTACATGGGTATCTGGAGATTTAAGGGGTTTCACTCGAAGTAGATGTTGATTGAATCCATAGAATGAGAAATTGGATTGATTTCTGAGACGGATTTTTGGGAGGTTTGTGGAGATTTCACTCGAAAAGGAGGGTTTGTCATATGTCGGGATGAATTGAGTGAACTGAAATATGGAGAGAGAGAGAGAGAGAGAGAGGGAGGGGAGTGGACAGCGGTGGTGGCGCCAGAGTCGGTGGTCGGGGAATGGACCAGTGGTGTTTGATTTGGGAAATTTCTGGGTTTCTCAGCATTCCCCTTAGATGTACAAGGGTACTATAGTCATTTAACATTTTCTGTTAACAGAGTTAGGGTTGCACTTTACTCCAAAACCATAAGGAGGTGAAGTGGTCATTAATAAAACACAGGGAGATTATCTGTCAAATGATCAAACCATAGGGAGTTATTCCGTACTTTGCCCTTTTTTGAAAGCGAAAATTTGCTTGATGAATTCGTATCTGAATTTGACTGTTTGGATAGATCGAATTGCCAGTACAATTGGCTCAATACCATCCAAATTTTCCTCTAACTTAACGCAAATCTCCATAAGTTGCAAGAAAGAAAATACTAATTGAAAATGATGGAAAATAAGGGAGAAGACCTTGAGTGTTCCTTTTTTTTTTCCCCTCATGTTATCGAAAGTCTACTGGGCTTTCATTACGCTAAATAAAATGATTTAAAAAAAAAAAAAGGGAAAATGACGGTCCGGTCTGAGAACATTTGTTAATACTGAAAATGTTCTTGGCGGATATTAATTATCAAAATACATCATTGGCCATCATTTTTCCTAAAAAGAAACAAACTTCAATACACTTTTTATACTTTTCTATAAGTTTCACATATGTTGATGTACTTTCTACACATTTCAACACATTTTTTTAACCTTAACAAAAGCCCACTAGACTCTAGAGAAACTGGAAAAGTAAAATTACTACGTTGCGTAGGAGCAGCAAATCCAACACGAAAGAAAACTTTCCTTAGATTTAGAAAACTTTCCGAAAACCGGTCGGTGTTGGGCTCGGAAGCGGTTTCAATTAAGTCTTTTATGACATTCAACATTGCGCTCAGAAATTTATTTTTAGACTAGCGGTGGCATGGAGTGGCATTGTGTAACCAAACCGTGGAGGCACTATGGGCCCAATAATTCCTCGCAATGACACATTGCAATTCAAACCCATGACTTTCTGGCTCAGATATCGTAGACGCGTCTTTTATAACATTGGTTTCAGTCTGTTTTCAGAGTTATTGCAGGAAGTGACATTTTGTAACTAAACCATGGAGGCACCCCGTGCCAGCTACTACGATGTTTCACATCAAGTAATTACTAAAACGCAGTAACAAAACAGCAAGTATTGACAACAAAATGTCATCTGGAATCGATGATTTCGAATCACTCAAATGATGTTTTTTGACCCAAAAAAAAATCACTCAAATGATGTTTACCATAGTCTTATCGACCACAAATTTCCGCATGTTTGGATAATATCCAGCAAAAAATTCACACCTACAATACACAGGCAGAGAGATACACAATCAATACTAATAACACCTCATGCCGGTAGCGGTAGCGCCAACCAATAAGCCAGACACGAAACATTAGGAATGGCAATGAGGCGGATATATAGTGGCCCCCAAAAGGGGCGCTATAATCCCTCAGCACACACCACTAGTCTTCTTCTTGTTCTGAACAAATTTCTTCCACGCCGTAGTGATCTCCCTCTGCACCTCGATTGCAGTTTTCTTCACGAGCTTGCCTTCACTGCTTTCCTCGCTCGCGGCCAGCTTGCAGGTGACCCTGGCCGGGATTTGGTCGAGCTCCTCGAGGACCTTCACGATGTCACCCACCAGGCGCTCGGCCAGGGTCCGCGAGAAGTCCTCCCTTATGACCACGCGGAGCACAGTCACGTGCTGCGCGTCGGGTGGCATTGTGTAGGCCGGCACGATCCAACCGAACCGGCGGAGGAAGTCGGAGATCTCAAATTCCGTGTGCCTGCTGCTGTCCTTCAGGGAGAAGGCCACGAGGGGGACTCCTTGCTCCTTGGACACAATGTTAAACCTGCCGGTTTTCACTAGGCCTTCTTTCAGGACCCTTGCGTTTTCTTGGCAATTCTCCATTATGTTCTTGTATCCCTGGTAAACAACAATAATGGAATTACAATCATCTCATCTCCATGTAATTGAGTGCATCAAATATCATGGGACAAGATCCGAACACCACGTGGTGGTACCCAGCGCCCATCCAAACCATCCAAACGTGTTTAGGACGGCCAAGATCCGAGCACTCTCTCTTGGTCTCTCCTACTTAACCGAGCACTCTCTCTCCTACTCAACCGAGCACTCTCCCTCCTTTTTTCCTCTACTCGGATCTGGGCCGTCCAAAACACGTATGGACGGCTCGGATGGGGTGCTGGATACCAAGTGAACAATACCCAATTTGCACCAAAAAATTCCTTGTTCATAAATCCTTGTGGATAGTATTAATATTATGGTTTGTCCAAGAAAAAGAAGAAGTGGTGATTATATATGTTACGGTGGACTCACCTCAAAACCCAAGCGAATGAGCTGATAATACTGAGCAATTACTTGACTAGATCCTGCGAAAAAGAAAAAGTATAACCCATGAGAAACACTATAAAAAAAAAACTTGCAGAAAGCTCATACGGGATTAATGATCGATATCTACATTATAGCCACATAAATGATTCAGAGGACGAGCAACAGAGTGAATTTTTGCGAGTAGCAGCATGCGAGCAGGAGGAGAGCTTTATACTCTTTGACGCTCTCGCAATGCATTTCTTTTCTTACTGTCATGATTTCACTCTTCGTGATCAACAAAAAATATGCATTGTAGAGTGTGATTACATAAATGCTTTTGTAATGTCGTTTGATCTGCATGGTATTAAGTAAATAAATCTCACATTGCTTGAGAGTAGAATAAGTGATCATTTAATAACATCTAGAACCTCTCCACTCATTACAAATTGGTTTTGAGATGGACATAAAGTTTGTACATAGTATTAGAGCGGGGCCCGTTCCAGCCCACATTTTAAAAATTCACAATCCACACCCCATGGGCCACGATGACAGACCAGCAAAAAAAGGCTGCATGTTGATAGGACCCAAAAGTGGCCAGACGTGATAGACCTCAAAAGCGGTTGCACGTGAGGGAGATGTTAAAGAAATAAATCCCACATTGCTTGAAAGTGGAATGAGTGATCACTTAATAACATCTGGGATCTCTCCACTCATTGCCAATTGATTTTGAGATGGGCATAAAATTTCTACACATGGGTTTGGGACAAGAAATTAGTAGTCATTTTTTTGTTAGGATCGCTCGTACTCAACCGTCAGTATTCGTTCCTCAGTCTCCCAGATATGCATGCCAAGAAGCAAACATTCTCACTTGTCTGAACGACATAAACAGAACCCTAGTTTTGAAGCTTTCCACAACCTATGCCTTACTGAAATGAAGGGGTCAGTCTCACTACCTCTTCAGTTTTAGCTCAAAAAACAAGGGCACTGACCCATCATTACTATTCTTCTGAATCTCCTGGTAGTGCGATTTCCTCTTTCAATATAACTTTTTCGCTGCGAATTTCTACTAATGAGAAGGAAATACTGAAGTATCTACCTTTGGAGAAGTTGAGGGTGAAAGTGGGCTGATCAGCACCAAGATAGTTGATGTGGAAGATGAGCTCTTCAGGCAAATCCAATTTGCTCCTCCAAATGCACCACCCAATTCCAGCATAGACAAGCCCATACTTATGGCCACTGACATTGATACTCTTCACAAGGGGCAAGGTGAAGTCCCACTCCAGCTCTGGGTACAGGAATGGGGCAATGAAACCACCACTTGCTGCATCCACATGAATTGGTGTGCCCCATCTGCAAAAATACCAAGCAAAAGTAAAATTACGTGAGACGAGAGAGACGATAATTATGCGCAAAATTTGAAAAAAAATATATCTGGGACACATCCGAAAAGGCGAAAACAGATGTGTCCAAAGCTATTCGGTGTGTGTGGATCTCATGTACATCATGTGAGACTTATGTGGATCGGGTGATTCTGGACCTATCTGTCTCGTAAAACTGCCCATCAAACTTTGTTTTCTATAGAAGTACTTCAAATATTGTAAAACAAAAAGGTACCCTGTTTGTTTGTTCTTCTCCACCAAGAGGTCATTCAAGAGTTTAACATCCTCGAATTCTCCATTGAGAGTGGACCCCAGAATAGCAGCCACACAGATTGTGTTCTCATCCACCATCTCCACAGCTTTAGCAGGGTTCATTACATAGTACCCTTCGCTTAGCTTCACTTCCTTCAACTCCACTTCGAAATACCTTGCAAATTTCTCCCAGCATACCTACACATGGTCAAAAGGGTATGGTAAACTTGCTTTTTGGTGTTTGGAATAGGGCTGGATCCACTAACACCTATTGTTTACACCTTTTGTATTTAAAGTAGTAGCAAATGATCGGAGCCGTTCAATGCGTTTAAAACATGTTTTTTTATAGCTTCCATAAAAACTTAGCTCATTCTGATCCAGGAATTAATGCCATTATTTAGTATTTTGGCCATTTCCTCTGGTTAAAAATACGATCTCATCAAAATTTGTGTGGTAAACATTGGTAAGCTCTCAATTCAAACTTGAACAAGCTACTTCTTGGCTCGTTCGTCTTCAAATGTTATAGAAATTGCACTCAAAGTCGGCTCGATTAAAGCTTGTTTAAGATCAAATCTTCTAATAAACAAGTCAAAACATAAAGCATACAATTTAAGCTCGTTATGTGCTCAACCGCTTCAACAATCCTCTATTCAGCTTATTCGGCTCGTTTATCAGAACCAGCAACAGACATGATGTTGAAAATAAAGTTTGTTATTCTTTGATTTTTGCTACCCGATTTGTTATGTAGAGTTCCTAAATGAAATGGAATTAAAAAAAAATACCTTGAAACGGAATTTTCATTTAGAGATTTCTGCAGTCATAAACTTAAGCTTCAAGTTGAATCATACGGGAATACATCATCATCTAGTACGCAGAAAGTATTGTAAAACCATAATCAAAATGGACCAATGTGGCACAAAAAGAAAGAGCAAATGTGTCAATCGCAAAGTACAGGGGACCAAATTGTAAGGTACAATACTTAAGGAACCATTAGCATATTGCCCAAAACAAAAGCCAGGACACATTCGTCTTAATTGGATTTCCCTTTGTTTGACGGTGGAATTGGTTCAGTGAATTAGTCTTAAGCAGGGCTGAGCTACATTGTGGCACATGGGGTTGCTTGACCCTACTCAAATGCAAAATTTTCCAATGTAAGTACAGATTTTGATGATAACTAAATGGGTCTTGCTAACGGGTGCTAGTATGCACCGGATAAAAGTAATAAAAAACAATTATTTCTGGTATCGGTGATGTCTCACGCGCTGAGTGTGGTGCTTTCTTTCCACACAGTCATTATTCTTTATTGACACCTTTCTTTCTTTTTTAAAATGACAATTTTGACCTTTCTCTTTCCCCAATTTGAAAGAAACTTCTCTTCCCCTGCCATTCTCTCACCTCTCGACTCTTACCCGTCGCCTTAAAAAGCCCAAACCAGAGCCACACCACCCTCATCTTACCAATTTTATAACCACGGTGATCGAAAATTAGAACCAGTGCACACAAAATGGCCAATTTTGTGATCATAGGACAGATTTTTCCGGCAGGTTGGGGGCAAGGATGAGACTCTGGTTTTGAATATGTGGGTAAACAAACAGTAGTCACCGGGAAGCTCATACAAATCGACTCATTCATTGGACGTCATGTTAAGAATTATTCAGATTTATTGGGTTTGGTCTGAGGTAGAATATCCAACAGAAAACATGAATTACAAATAGACTAGAAATTTCGTCTCTGTTTTCAAAAGTATGAAATGAAATTAGATGAAAATGGCCTAGATCTCAGAGATTTTTTTCTACACTCTGCATAGCTTTGTTGAAAATGATCTTCCTTTGAGTTCGAATAGTTCTTCTGAAGCACTTTAGATTGAATTGTGGGGATCCGTTTATTTTTATTTGTTTTTAAGCGAACATATAATGGGGTTAGTGTGTGTTATATGGAGCATCAAAGATTTAGAGAGAAGATTTTAGAGAGATGTTGGCAGGTGTATCAGAGGTGAACGAGATGATTTCGGATGGATTTGGCTTTAAAAGTCAAATGATAACTTATTTTTTGTCTTTATTAAAAAAAATCCCATTTGTTAGTTTTGTGTTAAATTTTTGTGACTTATTAATTTATTTTGATGAGAGAAATCGAAAAAATAAAAAATTTCAAATGAAACTCATACTTTTTTTAATAAAGACAAAAATAACAAAAAAATTATGAATTTCAATCGAATTTTTTACTTTTCCTGTTCTTTTCCTCAAGATGAATTAATAAATCGCAAAAGTTTTACGCAAAATAAACAAATGCAAAAAAAATTCAAATAAAGACAAAAATTATTACTAACTTTTTAATCCAAAACTACCCGAAGTAGAAGAAGATCAAGAGGGTTGACTCGGTTAAAAAAATGAGAGTTGACTCGGTGGAGAGTTCGTAGGAGGAGAGATCGATGCGTTGATATCGCTCCAAAAGTAAATTGGGACAGAGAAAAATTAAGGGAACAATTCAAGGGCAATTTTGTAATTTGATTTGAAAAGCAAAACATGTCAGTGGAATAAGAAATGTTGTACTGACACCAACAAAAAAGGCTACCCTAGACCTACATTAAACAGGTGCCACCGTGCACTGTTTAGCATTTGCCTAACTAAATTGCCCCAAGAAATACAAGTTGAAACTGCAACCGTCGTCATATTTCCAAACACTATTTACGTACTTGACCCCACTGCTTAACAATCCTGGCTCCGCCCCTATTATTAAATACCGAAACACAAAAGCATATATTGACAACATGCGTACCTGAACATTGGCGCCGGTGACAATATTGGGCTTGTCATGGGGTTTTCCGGCAGCTTTCATCTTGTTTTGCCACCTCCTCTTGAATGCTAATCCGGCCAACATTATAGCCTCCGATGAACCAACTGTTCCCACTCCCACTGCCGTCTCTGCTTCCCCCAGTGGCGCGTGAAACAAGTTTGCTATCATGTTTACGCACCGGTTCTGCATTGATCAAAAATTAATGCATGAGTTCAGAATTTGATGGACTTGGAATACATAAGTGCCACAACTTGTTTTGTTTATCCTGTAAAGTATCCTACGTTTGTGTGGATTTTGGAAAAAAAAAAAAAATCTTACAAAATGTCGCGGGATTGGTAGAGTGAAAGTATGACCGTCTGAACTGGTCCTGGGCTAAGGTCCAAGAGACCGTCGCTTTAGGCCCCACAAAACGTGTAAAAATCCCCTAATTATTTTTCGTATCCAGTATATAAGTTGCGACATTTTTTGTGCATAATAACACTGAGGGGCCCAATTTAATACAAAAAAATGAGCGGTTACAGTAAAATTCATCTTACTATCTCTGTAGTTAATAGTTCACTAAAGTTGCAATTTTAATCAATTTCGATCTTATAGCCTTCATTTCTAAACTTATTGCAAATGGAATTTTCTTCATTTTAACATAAGTTAAAATCCTCATTCAGAAGCCTAGCCAATAGCCCATTTTCTTATTTGATGAGCAATGTTATGTATCACTTGTTTCTTCGATATTTTTTTACATACCAACATGGATATGGGGACAGATATTTATATTTATCATTTAATGTGGGAAACCATTTAATGTAGAAATTTTGGCCCCCACAGCAAAGGATCCGGGGATGCTGCCAAGCACCCTCTGCCAAGTAGGTGTTGAGCGAACAGTTCAAATATTCATGTGTTCAGATTCAATTCCAACCGTTCACGCCGAAATAAACAGCTGAACGTCGCTCGACATCCATTTGGTAGGGGTGTTTGACAGCATCTCCCATTCCCTCCGCTAAAGGGTCTACTGTCTACAGTACTGGTTTGTTTCCATCGATTGTCTACCAGTCAAAGATAGAGTAAAATCAACATTTCATAATTAAGACTGAGGAAACGAGAGAGAGACGGGTTCTACCGAACCCAACTGGTCAGAGTATATGGGCTGTCATGTCACCTCAATTAGGGCCCCAATTTATTGCCAGAGGATTTTCTTCTTTGACATTTTTGGCATACGCAGCCGACGTAACTCCTCTATTTGACAAATAGAGAAATTGATGTGGATCGTAGACATAGTAAAACTGATGTGAGTAGTAGATGTACTCAATTATAAGGTTGAAAAACCAAGTAAAAATCTCTAGTCTTCGTATTTGCCTTCTTATACTGATTTTTTTTTTTATGCTTGTTTGTGCGTCTTGGGGTTTGACTAATTTCTCAATGTAGGCTCAACATATTTGCTCTGATTCGGGCTCAAAAAAGTCAATCAAATTGTTCATTTTGATTGACTCGTCGAGTTTATCTACCAGCTTCTAGAGAGGAATTGTGGTAGTACTTGCATTGCAAGATCTATCCAGAGCTCTCCAAATGCCATGGTTGATAGTTATCGATCAAAAGAATCCGTCTTTGTTCTGGGAATCTCAATCAAGTGGCGGCCAGAGATGAGAAGAGGGGGGAGCACCCGCGGTTCAGCATTCGTGAAAAAAAAAAAATTAATTGCCAACTATAATGATTTCGAAAAAAATACCAAAGCAATACGAATATTTCATTTTTCGGATACCGCAAATTGATTTTTTGCGTATTCCACAATTTAAAATCAAAATAATACTGATGATTTGAATCAATTTTTTGGGCCCCGGCGGCAAGTGTTATCCAATCTAGTTCCCGGAATCAGATAAGGGGCAATTGACCAAATCCAATCACTGTGCCGACAAAGAGAAGATGGGATTGGGAAGAGCCCCTCTACCACTCACAAAAAGAAGATGGGATTGGGAAGAGCCCCTCTACCACTCAACGCCATGTGCCACAGAACAAACAAAAAAAAAATTTAATGTTTCCAACTTTCTTTCTACTCCAACAAATGGAATATGCCCTCTCAATTTGAAAAAAATTCTCTAACTCAAAAAATATTTCATTACCTCTGCTTGCAATCATTAATCTCATTTTTTTTCTCTAATCATTATTCTCATTGATCTCTCTATCTCGCTCTACTTATTACCTCTCTGTTTAATAATTACCATATTTTCTCTCTCTACTCATTATTCAAAAATTCAACTCAAAAAATTTCAAAACATCGTCCAAACAAGCCAACAGGCAAGCCCTCGAAATAGCAACATAGCTCATTCATTTTGGGATTTGGATTTGAATTTGTAGGTAATGAGTGTACAAAAAAATAGAGTAATAATTAAAAATAATGGTAACAATTGAAGAGAGTAATGATTAGAAAAAAATAGAATAACGATTAGAATCCAAAATCCTTAAATGAATGGGGTCCTCAGAGAGAGAAAAGACATATTTCAGTCATTCAAATTATAAATATCTGAATTATGATGAGAAATTGAAAAAATTGATTGGAGGACATGTCTAGAATAGATTTTGCCAAAGAATTTTATGAATTGAAGTATAATTAGAAACTAAAAAAGCTTCTTCGGGTTTGATTTTTAAGTTTTGCAGTCTGCGTTCTCTTGGACTTAACTTAAATTTAAATTTTTTTCCTTATTTGAATTTTTTTCACATTTGTTAATTTTGTGCCAACGTTCTCTTGGACTTAACTTAAATTTAAATTTTTTTCCTTATTTGAATTTTTTTCACATTTGTTCATTTTATGTCAAATTTTTGTGGATTATTAATTCATCTCGACGAGAGGAATGTGAAAAGTAATTTTTTTTTACTTTGTTATTTTTGCACTAAAAAATGGTTATTTCTCAAAATACTTGGGTAAAAGTGCCAAAATTTTACTTTTTCAATTCCTCTCGTCGGGACAAATCAATAACTCACAAAAGTTTGATGCAAAACTAACAAATACGAAAAAAATTCAAATATGGACAAAACTTTCATATTTAAGTTAAGTCCAATAAAACGTTAGTCGGGCCATTTTCAAGATGCAAGGTTGACAAAACGCATTCCATCGTTGGCTTCCAAACTCTAGGCCAGGTTTTCGTTTGGTTTAAGATTTGGGGGAGGTTTTTTTGGTTAACAAGTGAAGAGAAATAGATACTAGAAAAATGAGACTAATAATTGATGAAAAAACTTATTGAAAATCATACGCAGAGAGAAAATAATTGGGTCTAGAGATCCAATGATTCTAAAATGCATAACTAGGCCTCCCAAATACCCTCGTGCACTAGTTTAAACACGCCGAGTTATTAAAAATAGAACCATATTGAGCCTAAGGTGGAATAGGATAAGGGAGCGGATCCTCTCCGTATCAAATGTTTTGGACCGGAGGAGACGGTCGCAATAGGAAACACAACTACCAGTCTTACCACGTTGGGGTCCATGCATGCGTGTGAGGCGGGGAATCGCCTCTTTCTTCTTTCATTTTCCGTTGTGTACCAATTTGGGAAATAGATTTCCAGGCCCCCACTAGGCCTTAGGTTTGCTCCACACTGGGTTCTAGTTTTGTGTAGTAGTAATAGTATGTGGCTATGGACCACATCTTACCATTATCCTCTTCCCCCGGCAATTAGATAATGAATGAATTGATTGCCGAGACGAACGCGTGAGATTATGCGCTGCTGTAAATAACTTATTTATGGAGGAGCCGTGAATATGTTATTCTCATATTGTATTGTATATATAGGTTATGTAATTTTGAAATGACATGAAAAAGGTTGGATTCCCCCTATTCAATCATGGCGGGTACAGATTTCTACAAGAATGTTAAAAGGAGCACAATTGTTGTCGGTGCCGATGAGAGACTAGACATAGCAAGGACATCTTCGTTCTCCAAAGAAGGCTCTATTTGGTTCATCTTTTGAACTACTAGAAATTATTTTTTTTTTGCCAAAATAAAATTGAAATACTCCAACAAAAAGGCTCTGGTCTGTTCATCTGATCAGTTCTTGTTTAGGTGATTTCACATTATTGCTGCGGTGTTCCCTTATTACAAAATTTGGAGCGCATGTATAAAAAAGTGGAGTGTAACAAGTTTTTGAATTCTTGTAAAAAAAAACAAGTTTTTGAATTAGTTTTGTTTTTTCGAAGGATTTTTTTGTTTTGAATAAAATTCGGTTACTAAACCCAAAAAAAAAAAAAAAAATCTCAAACAGACATATATTATAAACTTTTAAAACCCTTTTCAAAATGGATGTATATTTTCTTTTCCCTATTTTCCTCATCAAGTCCATGGGAAAACTTAAATTTTAACCCAAAAAAATCTCTCTACGAAAATAGAACACTTACGAACAAGAATTAATTGAAATTATGGCAAACCCATTATTAGTAGGACCGCATATCTGCAGGATAACATTTTTTAAGGGCATTTTCCAGATGGGAATATGCCAAGTTGCGAAATATAAGACTAATTTATTATGTACACTTTTTATATTGGTGCCCTTTTAATATAATATATACAGTCCCACAGGTGAACTAATTCGTTGGTCAAAGCGATGTTTGATTCCTACGCGAACAATAAGATATCACATACACGGGATTAGGGGCATGTTTGATAAGTGTGTTAGGGCTTGGGAGAGGATTGCTAATCCTCTAGGTTTTCCAACTCTTTGTTTGATTGTAAAACTAAGGATGGGATTGCTAATCCCACACTATTTCCGGATTACTAATACCATGGGGTACTAGGTATTAGTAATCTTGTCCCAAGCTCCCTCATGTAAAATGACCACCTAGCCCATGGTTTTTTAACTCAATACTAATAATACTCTCCATTATACGCTGCTATTTATGCGCTTCCCCTGCCAAATCCCTGTACTCTGCTTCCATAGCTGCTTCCAGAGGGAGAGAACGACCCAGCTGTTCGTGGCGCAAGTTTGACGACATTCGACAGTTCGGAAAAAAATAAAACCTTCAATCTCATTTTTCTGGGTTGTTTTGAGAGAGAGAAAAAAGGTTGTATCCTATTTTAAATTGACAGAGGGACAAGTTTGGGATTGGTAAAAAAATTAGTTTCGGGGAAAAAATAAAGAGAAGGAAAGTATTTATTTTTATTGTCTTTGAAATTGGACCCAGTTTTCTAAGGGAAGGAAAAATAAGTGCATGAAATTGGAATATCATTGTTTGATTATTGGTGATTTTTCGGTGTAATTTCACCCATGGGTATAATTGGAAAATATAACTTGTATCCTATCCCTTAGTGTTCCAATCAAACAAAGGATTAAGATTGGTAATCACAATCTCATGATTTAATCATTATACAATCAAACACCTACTTAGGATTACAGTCAATATTACTAATCTCATCTCTTTATTAATTGTATATAATCTAACGCACTTATCAAACGGGGCATACGGATACAAACTTTTCCATCTCGAAAATTCTTGTACTTTTGTCTTGATGGATTTTCTGACTATTGAATTATGCAAATTTTTTATATTTTAAATTCAACGACCAAAAAAACACAAAAGTTTCCGCATAAAAAATCTTGCCTCCGCAGGATAGTACAGTCCAATAATCTTGTGCATAGATTTTTATATTACAGTATATTTTTTCTTTCCCTTGAGTGTCTCTGAATACCACCTACCCTGGGTAGCTCTTTGCAAAAGATCTTTTTTTCCTCGGGTCACTAGCATACACCTCAGAGTTTCAGACTGGGGAATCACTTCGGTTTTTCCAGTTATTTTGAAGACAATATAACTTTTAGCATAATAAAATTATTATTAGTATAATCAAAATTTATTACAAGCATAACAAAATCATAACAAGATAACCTATTTGTTATGCCTTGGTTTGATTTAGTTATGTCATGGTTGATTTTTTGAATATTTCTTGATTATGCCTTATTTGGATTCTGTTATGCTTTTAATAGGTTTTAATTATACTCATAATGATTTTATTATGCCAAAAGTTACGGTGTCCCCAAAATAACCGGGGACACCGTAACTTAGCTTCTTCTGTAGATGTGTTTTTTTTTTTACATCTTATGCGGAGTAGTTGTTTTACACCTACGCGTGCAGGGTAAAGTTGCCGGCAAAGCACTTGGTACAAAGGGGACTTGAATCACTTGATTGAGGTAAGTGTAAACTAGTTTGATAACTGGATTGTTATAATGAAAAAAATGTATATTTTGTATAAGTAAGTAGGACATGCCTGGAGCTCGGTGGTGACGGGGTACTCATCCATGTCAACGTAGTTCTTGTTGATGGAGGCCATGATCAGCTTGTCGCACTCCGGCTCCATCCACGTCGTCACGAAGGAAGCCAGATTCAGTCTCGGATTCCCGTCCAGCATCAGCTCGTCGTTTATGATCTGCCATGCCGCCTCCTTCGGGATCGAATCATCCGGCATTTTGAACCTAATTCAGATCCAAACCACCCCATGATCAGTTTTCAGTACTAATCTCTAAGATCCACAGACAGAGACAGAGACAGAGGATAATTACCTGGGAAGGGCGGTTCGGACGTATCGAGATGCGAAGGTTGAGTGGACGGAGACATCGGAATTGGATGCAGTCTTGGACAGAACCATGGTGTTAGAGAGAGAGAGAGAGAGGGAGAGAGAGAGAGATAGGATTGTTAGGAAAGGAAGGCGAGGCTAGAGAGCAGGAAACTGCCCGGTATTTGTAGGACCTTGGTCCGTCAAAGGTTCATCTGGTAGGTAATTCTAGAGTAAATAAATTAATTCGGACCCTTGGATCTCAAAAGTAGTATGAAAAAATAAAAAGTGTTACAATATGCAATGAATTTGAGTACGTATCCTCATGAGCCGTCTTGAATTCATAACATTTGCATAGTAAATCATACCAATCGGGTAAAAAATGCATAAACTTTAACGTACCAGACCGTAAAAATGTTGCTAACGAAATCTTGCCAAGTTACCTTTTCTATAAGTTTGCGCGTCATTTCCGCAACGGTGTGAACATATGTGTTAATGTCACGAGACGATTACACTATGCTCTGACTTTTTATACACTGGACAAAATTCCTTTCAAAAGTATACATGTTGGTTCCTAGACAATGGAAGTTTCATAATAATAAAAGGAATTTTGCTTTTTAAGGTGAAGTAGTAGTTTTTAATGGTCATTGAGATGAGGTGTTAAATTATCTGGCAAGGTGTGATTATAAAGGATTTTTTTTTTTTTTTGAGTTGGCAAGCTGTGATTGGTTAAAGGATTTTTTTTTTTGCCAGGTGGTACCTGGCCTATCTGCTCCCAAAAACTTCTCTAATATTATAGTAATATGATCCAGATGTCTAATATTGCATAAAATGTGTTCACCTCAAAATATATGTGTGTGTGTGTGTGTGTGGGGATTTTTAATTGGCTGTGATGCAAAAATAGACACATCATCATAATTGACTATCCAAACCGTTCCTTTGTCGAATCAATGATTCATTTTCTTGCAGGACCAACATATTCAATTAATCTGGTTTTTTGCATGGATAATATACACATCTAGGTTTATCAAATTGTTTTTTTCGACCAATCAGAAAATATCGGAGTGCCCTTATGGATTTGGTTAATTACACAATATCACTTCCTGTGACCGTTCTAAAAACAAATTTGCTGGTACGACATCGAATATCATAAAAGACTTAATTGAAACCCTCTTTAACTAACTACAATTGATTTTAGGAGAGATGATGGAAAAACGGTCCAACAGAAATGAATGACTTAAATCTTCAAATGAGACAGACAATAAATCTCATAAGGGGATTCTGATTTATAGTATGTTGTGCTTACACTAGTACTTTTTACTGATTTATAGTTGTACTTCTGTCCCAATTTATTGGAGTAGTCTCTTTTCTCGAGTTATGTTTGTACCATGACTAGTAAATATTCTCATTTCGTAAAAAATATTTCACGAATTTTATAGGAAATTGATATTCGCTTCATTTTTATTGATGGTACTCCACTTTGTTCATAAATTTACCAATAACTTCACATTAAAATTTGAGTGTCATAAATAAAAAGTGGAGCGCAAAATTCAGTTTTCATTTTATACTAGTTCAAATATTTCTTTCTACAATTACCGTAAAAATCATCTTCAAAATGTAATTGATTTTGTAAAATGCTCAAAAGCATGTTTAAATATCACCGAGGTCAAACATTCTAAATTTTGGAGCCACTTGAGAGTTAATTTCTCAGATCGTTAAATTCAAGGCTTTGGAAATTAGTCGAGGTGTGCGCAAACAGCTAACTCGGACCTCCGGTAATCGAAGTAGAATTTATAAAATTTTAATTGGTTAATAAGAGGGGTATTCGAGGAGTGGAAGAATCGAAGATTGACGGTGACTTCTTTTGGTCTAATTTAGAACTCCAACTAATTAAACCTACCCCAGAAGGCCAGAACCACCTCCAATTGACTCGTTAAACCATGGCACGTGCAATAGATAAATTCACATTTATTTTGTAAAATAAAAGAACATTTGATTCCCAGTTTATCTGTTCGGTTAACCAGTCTTAAAAATGAACACACATTATTGAATTCAAATATGCAGAAATGTAACAGAGTACACTTTTGAAGCTGAATTTTGTTACTTCCCGCTCGAGATGCTCTTATTGTCTAAACGTAGTAAACAGGCTAAATTTGAAAAAAAATCAAATTTCGAAACAGATCATTCTCTTCACTTGCATCAACAAAAAAAATAAAAGTTCATTTGGCAAAAACTACTTCTCTAAAGTTCTTAATTGACAAACTTCTAAGAAACTACCCTTATTAGAAGAAGAAAATTAATTGCGAACAACTAGGAACCCAGTTTTTTTTTTTTTCCCCATTTTTCACGTGTGCCAATCATTTATCTATTAAAGTCCGATGAACATAATTTTTGGCGAGATTAATGTTCTCGCCGAGCTCTACAAAATGAACGGAGCCAATCATCAAAGTGTGCTCGAAAAATGGCCGAAAAATTAAAAATAAACCGGAAGGGAACACCACCACCTCTCCTGTACCGGGATATATAAAAGTTTCACAGGAATGGGTTCACCTTTTGCATTAGAGTAGAGGATTACGAGAGGTGATCAATTGATAATTCTGAAGTACTGGGAAAGTTTACACCTTTGCAACTTTTTTTCATGGAGTGAGTGAAAAATGTTGTTTTAAGAGACATAGGTGTTACTAGTGTAGGTTTTGGAATCTGTGAGGGCACGTGAGTTACATAATGTTTTCCCATTTCATGTGATTCATTTTTAAACCGTTTTTTCTATAGCCCGATATCCGGGCACACTTCGACTAATTTTCGGACTCTGAAAGCTAATGATTGTACAAATCTCCAATGACTCAGAGGTTTGAAATGTTTAGCTTTCGTTAAATCAAGTTTACAACGTGTCTTGCAGGACAAGTCCTTTAGTTTTATGTTCACTCAGCCAAAACCCTTGATTCATAAACATACAGGCCTTGTTTGTTTTGGGATCTTAAAATCCTTAGATAGGCACGGTCTTCACTAAATTTTCTCTATCTCTCGCCGCTAAGGCGCTAATTACTCTCAAAAGCCTCCTTTAAAACCTAAATCTTTGATAAACTGTTTGCACGCTCCCCGGCACGCTCCCCGGCCTGTTTAAATACAGTTCTTGTTATGTTGGAATAAGTATTTTAGTGAATAAAGTTACGTAGAAGAAAATTTCTAACACGGCATTTAATGTAAATGTAGAGCTTAATTATATCATTATATGTAACTTTCACATCATAAAAAAGAAAGTGCATTTTTATTTTCAAACGACATGATAATTAATACCTTAGACTATTAGTAATTATTACGAGAGCCAACCTCTTGCTCATAGAAAAGTGGTAAAACGGTAGTCTTTTGTTTTCTTTTGGGGAAATGATTTTGTCACTCTCTTTTTTGTTAACGTCACTCACCTGTAAGTGTATTTTTGGTGCAAAAATACACTTATAAAGAAATGACGTTAACAAAAAAGAATGTGGCAAAATCACCGGCCTTTCTTTTGTTTCCTTTTTGTCTATTGTGAAATGTGGGCGGCCTGCACTGAATCTTCCTTTTCATGCTTGAAGGGCCAGAAGTTACCGGTAAGGAATCCGTGTCAAATCAAATCAAATTGATCCAGAGTGCAAGGCACGTTGATCCAGAGTCGGTTCGGCTCCTCTGGCGTTTTTCATATTTCGGCGCCAGGGGCAGAGCTTTTGCAGACAGTACCGATATTGCTCGGTGTTTTTGTGGAGTAGTGTCTTATTTTCTATTAGGGTTGGGTTTGAGTTAGTTTTTCTTTTTGGTCTTTTGGTTCTTTTCTTTGGTGTCCTCAGATTGCTCCCCATATGTGGGGCTTCTCTCACCCCTGCGTGGGTGGTTCGGTTATTTTCTGCTGTGCTCCGCCTGTTTAGAGTTGAGGGTTTAGTTGGAATTGAGTGTAGTCTTTGGACGAAATCCCCTCCTTTTACTGGTTTTTTATCGCCACGTTCTACTGAGGCTTTGGGATTTTGTGAAGCCCTTGTCACTGCGGCTAACAGAGGGTTTTTCATTGCAGGTAGTTCAGGCTTTGATTCAAAAAAGAAAATCTCTCTCCGAGTGTAGCTCTATTCTTGCTGATTGTGTAAAGTTACCTCTATTTTCATCTTATTCCGTTATTCATGTTAAGCGCTCTTGTAAAAGGATAACCCATTCATTAGCTAAGCGTTCCCTATTAGGTGCTAGACTGGAGTGTTGGGGGGTCCTATCCCCCAACTTCTCGCTAGTCTTGCTCGTGATGATTTTCGGTCATCAGACCGCTTTGGCTTAATAAAATTATCCCTTCTTCCGGAATTTTTTCTCTCTCTCACATGTAAAGTAGGTGAAAACTGCAGATAACTTTGGTTGGCACTTTAGGTACTGTGGAATTAATAAAGCTTATCAACGAAGTTTGGACTTTTCACCTAATCCCACTTGAAACAAGGGAGCTCATCGACCACCAATGGGAAAAACTGAAAAAGGATTCCCGATAATTGCGCTCTGTTGCACGAACACAAATATTTGGATCCGAATAAAGGTGTGTTCAATTTTTTTTATTGGTATAAATTACACGTTATGGATCATCTGTACCCGAACATCCGCATTATACGTAGCATTACCAGGGACCGATCGAGAAAAAGATTATGAGTAGCGTGACGGAGTTATGAATCAATGACCATGTGATCATCTCCCTCTAATGTAGCATGTTGTGAGGAACAAGGGGGGTTGTTGTACCTTCTAGTCCCGAGTTCTAAAATGTGATGTGAAATGTTTGTTTTGTAGATCTTGATGCGGAGAATTCCGTAAAAAGTCAAGTCAATGGAAATATCGGCAACCCAATAAGTAAATTACCTTGTTCTTCGGTTAATGAAACAACAAATACACTTTAAGAATATACATCAAGATTATGATTCACACAGTAAGCAACCATTGCCTGATCGACTTTGTTTTCTATGGATTATTGCTCACTTTTAGCTAGCTCTAAATATTGAATGGTTTAGGTTATGTTTTTGAACTCGAGACAAGGCCCGAAAAGAAAGCATAGTAGCCCCCTTTGTCAAAAAATTTCTATCCTTCTTGATTAAAATTTGTTGATTTAACACAAGACTATCTCGATGTATTCACACAAATACCAAAGTGACAAATAAAATTTTATTGATTCAAACGAAAGGATTACAATCTCTGAGGAATTTCTAATCTAAAAAATTAATTCCCTCATTCAACCCTTTACTATGGTTTTAAATTCATTTTTCTGATACTAAAAAGAAAAGAAAAGAAAATCCATCCACCTAGCCTGACAGAAGTTATTGCTATACTGATACAAGTAGCTAGCGAACACAAACAAGGAATTAGTTCAGTGATGGAAACCCGCATTTAATTGGACAACTTGGGAAAAATTTATCTCGATGCCTAAAGTCAAAGGGAGTAAACTCAATAAATGAAAGGACAACTTTGCCCCTCTTCTTCCATCCTGATGCTTAAAGAGTGTTACTAATTGGACTTCACTGCAGATCAAAAAAAAAAAAAAAAGGACTTCACTGAGAACCCATAACAATATTGAAGGTCAAAACAAACACAATCTATACTGCAGGGACGAATATGAGATTTAAATAAAAGTAGAGGTATGATCTATATCTACGCCGACACTATTGGCTCGGATGCCGTTATCTTTTGTAGGAATCAAATTTCTAGTTTGACGTTTAGATTAATTAAGTAATCTTCTTTTGAGAATAATTTTTTTTAAAAATATTTTAAAATTAAACATTTCATTTTTTTATTGATCGAGTCAGAAATTCAAGATTTTCAAGGGTTGAAGAGATCAAATTCCTTCTGTTTTAAAGAATGTAATTCCTCTTGAATTAAGAGATCAATAAATTCGTTCACATTCTTACTTTTCACAAACCTAAAGTTCAGAAATCACATTCCCCTAAAATACATGCCATCCAAACACAGCCTATTCGTCATTCCGGCTCCATCGGCCCTGCGAGCCCAAAAAAACGTACACCGATTAACGACCAGAAAAACTTGTCATGAGGAGGATGTTCAAGCTTCCCGCCACCGCCGCCAAAACCTCTGTCTACCTTCTCACGGCCGCCGGCGCCGCCGCCCTCGCCTCCCAAACCATTTCCCCCACTCACGTCCCCGAGGAAATCAGGGCTGGAATTAGTGGGATCGTCCGATCTTCCCGTGCCGTCTGGACCGTCTGAATCTCTCTCTCCCTCTCTCCTGCAAATTTTACTCATTCTATGCGCTAAGAATAAATTGCTTGGATGTATGACTGCGTAGACTTACATTTCGTTGTTCATTCTTCGTTGCAGATCGCTTCGACGGTTGTGGATTACAAGTATTCGTTGCATGGATTATCGGAGGATTCGGATGACTATAGACGTGTATTATCTGAGGTTTGTGCGATAGTTTTTACTGGAATAACTTTTTGTTTCTGGTAGACATGTTAAATGAGCTTGAGTTCATTTTGATTAACTCATGTCTGCCAGCTTACGCGCACCTCGACTAATTCCGGAAATGCTAAATGACTAATTCCGTTAACGAATGCCGACTGGGCAATCCCTCCAGTAGCCCCAAAGGTTTGAAATGTTTGATCTCCATGGATTTTGAACATGCCACCCCATGGAAGACAGCACTTATTTGTTTTCTCATGCCCACTTGGCGAAACCCCGTTACTATGATCTCGTGGCTTGGTAAAAGCTGGCTCGACATCATCTGACTTGTTAGAGAATCTCCAGTTGGTAGAGTCAAAGCTTGATATCACAATCCTCTGGAATCTTACCTCAAAATGTAAAGCCAATATTGTATGGATTTGGTAGCAACCAATTTGCTTCAAAATTGGCAGAAGGTGCTGCCATGTACAAAAGTGGTTTTTTAGAGTACAAAAAATAACTTTTGGGGTTTTTTCAGACCATGAGAGCAAATTTGAAGCAATGGTCGGAGATGCTCTTACATGAAAAGATCAAGTTTGAACATATTTTTGAAGCTGTTTATGTTTTTAAACAAGCTTGAGCAACTGGCTTAGCTCGACTCATTTGCATTCATATTATCTAATATTAGTTGTTGAAATGAGGCTGATTTGAATCAAGAAATCTCCTCATTCCACTCACAACAGCTGATTGACGATTTTGAAAAGCAAAATACATTGCTCGCACTGAGTTTAACATCTAGGTGTAAATCAGGAAGTTCGTAACTCCGTGCTTAAATTGCAGCATATTGGATTGACAGATTCAAGTCTGCACGTAGTTGTATTATTTTGTAACTTTTGTATGTGCCTATGTCTTGCAACTTCAGAGATAGCAATTGTAAATTCCTGGGAAATACAGAGGCCCCATGTTGATTGGGCTGTCTTAATCAGGCCCTGGCATATTCGTGAACCTTTATCTTTTTCCTTGATTGGGCTGAGAGTGAGATAATTGGGTTACCTATGGCGATTTGCCTTCTTGTGACCGTTGTAATGAGTAATCACATTACAGAGCCTTGAAAAAAGATGCGGGCACTGAGTTGGCTCCAGACAACAAGCGGAGGTGATAGAGGTTGTGTGTTGAGCTTTAGTAGGAATAAGAGGTTTTAAGTTAGGCATATTAAGCAGGAGGAGGCCTCTTTTCTTAGGAGATTCGGGACATTGGGGCTATCTCAACCTTGGATATCCATCTTAGCCAGTTAGCCCCACAAATCGGATGTTTCCCAACTGCCAATGCTCATTGATTTGATTCAGGATTTTAAACTGATGCTGTGTCCTAAAGATATCTTCTTGGAGTAGAAATCCTGTATACGAGCTTGGTCAAAATAAATAAGGGTTCTCATCTATCCTGAGCAGTAAGTAATATCACAGTTGATTTTATGCAACAGAGGCGATTTCCAAGGAAGTAACAATGTCCTTGTCAAAATACCATTCCATTTAGAAGAGACACAGGTTATGTGTGTTATAGGTCAAGTTAGCCCAAAGGAAAAATGAACCCATGTAAAGTGAGGATATTACATGAAATTTTGCTTGGAGTAGTTACATCGAGATCCATATTTCAACCTTGCCTGTGTGGTGAATTCTTGATGCTTCCTTTGTATTTTAGGTTCATTTATGCTCAGCCAGGAGAATTCTACAATTATGTGAAGCCAATAAAGGTTTCTATGTGAAAGCTGGTCAGTTTGTTGCAGCCCTGCGGCAGGTCCCAAAAGAATACTCATCCACTCTTTCATCCTTACAAGATCAGGTTCTAATTATCCAGTGTGTTTCCTGGACATATGTTTCTACTCATACAAAAGACAATCGCTTTGATTGCTTTTTATGCTAATTTGTGTTCACAATGCTTAGGCAGTTCCTTTTCATTTCAAAGCTATTAAAGAAGTACTAACCAGCAGTTTGGGACCAGATTTATCAGAGATGTAAGTAGTTGGGACCAGATTTATCATTCATGTTATTTACATGCCCATGATTCGTCCACCCTCCTTTCCTCCAAGGTGCAACTTTAAATTATGAGTTCTCCAGCTAAGCAACTTTCAACTTTTTCCTGTCTATTTGAGGGGCCATATTCCTATATCCATGGCACTGATATCATATTTACTGGTCCATTTCTCCTCTAAAAAGACGTCTACCATTTTTCTCTTCTGTATGATCTAAAATTTCAGTTTTAGCATCTCGAACTCTAAGTACTAGTTGCTCATTGGATAGAGAAATGCCTAAATGGAATTCATAAAATTGCTTTAATTTTTATACCATGCAATGTAATGGAGGGGGAAATGTATTGACATCAATTGCCGTCAGGAAAGGTTTTGTAACGAAAAACTGGCCCTCTAGCTTTACACTCTGTTTGCGTTTGGAACTTAGAGAAAGGAAGAGAAGAGAAAACAAAATAATGAAGTAAAGATGGATGTAAATGTAGGAAAAATTTTACTGTGTTCAATTCTTTTGTTTTGGTATTTCTCCTCACTGCTTCTCATACTGAACAATTGAAGATATTTTTTTCCTAATTTTCGCTTCTCTTCCATTCCTTCTTAGAAGTTCTAAACAAACCCTTACGTTCTTGGTTCTGTCCATGTTCATCATTCTTCATTGAGGTCGACATTTGTTTTTCGTTTTTAGATCTCCTCTTCTAAAGCTTGGGCTAGACTTAATGCCTTGAGCTCATGGTTGACACTATATTCTAGAGATCCCTTTGACTGTATTGTCCGTAATTGGGAAGTTATGCAATTCTTTTACTTGAGCTTTCTCCAAAATCAGCATGCATAGTCAATCTGTACACCTTAGATTGTGCTTTAGAACACCTAGCTTCGCTGTTGACTTGGGAACTAATTGTATCTAACAGATTTCTATCATTTGATGAACATCCCGTTGCTGCGGCTTCTATTGCTCAAGTGCACCGTGCTGTGCTGAAAGATCATCAAGAAGTAGCAGTTAAGGTTGGTCAGTTATGCAATGTCATTTCTGTCAGAGTATTTCTTGGCAAGCCTTTTTATTGTTATTGTTTTGTTATTTATACTTTTGGAAATTAGGAACAAGCAAAAGGGTTTTAAAGAGTTTTTTCCATAGTTGACAAATTAGGTAGGCAACCCATACACTTTCACTTTTGCATGGGTAATATTCGACCTTTTATATAGGAAAGCCATTGCTAAATGAAATTCAAAAAATCAGTGTGCTACAGGTGTGATGCAGTTTCTTATGAAAAAAAACAGGACTACAACTACTATATTAGCAAATAACTTTGTAAAAAATATATTGCTATAGAGATCAATTTCTTTTTTTTAACCTATTATTTTGGAATATTTGTTCTTGTTTCTTGGAAGGTAGATACTATTTTGTTAGCATCACTTGTACTGTATGAGTGTATGTAGTTAGTTGTAGCCTTGTAGGTTCTGGGAATGCCTTTAAGGGGATTTACTGTTTTTGTTGTTTCTTTGATTTTCATCATGTTCCTTTTTCTAGTAATTGTTGTGCTTCTCAGTACTAGTTATTAAATTTACGTCATCTATTGTGAAGCACCAACCTAAGAACCTTTCTAGTGAATCTAAGGATTAGCCATTTAAATTGGTTCGGTCATTGAACTAACAACATAGAATATTGAACACGGAGTTTTCATTGGCACAATTCTAGGACAATCTTTATCTAACGGTAACTGGGGATGTTAGATAGGCTACTGTTTGGATGTCTTGCTTCGTAAGGGAACCTTCCTATTTATTTTGATTTACGAATACCTTCAACCAGTAAGCCTTGTGTGTAGTTATTACGTAAAATAGTTCATTTGCATACTGGCCATCTTACATACAGGAACTAGCTTGTTTCTGGCTTTCAGCATACTCATTTTTACTTCTAATGTTGTGTAGATTCTGCACTTCTTTGAATTTATACACTTTTTTAAGAAATACAGAAAACGTAGCGTACCTAAATGCATCCGGTACTTATCACAATGTTTACCAATTTCTGCAGGTGCAATATCCTGGGTTAGAGCACCAGTTCAAAATAGACATTGCTGCCATGTCCTTTCTGTCCAAATTCGTTGCATTGGTATCACCAAAATTCCTTATCATAGTGGTTTCCATTTGGTGGTAGTTGTATATGATTGAGCATGATCTTTGGTGAAATGATGATCTTTGCTTAGTGGGTATTTAGAGAGGGTTCTGTCTTCTTTTTTGTTTTTGACCATATTAAGTTTGTTTCAGAGGCATGGGGATAGGCTGTTAAGCCATCTCTACCTAGTAATTATCCTTCCATAAACAGTCACATGATATGCACAATGTATAGGGAAAAAACAATTGGAACAAATATTTTGTACTCATGAAGACTAGTAGTGCTGATCTGATGAAATCACCTACGAATAGGAAGTTAGAAAACATTTACAAGGGTCTAAAGAGAAAAGCCCAAATCAGCTATCAGGCTCTGTTTTCAGAAATCTACGAATGGGACATGGCAGTTTTTTGCACAACTCTGTCTATGCCTAACCGCCTATGTCATGAATCACTACTGAAAAGCGGATTATTTGAGAATGAGTGTTGACCATGATACTGGAAGGCCACTCGGGCTAGTCGTAGGTCTCACAAGTTATCATTAGTGATTTTGTAGTGCAAAAAAAAAATTCCAATAACCGGTTGCATTTTGGTACACTCGAGCATGGAGGTTGGTTGAGGAGATCATGGGTTGCTTGAGCAAGTTATGATGTATAGCTGCATACAAAGCTCCGTTTTGGAGCGCACTTTTGGTGTTTCCCTCAGAATTTGGTTTGGGTTTTATATTTAGATACAATGATCCTAGATCCTCCTACACCTTTGGGGTGTGGCCTGTGGAGTTTGGGGCCCTCAGAATGTTCGTGTGTGAGTTTCTTTTTAAGGAACAGTGAAAAGAGGGGTGACCAATACCCCAATAAATCCTTTACTGTATTGAAGAAGAATAAGAGTGATAGAGTTTGATCTTGTGAAAGCATGAAGAAGAACGCAAGAGAGGACGGAAAGAGCGATTCAAAAAGAGAGACCTGATCTCGTGAGGACTGTGAACCATATTGCTTGGGTACCAAATTTACGTGAGGGCACCCTCACTTCAATAGATTGTTTTTGGGGTTGAGTTGTACCTAAGACTGTGTAACATGGTATCAGAGCTAGGTACAGGGACGGTAGGGTGGATGTCTCTATCCTGCATGTGTCTTGCCAAGTGAGCACGCTACGCATGAGGGAGGGTGTGAAGCGAAATTACACATGGCTTGGGTACAAAATTAAGGTGAAGTATATCAGCTTGTGGGCACCTGCCTTTAATAGCTAGCTTTTGGGGTTAAGTTCTACCAAAGACCGTGTAACAAGGACATCATTATGTTGTCGGAATGAATCCATGACCACTTAGCCCTGGCTAATTGGGGTTTTACACTTGTACCTGGGCTCGAAATTTTTGTTTATTTGACATGCACTAGGACTCAAAAGTTGTATTTTTGTCTTTGAAGCTGATTAGGTAATGTTTCCTCGACTTCTTTCCTTTGGTAAGCTGTTGTAGAAGCTTGTAGATATGCATTTCTATGATTATGCTATAGTAGGATGAATTTATATATCCACTTGAATTTTTGAACATTTTTTTTTCTTTTGTTTGAAAGCTTCTCATTTGATGTTCTTGTCATTGTTGGTTTCTTCCACCATGTGTCTTTTTGTTCACTTGATTTTTTTCGTCATTCTCTTTCTACAGTTTTTCCCTGAGTACAGGTTTGGATGGCTGGTCTCAGAATTTGCAGAGTCTGTTGCTTTAGAATTAGGTGAGTTCTGAACCAATAAAATCCGTTTCTGGATGTTGCCCCTCATTAGTAGCTGTACCCCTTTGTTGTCTGGACTCTCCTTGTTGTACATATGAGTTTTAATTAGGGGTGCAAACCAGCCGAATCGAGCCGAACTCTGTCAGGCTCAGCTTGGCTTGATAAAATACTGGTCTAGCTCGAGTTTGGCTTGTCTAAAGTTTTGGAAGCTTGGACTTGGTTTGATTTGCCCATACCCCCAATGATTGCGGGCTACATGGGTTTTGTTGTTGTGTGTGTTGTGGACTTGGTTTGATTCAGCTCATTTGAGTTCAACAAACTGAATCGAGCCGAATTCGGTCTCAAATTTGGCTCGTTTAAAATTTTTGAAGTTCAGGTCGGCTTGTCGAAGCTCTGTTAAACTCAAACGAGCTGAAATCAGGCTCGAGTTTGGTAATTTTTATTTTACTGCCAGGTCCGCCACATATCAATATTACCTAGTATAAGCAAAAATGTTAAAATTAAAATCCAACAAAAACCTTCATATATCTCTATAACAATGCACATCAGCACATATATACCCCAGGAGTACAATGTTATCTATGAATAGTCCTCCAAAAAGTTATTATTTATATTTTGATCCCAGCTTCGTGAGCCTAATGGCCCTAATCGAACCGAATGGTCTTAGGTTTGGGCGTTTATGGAACAAGCCTATAAATAAGGCTTGGATTTGGTTCATTCAATAAACAAGTGGAACTTGAATGAGTTATTGCCAAGCCTCAAATAGTTTGCGAACGACTTAGTTCATTTGCAGCCCTAGTTTTAATAACCCTTTTGCCACTTATGATTTCAACAGCTCTAGAAATTTTCGGGGTAGTTCCATCGAAAGCGAGGATAAGAAATTTTTTTATTACGCCAATCTTTCCTCCTTGGAGAAATTTTCTTGTGATCTTGATTAACTATGTGTAGCATCTATAGAAGAGAAGTTGAGGGAAAATAGGCTAAGGTGGTTTGGGCATGTCTACCGTAGACCAGGAGATGCAGTAGTTAAGAGAGCGGATAGGATAGCTTTGGGTAGCAATGCCACGGGGAGGGGTAGACCTAAATTGACATTAGATGCTGTGCTGCGCAACGATATGAGTATAGTAGGTTTGTGTGAACAAGTTGCCCTTGATAGAGCTCAATGGAGGAAAAGGATTCATGTTGCCGACCCCAAGTGATTGGGACTTAAGGCTCGGTTTGGTTTGGTTTGGTTTGCAGTGGAATTTAGTGAAAATCGCATTGACATGAAGCTGGTTATCAGAACTTCTGTTCGTCGTAGTAGTAGATCGTGTATCCCTGTAGCAAGTGCTTCTGTCTTTCTTTTGTGTTTCTCGTTTCCATGAATGCAGTCTATGTTGCGTCATTCTTAATCCTGAAAGGATGGTACTTTTATGCAGTATATAATGGGAGTCTTTTGTCATTTTTTTTATGCAATTCACTTATAGGAATGTGTTGATGGATAAATAGTGTTTTGGGTTATTTGACAGACTTCATTCACGAAGCAAGAAATGCAGAGAGAACAGCAAGAAACTTCAAAAATAATACTGTGGTTAGGGTACCTCATATTTTTTGGGTATGTATTTAACAGCTGTCACATCAGTATAAATTTTGATCTCTATAATTTGAGATCTTTCCCATCTTTGGTTTCTAGTTATGCCAACTGACAATGATTTAATTGGATCCAGGATTTCACGAGTAGACGGGTTTTGACAATGGAATTTTGCCAGGGATGCAAGGTATGTCAGTGTAACTAGCAACTGCATATGGTGGGGTGTGGTGTACTTTCCTAATTAATTCTTCTTCGGTTCTTCCAATCTTTCTCATTGTACTCCTACTTGTTTAAAAGAGCTGGTGTCATACTTATGGATGAGACTTTCTTGTGTTGCTTGTTGCGCTGCTTCAAACTCCACTTTGCCCTTTTAACTTTGATTTACCTCTTATTGTGGCTCTTAGTTCCTTTAATGTCAATTTTTAATTGGTAATTTCTGTCCCCATTTTAACCATAATGTATAGTACAAGCAACACTTGGATACACATCAAGTGGAAGTGATGGTCATTGGTTATTTGGTTGGAAAAAGTGAGGATGTTGGGGTCTCGGGTATGAAGTTTAAAAGGCCTGGCCGCCTGGATATGAAATTTTTTATTCATTATTGGTTAGATAAAAGTTCACGTGCCACCACGTGTTGCCAACATTTCATTTTCCGTCAATGAAGTGGGCAGCATTTGACAATTGATGTATATTGACTACAATCAGAGAAGTAAGAGATGAAATTGGAAAAAAGTACTAAATGAGCCAAAGTGAGAAAGAGTGTAAAGTAATTTACGATTATAGTTCTATGAGCTTCCCCAACTAAGTTTTTAGAAGATAATACATAAATTCGGGTTTGAGATTAATTTGATTAAAAGTGGAAGCTAAAAGAAGCAAAACCCAGCTAAATTGTAAAAATAAATCATAGAAGAATGACTTTAATTATTCAAACATGTTCTGAATATATGGTCCTAAAAGCCCCTGCTTTGGACGGAATAGTTCTTGTAAATCCCTTAGACTGTGTAACTTCTTCAAGAATGGAACGAATTTACAAGCATATAAAGTGTCTGGTGTATGTGCTTGGTGTCTTTACTTTATTCAACCAGTATCCATACTGGGAAAGGAGTGATGGTGCAGCCCTTGGTTGGTTGGAGTGGAATAATGCTCTTTGGATGCCTCGGGTCAAGTCACGTGGGAATAAATCTTTTTGGTCCAATAATTGTGTTTGGTAGTTAAGTTATTTATTTTATTTAGAATAGGATTTGTTTACGTTGAAGATGGGGATAGGATTTGATCAGTTTGTTGCTAGATTGAGTTTATCTTTTATTTAGTTTGTTAGTCTATAAATAAGATGATTAAGATTGTAATCATCAGACTTTGATTAATGAAAATAAGAGTTGTTTGAAGTTAGAGCTGTGGCCCCTTGTGTGTTTCCCTCTTTCCTATTCTCTCTCATGGTCCTGCATCAAGGAGGGTTTCCTTAGTTGGACAATTCGTATCTTTAAACTTTTTAAGACACACTAACATGAAGCACATCTAAGATATTATGGTTTGGATTTCAGATTCCCAACTTAAGAGTATAAGAAATACTGCCAGATGAAGGGATATAATTTTTGGACGCTATGATTAGAAGCAGTGGTAGAGCCACATTTGGAGTCAGGATGAGGAGGGACACATGCTTGACGCAGCGGAATTCACGAGGGACTAGTTAGCGTACTAGTCCAAACGAGATAAACAACTCATTGCAACGAGCAAATCTTGCGCACAAGAAAGAAAGAGAGAATCTCTGCAACATTATTGATTAAAAGTTTTAAAAGTTGAATATGTTACAACCCTTATTTATACTAGTAGAGAAATCCTATCTTAGGTAAGAATCTAATCAGGCAATTTATTGCTAGTCAACAAATTATAAAGAAGAAAATAAAATAAAATAAAAGACTTATAAAATCCTAAAAGGAAAGAAAATAAAATTCCTAGAAGAAATCCTAAATCATGCCAAAACAAGAAGATTAAAAACGTGCAAAACAGGTAGCACAAATAAGATTTCCTAATAATATAATTTCAAAAATAAAATTATAATTCTAAACAAGATTTTAGATTCTTATTTTTATAATTATGGAATCATAAAAATAAGAATAAAATCTTTCAGAATCTTGTCCTACATCAATGCTCCTCTCTTTCCATATAGTTGTTAAGTAAAATCCTTGCAGTTTACTCCAATTTAAGTTTTAGTTTCTATCTATGTAGCACGGATACGGATACGGATACGGACACGGACACGGATACGGACACGGGACACGGCAATTCTAAAAAAATGGGAACACGGACACGGCGGGGGACACGTTACGTGTATAAATAAATAAATATATAAATACATATATACATATATATTTCTTTTCTTCTATTGTTGATGAAGACATGTCCTATATGAATGCATAAGATTACCATGGTCCAAATAAAGGCATAATTACAGTTTTAACCCAAATATTTTTGAATAATTTCATATTAACCCCTCAAAATTAAAAATTTATATTACATTTTGACCCCTAGCCGTGTCCCCCATCAAAAATAATAAAAATTATTGGACACGCCACGTGGCGTCTCCAATACGTATTTGGGCGTGTCCCTGCCGTGTCCCCGTGTCCAATACGTGGACACGGCGCCCTTTTGGAATGTAGGTGCTACATAGGTTTCTATAATATACCCCTTTTCATGTTCTCTCGTCATTTGTACAACTCTCCATTCTCTTTCACTCTTCTCCACTTGTGTGGTACTATACCCATCGCATTACTATTAGACTAACAAGGGGTGTTTTTGAGTTTAATTCCCTTTCAAGCTATTTTTGCCCTATATGGGTATTTTGAGAGGATATACAGCACTATGTAAAGAAGTATCTAAAAGAAAAGTTTGGACACTAATAGAAAAAGTATGAGACTATAGTAATGAAATAGGAGAAGATTTAACCCATCTTGTATGAGCATCGACTTCATACAAGTGAATTCACTTGACAAACAGTTTGAAAAGTCTATGAATATTGGGTTGTCTTTCAGCTGAAATATGGTGGTGGGTGTTTCAGGCATGCATCAAGTACACCTGATTACCAGTCGACGTCTAGATGATTCTGAGTTTCACCATAGTGGGTGTACTTGGCTTTAGGCTCATTGTTGAGGTCTTGTTTAGTTGCCTCCTGCAGATCACATTTGGTTTTGTTGAGCCCTGACCATCTATGGTTTACAATAAAGACACTTATTCAGTTCATCTTCCAGAGATCAGTGGCGGAGCCACTTGAAGACGAGCGGGGGCACGCGCCCCCACTAAATACTCTTTTTTTTTTTTTTTCTTCAGATTTTGTATTTTTTTTTTTGTAATTGGCTTCTTAAATTGTTCTTTGTTTAATCACTTTAATATATTTTGTATATATTTCATTCTCAACTTTTTGTTTCCAATATTACAACAATTCCACTACACTTGCGAAGTGAGATGTTTAATGAATAAAAAAAGAGTCACCACTCACCATATGAAACTCCTCAATACATAATGTCCAAATTTGTAAGTGGCTAAACTATGGGTTATATGCATTATACTTTATTAATTATTTAGAATTTTAAAAATAATCTTGTCTTTGTCGATAGAACTCACAACGCGTGACGAAATAGAGGTTTAAGCATAAAATTTGAAAAGAAAAGCACATTTTTTCTAATTGGATCAAGATTACTGAATATAAACATTTTAATTATTGCGTATCTAACTGCTATTAGACTTGGTCCATTGAGACAATCCAAACAATTGATTTGTTTTGATAGTTTATGAAATTACTACATTTCTTAGTAAATGTGTTAGCTTTTTTTTTAAAATTAATTTTAGCACGAGCATTCTTTTATTATTTTGGTGTTGCTAATTATGAATTTTTTTTTAAAGTGTGTTTAAAAGTTTGCCCCCACTACTGTTAATTCCTGGCTACGCCACTGCCTGAGATGGTTCAGATTTTATGGCAACTGTTGTCAACTTTATCATTATAATCCTTCTGTCCAACGCCTTGTCTTACAGAGTCATAGAATGTGTAAACTTCAAGGAGGATTGTTTGATGAAAACATGCCCATAGTTTTCGTCCTCTTCTTTTTTCCTTTTCTTCCGACCTTTCTGCTAGCAGTAATTCAAACTAGTAAAATTCAGATAATTTTCAACATTCCAGTGACCTATATGCATATATAAAATGATGGATATCAGCACAGGCATTTAAGCTGCAATATCCTTTTGACTTGCTATTCTTGATGTGCTATTAACAGGAAGTTCCTTAGCTTTCAGGTTGACGACTTGGAATTCATGATTGATATGGAGATAGAACCCATACAGGTTAGTTTTTTTTTTTGGCAATAAATTAAACCTGTAATTTTACTCTATATAGTACAGTCTTGAAATCCCATTCAGTCTTTTGTTCTTTAACGAGATCTATCGTCTCATGGTCTTTATGTTCATGTGTCAGAAAACAACTGTGCATTTCATTGAAATGTATGATTTAATAATGACGGTTGTTAGAGTAAGTGTATACCTAATATTACAATGTCATCGTACCATGAAATGTATGTTGTGTGGGCCTGCATGCATGTATGCATGCACATTGTTCCCCCTTTTCACGTCTGCTCGTATGGCACTCCATTAATTATGTATGATGTCCATAAGTTAACTGGCTCAAGAATCTGGATTAATAACGTGTGATAGCCGTAAGTCAGTCATCATCTTGCTTATGATATTTTTATTAGTGCGAATTGTAGGTTGCAAAAGCATTAGTAGAAGTGTTTGCTGAAATGATTTTTGTCCATGGCTTCGTGCATGGGGATCCACATCCTGGTAATATTTTGGTTTCTCCTGAAGGGCCCAACAGCTTTTGTTTAGGTATATCCTTATTCATCTTTGTAGATCTTCCGATTTTCTGTCGCAGATTAAAAAAAAATACTGTTTTCTGTGTATTATGGTTATGGAACCTGCTTTTATCCTGTATGACACATCTATTATCCAGTTCTTCTGGATCATGGTATCTATAAAGAGTTGGATGAAGGATTTAGACAGGACTATTGCCAACTTTGGAAGGCTTTGATTCTGCTAGATGCAAATAAAATACTACAGCTAGGTGAACGCTTTGGTGTTGGGAAGTACTCTAGGTACTTTCCCCTCATATTCACAGGAAGAACGATTGACAGGTATTTTTTTTATTTTTATTTTTGGTTTTTTAGTTAGTTTTGTCTGGGTAAAACAAAGCTGAGTTGATACTTGAAATTCTGGTTGAATCTGAATCTAAAAGAAGAGAGGAACCTTTTATTTGAAACCAGAGCATGGAACACAAATGTGGTAAATCATTGACACCAAATACTTGGCCAGTCTCGGCAGTGAAGTTTGCGCCATATTTTCTTCTTTATACATATGGGCTACGGCCTGATTTTTTTAATTATAGATTTATGTTACTCAGCCTCACCTGATTGAATGCTGATTCTGTGCTTTGTAGTGGAGCTTAATGTAAGCTATGTCATGTATCATGGGCAGCTAGGACATTTTTGGCATTCTTACTGCACCATTTACGTGGAGGTGTAAACTGGGTTACACCGACACATGCTTGGCTAGAGGCTAAGGTACTACAAGTGTTGTCTCATTGGTCTAGGTGTTGTCTCATGATGTTTTGCCATAGCCAGCCACAGTTTTTGTTGGCTAGCTTGATACTCATTGTTGGCCGATTTCCTGACAATTATGCTTTTAGGTCAATTGTGTTCAAACATGTCAAACATGGTACTAGAGCTTTGTTTCTTGAAGGCCTTGGATCAAGCCTCTCTGTTTACATACGTACCCTGCCTACATTATGCTTTTCTCGGTGAATGGTTTTTCTGATCTCCAGTTGGAAAAAAAGATGTGCACGAGGGAGGGTGTTAAATGTCTTGATAAACCTTATTTTTCCAGTTCCCTACAACTTAAATCTTTTGAAGAATTGGTAACTTAATTCAAAGAAAGTCAATTGTGGAACTTGGTTTCACGAGGAATGTAAGCAACACATTGACAATGAAGATGGATGATATCTTCACGAGACATCTCTCGTTAGCCCACCTGACAATTAAGATGTGAAGGACTTGGGCAATATTTGATGGGAATTGGATTGGATGGACAAGATTGAACGAGTCCCCTTGAGGTATCAGAGAGTGGATTAGGGTTAAACATTATGGGATATGCCCCTTGATCTAAGATGATATGCCTCAAAATTGCCAATTTCACTGTAAAGTAAGTCCCACAGCTTTCCTTGATTATCACTTGCCCTTGTAAACCTAGATTCTTTCATGTATTTGTCTGTAATTGCTTTATGAAGGCAAAGTTGGAAGTAGCAGTGTTTGATCAATAGTGATTGATGAGTATATGCTGAATAGTGTTGGCTCATCCTCCATAGAAACAATGACAGGCATAAAAGTAAGATTATGGAACATGTTCTGTGTACCTACGTTACAACACAACTTGCATAATAAATGTTTCCTTCCATTGTGGTAGAAAGAGGATATGTGGGCCGCCAACCCCAATTGATTGCGACATAACTCTTAGTTTGGTTTGGTTTTGACAATTGTAATGTCAAATATTTTAGCAGTTAAAACAGTGGCGCATGAATACACACATAGCTGTATGTTTTTGTGATTGGGCAGTAAATCGGCTCTTGGAAGAGGAATGTCAGCTGAAGATAGAAAGAACATAAAGCAGGAGTTGCAGTCTTTGAAGATGGAGGATCTGTCTTCATTCATGGAATCTCTGCCCTCGGACTTCCTAACGATTTTGCGTACTGAGTAATATTTCTGCTTCTATCCCATCTGAACATATAGAGATTTGATTATGTAAGCATTACTACGTCACTCTTGTTTTATATTTCTTCTGTTTCAGTGGGCTACTAAGGTCCTTACTTAGCAAGTTAGGTGCTCCACACCGTGTCCGGCTGCTGGCTTATGCTAAATATGCAATACAAGGGCTTTCTCCAAAATCGAATCCTGAATCTGGTAAGGTTCACTAGTTAACAATTGTGATTTTTGATTTTAAATTTTACAGAATAATCTTTCCGATAAGTCTAATTATAGAATCTGGTTGTAGTACGATGAAACCAGTTTGGCATCATTTCCAATAGACATTCATTTTCGTTGTCGTTTTTGTGGAACAAAAACAATGGGAAGTCCAAAACACCATCATTATTTTTCATGTGAAAATATTTTCGAGAATTTGAAAGGTTTATAACTATTTCCTAGGAATAGTTGTGTCGAAGAACTTTCCTGAAATCTGTTTCAAATACAGTTCGTCAACCAAATTTCTCACACGATTTTTTCCCCCCCTTCATATTTTCCATGAGAATGAAACCGTTTTGGAAAACAAACTGCACCTGTGGATAAATGTTATGTTCTTTTCGTCTTTGATTCAAAGGGACATATACGATGCAAAACTGAAACCTACAGGGAGATCTTTTAATGAACACACAAATGAACAAGTCTACTGTGAGTCAGAGATAGAATTGTTCATTCTGGGCATTTATTCTTCAACAACCTCAAGCAATTGCCCAGATTTATGGACTACTTGTCTCCTGACTTTTGAGACTAAAGAAGGCAGCCTTTAATCCTTGTCCTCCAAGGATTGTAAGTTGTGCAAATTGGTTAGTCCTTTAAGAACCTGTAAGTTTGGTGGGACTAATAGTGATGGGATATAAATCTCACTGGATAAATAGTGATTGTATTAAAAATACCACACACCATGGTATTGTATATACCGCACTTTATGAATTATACATCTAATGCATGTTTAATCCAGTCATAAATAGTTTAACCAATCACCGGTTATTCGGTTACCATGGATTCAATCTGATTGGTCATATCCGTCTAACAAACGGACACTGAAACTAGGTTGATGTTATGCTTTCAGATTATGCAGCAAAAGTGATGTTCTCCAGATTTGTGGCGAAAATGAGTTACCTTCAATTGAGACTTATTCTCGGTAAGTATGCATATATTTTTTTTCTTAGTCAAAAACCAGCATGTCTAGAGACTTAAAGAGGATATGGTAGTAATTTGTTCTCTTTTTCAGAGTTACTGGAGTTGCTCTCTTGGACCGAGCAAGTCAGGAATTCGTTAATTAAGTTCCTTAAGCAGATTCTCGTTCCAGCTGGTTATCGACTTAGAAATTTATACCCTTTTTATTCCCTAACCCCTTGATTTGTGGAAAGGATTTCCGATCAAAATTAGAGAGACAAGAACATATCCAGTAAACATTTTAGAGCTCGTAGAGAATATATATATGTATCGTGAGCAAGTGTTAATTGATGTCTAACTAACATTTTGGTCATTGATATACTATACGAGTTTTGGAAAATAGATTCTCTTGCAAGGATGAAAATCACTTCTTCTTTGGTCATAAAAAGGCAGTTTTACCCACCACCACCCAGATGGCAGGACTCAAGGTTTGAGTCTCACTAAGGGGGAAAATGGACTATTGTCATTTAGTACCCAGGTGGTGTTGTGATGAGGCATGTCCTCATGAGCAGCGAACAGTAGTTATGGCTCGAATCAGACATTTCATAGTGGGTCAAGAGCGCCCTTGGTCACACCCAAAAGGGGGCAGTTTTAGCCTATGAATTTGCTCTATTGTTGCAAGACATTTTCTTTCTTTTCAAAAAACAAAAACCGAGGTTCTTAAGGTTATTTTGGGAACTCAAAAAACAAATGCAAAATAAAAAGTATATTTATGAAATGATCCAATGCATTATCTTCATATCGGTGTCTAAATCGTGGCATAAAACAAGCTCAAAGTTACTAATGGACATAAAATAATTCCAAGTTACTAAAACTAGCAAAGGTGCATATTGAAGTTTTTAAATCAATACACCCAACGTACACATGCAAAGTGAAAACTCTTGTTTGACCTAGTCTTCAAGACCTTTTCCGGATAGAATGTTATGTATGAAACTGTCATGTATGAAACGTAGTTGCAAAAGGACCCGGCTTCTCTACAATTGAACTGCAGAGAGGCCTCTACCGTTTCATCATGGCCAGCCATCTTTGCATTCAACGGTCCAAATTTTTAAAAAAAACTCTTCCAAGGATGGCAAGAATCACGTAGATGGCACTCTACAATCCAACAAAAGACTACAAAGACGCCAGATTCATGGTGAAAATAACCCAATTACCGGACAGAATGTCATGTATGCTCAACTGGCAAAATTAGACAGATGACGATTACCAGATCAGTGTAATGTTGCTTGAACTGGCAAAATTAAACACAGACGACGATTCAGTTCAATCAAGATGATAAATTGAAATAAAGGATATCAAATCTAAAACATCTTTGATAGCAATTAGAAACGACTAGTCCAAAGTAATCCAACGCTAGTCCACAACAGCTCTATTCCCCGAGCATGACTACCTCAATTTCCTCTTAGTCTCACACCCCTTTATTCTTCTCTGCAGTAACCCGAATCACAGCCTTCAAATCTCCTTTCCGACCTAAAAACAAAAACAGAGGGAGAACGATAAGAACGATAACAGCTGCATGAATGGCATAGTTCGGATTTGGGGTAAGAAAAAAAATAGTTAGAAGGGAATAAAATTAGCAAACTATGAACTCACAGTTATGCTTTGCAACCAAGTTTTGCTCTCAGCTCATCCGCCACAGCATCAATGAACTCTTCAGTATTCAGATACAAGTTTCTAGAAAGCCTGCACCATGTATGAAATGTCATGCAACATATGAAATCCAATAAAGGAGAATGGATAAAACAAATGCCAAGTACAAGCAAAATTACTTAGATCCATGGATAATAAGTGCAAGATCCTTGGTCATCTTTCCAGACTCCACGGTTCCAATACAAGCCGCTTCTAGTTTCTCAGTGAAATCCAAGAGTTTTGCATTGTCGTCCAACTTGGCTCTGTTATGATCAAAATAGGTTGCTCATTTACTACAATTATGGATCCAAAGAGATGTCTGGTTGTAAAACATCAAAACGTACAGAATTTTGCAAAAGCCAACTTTAACAAATAAGCAAATCATTCTCTCTGTACCTGTGTGCAAGCCCTCTGGACCATGCAAAAATGGAGGCTATGCTATTTGTGCTGGTTTCACCACCTTTCTGGTGAACCCTGAAATGGCGTGTAACAGTGCCATGGGCTGCTTCAGCTTCTATTGTCTTTCCATCAGGGCACACCTAAAACCAATTCAAAATCCAATAGCGTAAATTCACGTTAGTCCTCGATTGGGATAAACTACAGACCCAATATTCTGCATTTTTAACCAAAAAGCCAGCTACGTTGGGGTTCCAACTTTTATATTAAACAAGCATATAAGCCAGACTTTTCTAGTGCCCAATTGGTGGTTGCTAGTCTAGCCTAATCATTTAGCAAATTTATTTACCGTCCCTATTTATCTTATCTACAAGTTAGAGACTAATTTATGATAATAATTGAATTAGAAATAAAATAAGTAATCTGCCAATTTCAGCAGTATTAGTAAGAAATCAAAATGAATATGCACCAAATTTCAGGGTGCATAACAAGCTAGAGAACTGGGTATAGGCGTTGGTTGAAAAATAAACATACCAGGACAGATGTCATCAGACCAAGAGATCCAAACCCTGCAAGAGTGCAGCTAGAAATTTGAGATCAAATAAAGCACTAAAAGTAAAGATGAAAACAGTAACACTTCAATTAGTAGCAAATCCAATCCAGGGAGTCAAACTAACAGAGATTATAATAATCTGCACAATTGTTGATACGTTGAGGTTCCATAAAATGTTACATACAAACCTTGTGCCAAGAAATCACTCTGCACATCCCCATCATAGTTTTTGCATGCCCATACATAACCTCCTTCGCTCTTAAGACAATAAGCAACCATGTCATCGATGAGGCGGTGCTCATACCTGCCAAATTATATCATTTCACATCCATGACTTATGGAATTCACCAGAATCGAAAATATAGAAAAGTAAAAGTTGGGTCGCATAGCCAGCTACTCACCATATCCCGGCAGCATCATACTTTGATTTCCACTTAGCTTCATACACTTCCTGAAATATGTCCTTGAATCTTCACCAGGAAAAAAAAAACGCAACAAGAAAAATTAGATGCATGACAGCATGAGTGAATAATAATACCGGGTCATAACAAACTCATAAAAAATTGACCTGAAGATTAAAAGTGAAAAAGGCCTCTAAAAGAAAAGAAGAGGAAAAATTCAACATCACAACCCTAAGGGAGCTGCATACCTTCCATCGTATTTCTTAAGAATAGTGTTTTTTGTGCTAAGATAAAGCGGCCACTTCTTCTGGAAAGCAACATCCATTGAAGCCTCCGCAAAAGCACGGATGGACTGTTTTCCAAGACACAAAAATGAGTAGAAACATAGTTCAGTTTCCTGCTGCAAGCTAGATAGTGAATCAACAAACCATAAATAATCAGCTAACTCATACCTCATCAGTATTGTACATAGACAACGCTACTCCTCCAGCACCAGTAAAGTTATAAACCTCCAACTCTGTATTTTCTCCTTTTCCTTCTGGTACTGCACAAATATTGAGCACCTTTTCTTATAAACACCTCTCTCTAAGAACTCTGAAAGTGGAAATAGCATAAATGTGAACAATGTGAAGTGAAAGGAGAAGGAGACAAAATAATTTTACCAAACACCATTTTGAGTTTTCCAGGTCCTTTGATGACTGTATCAGTTGCTTTATATTGATCACCAAAAGCGTGCCTTCCAATGCATATAGGCTTTGTCCATCCTGATAACACAATCAACTAGTATAGCTCTATTACATCAAACAAACAGAATGGAAGCAGCATTATAAGAAAATATGAAGCACCTGGGATGAGCCGAGGGACGTTTTTGCAAATAATTGGTTCTCTGAAGACAGTTCCTGCAACCAGTGTCACCAATGAATACCACAAGCAATCAACAGTCACAAGTATTTATTCTAAAACAACTAACATGTTCACCAACCATTCAGAATGTTCCTAATTGTTCCATTTGGACTCTTCCACATCTGCTTCAATTTAAATTCCTCCATACGTGCTTCATCTGCAATTACCATCCCAAGTGTTATTAAGATTCTGTCCATGCCCAATGATCACAATACAACAATAACTACCTAACATTTAAAGGATTCAAGGAGTTCATTTCTTTCCAGTCGGAATAGGTCATGTGTACCTGGAGTAATGGTTGCACACTTAATTGCCACATTGTACCTATAATTAGGTCATCGTCATGAGACGTCAAGACAAGTGAAAAAGAAGTGCAGCAAAGGTGGGCAGCAGCTCATGACCCATTAAATTTGAAAAAAACGTAAAAAAATTAAAATGCAGAAACAAAAAAAGGAGGGAGAGAGAGAGAGAGAGAGAGAGAGAGAGAGAGAGAACCAGAACTTATGACAATCCTTACTTGAGAGTAGCTTCGGCACTTTCAATAGTAACTTTGTCATTAGTTTCATCACGATAAGGAAGGCCAAGGTCAAAGTACTTTATATCTAACTCCACAAAGGGGAAGATAAGCTGTGACATAACACAGATACTGGCATAAGCAATTTCCTACGTATTAAGAAAAGAGAAAGAAATAGAAGAACAGGATAAACTTATAAAGCACAAGAGCAATCACAAATAAACGAAGAAAGCATAATACCTTCTCCTTGATTGATTTCCAGAAGACTCGAGTCATCTCATCTCCTGCATCATAGAATCCAGAAGAATATTATGCACATTTACTTGCATTGAAGGTACTAATACCTATGTTCATGATAGACAGTGAAAAACAATAGTGCATAACATCTCCATAATAGGTTAAACACACGACATACGCCCTCTTATATGCTCCAAGGCCCGACATGGGTATGGCAATGCAGTTAAATGGGATTATTACGGATTAGTAAGACGCCATAATCACTGTTTCTGACGAGAAGATTATATGATGAAACCTTGAAATGAGGGCATCTAATGGGATTATAATGCAAATCTGGCTAATCCTAATCCGTATCCATCAAAAAAAAAAGCAAAAAAGATCCAAGCAAATCATTTAAAAGTGAATTTTCTGTACAAAACACAAACTTCTTTTCTTGTCTTTATTTTGGACATGGCTATCATAGATCCATCGATGCGGTAGGTAGAAGTAGTGATATGTCTACAGTAAATAGTATCTCTAAAGGGAGGGTGGAACAAAATTGATTTAAGAGGCGGTGATTCAAAAAGACCAAGTTTCTTCACGATGCCCTCGATAACAGTCAATGAAGGCAACAAACTCATGCAATCAACCCCAATTGATATAAACTTAAGACTCCGTTTGGTTTGGTACTATGCAGATTTATAAAACTGCCCTTCCAATAACGGATTCGTGATACACAACCTTAGTCACATAATCCTCCAAAATACCCTGCGTTGCCACTCTCGATCCTGTGCTCGCACTTTTGAATTTTAGAAAGTTTGGATGTGTTTCAAAGACGCTTTCGTACCCGCGCTCCCGCTCTAATGCAATGGCAATATTATAATTTCCCAAACCAACACGAAAAAGAGAGTAAAAGTGTATACAAAAGGCCATTTCAGCAAAAGAATATCTAGATTGGACTGTAGTTAAAACCAGGAAAAAAGTGTCAGATCGAGCAAATTATTGAGTATCCCACGAATCAGAGAGGAGCCCACTAGCTTTTTCGAGGTAGAAAAAAATAGGTATCTTTTCAAATCTAAAAAAGTAATCAGATTCATTCCCACTAAAATTCAACTTCTTTTTTTCAGGACGGAAACACAGTGATTCAAAATCCAGTGACCTAGAAAAGAATGATCAGATCTTTATCTGATTACCAGGAGCACGTAGATCGAACAAACGGTAACAAATAAAGCAAACTAAATGTTCCAAAGACGGAGAGAGAGAGGGGTATCTGACCGTCCATCTCGACGATGGGGTTGGCAACCTTGATCTTCTCGAAAGCCATGATTCCGTGAGAGAGAGAGAGAGAGTTCCGCCGGGTAGATGAGGGATAGAGAGACGTAGACAGAGAGGGTGTTTCGAAGGGAGTAGGATCTCAGGAGTTGTAGTTGGGAAGAGAGGGAAGGTGTAGCGGTGTATACAATATAAAAAGGGGCGGTCATGCTTCAGAAGTACAGTATTGCCCTTGTTGGTAACGTTTAACCACATAACTGCCAGGGGTAATAAGAGTCCGTTCCAGGATCTAAAAAATTGCCAGGGGTAATAAGAGTCCGTTTAATCACATGACTGCCAGGGGTATAAGTTCATAATTTATGAACTTATATGGATATAGATCTTGTTTTCATGCGATGCAAACAAAAATTAAAAAATTATTTTTCATTTACATTATTTTTAAGTTTAAAAATATAAAATAAGCTACTTATTTTTTAAGAAGATTTTTGGAAAGATTTTCTGTTTTACAAGACAGATCATTTTTTCACAATATATTATCTTTAATTCAAAAATATGTATTTTAATTAGTGGAACACACTCTAAAATTGGTTTCCGAGTGGGTTGGCATTGTTCGTTTTGGGGTCTCAAAACTCCTGGGTATGATCTTGAATAAATTTTTCTTTATTTATCTCTCTTTACTAATTACTCTAAAAAATCTTCTTCAAAATCCAACCGAACATGGCCATTTTGGGTGGATATCACATGACGGTATGGAATGGAGGATGCCGTCAAGCGGGTGCTGAGCGGCCAATTCGGCCGTTCATTTCGGCAATCAACAGCTTAAATCTTGACTGAGCAATGAACGGTTAAGATCTTTATGCGCTCAGATTTAATCCCAGTTGTCTATACCGAGATGAACAACTAGATGCCGCTTGTGTTGGGTTGGGGGTTGCTTGATAGCATCCCTAGGTATATGTACACATTAATTGGTGTGCACATATAACATGAGGGTATATGTACATATAAGGACAGTTTCGGGGACACATATTTTGACATGTCTCTTGTGTGAGACCCATTTTGGAGTCTCACGCATATGATCAGAACCGTTCAATGACCACCGGATATAAGTAATTTCCATTGATACTATCCAGAGTGAATATTAATTTTTACAGGATTGAAGTTCTCAAATGAGTTCTACAACAATGAACGATTTAGATCATCAAAACAAACCTTGCACAAGCCCAAACATAGGCCAACTGCACGTTGGAGCCGAGAATCCAATTCCTTTTCTTAATATGTCAGATCTTGTTACTGCAAGTGATACCATAACGAACCTTAAAAGGCAGAGAATATATATATAATAGGTAAAATGTGAATCGATATATGAACAAAGTTTATTGACAATAGTATCTGTGAAAGTGCATTAATATCTGTGAGTATGTATTAATATCCAATTTGTTTGAAACTATTAGCATATTATCATCCATCTAATGGGTAGAGGTTAGGAGAATCGAAAATCAGAGCTAGAATTTGAACCTCCACTTGCATTTTTTATTGAGTCAATGACAATTGTTCTGAAAGATTGCAAAAAGAAACAAGGGCGCATGTAAACCTTTTTTTTTTTTTTTTTGAGATACAAGATGATATAATAAAGAGTATTAAAAATTATCTGGGTCAATAACGATAAGATTTGTAAGCTTTATGTCCAACCAAACCTTATATATATATATATATATATGAGGTTACTAAACTATTATTTCTTGCTTTAATCACCCAAATATTCAAGTCAATTGATTAAACTAAGAGATTAAATTCTTTATACTGTTGGTGTCAATATTTATTTCTTTCAAATCAATTATATTGCTCTACATCGCCATATTTTATTGATTGAGACCACTGTTTTGCAACGTAACGCAATGTAATTGATTTGGAGAAAACAAATATTTACATCATTGGTGTAAATAATTTATTCTCTTAAATTAATGCCTTACCTTTACTGCGCTAGGCTGTTTTTTAATCTTGAAGAGTAGTTGCGTCATGTGCTTGGGGAAAAAAAACTATTAAAGGCAGTGGGATTCATTTTTCTTAGATTTCACATTGTTTTAGTAAGAGTCTGTTTGGAACTCTGGGACGAGAAGAGAAAATAAAGAAGGAGAAACGAGAGAAAAATCATAAGAAAAATATTTTGCTCTTGTTTTGTTTGGTTTTGTAAAAAGGAATAGAAAAATTTATGGGGATTGTGGGAAAAAATGAAGAGTGGAAAGGAAAGATGATTTCCACTTTCTTTTCTGTCTCTCTCTTTCTACATTACAAATTAAACAAGGAAGAGTAAACTTTAACCATTTCGTCTCCCTTTTCATTTCTTTCCCTAAGTTCCAAACACATCCAAAGACTTAACCCATTAGGAAACAAAAATATGTTCGAAGAATATTCTTCAAATTTTGATCGGTACCGTGCATCCAAATAAATACTAATAATTACATCAAATGTTATTTCCTGTTAACTTAAATGACAAGAGGAAGTTGAGTTGAAATTGGAAAAAATATGGTTTATCATTTTCCTCTTTTTTGTTTAAAAAAAAAAAAGGAGAAGTTTTTCTTTTAGTAATTCAGTACGATGGCATAGTTGGAAATAGATGTGGAGTGAGAGGGCAGTGATCTTGATGAAGATATTTGCACCAGACCTTCATCTTTAGTCCATCTTTTATTCACCTAACCTCATTTGACTAACATCCCATCTTCCATTATATTCCCACAGCCCAAAGACCCCACCACACAGGAATATGTCCCCAATGATTCTCCCCTGCATACACGAGGCAGATTCTTCTGTGCCGAAAACGAAAACCCATATGTCTTTGTGCCGAGCGATTTTTCGGTCGTTAAATTTAAAACATAAAGAAAAAATCACACTACCCAACAACCAGAAAATCTTTTGGCACAAAAGTACAGAAATTTTCGGGACAAAAAAGATCAGACCCCTGCAGACATGCATGTCCTTTTCCTAATTTTTCTCAAAGGATGGCATAACATTCTTAGCCGAAGTCATTGGAAATACAAAAGGGGAAAGAAGAAAAGTGGAGCAAGTAACTACTTCTAGGGTTGTAGCAAGAAATTAAGATGCATGTGGGCTCATTTTGTCCATTTTCCTTAATTTGGCATTAATTTTTCTCTAAGTTTTAACGTTAACGATTGTCCTCAGGACAGGGAATAACGGATGGTAGTTAGCAAAATCGTTTTTCCTCATGATAGAATACTGGCATACAACCGAGTTTTTTGTTTGGTCAAATTTCCATGCAGAATTATTTTCCCTTTATTAGTTCTCTCCGTTAAAGAACTCATCATTCCACTTTGAACAAATAAAGAACCGAAAAATCTCCATCAAGTAGATCGGATTACATCTCTCTCTCAACCCTATCTCTCTCTTTCTCTCTCTCAATCGTAGCCACCACAACTCCTCGATCTTCTTCCTTTCCCTCCTCTCCCGTGGGTTCCATGCAGGGCCGGCCCAAGGGATTGGGAGGCCCTAGGCGAAATCTTGAGGTGGGGCCCTACGTATTTTTGAATTAAACAACAATAATCCAAATCTTTATTATATAACTATTTTGGTCCATGTTGAGCACGTCAAATACCTCTGTTCTGGTGGTCGAGAGGCTGCCTTGAAACCGCCCTAGCCTATGTTTGAGTCACAGCAGCTACAAAGACCAAGCTTGAGCTTCTTTTTGGTCCAAAAATAATTAAAAACAAGTTCCGTGCAAGGATTTGAACCTAGGCCTCCAGTAAAGAATAACAGCATCTTATCACTGAACCAACAAAGGTACTTGTTCAAAACTATGAACAAATAATATATATACTTACTTAAAAAAGAGTGCCCTATTTTGGGTCCAAAATTTGGAGGCCCAAGGCGGTGGCCTCTTGGGCCTTGCCCTCGGGCCGGCCCTGGTTCCATGCTCGTGTGCAGCGGCGGGAGGGGGAGGCCATGGTACTATTGACTCCATTTTTTTTGTTTTTGTTTTTTTCCCTTCTATCTCTCAAAATCTATGACTTATCATCTAATCTGTGAGAGTTTTGTCTCTCGTTCAACGAGAGTTATTAGTTTCGTTTTTGGACGAATTTTGTCTGCAGATCAGGTTTTCTCAATTGAGATTGTTTCACAACAATATCTGTGCTTCAACGTTCTGTCACTACATGATGTTTTTGGCGAGGCAACCTGCGGCGGCTTGGCAGATCTGTAGTTCTTGGAAGTTCGTTGGTGCGTTTATACTTGGGTGGAGTACATCTGATCGTCTGGGTATTTGGTGTCTTTTGTCCTTTTATAATTTTGCATTTTTTCTCGTTTGAGACTTCTAATTAGATGTTAGGTAGTTTAAAAGTGTTTCTATTACGTCAGGCCCTGTCTGGGTTAGGATAAAAGACATCGATTGCCTTGTGATTTACTTGTTTTCTATTTGTTAGATGATTAGTTTGGCTTTGTCCAAGTTCTTTGTGATGATCTCCGTTTTGTAAGTGCCGCTAGGCGTTTATCAATACAATCTTCTCACTTTTGACAAAAAAAAAAAAAAAAGTTCTCTCCGTTCAAGTTAAAACACTTTCTTTTCTTTCCTTTTTTATCGGTGAAAGTCAAAATCATTAGAATAGTTAGATTTGCAATTATTCTTGATATTTCTAGGAGACAAAAGTCACCAAATAATTAGGGGAGTAATTTTGCCACTCCCCTTTGTGTCTTTAATAAATGATTTGTTTTGTGAGAGAAAAGGAGTGATATTAACAAAAAGGAAAGTGACAAAATCAATTTCCAATAATTAAGCCATTAATCAACTTTATTGTATGGTAGGTAGGGCTGTAAATGAGCCGACCAGCTCATGAGCTCAGCTTGTTAACACTCGGTTCGGCTTGGTTCAACTCATTTAGTAAACGAGCCGAACTCGAGCTCGAGTTTTCGGCTCGTTTAGTAAATGAGCCGAGTGTAGCTCGGCTCATTCGACAAAAGTTTGGCTCCTTAAAAGGAGGCTCGGCTCGATTAAAGATGCTCGTTTAGTAAATGACTAATTAAACTCGGCTTGTTAGGGCTCAATCTCAAGTTTTTTGTTCATTTAGTAAAAGAGCCGAGCTTGAGCTCGACAAAACTTGATTCGGCTCGTTTAGAGCCCTAAATTGGTAGGAGTAGATTACATATTTTAGTACTGAATTCGAACCTCATTGACCTTGTTGGTGTGAGCTGCTCTCAGCTTTTCAACAAGGGAAGGTTAGTTTTAAGGTTGCCAAACAACCACCCTATAGAAAACCTTGGACATGGAGGCATCCATCTCACCAACCCTAGCTAGTTATGTAGTGTTCTGGCAATGAAACCATAAAATATACACTCCAGTACTGAGAGGGATCACGTGGATCCCATACAGGTATTTGTGAGGTCCACTTAGATGTGACGGTTCTAGACTCATCTACGTCTGTATCTAAGCAATATTCTTATATGAATCCAATTACTAGTTTGGTGTTCCTAAGTGTTTTGGTGTCCCCTAAGTGCATGTTTTCAAATTAGAAGACGTATTGTGTATTGTTTTTCATTAATATCTACAAATATGTTGTACTGTTTAGGATGAAAATTTCCAATTCTTCCCAAGTGGCGTTTATCACATTGAGGTTTTCTGATGCCTTGATCAAGGAAAGAGAAGAAGAGCCTTAATTATCTAATTCATGCAAGGCATAGCCAAAATATATTGTTTCTTATATTCGAGCTCTAATGGTTGAGTTTTGGTTTTATTAAATGGTCTGAATGTGCAAGTGGGGTGGTAGCCAAGTTGAAAGGCACCATGTACTTTCATGCACAAGATCAAAGGGTCAAATCGCATTATTAATACTAACAACTAACACTTTCTGCATGTTCTAAAAAACACAAAAAAAAAAAAGGTCTGAATGTCACCATAATTAGATCAAATTATTTAAAATGCGCTTGGCGTTCCACTTCATGATATATGGTGGGATTCTTTTTTCTAGTATTTCCACTTGAGTCTATTAACCAAATGCTCCCTTCGTCCAAATTGCTAGTCCTTCTTTTCTTTTTTGGATGTCCCAAAAAGAATGTCTAGTTTGAAAAGTTCACTTAAAAAGGGATACAACATTACTATTTTGCCCTTTAAACTAAGTGTCATATCAACAAAGCATTGAATATGAGCAAATTGGAAAAGTCAATATCAATTAATTGTTTGATCATTAATGTACCCATAAAAACCCTCTTCTCCAAAATGGACAAGCAAATTAGGATGGAGAGAGTATTAAAACAGAAAAATCACAAATTACAAAGTTGGACTAATGAAGATTGTAATGACCATATCGTGAAGGTTTTTAAGAAATGAAAGCAATTTTGAAGAGATTTTTTTATTAGAAAAACATCAACAGGAATATATGTAATGAAATTTTAGAAGCCTTCAATCCGTTAGAACCTTGCTAGAATTGTTGTCTTGGTATATTTCTAGACTCCTCCTACTCTGGAGCCACAGTAACATCAGTAACTTTTGTTGGAAACAGGTTTTATAAACTTCTGAAATAGAACAAGGAATACAGATTGCAAACTACATACACTGTTAGTAAGATCAGAAACTAAATGGACCAATTTCAGGGTTCCGGAAATCTGATCAAGGCTAGTAGTGGAGATTAGTGGACTGTTGTGTCCTTAAAGCAAATTCGTCCATCACATTGGTGCTCAATGGGATATTAGAACGATTACTTCCCAAGATATAACGATTATTAGCATGCACACAGAAGAAGCACTCCAATTTGGCCGCCAGGACCAAAAAACTGTGCAATGAGTGCAAATATGCACAGGAGTCTTGTGAATGTAATGGAAGGAGAAGAGTCCTATTTGTTAGGCACCCGATCAGAAGAGATATAGTGGATGTTTGGAACCGTACAGTCACCAGACACATCAGTCCGGAAAGAAAATCAACGGATTCCACTATTGGCCTGCGAACTGGTTTGAAGAGTAGACATGCAACGGAAGAGAAAATGTTACCTTTATGCTCTGTTTGGAACTTGTGAAAAGTGAGGAAAGAAAAAGGGAAATAATTAAAAAGGAAAATGAGAAAAGAATGGAATTCTTTTTACTATTCTTAGAATTCTATCTTGCCATTTTCTCTTCTCTTCTCCCTCAAAAAAAAAATAATAATAATAAGAGAAGGGAATTTTTTTTTTCAACTTTTCCATCTTTTCCATTCATTTCCCCATGTTTCAAAGAAAGCATTAGGGAGAGAAGAAATAAACTTTGGAGATGCCCAAAATAAAATAGTCATTGCGCCCAGTCTATCTTTGACCCAACTTAGACTCAGTTCGTTCGTGAGCGGTGTTCGCTTAGTCATATAGTTCTTTAAAATGCATTGTATTTCTGCTCTTAATTTTCGCTCTGTGCTTATGCTCTCAATTCTCGTTCTTATAAATTTTAGTGATTTGAAATGTGTTCCAAACAAAAAAAAAAAAAGAAGAAATGTTTTCCAAAGATGCTTTCACACCTGTACTCTTGCTCCGCTCACACATGCGCACACAAATTATGTGACTCAGGGCGTGCGTGATAAATGCCCCAAAGCCCTCATAATAGACTAAAAATAGCTTATTAGTTTCACAAATAAAGAATGGGATAATATTGAAAATCTAATCAAATTTGACTAGAAAATATGCATTAATTAACTATGTTCTTAAAAGTTGAGTTCTACGTATGTACCAAACAAAATGGGACGAATGGAATAGTAAATGTATTATATTTTTTTCGCAAATATTCACTTTCAAGCTTTAAAATTTTTTTCATACTTTCTGCATGATTCTCAATGAATATTTTTTATTTATCTTTCTTCACTTATTACATCAAAAAAATTTCTCAAAACACAAAACCAAACAAAATTGTATCACGAGAAATTTGAAATGGTACCTCGTAACATATCGATACCGGTAAATATATTATCATTTCAATAACAAAAATAAAAAGATACGACTGATGCGGTATTCAAAACCTTAGAGAATCGTAATTTAGGAGGGGATGGCCGAGATGTTGCCTGTGGGGAATTTAATAAGGTTCGGAGGGGAGCTTAACCCGAAGGCTCCACGGCCCTTCCCGCCTGAAGCTAACTTTAACTGTCGAGTCCTTCCTCTGCCATCCCCAACTAAGGTCTTCTTTATCGAGAAAGTGCCTATATCCTTGTTCCCGTACAATGGCAACCGCACACCGAAAAAGTGCATGTATCTCTGTTCTCGTGCAATGGCAACTGCTGAAATTGTGCAATCCTGCGCATGTCATTGCACGGGACATAGATACGCACACTTTTGGTACAAGAAAGTAGAAACCCCAAGAAACAGAAATCAAGCTCTCCTCACAGGTCAATGGAGAAATCCGAAACAGTTACCCTTCAGACTTCATTTCTTCTTGTTTGCACCCCAAAGGGTCTTCAATCCCTCCTCCTGTCGAAACCCTAGACGATAAAGCTTTGGTTTTTGGCACCAGCATTTGCGAGGGTGCCCAGAAAGATGAGTGGGTTGTAACCCAGTTCAATTTTTCACTCAAAACACACGAAGTGAATCAGGTACACCCTTTTAGTTAATTTTTCTTTCTTGGATTTCATGTTAGTTCACAGTTAGGTTAATTTTTTGTAATTGACATGACGAGGACCAAATTTACTCGTGAACTTCAAATTCCAGTGACCATTTATGTACTAACCTCCATCCCGCAATGCCACTGCGAATAGACATGCAATTTTTTAATAGAAAATGTAAAGTACCTGGGTTCAATTTTTTAAAAATTTCTTGACGCCAGATTAAAGAACTAATTGAGATCTTTAATTTGATGTCAAGAAATTTTAAAAACTATGCATGGAACTATTTTTAAAGTAAATATTTTTTGATCCAAAAATTGCACGGAGGGAGTAATTTGTATCATAGCTAGTTATCCGAGCCAGCTTGTGCACCTCGACTGATGAAATTAACAATCGGGTGAACCTGCCTGATTTTTTTGTTGTTGGTGAGAGTCAAACTTGAACTTGAGGGCAAGCCTCTTGCTTTCTGCTCCCACTCGCCTGGCGCAGTTGGGCCATCCTGGACTTGAACCAGAGACCTCCCCCATGAAGTAAATCATCACACCTACGGTGGAGTGCATAAGCCCCCGACGAGAGAGGGGCTACTTTCTTGTGGTAGTAATTGCGAATGAGCAAGTAGGGGGTGGCAACCAAAGAGGTAGCGAGACTGACTGCAATTGCAGGAATAGATCGACTTTCTTTCATTTTGGTTATGGAAAGTGAAAGTCGTTTTGTTACTAAGCGTATATAATAAAATAAAGTGAAAGGGATCTGTTGATAATTTGTTTGCCTTATGGATGATTTGTGGTACGAAGGACGTAGGAAATGACATTAATTCTTTGCCATGTTCATTTTCCACCTAAATGTATTAGACATTTGCTCATTCACTGAATCTGGGAGTTATAATGAAGGAATCGAAAACAGAAGAAACTCCATTGCAGCATCTTAAAGCACATTTTGTAATTAGTTTGAGACTAATGATAATCTAGAAATTTGTTATTGTAATGACGTCGTACTTTGCCAGTCCACTAATTAATTAAGTTTTTTAAATTTGTGTTAACCATACACTATATAGACCTTTTACTAAGATTAGATCAAAAGTTCACTAATTACTGATTCAACGATGATTTAGTTATTTTGGAAATAAAAAATTTAAGTCGCACTGAGTAATTTTCTGCAAAACATGAGCCAAAAAGGACAAAGTAAAAGAAGTTGCACTTGCTCTATCGTATTTGATGTAATGCATCTATACAAGATGCCTAACCTTGTTCTTAATTGTATGGTAGATGCCAAAACATTTCTTCTTGAATGATTTCAATGACCAACTTCGTTACTCTATCGATAAGTCCTAATTAGCTTGAGAGTACTTTTGTTAATGTTGTAATCATTAGCTTAATCTTTGACTCGTTCAATAGCTTAAGTTACTAGGGTTGGAGTTTTTATTAGACAGACATTCAGGAATAGAATGATGGATTGGGGTTGGCCATTTGGGATTGAAAACAATGTGATTGAATGAATTGCTTTGCTACCTGAAAAGATTGATGTCTTTACATTTGGGTCCACTTCTCACTATTTTAAGACCACCGTTATATTTATTTCGATCGATGAGGATTATCATCTTTAATTTAGTGCATGACTTACTCAATTCATGTCGTTTGTTGACATTATGCAAATTTTGTTTCTGTACTTATGCAATTTGTTGTTTTTGCTTTGAATTTATACTCAGTGTGGAAATTACAATATCAGTTGGTTTTTCCTCTTGGTTCCCCTTTTCAAATGCAAACCCTCAGATTGATCGAGGGTTCATCTATGTCCAAGAAACTCTAGTCTGATTCGCTAACAGATTTGGAATAGAAACCCGTCGATGATCTTAAATTTTATACCTTCAACTCAATTTAATATAATGAGTCCTATCAGGCGCAGTCCATATAATATGTACATGATAACGTCAAATAACTTCGACACAACCTTAAAGAATTTAGTTTTAAACTTTCTGTGAGACATCATCAACCACTGGCATTACACTTCTAACAATGCCACAGGCGCAAAAAATGTGTCTGGACCTCTGCGTCTCTCACTGTGCTGCTAAATCTGCCACACAAGGATGTTGTGGGCCCCACCAGGCTTGTCAGAGACAGTGGTTTATCCGATGGTTCATTTGGTGTCTCAAAACTTGTACTTTCGTAAATAATTAGAGTTCATGCCTACAAGAAGTTGTGTAGATTCATGCTGAAAATATTTCCTTTTAAGGATGATTTTGTGCATATCCCACCTTGGCTGGCCATTAAAAGTTCAAGTGGATATGCATAAGAAGTAATGATGCCAAATTAAATGCATGTACTTGTTAAGGTAAGCAGGATAAAAAGGTAGAAACCTTTTGGGCTATGTGCATCCATACCATCTGTATCTTGCTGTCTCTCTATATGAATATTTGCTTGCATCCTTCTGTTTGGGGGATTAGGAAGAAATTTTAATGGGTTACCATAAACAGTCCATCCAACTTAGGAACCTGAAGCATTGTGAATTGGCTAGGAGATAGTTCACTAATTTTTGTGGTATTACTCGCTGCCATCTGCCGAATAATCGCCTACGTGACCAATTGAATTTGGTTTGACATCATAATGAAAGAAAATAAAAACAAATAAAGAAACAGTAGGTACATATTTTATCTTAATTCTTGCTATCATGACATACTTGTTGACTGTTTAAGATCATGCACGTTGGGTTTTTGTGAATGTCCATTATTATCATGTCGGCCTTGTTTGTAGTAATAGAACGACAAAGGGGTGTCCGCTTTGTTATCCAAGCGTTACTACTAGTTTGGAAACTGAAGGCTGCCTATCTGTCGGGCAGATGATCAATCACGTTTAACCGTTTAGTGTATTTGGTCGCTTTATATGCTGCAAATCTAAATGAATTTCCCTCAGCTTTGAGATTTCGGGATTCAATCTTGTGACATATTTGGTTGCTTTCTACGTTGCGAATCCAACAGGATTGCCTTCACATTGAAGAATATTTTGGAAGTTACTTTAGGTTCTTACTTCTGATAGTGTGAAATGTGAACCAAATGGAACAAAAATAAAACAAAATATGAGAAAGAAGTAGGGGAATCAAATCCTAATCCAGCTTATATCGAGAAACGGGGAAGGAAAATAATCTCCTGATATGGTTAATTGTTTCCTGGATGTAAATGTGCTTTGTCCTTTTATGGACACAGTGGACATATCTGTCAATTGCTCTAAACAGAGATGAGAAACCAGGTTAAATATATTTTTGTTTCATGTGTTGCGTGATACATGAGCATCTGTAGAAGGGAGAAACAACCCTTCTTCTCCAGGTGAATAAAAGTAATGGACTTTAGTTATGGAGGTAACAGTAGTGGCTCAGGTGATGAACAAAGGGCCTCGAATAGTCGGAAAGGGAAGCACTATCACCGCCACACTACCTATCAGATACAACAGCTTGAGGGGTAAGACATTATTTTCTGGTTGCGGTTTTGTTTTGTGTAATGCTATAGCCATGGCTCTTGAGTCTTGCCAACTTTTCCCCCCATGGGTATGGATTTATCCTTATTTCTTCTTCTTCTATATGTATGTATTTGGAGGAGAGATTCAGATATAGGTCATAGAACTACAGAAGCCATGGGAGGTATCTTAGAGAGACAGAGAGAGAGAGAGAGCGTGCCTGCTCATCTCTTTTGTATCTCCTCATCTCTTTATCTTTGTGTGCATGTGTGTGTGCGAGAGAGAGAGAGAGAGAGAGAGAGAGAGCCTGCTTGGTTAACAATCTCTATCAGTAACGTAGGGCCAAGTAGTGTATATTTTTTCCTCTCATTGCTTTTCATTTACTTTATCTGTAAACAATTGTCAGTGGTGCTTTGATGATACTGATACATTCGTTGCCTTGGATTTCTTGAAATTTGTTTGGGCAATGCTGTTTCACCACAGCTTTCGTATTTTGTAGTTTTTAGCTTATTTAGTTGCGTTCGATATTGATCTGATCGTTCGTAAAGCTCTGTGTGTGTAATAATGGGATTTCTGGATGATGTGAATTTAAGGTTCTTCAAGGAATGCCCACATCCAGATGATAACCAGCGGCGTCAACTGAGTAGGGATCTGGGGCTTGAGCCTAAGCAGATAAAGTTTTGGTTTCAAAACAAGAGGACTCAGACAAAGGTGCTCACTTTTCATCACTCTAACCTTCCGTTTACGTGTGTTGCTTCTCCGTGTTTTATTCAAATTTGGCCTCATAATTGGTAGCTCATCTTTACTTTGTATTTTTCAGGCTCAGAGTGAGAGAGCTGATAACAGTACTCTCAGGTTAGAGAATGAAAAAATCCAATGCGAGAACCTTGCAATCAGAGAGGCTATTAAAAATGTTATATGCCCAGCTTGCGGGGGCCCCCCATTCGGCGAGGAAGAACGAAAACTTAATCTTCAGAAGCTAAAGATGGAAAATTCCCAGTTAAAACAAGAGGCTGGTTCTGTTCCTTGAAATTTAACATTGGCATGTTCATCGGTTCTTATTTATTCTTCCTGGTTTACTTGATCTGATTTTTATCACTGTATGTGTCTTTGCAGTATGAAAGGTTATCCCACATTATTTCCAACTACCTAGGAAAACCAGTTGGACAGATTCAATCGTTGTCACGCTCAACGGACTTGCAAACTGAAGGTTTCACAGGTCAAGGGATGCTGGGAGGCCAGTCTGTTGACCTTGATTTTGGAAATTCTAGCAATTCCTTCATGCAATACTCATTAAATGGAATTGAAGAGATGGAAAAGTCGGTCATGATTGAGACTGCTGTTGGTGCGATGGGTGAACTGCTGAGGCTTTTGCGAGTGAACGAACCTGTGTGGGTAAAGTCTTCAGCCGATGGGAGATATATTCTTCATCGCGACAGCTATAACAAGCTTTTCCCAAAGCTTAATCACTTCACAAATTCCACTGCAAGGATAGAGTCGTCAAAAGATTCAGGCGTGGTGGTGATGAGCGCAATACACTTGGTCGACATGTTTCTGGATTCGGTTCACCCCTTATCGCATGCTTTAAATTTAATACTATCTACGTTTCTTTATACCCCTTCTTTCCCTTTTTGTTTGTCAATGTCTCCAATTCAGGATGTCCCATATGAATCTCCACTTTGAAAAGCCATAGAATGGAACTTCTTAATTCGCAAAACTATCCGTTACAAATGGTTAAAATTCTTTTTAGAAGAGGGGATAGAGGGGCAATATAGGAATCTTATAACTTTTTATAAATATGTCTTCTCATGAAAAGTTGCAACTCCCAAAATGAACTAATATTGTGGGATGGAGGGAGTATTACAAATGAACAGTATGTGAGTAAATACTTTGATTCTGCAGAATAAATGGGGGGATCTTTTTCCTACAACAGTTACAAAAGCAAGGACAATTGAAGTACTTGATACCAGGATGTTGGGAGAGCAAGCCGGTGCCTTGCAGCTGGTAGGTAGATCACAGTCGTGGTGAATGAACTACTACTTCCCTACCGACTCTTAAAAGAGCAAAAATACCTTGTTTGTTTCCTCCATATTTATTTATCTTATAATCAGATATTGGAATGTTAAAAAGAACTCATTGATGCAGATGTACGAACAAATGCATATTTTGTCCCCTCTTGTGTCACCTCGAGAATTCTACTTCCTTCGATATTGCAGAGAAGTTGAGCCAGGCATGTGGGTGATGGTTGATGTGTCGTATGATTGGTCAAGAGACGACTGTCTTGACTCTTCACTGCGATCATGGCGGCTTCCTTCTGGGTGCATCATTCAAGATAAGTCCAATGGATGCTCTGAGGTTAGTGGCTCTATAATCACTTGCCTTATGGTATAACTATAAATGAAGTCTACTTCAAATGATTTTACAAAAGTTCTACCAACCCAAAGTCGTTTTTTTAATCTGTTGTCATGGTCCTTGTTAGATAGCTTTTTATATTACATTGTTTGGCCATTTCCCAGCAGCTTTGGGACTAGAAACCCTCTATGTTCAACACTCATATTATGCGAGTCTTTTCCCAATCTACAAGACGGCGTGCAATAGGCAAGCTTTGAAATTTTGTTGAATTTTGAGCACTTTGTTCTGTGTGCAAGTCATGGCAGTAATAGATAGGTTGATATATATATATATATATATATATACTTGTTTACATACTTGCCTAACAGTTATCCAAAAAGTATATATATATATATATATATATATACTTTTTGGACAATTTGTGATCTAACAGTTTACATACTTGCCCCAATGTGGTTATCCGATGTTTGCTTTGTTAGTTTCTTGTCGTTTATTGCATTAATGAATATCAAAGGTCACAAACTCAAATGTTTTACGTGGCCCTCATTCGTAATGTCATAATTATAAGCATTGTGCACTGGGCTGCCTTTTTTCCTCTCCTAAACATTGCTTAATATCAGTTAAGTTGGAACAATAAACTCATATGCTGCATGGTTACATTTCCCTCATGCGTATTTTCAGAACTGTAAATAATGTGCATTGGGCTGCCTTTATTTCCATTTCTCAAATATGCGTTGGCTTAACATCAGTTTATGTTAGATTCTAAATCCATTGCCGTTGTAATTTGCTAGGTTACATGGGTGGAACATGTGGAAGTGGACAATAAGTCAAAAACTCATAAGTTTAATTTTGAAACAACCTCTCTCTATATTATTATCAAGTTCATGTTATACCTATTAAAATTAAAAGGATGTTTATTATTTTTATTTGCTATATTTCATATATCAATTAGGGAGAGTAAAATTAGGTGACACGTGGCAAGCACGGGGGCAGAGTAAAATTAGGTGACACGTGGCAAGCGCGGGGGCTTCTCACAAAATGTCCCGTTGCATTAGTATGGATGAACACCATAAGTTTAATTTTCCATGTAAGTATATACTCCACTTATATCAGCACATTAGCCAATTGGACAGCCTAAACCCAACCGAAAATTTGCACAAAATTTCACCTCGTAACTGGAGCTTGATATTTGAAATATAATTGTAGTTTTCAAAAAGAAATCCATTATAATTCGTGAAATTTTCAATTTCGACTAATCCACATCTTATTCCCTCTCTCATTTGGTTGATACTATGCTTTCTAACAGTTGAAAGAACTGCGATTTTGCTTGGTTTTGAATAACACTATACTTTGTGATGTTTTTATGTTAGGTTTTTCGCTTCTCCATGTTGTAATTCGTTGAATTTGTCACAAAATGCTTACCAGTCGTGCATAACACGGATATTTGCTACTTTAAAAGTACTCCATTAAAATGGGTGATTCTTCATCTTCAAGTACTTCAAAATGAAAACCCATATCCTGTCCAGTTAGGTTTCATCCAGAGTCCAGGCCAGTTCAGTTTAAGCCATTTTGTGGGTCTTTCCCAGGTTCACGACAATGATTGGAACCATTCATAATTTAGAGCTCGTTGAGAACAAAGATTATGTCAAAAATCAAGTTGATCCGATAAAGTTTGATATGATTTCGAAACGCATTAAGCTTTTTAAAAAAAAGTGTGTAGCACTGAAATTCAACCCATTTGGCACAATTATGTGAATTTTAGTGCATTTCGAAATCATAATCATATCAAACGGTGTACATAGTACAAACTCAGAGTCCACGAGACAACCAAGCCAAGATATAAGCCCATTATAGGGTAGATACAAAGAAAGAAAGGAAAAGTCCTCTAAGAAAGAACACCCACACGGCCACACGCAGGTGGGGAGACTCGAACTCCTGACTTCCTAGTGAGATGTAAGAGTTTTGGCCAACTGAGCTAGTCCCAGTTGGTTATATCAAACGGTATTTGATAAACCTGATTTCGAACATGGTCTTTGTTCTCAACAAACTCTAGAAAATGAACGTTTCAATAATTGTTGTGGACCCGCAAAAAGACCCACAAATGACTTAAATTGGACCAAACTGGATGAAACTGGACACTCAGGAGCTACTCCCGAAAGAAAACCCTAACCAGTCCCTCCACCCCGCCGTAGGCCTACAACAGCAATCTTCCGCCACCTTCAACCACCACAAGACCCATAAACCCCTTCTCTCTCTCATCCCCTCCACCACCACCCCAACAACCGTAACATTACCACCAACACCGCCAGCATCCTCCACTCACCACCAATCCCTAATTCCTCTGCCCTAACATTTCCGAGCAGCTTTGGGACTAGAAACCCTTTATGTTCAACACTCATATTATGCAAGTCTTTTCCCAATCTACAAGATGGCGTGCAATAAGCAAGCTTTGAAATTGTGTTGAATTTTGAGCACTTTGTTCTGTGTGTAAGCCATGGGAGTATTAGATAGCTTGATATATACAAATATTAATTGTTGACTTATTTCCTACTTTTTGGACAATTTATGATCTAACAGTTTACATACTTGCCCCATTGTGCTTATCCTACGTTTGCTTTGTTAGTTTCTTGTCGTTTATTGCATTAATGAATATCAAAGGTCACAAACTCAAATGTTTTACGTGGCCCTCATTCGTACTGTCATAATTATAAGCATTGTGCACTGGGCTGCCTTTTTTCCCCTCCTAAACATTGCTTAATATCAGTTAAGTTGGAACAATAAACTCATATGCTGCATGGTTACATTTCCCTCATGCGTAGTTTCAGAACTGTAAATATTGTGCATTGGGCTGCCTTTATTTCCATTTCTCAAATATACGTTGGCTTAACATCAGTTTGTGTTAGATTCTGAATCCATTGCTGTTGTACTTTGCTAGGTTACATGGGTGGAACATGTGGAAGTGGATGATAAGTCAAAAACTCATCGTCTCTATAGAGATCTAGTATGTGGTAGTTTGGCTTATGGAGCCAAACGATGGATTATTACTCTCCAGAGGATGTCCGAGAGATTGGCGTACTCATCAGCAGAGACAAGTCCACCTAGTCATGAATTTGCAGGGGGTACTGAATTGCCAACTATCTTTTTTATTTTTTATTTTATAATTAAGTCATCGTATTAGAGGAGGCATTAAGGGAATGCCAAATTGTTCCTATTATATAGGAAAAACGTAGAATCCCTAAGTAAACCCTATTACATGAAAGGACAATGCTACCCTTGTAACTAAACATTAATAAAATCCTGAACATTAATATTCTAACACAAGCTATTCACCAAAAAACTTTTGATTTTAAACAGAGGCTTTCAACCCCTTCAAAACATCTGGAATTTCTCACGCCAAATAATCCACATCAAGCGAAGAGGAACCATGGCCCAAACCAAAGTTCCCATGCCATTGAACAATGGATAAGAAAATGTTTGACCATCTCTGCATCCCTTTTGCACATACAACGTCAATTTCACTACTATTCTCCACATTTTAATCAAGTTGTCCATAGTATGGATCTTGCCTTGAGCCGCCAACCAGACAAAAAACTCACCTTTAACGGCGCCATTGTTTTCCACCTTGCACGCCAAGGGAGGGATGTATTGCCATTACCTCATAAAGCTTGAATACCGTACACCAAGTAAAGCCAACAAAACCTCCTCCCAATCACGAATATCCCTCCGCAAGCGAATACCCATACTGTAGCCCCGTCATTAAGAAGGAGATAATCAGAAATGGGTGCATCCCTATCACAAGCCAAAAATTAATACTTGGAAAGGACTCCCTCAAGCTCACATCCCCACACCTCATATGATCCCAAAACTTCACCCTTCACCCTTCTCCCACACCCAACTATCTAACTGACACCTTGTGTTTCTCAGGACATCCCCTGTCCTAAAAGTTCCGTTTTCCCTTTCGCTAGTTCCCCTTTCAGCTGCCCGTTGTGACATCTTTTAAATTATTTCCCGAAATGTTAAGTACATCATCTTTTTTGTCATTTTGATACCCCAACATGACAAGATACTATTTCCTTATTTCCTTTCACTGCTTGATTAATGACTATATCCAAACAAGGAAGGAATCATGAAATCCAACTAGACGATAATGCAAAACGGTAACAGAAAAAACCGTTACATATGTCATCATCCTTATTTTGTCACGTCGAGTGGCTGGGCGCGTGGTTGGGGTCGAAACTAACCAGGGCTGGAGAGATTGCCCTCCATTTTTGTTGCTCTCACTTTACTTTCCCTTACCTCTTGCTTGTGTTCACCTTAATTGTTTGTATCCAGTAATTGACATGCCCGAAGGAAGGAGAAGCGTAATGGATTTATCCAACAGAATGGTGAAGAATTTCTGGGCGATGTTGAACATGTCTAGTAAACTGGACTTTCCTCATTGGTCTGAACTGAACAACAGTGGAGTTAGCGTCTCTGTTCGCCAGAGCAATGGACCCGGCCAACCCAGTGGCATGATTGTCAGTGCTGCGTCCTCTCTATGGCTCCCTCTTTCATGCGAGACTCTCTTTAATTTCTTCCAAGATGAAAAAACAAGATCCCAGGTGAATTTCCAGAAACAGGTTTTCTCATCCAGTCAGTATCAGTGTTTCATAATAGGACTATGACTTTCTAAAATGTTACTCCATCCGTCCCAATTTAATTTCTAAAGAAATGCAATCATAATACTTGTAAATCCTCAATTTCCAAGAGTCCCTTGAACTTTTGGAAAATTTCACTTTAATCCAAAAAGGGACAAAAGGGGAATTGTGTAACTCTTGGTCCATTAACATAAAATCACAATGGGACAACTAAAAGGTGGACAAGCAAATTGGATGCCAGGAGTGATTTCTTCCTTTTGTGTAACAGTGGGATGTGCTCTCTGATGGAAACCCAGTGCATGAGATTGCACATATCGCTTGTGGAACTCATCCAGGAAACTGTATATCCATTATCCAGGTAATTACTTTGTCTACTTCAGTTTTTGTTGGGAAGTGTGTGGGTCAATCATCCAAGTCCTGAAGTTAACCTGCTAAATAAACGAGGCTAAAACCTTAGAAAAATTTAAGATAGTAGCGCCTTAATGCAGTGCTGCCACTTTACATTCAGCCTGGTACGAGTGAATCTCATTAAGAATGAATACAGTCCTGCCAAGATAATATCTTGGACATTTTTGCCGAACAATGATGGGGTTTTATTGGTTGTTTCTGGGATGAATTGAAGCTTCTTGTTACATGAAACTTAAAAACAAGATGTTACCAGAGAAAACTTGACAATTTCTGGCAATGGCGCCAACAACCCAAAGCTCCAGCTTGTTTGCTTGAAACGAGTTTTGTTGACTCTCGAGTTAGCAAAGCTAGCGCTTACCTTAGATAGATCAGTCCCGCTTGATGCATTTTTGGTTTCGAAAGTACTTGTTAGGGTATCATTAACTTTTACATAGAGATGTGCCCTAAATGTTGCATTGGCAGCTCTGCATTCCTCCTGGACAGGTCCCACTCTCTACCAAGATGAATGCATGCTGTGCTGCAGCACTGCATCCTAGATTCCGATGCAAATTTTTTTTTTTCTGGAGTATCAGAATGCAAAATTAAATTCAAATCTGTATGTAAACCAGCCATTCGCCCCCAACGACAGCAACATGCTGGTGCTTCAGGAGAGCTGCATAGACCCTCTGGGATCACTTATAGTCTATGCCCCCATAGACTTCCCAGCCATCAAGTTAGCCATAAGCGGCGAGGACTCCACCAACATTCCCATTCTTCCGTCGGGTTTCATAATATCAGGTGATGGTCGTTGTCCTGACAAAAGAACCAGCGGAGCTTCAACGAGCAGCACCGGAAACACAAGGTCAGGCGGTTCGCTTCTTACGGTGGCTTTCCAGATACTGGTGTGCACCCTCTCACATTCAAAGCAGATGGACATGGATTCCGTGACTACTGTCAATACCCTTGTTAGCTCTACTGTCCAGAAAATAAAGGCTGCCTTGGATTGCTCTGGTGTGGATCCATGACCTGGTTGGTTCGGCTGTTTTTGGTGGATCTTTTCCAATTTATTTCTGTTGCTTTTGGTTCAAAATAAAACTACAGGGAACAACTTTATGTTTTTTGAAATTTTGTGTGTGTGTGTGTTTTTTTTTTTGATCCGCAAATTTTTTGTGTGTTTAATAAACTGATTTTGTTGAACAACTTATTTGTTGCCTGAATAAGCTTTACGTAGTATCATTTGATTTAAGTACCAAACTTCTTGAAAGTTCTTTTCAAGTTTAGTTAAAGGCTTGCAGGTGAACTCTTGCAATTATTAAATATGTTTTCTGTGTATTTCACTCTCGATTTCACTTTTGCTTCTCTGATCATAAAGTAGTTCTTTCTGCGTTTCTGGTTATTTTTGAATGCTATTCGACTCACTAGAAATGGGAATTCTCGCCCCGCCACTTGTGGACAGTAGAATTAATCTCTTGAATTAGTCAAAGTAAGCGTCATTGATTAGTCTTGAACTCCCACATAGTATCGTCAGATCAGTTAATAATGATGTCACCTCCTTTTTTTAATGGAAGGTGTGATACTTTTTTGGACTCCCAGCCAAAGTGATATAGATTATTATATTTTGAAATAACCTCTCTATATTATTATCAAGTTCATGTTATACCTATTAAAATTAAAAGGATGTTTATTATTTTTATTTGCTATATTTCATATATCAATTAGGGAAAGTAAAATTAGGTGACACGTGGCAAGCGCGGGGCTTCTCACAAAATGTCCCCTTGCAATAGTATAGATGAACACCATAAGTTTAATTTTCCATGTAAGTATATACTCCACTTATATCAGCACATTAGCCAATTTGCACAAAATTTCACCTCGTAACTGGATCTTGATATTTGAAATATAATTGTAGTTTTCAAAAATAAATCCATGGAATTATTTGTGAAATTTTCAATTTCTACTAATCCAGATCTTATTCCCTCTCGCATTTGGTTGATACTATACTTTCTAACAATTTAAAGAACCGAGATATTGCTTGTTTTGAATAATACTATGCTTTGTGATGTTTTTATGTTAGGTTTTTCGCTTCTCCATGTTGTAATTCGTTGAATTTGTCACAAAATGCTTACCAGTCGTGCATAACACAGATATTTGCTACTTTTAAAGTACTCCATTAAAATGGGTGATTCTTCATCTTAAAGTACTTCGAAATGAAAACCCATATCCTGTCCAGTTAGGTTTCATCCAAAGTCCAGACCCGTTCAGTTTGAGCCATTTTGTGGGTCTTTCCTGGGTTCTCGACAATGATTGAAATCGTTCATAATTAAGAGCTCATTGAGAACAAAGATTATGTTGAAAATTAAGTTGATCCGATATAGTTTGATGTGATTTCAAAACGCATTAAGCTTTTGAAAAAAAAGTGTGCAGCACTAGAATGCAACCCATTTGGCACAATTATGTGAATTTTAGTGCATTTCAAAATCATAATCATATCAAACGGGTTTTTTTTTTGTCAAGATAATAGAAGAGATCATTTTCACAGATATGAAATACATAGTACAAACTCGAAGCCCATTATAGGGTGGATACAGAGAAAGAAAAGAAAAGCCCTCTCAGAAACAATATCCATACGCGCAGATGGGGAGACTCGAACTCTTGATCTCCTAGTAAGATACAAAAATCTTGGCCAATTGAACTAGTCCTACCTGGTTATATCAAACAGTATTTGATAAACCTGATTTCGAACATGGTCTTTGTTCTCGACAAACTCTAGAAAATGAACGTTTCAATAATTGTTGCGAACCCGCAAAGGACCCACAAATGACCAAACTGGATGAAACTGGACACTCAGGAGCTGCCCCCGAAAGAAAACCCTAACCAGTTCCTCCACCCCGCCACAGGCCTACAACAACAATCTTCCGCCACCTTCAACCACCACAAGACCGCGGATCAAAAAAAAAACCACCACAAGACCCATAAACCCCATCTCTCCTCATCCCCTCCACCCCATCTCTCCTCATCCCCTCCACCACCACCCCAACAACCGTAACATTACCACCAACACCACCGGAATACTCCCCTCACCACCAATCCCTAATCCTGTGCCCTAACATTTCCCCAGCCCCTGTGCCTACCTCTTCTCTCTCCTTTTTCCCTGTGCATTCTGATCTCCTACTTACTAGTTCCAAAGAATTGTCGAAGAAAATAGTCCTCTGTCACCATAGTAGCAAGCCATCTCTCGCATCCTCCACCCCAGAAACAATCGCGAGCAATGTGGACCTTCTTACAGAAATACTCCTCCGAGTCCCCGCCATATCACTCATCAGATTCAAGTCCGTGTCCAAACGATGGCTCTCTCTCATCTCTGACTCCCGATTCGCCCGCGACCATACCCAACAAAATCCCTCTCCTCCGCCCTCCGGCCTCTACTTCTACTCCAACCACAATCGCTCGTTGCCCTTAAACGACCAGATCGCCCGTGTCTCAGTTCGCGATCACCAACGAACGACTCTTCCGGGTTTCTCTTTTCTTGATGATTCAGGATCAGGGTCCGGAGCAAAAGTACATCACTCTTCCAATGGCTTGATGCTGTGCACCATTGGGCACTTCTTCGATTATGTGGTTTGTAATCTGACCACCCAAAAGTATGTGCTTCTTCCGACACTCACCGACTTGTCCGAATCATATATTAGTCCGGTGGTTGGATCTTACTTGGTTTTTGATCCTAAAAAATCGCCTTACTATAAAGTTGTCGTTGTTAGTTCTTCTTATGACTGGGATACTTCCAATTTTTTTGTGTATTCTTCGGAGAGTGGCTCTTGGAACAGCACGGTTGTCACTCCGAGGATGCACCAATGGGTGGTCGGACGTGGGGCTGTTTGGAATGGAGCGGTCATTTTGATGAGTTGCTGGACGGATAATGGTATGGAGAGTTGTGCGAAGCATGACCACTCCTACTATCGATTCGACATTGATGCAGAGAAGCTAACCACAACTCGAGTGCCGGCCCCAGGTACCAATCTTTCTAAGTGGAATCTGTACTTCGGAGAATGTGAGGGTCATTTGCTTCTCATACAAATGCCTCAGTACAATTCTACTAAGTTCAGGGTGCTTGAAATGATGGATGGGGAGAACAACTTTCAGTGGACTGTTAAATACGTTGTAGATGTGACCCCATTAATATTTCCACGAATAAGAAACTGTAAATTTGTGGTGGTAAGTGTTGTGAATGTGGGAGCGAAGGAAAATGATCTCGCAGTGGTGCTATACATTCGAGGCCAAGTCATGTTGTATAATATCAAGTGCAAGACATTGAAGGTGCTTTGTGATTTGCCCAGAAGTGAATTGGCAATCTGGGTAGCCCATACTTACAATTATTCGTATGAGTACATCGAAAGTCTGACGCCTGTTTGAGTGTTGTCCTTCATGTTGATGCAATGTCATAATATTTCTAGATGGTTCAAACATTGAGTATTTTGCTCTGAAGCTGTAGTAGTTGCTTGTTTATTGAAAGTCTAACGCCTGTTTGAGTGTTTCCTTCACGTTGATGCAATGTCATAATATTTCTAGATGGTTCAAACATTGAGTATTTTGCTCTGTAGCTGCTGTAGTAGATGTCCTAAATGTTGATGCAATGTCATAATATTTTCTTGTGGTTGAAAAACATAGACTATATTGCTCTTTAATAAGTTGCAGGTGCCTGTTTACTTGTTGTACTAGGTGCTTGTTCAATTGAAGGGTAAAGCTTGTTTGAGTGAGCTTTACCTGTTGACGCTGTTGAATATGGATGCAGTGGAATACCACAAGAAATACATCTTTTATTTAGTACATACATTTTGCACCTATTCCTTACTCACATACTAATCTCCACAAGGGGTTCTCTCACTATTCTATACACACTCGAGCTGGACAATGGACATTTGAAGTTATTGATACCGGGATGTTGGTGAGCAAGCTGGTGCCTTGCAGCTGGTAGGTAAATCACAGGCCTGGAGGATGAACGCTTCCCTACTGACTTTTAAATGAGCAAAAATACCTTCAACCTATGTTTGTTTCTTTTATAATCAGATATTGGAACATTATAAGTGTTAAAGAACTCATTGATGCAGATGTACAAGCAAGTGCATATTTTGTCGCCTCGTGTCACCTTTAGAATTCTACTACAGTACTACTTCGATATTGCATAGACATTGAGCCAGGCATGTGGGTAATGGTTGATGTGTCGTATGATCAAACAAGAGAGGACTCTCATGACTCCACACTCCGATCATGGCGGTGTCCTTCTGGTTGTGGTCCAAGATATGTCTCTGTGGTTAGTGGCACTATAATCCCTTGCCTTCTGGTATAAATGAAGGCTACTTCAAATGATTTCCAACTTTCTACAATCCATTTTCTCGGTCCTTCTTAGGTAGCTTTTATATTACTTTGTTTGGTTCTCAGCAGTTTCAACTCTCATTTATGCTAAACTTTTCCCAATCTACAGGATGATGTGCAATAGTCGAGATTTGATATGGCGTTTTGAGCACTTTGTTCTGCGTAGACGTCATGGGAGTATTATTAAATAGCTCGATATATTTTCATTCTTGGACTTATTTCCTACTTTTTGAGCACTTTGTTTTTTTCTTTATTCTTTCCGCCTAATCCGGAAAGAATTTAAACTCATATTACATACCATAAGAGCTGTGATGGATTCATGATTTTTTGGGTTTTCTTTTTGTTCAATTAGCCATCCCTTTCCATACATGCGAACATATTTTGCGATTGGAGAGGAATCTGGGTTGTCTTCTTCACTGTCTCTGTTTGCACGTAGAATCTGTACATGTTCTACTAATTAATTAGTGGATTTTTGTTAGTTCTTCAACCTATGTTTGCTCATTTTAACATCATATTAACCTCAATCCGGATATTTGTTTGAGGTATTAGCTTAGCAATGGCACCCATGACTGATGGCTGAAGATTACAGAGGTGGGTTTGGTGTTTATAGATTTCCATTTTTTTTTTTGTCATTTTACTACCACATTTAACACTGTTTCATTAGAATTTAACAGGAGGGGGAGTCCAAGTAATAGTTTTAAAAGTAAGGGTGGTCAGTATCTGAATTTGTTAGAAACCTCAGGAGAGGTCGGTGAAATTTACCCTTTATTTTAACTCTTGAGTTTTTTTTTTAAAAAAAAAAAAAAAATCAAATGTTCATATTACTTTTATGTTACTGTTGTGTTTGTTAAATCCAAAATTTCCATCAAATTAATTTTGTAATTTGATTTTCGCAATATTGTTGATTGGGAGTAAAATAAAACGAGCCAAAACAAAATTAGAGAAATAAAGAAAGAGTTAAAAGGACCGCAACACCAAGCAAATGGTTTGTGCTACTTGAGGAAGCATTTTTTTTTTTTTTTTGTATTTATATGAAAGTTAAATTTCTTTTTTCGGTTGCCTCAGTCCGGGGTTGCCCAAGCCCAGGGACTTGCTGGCTTTACCCCTGGGCTGGCCCGGCTTACTTTTATGCAGGAAAATGCATCACCTAGGCAACCCCTAATAGCTTTTTGTGTTTGGAAGAGAACCTCATGCTTACTCTTCTTCTAAAATTTTGACAATCAACGTACTGATTGGTTTTGCTTTTAATTAAATGGTGCTTGAACTTTCTATTTAATCATGTAAATATAGAAGCGAATTGCCAATGCCTACGACACTCCTCCAAAAATTTCCCGTACAAGTATTTGGACTAAACTTACGGCATTGGTCCATCTGGTGAATAGCTAAGTTGGTCTTCTCCATCTTCTACTTCATTTTCTTCTTCTTCTTCTTCTTCTTCCTCCTTGTTTTTCTGTTTGTAATTATTTGTGGGAGCAAGAGAATACAAAGCCCGTGTAGAAATTCATCTTCATATGGGTAAGTCCACTCTACATCTTTTTTCTCGAACATCAACTCAAATCGATCGTCTAGATTCCTCATTATACCGCGTTGTGCACATGCTATTTTATTTGGATAGTTGAACACTAACATTTTTTCCGACATACATAGATGAACGAATGAAGCACAACCGTTTGAAGTCAAAGAGCTTGATGGAGAGAAAAAAATAAACGCAATTGATCCGCAGCTTCACCACATGTACCAGGATAGTTCCCAAATCAAAGAACAAACTAGGGAAAAGTACTAAATTTTTTTTGATGATCAGCGAGGAAAACTAGATAATCTCAAACTAAAACTAATCTTTCTGACATTTAGGTGAAAATACGCCCACTGTTAATGAAAATGGGTGACATCATCCTCAAGTAAAACTAATAATCTTAAGCGAAAAAAAAAAAAAACCTCTACCAGGTAGTCACGAAAAGGTCCATTCGTAGTCGGAGGTAGACATCATGTTTTACGTTTTTTTTTTCTAAGTAAAAAGATTTTATTAATCTTTGAAGAAGAAATGTTTTACATTAACGTCCATAGGCATACGTCGTGCTTGGAGCTGCACGTTTTGTCCTGTGAATTTTAATTTTTTGAGATGGGAGTTTGTGAAGCAAAATGGCAAAATATGGTGACGGAAGGAAGATGAAAGAAAAATGATGTGTGCAGCCGGGACCCGTGAAGGCATCGAAGGGGAAGGGAGAGTAGAAGAAATCTGGCAATGGATACTACAGAACAAAGGGTGCATCTTCCGTTATAGGAGCAATTTTTTCACATGTTAAACGGGATGGGACGGCCCGTTTAGCTCTGTGCTGTACCGACCTGTTTACTTTATCGTGTCATGCCGTGCCGTGTCATTTTTTAATCGTGCCATGCCATTTTTTAATCGTGTCGTGCCTGTATTAGCACATCTCTAACGAGTTTCGTCGGAAAAAAAAATACTCCGAAAAGTGTAAAATTTTTGTCAACACAAAAAATGTAAAAATGTTATGTTACAGTATAAAATAAGAAATTAACATATTTTTTGGTATTAAAATTAGAATTTGATGTGCCATGCCCGTCTAAGATCGTGTCGTACCGTGTCGTGCCCATCTTAAACTATGCTTGTGCCGTGTTATGTCATATTTAAACGTGTCGTGCCCGTCTAAAACAGTGCTTGTGCCATGTAGTGCCATATTTAAATGTGTTGTGCCTGGCTAAAACCATGCTTGTGTCGTGATATGCCACATTTAAATGTGCCGTGCCAGCTCGACCGGTTTGACACCTCATGGACTTGTCCGCGTTGTCGCAAGATGTTTTCTACCCGAATATTCAACAGATGGCTAACAGAAGGTGGCGAGTGCCGCAATGCAAATAGGTTACTGGGTAAAGTGCATTAGTTCACACGTTGGGGAAGGAAATCGGAAATAAGTTACAGTTTAAGGGGGTATTTCGCAATTTATGCAATTTATGTGGTTTTTTTTTTTTTTTTGATCAACGCATATTATGTTCGTATGTTTACTGTTTAGTGTTGGCAGTACTGCGATCAAAACTAGCCCAAAACCTTGTCGAACTGGTCCTCTCCAGTTCAGAAAAACCCTCTCGAGTTCAGAAAACCAGGTACTACTAATCTCTCTCTCTCTCTCTCTCTCTCTCTCTCTCTCTCCCTGTTTGTTGTATGTTTACGGGTGATTTGATGCTTAAACACAGTAAAGTTAGGGGTCTTGTGTCTATTTGGCTTAACCTTCAAACCATTGAACTACCCAATTTGGCTTTTTACAAGTTCAGCTGTAATTGATAATTGGATACTCCAAGTTACAGCTTCTATAATCTTTGTTTTTGAAAAAAAAGTTATCTTCTTGCAGAATTGGATACTAAGTTACAAGTTCCATACAAGAAACATAAAAATAAAAAAAAAAATTCAAGGCACTCTAACACTTAGAAAACTGTGTTTTTATCTTCTTTTTCCGATGAACACGATTTTTGGTAAGTTTAAGGTTCTCGCCAAACTCTACAAAATGAACAGACTCGATAATCCAAGTGTGATCGGAAAATGACCGAAAAATTAAAAATAGACCGAAGGGGATACCAAGGGTGTTGGTATACCCGGTATATAAAAAAGTTTCTCCTTATTAATGGGCTGCTATTAGCATTTTCCATCTCTATTTTGGACAAAAAAGTTATCTTCTTGCAGTTGGAGGAGATGGGTGCTGCTTGGGAAACTACGGCAGTAGAGTTCTTACATGTATGTTCTCCTTTTATTTCTTTCTGCTGGATTGCCTGATTCGGTGGAGCTTAAATTCACATGGGTTTGATTTTTATAACTGCAGGGTTCTCACAGGCAAAGTCTTTTTTTGCCAAGAAATCTGTCTGTATGGAGGAACCGTGTTCTTTGGGGTACGCTTCGCAGTCGAATCCATTCACCGAGAATTTCGGCTAAACATTTTTCATTTCGGCCTTCCTGTCAATTAAAGATCAGAGCTGCGGTTTCAGGGGATTTCAGCAGTGTTGTAGATGACAAATCAATGGAGCTTCAGATGCCCACTGAGAAGATTTTACATTTTTTTCGCATCCCATTGATACAGGAGGGTGCAACAGCTGAACTTCTAAAGTCGGTCCAGATGAAGGTTTCGAATAGAATAGTTGGGTTGAAAACTGAGCAGTGCTTCAATGTTGGGCTTGATTCTGGTCTTTCGGGCGAAAAACTTTCAGTTCTTAAATGGCTTCTAGGTGAAACTTATGAGCCAGATAATTTAGGTACGGAGAGCTTTCTTGATAAGGAAAAGAAGTCAGGGTCGACTATGGTGGTTGTTGAAGTTGGACCCCGTTTGTCTTTTACGACGGCATGGTCTGCTAATGCTGTATCTATTTGTCGAGCATGTGGGTTGACGGAGGTGACCAGAATAGAAAGATCAAGGAGATACTTACTTTACATCGAGGCTGGAAATGATTCATTGCAAGATCAGCAGGTTAATGAGTTCACTGCAATGGTGCACGATAGGATGACTGAGTGTGTGTATTTCCATAAGCTCACATCCTTTGAAACGAGTGTGGTCCCTGAGGAAGTTCGAACTGTTCCAGTTGTGGAGAGGGGACGGGAGGCGCTGGAGGAAATTAATCAGAAAATGGGGTTGGCATTTGACGAACAAGATTTGGAGTATTACACTAAGCTTTTCAGAGATGACATAAAGCGGAATCCTACAACCGTTGAGCTCTTTGATATTGCGCAGTCTAACAGTGAGCACAGTCGGCACTGGTTTTTTACTGGGAAAATTGTCATCGATGGTCAACCCATGAGTAGGACTCTCATGCAGATTGTCAAGAGCACTTTGCAAGCAAATCCAAATAATTCTGTCATTGGGTTCAAAGATAACTCAAGTGCAATTAAGGGGTTTATGGTGAAGCAGTTGCTACCAGTTCAGCCTGGCTTGACCTGTCCACTGAATACAAATACTCGCGATCTTGATATCTTATTTACTGCGGAGACCCACAATTTTCCGTGTGCAGTGGCTCCTTACCCTGGTGCCGAGACTGGTGCAGGAGGTCGCATCAGAGATACTCACGCGACTGGAAGGGGGTCTTTTGTTGTTGCATCTACAGCTGGTTATTGTGTTGGGAATCTGAATATGGAGGATTCTTATGCACCGTGGGAAGATCCGTCATTCTCGTACCCCTCGAATTTGGCTTCTCCTTTGCAGATCCTCATTGATGCGAGCAATGGGGCATCTGACTATGGGAACAAATTTGGAGAGCCCTTGATTCAGGGTTACACAAGATTTTTCGGAATGAGACTTCCAAATGGGGAAAGGCGAGAATGGTTGAAACCGATCATGTTCAGTGGAGGGATTGGGATGATTGACGACACCCATATTTCAAAAGGAGAGCCTGACATTGGAATGTTAGTTGTAAAGATTGGAGGGCCCGCATATCGGATAGGAATGGGAGGTGGTGCAGCATCAAGCATGGTCAGTGGCCAGAACGACGCTGAGCTGGATTTCAATGCTGTACAACGTGGGGATGCAGAGATGGCACAGAAATTGTACCGTGTCGTTCGTGCTTGTGTTGAAATGGGAGACAAAAATCCGATCGTTAGTATTCATGATCAGGGTGCTGGAGGAAACTGTAATGTTGTTAAGGAGATAATATACCCAGAGGGTGCTGAGATTGATATTCGGGCAGTTGTAGTCGGTGACCACACCATGTCTGTTTTGGAAATATGGGGTGCTGAATACCAAGAGCAGGACGCGATATTGGTGAACCCTGAAAGCCGTAGCCTTTTGCAATCAATCTGTGATAGAGAAAGAGTCTCCATGGCTGTCATTGGGACAATTAGTGGTGAAGGGCGTGTTGTTTTAGTTGATAGCAAAGCTATTGAGAGGTGTCATTCCAATGGACTACCTCCACCACCACCAGCTGTAGATCTTGAGCTGGAGAAAGTGCTTGGGGACATGCCTCAGAAAACTTTTCAGTTCCAACGCATGGTCCATGCGCTTTACCCCCTTGACATTGCTCCTGGGATAACATTGATGGATGTGCTGAAGAGGGTGCTCAGACTTCCTTCTGTTTGTTCAAAACGTTTCTTGACCACCAAGGTTGATAGGTGCGTAACAGGCCTTGTGGCACAACAACAAACTGTGGGTCCCTTGCAACTTCCTCTTTCTGATGTTGCTGTTATAGCACAAACTTACAACGATTTTACCGGGGGTGCTTGTGCAATTGGAGAACAGCCAATCAAAGGCCTTCTGGATCCAAAAGCAATGGCTCGACTAGCTGTTGGGGAAGCAGTCACAAATCTTGTTTGGGCAAAAGTTACATCACTTTCTGATGTTAAAGCTAGTGGGAATTGGATGTATGCTGCGAAACTTGATGGGGAGGGAGCAGACATGTATGATGCTGCCATTGCTCTTTCAGAAACCATGATTGAGCTTGGAATTGCAATTGATGGCGGAAAGGACAGTCTTTCAATGGCAGCCCATGCATCAGGGGAGGTGGTCAAGGCTCCTGGAAATCTTGTTATCAGTGCCTATGTTACTTGTACTGATATAACCAAAACAGTGACGCCAGATTTGAAGCTTGGAGATGATGGCGTGCTGCTTCTCATTGATCTGGCAAAAGGAAAGCGGCGTCTTGGTGGGTCTGCTCTTGCTCATGCTTTTGGCCAAGTTGGGGATGATTGTCCTAATCTCGATGATGTTTCTTATCTTAAAAGAGTATTTGATGGTGTTCAGGATCTTCTTTCCAATGAGCTGATCTCTGCTGGTCATGATGTTAGTGATGGTGGGGTCATTGTAAACGTACTCGAGATGGCGTTCGCTGGGAACTGTGGAATTCGCCTGGACTTGACCTCAGCAGATAATAGCCTCTTCCAAACGCTTTTCGCAGAAGAGCTTGGTCTTGTTCTTGAAATTAGTAAGAAGAACTTGGACACAGTAATGGGAAAGCTAGGCACTGCCGGTATTTCTGCTGATATCATTGGACATGTAACTGCTGAACCCCTTGTTGAGTTGAAGTTTAATGGGGTAGGTTATTTGAATGAGAAAACTTCCAACCTTAGGGACATGTGGGAAGAAACCAGTTTTCAGTTAGAAAAGTTCCAAAGGTTGGCATCTTGTGTGGATTTAGAAAAGGAAGGGCTGAAGAGTAGGCATGCACCTTCTTGGGAACTGTCTTTCACTCCAACTTTTACAGATGAGAAATATATGATTGTTACTTCAAAGCCAAAAGTAGCTGTGATTAGAGAAGAGGGTAGCAATGGGGACAGAGAAATGTCTGCCGCATTTTTTGCCGCTGGATTCGAACCATGGGATGTCACTATGTCTGACCTTCTCAATGGGGTCATTTCTCTCCAAGAATTTCGTGGGGCTGTGTTTGTGGGGGGTTTTAGCTATGCCGATGTGCTTGATTCTGCTAAAGGTTGGTCCGCTTCTATCCGATTCAATAAGCCTCTTCTAAAGCAATTTGAGGAATTTTACAAGAGACCGGATACTTTCAGTCTCGGGGTTTGCAATGGGTGCCAGCTCATGGCTCTATTGGGTTGGGTCCCAGGCCCTGAAGTTGGAGGTGTATTTGGGGTTGGTGGGGACCCATCGCAACCGAGGTTTGTTCACAATGAATCTGGACGGTTTGAATGTCGATTCACTAGTGTGACAATAAAGGATTCCCCAGCTCTAATGTTCAAAGGAATGGAAGGAAGTACACTAGGTGTATGGGCTGCACATGGTGAGGGACGGGCATATTTTCCTGATGGGGGTGTCTTGGACAGGGTACTTGCGTCAAACTTGGTGCCTCTAAGATATTGTGATGACGATGGGAAACCAACTGAAGTCTACCCTTTCAATCTGAATGGATCTCCCTTGGGAATTGCGGCGATTTGTTCTCCTGATGGGAGGCATCTTGCATTGATGCCTCATCCGGAGCGATGCTTCTTGATGTGGCAGTTCCCTTGGTACCCAAAGCACTGGAATGTGGACAAAAAAAGCCCAAGCCCATGGTTAAGGATGTTCCAGAATGCTAGGGAGTGGTGCTCTTAGAGGGCTCTACTCAAGAGTTTTGATCCATCATGTACCGGTGTTCTAATGCAATGTTTCTGGACAGCAGTATAGCAACTTCAGAGGTATGATTCTGCTTTTTCTTACTTTAAATTTGAAGGCTCTTGGTTTTTTGTAACTTTGGAGGTGGATTAAGTTTTGGATTGTTGAGAAACAGTTGTTATTTACGTTTTAGGGTAAACAGAGTTCAGTTGTTTGCTATGATTGTTCTAATGTTCATAATGATGCTGCATTTGTTGGGTTATTTCTTGGTTTGTTTTGAGATTGGATGGGAGTACTTTTGCTTGGGGTAAGAAATACTATTTGTCAATTTTTTCTTTCTGCTTTTTCATGGCATTTAATTTCCACTTCTATTGTCTGTTCACAGTTTGCCAAGTTCAGTTGCTGGAGGTACTACCTTGATACCTTCTCTCACCTTGAGTTACATAAGACCCCTTTCGTTTTGGGATTTTGGATTTGGATTTGTAGGTAATGAGTGTAGAGAGAAATATAGTAATGATTGGAAATAGGGGTAATTATTGGAGAGAGATAGAGAGAAAAATGAGAGTAACGATTGGAGAAAAATAGAATAATGATTAGATTCCAAAATCATAAACCCAAAAACGAACAAGGCCAAATTTTCTCTTATTTCGGACGATTTTCTTCGTCTTATATTTGATAAAGACATGTCTATTGAAATGGTACTGCATATCAAGGGACATAAATTGGCAAGGGCTGAAAGATTAGGATTGATTCACATTTTGTAGTTGGGTATCTCCTTCCAAATTAACGACTGTTTGGTTTCTTTGAAAAGGTATACTCTCCAGTAATAGAAAACATTTTCTCGTCTCTCTTCAAAACATTCTTATTTTGTTGAAGTGGTAGCTACTAAAGGCCTGTTTTGACTTTGGATTGCGGGACAACAAAGTCTCGAGTTTCTACATCCAACGGCCTGTCAAGACGAAGGTGTTCTTTTTGACCGACTTGAGTCATGCTTAAAAAAATGGTCTATCGCCGAATTCGGCTACAAGTTGAGTCATACATAAAATTTTGTTAATAGAGGACATTAGGATGCAATAGCCATAATTAGTCGGAGTTGGTGGCTGTTTCTGGCCAGCGGTTGGTGGCAGTGGAGTTTGGTCGTGATGCTGATAGATGTAGGTGGCTAGGGTTAGGGTTTGTTTTTTGCAGGTTTTGGCGGCGTTGATGGTTGTATGGGGCCCTGAGGTGGTGGCGGTGATGGCAGATTGGGACTCTGAGGGTGAAGGTTTCAAGGGTTCAGAGGTGTACTGGCGGTGATGGCAGAAGAGTCTTGTGGATACAGTGGAGGCGGCAGCAAGGGGAGTGGGTGGCAAGGGGAGTCGAGAGCAGAGGCAGCAAGGCGGTGGCGACAGCAAGGGGAGTTGAGGGCTGAAACAGTAAGGCGGTATGGTGTAGCGGCATTCTGTGTGCGGAGGGTCCCAGTGGCAGCAATGGTGCGGCTAGCTTTGGAGGGTTTTCTTTGAAGCTCTGGGGCAGCAATAGGGGCTTGTTCCCCTGGTTCCGGAGGCGGCATGGACGCTCATCCGATGTTGGCGGCTGTTTGGCAGGGGTTTTTGCAGTTAGGGTTGCAGGGTTTGGGTTTGGGCTTGGCCCATTTTTGTTGGTATCTTGTTAGAGCTTGGGTATCGGGTAGCCTTAGGTAATTAATATTTCCTTCGGTTGTCCTTGTTCCTTTTAATCTTTATATTTTTTTTTTGGAGATTAATAAAATTTCTTTTGCCGATCAAAAAAAAACTAAGCCTTTTAGAAATTTGTATGGATGTCTAGCTGGGTGGATGGAACTAATATTTTTTGTGTTATAAAGAACCACCCCATTACTTGAAGTAAAAGAAAATAATAATCTATGGAACCCTAAAAGAATAAAGTAAGAAAACAAAATGTAAGTTTATTCCTATCAATGAACTTGATAATTGGAGCTTATATTCTGCAGAGTTTTCACAGGAAATGTCCAAGCGTGTAAATCTGCACGGTATATTTTAGTGATTTTGTTTGGATGTTCGGCAATGCTAAGCTTGTGTCCACCAAGAATTGCTTTTTTATGACTTGGAGCATTGAACAATACCAGTAGAATTCTAGGGGCTTTAGCATGGTAAAAGCACCAGTCTAACTGTATAAAATGTGTAAGAGTTGTAGTGGTTTGTCAATAACCATTCAATATATGTGGAATGTCTACATTCTTGATATGTTGGGCTTTCACAGGCCATTTCTGAATGAATCACTAGCCCTGGAGGGAAATTTTTACGACTACTGCGTAGAAATTTTCCTTATAATGTATAGTTTCTGGTTGGTTACTTAATGTAGTCTTCATACGAGGCATTTAAATAAATAGACTTGTGTGTGACTTCATGTATCATGTATGTAGTAAACTGGAAAGCTAATGTGCTTGTTAGTTTCTTTCATGGTCCATTCATTGATTATTCCAGCTCATTATTATGGAGCCTAATAAGGTTGGGTTTGATAAATTCCAGGTTTTTGAAATTAGATGTGGTTTTTCGAACTCTAGAAATGACTTAAGTAGTTTTTTCGTTTTAACAATTACAGATAACTAATTAACTACATGTATCTCTTTTTTTTGTCGCGTCTCTTGCCCTGATCGTGTCCTATTTGTTTAGAATTTTTCATCTGGCATGTCATATCCGTGTCAGAAAATGTATTTGAACTTGTGCTTCTTAGTAGGGCGTATATTTAAAAATAATAATGTAGGTATGAGAGTCCAGTCGAGCACTTGCGTAAGAGTTTTTTAGTGACAGCGAAGGGAATTGAAGAAAGGAAGCTGCTGTGAATCTGAAGTTGTGCAATTTTTTGAATAGTGGGGAAAGAATGACATGATAGTACTGGATAGTAAAGGCTAGGGGAAGAGGAAGACCTAAATGGCCTTTGGATGCCATGATAAGAAAGGATTTAGGCTTACTAAATCTCAGTGAATAGGTAGCCATGGACAGGGCTCAATGGAAAAATAGGATTTATGTTGCAGACGACCCCAATTAATTGGAAGTTGGGACACAAGGCTCGGTTTGGTGAAAGAATGATCTTGCAGCTCGGCTTCATTCTATTATGCGAAGTTGTGAGAAGATAATAGGAATTTCTAACAAACATATTATGTGTGGTGCAGCAAAAATCCAATTGAATTGACAACGCTATTGAGGGTCTTATTGTGAAGTTGTGAAGCATGTATATTTTTTCGTTGTTTTGAGATTGTTTGAAAGTGCGTCAAGCCCAAAGTTAAGAAGGGATTGAATTATGACAAAAGAAAATTAGAAGAGGTACACGGTCGTCATTTCCCCTAGGCGCGCGTCTGCTAACTACTTCACTTTGCAGTACATCTGGAAACCTGCATTTTAATAGAGGTTCAAATAGTTTATTGAAGTTCATATCGGGTTCTTTGATTGCTTGAAGGTACTCTTTCACGACGTTGATTGAAGTTGGAATCCAAATATTCACCTCAATGTATACTGTTGGCGCAAAACATTTGCGCCAATTCTCTTGAATGGAGCCTCCGTTGGAATGTAGGTAGTCTGTTAAGTACACAATCTAGAAAACACCTACAAGTTGACCTTCAACACTTTGCCTTTTCTGCAACCTGACTGTAGCAACTATTCCTCTCTAATTACAATTACTAGAAGACCATTATACTTAACACTGACTTGGACTTGTTAGCTGAGCAACAAGCACAAGATGATCGTGCATACACAAAGCTGTAACTTGGTTTCTTGCTACGTTTTTCTTCTTCACAAAATCTATTTCGTTAACTTTTGGCGGAACATTTTTGTTTACTTTTTCCGTACTGTTTTTGCTATCTTTTGCTATTGTTGGATCTAAAGTCTTGGTTTCAGCTAACGAGGATTCCATTCTTGAGCCTTCAGTTTGCACTCGATGCAGGGGCACACCATTTTTTGGGACTGAGGGTCTCTGGGATCCTCCTCAAGCCAGGACTGAGTCTCTTTCTTCGCCCCCTATTTACGAAGCCCCACTCTCTACCAATATGAATGCATGCGCAGTACTGCTGCAGCCTAGATGCTTTTGTCTTGCTGGTTATTCTATTACCAGACCACTCTTGCTCAGAAAATGATGAGAAGCGGGACAAGCTCAAGACCTTTTTGAATGCACTCGACCCTTTGTCAACTGGGTTAATGCTCTTACGGTGCTTTGTTAGTTGGTTTAATACGCTTTGTCGATGCTTTTCTCAATCTGTTTTGGTGCTTGTTTTTTCTGTCAATCGGGTTAGTACTCTTATGCCATGTTTGATTCCAGGGTTCATTTGTGGTATAGGATTGTGAAAGTGGAGGGACCTTCGAAAGTCATGTTTGTTTTGTTTATCATGGCCCAGATTGATAATCCAAAGGGATTGTGAATCCCTCACTTTCACCGGATTCACCAATCCGGGGGGGGTGTTATTACGAAGATCTGTCCCATGGGTTTGTAGGGTCTCAAAGGTTCATCGCAAGATTGTCCAGCCAGCCGCCAGTTTGAGATAAGCAGGCCAGGTGGGGCAAGACATTTTTTTGGCAACTACACTTTGGATGGATATGCGGTTAGAGCACACTTCTCTAGGAGTAGCAATTATGTATTAATCACTTATTTTGTTTTTTCAGCTTATTTAACTAAAAAAAATGAGATTTTTAAGATGCAATTTTTGTTTGTTTTACCTTAAGTTGACAAAGTAGATGGGCAAAAGACTCCTAAAGTGCTTATATAGAACTATTAAGGACAATTTAGACGGTCATTCAGTAATAAGGCATTCTACAATTCACAAATAATTTGAACTTATATTGAAGAGTATAAAAAGCTACATCAAACATGTTTACAACATATTTGAAGTATTTTAAGCAAATAATCAAAAAATCTATGATAAAAAGTTCAACTTCTAAGTGATTAGACAGGTGACTATAATGTCGTATCATGCTTACTTTTGGCTTACTTAGAACAAAACAGTAATTAATCAATGCTCCTCAAGCACCGCCCCACGGTGTGCTGCATGGACTTTCTCCATTGCACATTGTTGGTTCGTGTGGGAATCATCTCATTATGTGATGGAGTCTACACCAATATGTTCGTTTTTACTAACCACAACCTTTCTTTTTGTTTTTAGTGGGTGAAGTTATCAAAATATCATTCCACTTTAATGTTTAATTTTTGTTGAGCTGTTGATTTTGTCACTTTCTTATTTGTAACCCCAGTCTTCTTGTTTTTATTATGTGAATTTACTAAAACATCATTGCACTTTATTTACTAAAATACTATTGCACTTTATTTTGTATCATAAAAGCAAGGGTATTTTAGTAAATTCACCTAATAAAAAGAAGGAGAGTAGCGTTAACAAATAAAGGAGTGACAAAATCACCTGCCTTTTGTTGTTATGATTACAAAGTTTAAGGACATTTTTAGTAATTTCACAATAAAAACAAGAAGGGGAATGTAATTAGTAAAAAGGGGACTGCGGAAGAAGTTTCAAACAGAAAGCCAGGAGCAATGGAGAGAACGTTCTGATACTTACACCATCTAGGTTAAAAGTGCTAATCACTTACACCGCTCAGGCTCCGGCATAGTGCTGCTTACGCCACCTCGGTTATGGTATCACGTCGTACACCAGGTTGTTCCGAACTCCAGCATTTGAAACTTCGAGGAAAGGATTAGCCAAGTCTTAGGCTATTTTGGCATCTCTTAGTAATAGTCGATCTAATCAAGGATACATCCGTCGAAAAGAAATCCGAGGATTCGGGTAGCGTCCGAATGTCATGAGTCGGACTCTCTTAGTTCTAGAGTCTAGGAGGACGCCGACGACGTTGGCATGCGCATTTACCATCTTTGCATTTCTTTCAAATAAACTGCTGCAGGCTGTCACTGAACTCTTATACTTTGCTGTCTAGCCACCAATCATGGGAATCTCCGAAATCAAGAGCCAAACCTCCTTGGGATCGTCCGCCGGGTCTGTTTGAGCACATGCACCTGTGCTCCATGAGAGATAGGCAAGATCATTCGTGGTGACTCTTTCCTAACTAATTTGTTATAGCCTAGTCTAGTTTTGAGCGTTAAAGGATCCATCCCAAATATAAATAAACTAGCGAATGCCCGTGCCTGAAGGCACGGCGCAACACATTTTGAATACAACTAAAGCTATGGGTCGAGCAATGAGTAAATAGAGGACATGTTGAAAAAAATGGGTAGGAACAAAGTAAAATACGGTATATTTTTGTTGTTGCAAAACTTTGATATGCTAATTACTTATGCCTGCAGCACTCCACAACAAAAAGTTTTATTTGTTAAACCCCTACCCGTGTGTACATCACTACCAATGATAATCTCAATCACATATACCAAGTTAATTGCACTGAACTATATTAATCCAAACCACAAAACTCAAAATCAATACCATATTGCATTCATAGAATCCAATTTTAACATGCATAAAATATCTAAAAATCTATAGAGTCAAATCTGATACGCTACATAGGGGAAAAAGCAGGTGTTCAACATAGGTCTTATTGTCTTGAAATTTGTCTCTCTATCTGTCTCCCAAGAGTTTTTGTACCAACGCATATCTCCTTCATCCAAAAAGCACAATTAGGAACATGAATAACAGCCTAAAAAAATAATTAATGAGCAAGAATCCCTTCTTGGAAAAGTAAAATGATGACTAATAATAGTTACCTTAATTCTAGATCTTGTTTATTCGTCTCTTAACACCTTCATAGTACAATCATGACCTTTATAGATGTACTTGTGAATATACTTAACAGATTTTATTCCAGGACAAACTTCCACATTGATATGAGAATTATATTTTCTCGACAGGTATGTATTGTATGGCACCACATCCCTTTGATCAATTCGTTGACCCCTTACAGTACAGAGAGAGTAAAGTAATAATGGCATTGGCAGGCATACCCCATGCATAAAAATACGATTAACTTCTTGCTCGTCATGAATCACCACAATTACATTTTTTTCTCGAAGACACGTAACCTTTGTACTGGAAAAATAAAACAAAGCAAATATGAATCAAATATATAAAGTCAGATTAAGCAATGCAATTAAGTAAATAGTTCTTACATTTTCTGCAAGTTACCGTCGAGCTGCATAAGAAAATGAAGAATTCACCGAATGCATAGGAAATAATTAATTTGATTATTACAACCAAGGTATGAATGAAACGGTTCAACTTATATGGCCATAGACGCTTAGATTGTCCATGACCAGTTAAAACCCCAAGAAATTATCTAAAATTTGAAAGAGAGTAATAGTCAAAAGTTATTATGGGAATAACAACAGAAAATATTTTAAATGAGTGACAAAAAATAAAAAAAGGAACACAAAACTCCAGTTTGCGGTGTGTTTGGTTAACATCATAATATTTTCATCGATGCATATATGGTAACGTTTAAAAGAGTGTCAATAGCAACACATGTTCTAATGAAACAAAGTTTAAAAAAATGAGAAAAAAGGTTTACAATTACTCCATGTGTTAAGTCTTGCAAAAAAATGTTGTTTTGACAACTATCAAGGAAGAAAAGAATAGGGTGATGCCGTTCAAAGAAAAAAAAAAGAATAGGGCATTAATTAGTTTTGCACTCTTACTTTTCCTATGTCGGTAGATATTAAAAGACATTAAAAAAAAAATTGCCCCTAGCCTCAAGTAAACACCTGCTTACAATTTTTTGTAAACATGTCCCTCATCGTTCTATTCTTTGTCATTTTGATTTTAGACTTTCTAGACATTCAGAGGCGGCTTCAAAACCAGTCATATCTCCTTAATTTTAGGGTGTAAATATGGCCCATCATGGGAATTTAGGATTCTGAAAATAAGGAATGGATAGATTAAATCTTTATTTTTGCATCTATGTCCATAAACATTAAAAAACACGGTGGTGTTAGCAAAATGAGAAGCACAGTCTACCAATATTCTTAAGTCGTTCTATATCTATGAACATAAAAAAATCCGCGTCGATCTATGTCTATGAACATAAAAAATCTGTATTGTTAGCAAACGTATTGTTAAAAAATTTGATTAAACATGAAAATCTATAATAATCACCAACAAAACTGCAAACCAAAAAAATATTAATGGGACCACTCATCACTTTCCCTCTTTTTTCAATACGTTTGATGCTAACTCAGGCATACATGGCGTCAAAACATCAAGAATGGTATTCCGTTCACGTAGAGCCTTAATCTCATAGAATAGCGAAGGGCTATAATTTCGTTCTCATAACGTCTTTATTTTTTTAAATTGTAAAGAAGGGGATTTAGCTCCATGCATTAGAACTGAAAAAACAGTTGAAGCAGAAGAACAAAAGATTACCTCACTATCGGTGTCTCGGTGATGTCTGCAATGGTCCTTATGGTTCAGCATCAGAAGTTGGAATAAAAAATCATCATTAAATTGGAAGTTGGAATTGAAAACTAACATTAACATATTGCATCGTACCGATTAAAAAAAAAACACATTATATCGTCTTTCCTTTACCTTTACCAGAACCTTTTTTGCCTGCCGCTTAACAACGGTGGAAAGGGTGTAGATATCTGTGTCTCTGTGTATGAGAGAGAGAGAGAGAGAGAGAGAGAGAGAGAGAGAGAGAGAGAGAGAGGAAATTCACAGCCGTGATTGTGATTGTAATTGTAAAATTTTATAATAAACCCCACAAAATCACAGCCGCGATTGTGATTCCAAAAGGAAATTCAAAAATTTTAGTAAGTGGCAGCCGTGATTGTGATTCCAAAAGGAAATTCACAAATTTTTGATCTTACTGTTCAAAAAAAAAAAAACGTTTGAAAACCACCCTAATTTCGGCATTAATTCCCTGGATCACAGGGATCCATTCTTACCCGGAAATGTGGCTGTAAGCATTGTTTTCCAATTTATGTGATAATCAAAAGAAGTTTAAATGTCAATATTTGGTAAATGTGGTAAAAAATTAAATCCCTGAATCACAGGGAATCAATCTCAGGGATCTTTTTTTTTTTTTTGATTAGTCGATTACCAAAATGCGATGATGATAACCCTTGAACAACCAACTGTCTAGATTTATGTAGGAGACAAATCTGACCGTTGGTTGTCTTTGAAATTCAAACCCAGTCCTCCCTTATTATATAATTTTTTTGGAATTATTCGGTTTGTAGCCTGTAGGGACTGTTCGAGAAAGCATTCATGCTAAAATCTAAATTTTGATTTGACATCATCTGTTGTATGCGATGTCAATCTTGGTTTCAAATTTTAACGTACGAAGTCCGGACAAACTATTAAATTTTGATTTGAAAACTATTTTTTCATACAACACATGTCTTCAAATAAACGAGTTTTCAATTTAGTACTAACTAGTAAGTTAATTTTTTTTTTCTAAAATAAATACTATATGTCTGGAAGTCATAATACACATGATTTCTAGGCATTTTTAATGTTCTCGAGTATCTAAAAAAGATATGGATCGTCTGATCTAGATTTGAACGATATATAGAAAATTTTCAAAATGACACCTGAACTTTTATCCAAATGTCACATAAACACCTGAACTTAAGTTTATTTTAGTTAAACACCTTACAAAACCCAAATTTAGGCAACTGCAGTTTTCTTCCGTCCAATTTATGGTGACGTGACTTTTGTCCGTTAAATGCCCATTGCCACACAATAGCAGCCCAAAAAAGACGATCAAAATTCTCTTCTCCCCAAATCAAAACCATACACACCGAGCATTGATCGACCATTGTATCTCCCCCTTCCCCCATATATATATATCTCCCTCCTTAGTCAGATATTACGCTGGCGCAGGCTATATATTTAACAAACTAAATGATGCAACAGTAGAAGATTGAAAAGGAATTTACAAACCCTCGTCCCGTTTTTCTCTTTCTTTTTTACCTTTTACAACAACCACTCTCCCATGGCCATGCTATCCACCACTGGGAGTTTATTCTATTCCCATTACCATGCTTTTAGCCGTCAGCCTTGTATCCATCTGACTAATCGGACTCCGCCCATGCGCCACCGGCGGCCACCTTAAGCCCCACCGGAAAAGCCTTCACTGATGCGAAGGAGAGAAGGCTTCGGCTGATGACGACCAACATGGAAGCATTTCACGATCCCATGTACCACTCCGCCATCGCCTCCCGCCTTGCCTCGGCGTTCTCCCGCCAATCCGAATTCTCAATCCGGTTGTAGTGTGGTTGTGGGCGAAGGATATATGGCTGGGGTTGCTGAAGTAAATGGAGGAATTTTGATTGTGTGCATCCTTGGACTTCATACCATGTGCAATTGGGTCGGTTAATGTGTAAAAGATGCTCATCACTTTTGTGGACGAAAGGAAACAGCAGGTGCCTAAATTTTGGGGTTTTGTTAGTATAGATGTTTAATTGAAATAAACTTACGTTCAGTTGTTTATGTGACATTTGAATGAAAATTCAAGTGTCATTTTGAAATTTTTCCCCGTATATATTCCTTTCTTAACATCTCAAAACCCTAACCAGTCCCCTCCACGCCCCTACAACCTCTCTCTCTCTCTCCTAGAAATAAATTCTCCTCTCATCAACAATCCATAATATCGGTTTCATAATCTCTCTCTCTCTCTCTCTCTCTCTCTACAATCCATAATATCGGTTTCATAATCTCTCTCTCTCTCTCTCTCTCTCTCTCTCAACAATCCATAATATCGGTTTCATAATCTCTCTCTCTCTCTCTCTCTCTCTCTCTCTCTCTCTCTCCTATAAAAGCCATTCTCCTCTCACCACCAATCCATAATCTCGGTTCCCACAGCCTCTGTGCATGCTTGCACTCCTTCTTGGCCAAAAAAAATATCCAAGAAAATAATACTACTATCTGACAATAAACGCAAGCTATCTCTCACATGCTCGGCGGAAATAATCGCGAGCAATGTTGATCTTCTCACAGAAATACTACTGCGAGTCCCCGCCAAATCACTCATCAGATTCAAATCCGTATCCAAACAGTGGCTCTCTCAGATCTCCGACGCCCGATTCTGCTGCAACCATACCAAACAAAATCCCTCTCCTCCCATCTCCGGCCTCTACTTCTACACCAACTGGTACAAACCAGATCGCCCGTTACCATTACCATTAAAGGATCAAATCACCGCCGTCTCGCTTTGCGATCACCCAGGGACCACTAGCTTCAGGACTGGAATCTGCATTAACAGTTCTGCACTCTTCCAATGGCTTGATGCTGTGCACCACTAGCTTCTACTACAGTTATGTGGTTTGTAATCTGACCACCCAGAAGTTCATGGTTCTTCCCAAACTCGCCCTTGTATCCAAATGGTACCATAGGTCTCGATATTATTGCTTGATTTATCATCCTAAGAAATCGCCTTACTATAAAGTTGTGGTTGCTAGTTTTTCTTTCGACTCGGATACTTCCCAATTCGATGTGTACTCTTCCGAGAGCGGCTCTTGGAAAAGCACGGTTGCCAGTACCCCAAGGATTCCCAACCCGTGGTTGGTATATAGGGCCGTTTGGAATGGAGCAATCTTATGGATGAGTTGCAGGCCGGGTACACAGAGTTGCTCGGAGCATGATCACTTTTACGTTCAATTCGACATAGATGCAGAGAGGCCAACTACGACTGGAGTGCCATCCACCGGTTATCATCTTAATGGGATTCTGTATTTTGGAGAATGTGGGGGTCATTTGCTTCTTATACAATTTCCCTGCCACAATGCTACAGAATTCAGGGTGCTTGAGATGATGGACCGAGAGAATAAATTTCAGTGGACTGTCAAATACAGAGTTGGTCTACAACCCTTAACATCGCCGCAAAGAAGCACATGTAGGTTTTTGGTGATAAGCGTTATGAATGTGGGAGCAAATGAAGATGATCTGGCAGTGGTGTTATACGTTCCGCGCAAAGTCATACAATATAACATCAAGTGTAAGACATTGAAGGTGCTTTGTGATTTGGCAGGAAGTGACTTTTCAACTTGTGTACCCCGTCCTTCCATGCATTCTTATCGCTTCATCGAAAGTCTGATGCCTGTTTGAGTGATCAATTTCCTCTACGTGTTGAAGAAATGTCAATAGTCTTTTGATTTGGTTCAAAACGTTGATTTATTTGCTATGAACTCATTGTAGTAGGTGCTTGTTCTTCTTCAAAATTCTCATAGCCTTTTTTGTATGGTGCTTGTTGGATATCTTTTGTCATCAATCCTGCAATACTATGTCTTCTCTGTTGGTAATCACAACCTAGCTAGTCTTTCCTATATTCAGTGGTTCGATTTCTCGAAGGAGGAAGAGGGCGATGGGGGTGGGCTATAGAAGCCTGTTTGGGGAAATTAAGAAGGTATAAGAGGGTGAGGGAAGAGGAGTTCGTCGTCAACAAAATGAACATGTTACAACAGAGATAATAAATCCAATAACGAATTCTGTTAATACCTCTTTGTATCCCTGTTTTGTCAAGTACTGGAGTACTTGTTATGTTATCACTAAATTGAAGTTGAAGAGTTCCACAAATTTTGGGTTGGTAGCACTGCTTTCCTCCGTAGGCCCGAGATCCTTCGTGCTGATAAATAATGTGCCCCTGTGCATTTGGGCCGTTAGACAATGTTTTAATATTTATGTATGATCCAACGACTGAAAATGCACTCGGCGCAGGGACACAACATTTTTCGGGACCGAGGGTCTCCGGGATCCTCCTCAAGCCAGGACTGAATCTCTTTCTTCGCCCCCTATTTACGAGGCCCCACTCTCTACCAAGTACCAACATGAATGCATCCGCAGTACTGCTGCAGCCTAGATGCTTTTGTCTTGCTGATTATTCTATTACCAGACCACTCTTTGCTCGGAAAATGATGAGAAGCAATCGAGTTATGGGCCTCGATCGAGTTATCGGACTAGTAATGGACTGGCACACTGAGTTGGAAGAGACCAATCCATCTTCCTTCCCTCTAAGGGTTACAACATTCTCCATCATTGTATATAGATACTCTAAAATCAAGGAGTTTTTTTGTCTGGCCATTTGCTAGCTTTTATAAGCTAATTTAGTAGGGATGACCATCTTGGCCGATCCGTCTGTATCTGATCCGTTATCCGTCTCGAACGGATCGGATTTTTCGGATATCGGAGCGGATTCGGATTTATTTTTCAAAATATATTCGGAGTTCGGATCAGATTCGGAGGTAAGTCTGTCCCCGGCCCGATCTGCCCCGAATTCGATCTCCATCCCCGATCTGTCCCCGAATATCCGAAAATCTATTTTTTAATAAAAAAATCCGCCTCCGATGTGCCCAGATCCGTTCCAATCTGTCCCCGAATACTCTTTTTGATAAAAAAAATCTGGGGTTTTTTTTTTAAATTCGGATTTGGATGTCCGTTCGGATCTCCGTTCCCCGTTCGGAGCGGGGATGGAGGACTGAATATTAGGGCTGCTCAAAAAATCCGGTGAACCATGAAACTGGTCCGGACCGAACCGATCCGATCCGTACCTTTTGGATTTTGTCCGTGGATTAATGGTCTGGATACGGATTGAAAAATTAGAAAACCGTGATTCGCGGTTTGGTCCATGGATTTTCATTATGAAACCGTGGATTAACCGAACTGGACCGTAAGATATTTATTTTATATAAATAATATATGTGCGTGTATTTATATAATAAATTGTTAGTAATGTTAACACTTTTTCCACCAATTTTAGTATTTTATCTTAATAATGGGATATAATGTAAATGTACCTAAAATATAGGGAGTATATCATAGTTTTTTCGTAAAAATTACGGATAACCTTAATTGAGTTTCAGTAGTTCGTTTCTTTTCCGGTTCTATTATATTATGTAATGTACTATAATGATACAATCCTACTAGTGTTTTAGATTCTTTTGAATTTGATTTCTGAAGTAAGTCTTTGGTAGTTTATGTACTAAGTACTTTCTGGTAGTGTTAAACTTAATTTTGAATGTAACATTCTTCCCTTTTATTGTGGGATATATGCTTGAGCTTTATTTTTTGCTAAAATCCGTGAACAAAACCGTAACTGATCCGCGAGTCATGGATCGGATTGGAACTGGACCGTAGGACTTTTAGTCCGGACACGGATTTCATTTTGTAAAACCGTGACTAGCGGTTCGGTCCTCGGATTCCTAGAAATCCAAACCGAACCGGACCGCGAGCAACCCTACCTAATATATATCCGTTCGGAGTTTGGGGCGGATTCGGAGGTCGGGTGGAAGGTTCGGGTTCGGAAATTGTAATATCCGCCTCCGATCCGCCCCATTGCCATCCCTATAATTTAGGCTTATGTGCTTAAAAATAGCTAATGAAGAGTGTTTACTAGAAATTATGTATTATCACTTATTTTGCCCTTTCTGCTTACTTAACTAAAAAACTGAGACTTTTTAAGCTCCAATTTTTGTTTTCTGTAACTTAAGTTGACAAAGTTACCAATGGACAAAAGACTCCTTTATTTTAAAGTGATTATATTTAGGCTTATGTGCTTAAAAATAGCTAATGAAGAGTGTTTACTAGAAATTATGTATTATCACTTATTTTGCCCTTTCTGCTTACTTAACTAAAAAACTGAGACTTTTTAAGCTCCAATTTTTGTTTTCTGTAACTTAAGTTGACAAAGTTACCAATGGACAAAAGACTCCTTTATTTTAAAGTGATTATATATAACTATTAAGGATGATTTAGACATTCATTCAGAAATAAGGTATTCTACAATTTACAAACAGTTTGATCCTATACTTAAGATTATAAAAAGCTACATCAAACATATTTACAAGACATTTTAAGCAAATAATAAAAAAATCTAAGATAAATTGTTCAACTTATAAATGATAACACAGGTGGCTATAACGTCGTATCATGCACTTTTGGTTTACTTAGCACTCAGAACCAATAAGTGATTATTTAGTGCCCCTCAAGCACCACCACGCGTTGTGCTGCATGGACTTTGTTGTTCGTGTGGGAATCATCTCACTATGTGCAAGCCTATTCCAATTTGTCACAGAGGAGGCTCTTGGAGCACGCAGACCTGTGCTCCATGAGAAATGAATATATAGTACTAATTTTCCACGTCCAGTATAGGCAAAATCCTTCGTGGTGACTGATTTCCTATAGCCAAGTCTAGAATTTTGAGCGTTAAAGGATCCGTCCCAAATATAAATAAAAATTTCAGAATTGTTCGATTTGTAGGACTGGTCGAGAAGAGCATTCATGCTAAAATTTAATTTTGATATGACATCGTCTTCTGTTGTAATACCCCTAGTCTTTAATTATGGTTTATGTTAATTATGTGATATGTTTTAGGCTTAATATGTGAGTTATTGGTTTAATTTGCTAGTCAAATAAAATTGGAACATAAGTTGGCATAAGACATACATGCACACAATAATTTTTCCTAGCCTAGCAAGACAAAACAAATCTTCCACGTCTCTTTTCTTTGTTCTTGTAAAAAACGTAGAGAGAGAGAGAGAGAGAGAGAGAGAGAGAGAGAGAAGAAGGAGAAGAAGAATGAAAAATTGGGGGAAATCTTATTTGCATTGAATTGAAGATTTAACTTGGTAATTTTTACATCTCCTACTTGAATTCATGTTTTGTATGTTGAATTCCATACTTTAGTAGTTGTATTTCATGTTTAGTTGATGAATTTTGTTGGATTTGAGTAGTGGAATTTCGTGTATGTAGCATGTGTTCATAGCAGTTTTCTGACAGCAAACTGGGTCTCAGTTTTTACGTAATTTCTCACTCGTAAACTTTGAATTAGGTATTGGTTCCTTCACAAGTTAGAAAGTAGACTTAAAACTTGTTCTTTTGCCGCTGGAATCGCCCCAAACCGTTGAGAATTCAATTTATAGTGATTTTCCGAAGTTCGGGTTGAAATCAGGAAATCTGCAGAGTAGAAATTTCATATCTGTCCTGATTTTGTGGATTTTTTTTGAGACAGTTCCTAAGCTCTAAAATTATGATATTTTTATAGAGAGTTCCTCTATGAGTCTTTATCTATGGTAAAAATTTCGGGATCAGATTTGAAGTATTGAATTCTGTAAAAATTTGTGACCATGTGGCGCGCAGTTTTCGGACTGTGCTGACTGCACAGACACGTGTTAGGGAAACGGCCATAATTTTGAGCTCGGGCGATGAAATTGTTACCCGCTTTCTAATTTTGAACCTAGACTCGTAGACCTAAAAAAATGCATGAAGATCATGTCTTAGTTATTCTTGAGCAAAGTCAGTTTTTGCGTTAAAGTTTATGGAACCGCAGTTTCTGAGATTCTCTTACTTCACATGTCTACCTTAGAACCTTAAAAATAGACTTGTTCGACATCTTCTAATCATGTTTTTTTTATTGCTTAATTGTTTTAGGAAGCTCGGGTGGTTCGTAGAGCCGAGGTGAGTGATTTAATACCTAAACACATGGTTTTGAACTTGTTTTCCTTATCGAGCTTATTTGAACATGTTTTACAAATTGTGTGCTCCATGGATACCAATGGAAAGTGGACTTATTTGTGAAATATTTGGGATAATGCATAGACGTCTGGCTTATCCACTACCGGGGACGCCCGGTAGCTTTTGAATTTTGATTAGCGGAATGTGCATTATATTTGGCTTATGGTTTTGAGTACTTTGTTTTGAATTATTATCAAATTATTTTGCATTATCCATGGAAGGCATGTGCGTTAAGTATTAATCATTCACACGAGCTTTGGCTTATGGATTTTCTTTTCCACCTTTCAGGAAGCGACGGGTAGAATGGCATGACGTTTATGAATCCTAGTTAATTTAGGAATAGGAATATGAATCCTAGTTAATTTAGGAATTCTTTTCAATTTTCAACAATTCTCTACCTTGACTTGAATTCCATCAGACTCAACACTATAGGCAATTCTCTCCTTCAATCGCTCATCTTTCCCAAAAGCCCCCCACGGGGCAATCACTAACGGCACAAACGAACAAGGCTCACACCTGCTTGACCTTAAAAACGCGACTCAGGAAACCTGGCCGCACATGCCTCCAAATTGAGTCTCTATCTTCCAATGGGCACCTCCCACCCAACGCATCCCTTCCGAATACACACAAAGATCTGCTCAAACTCCACAAAGAGTTAATTACCGACTCCACCACAGAGTTAAAAAACCAACATGAGTCAACCTCGAATTCACCGATGAAGAACCCAAAGATGTAGCACCCACAATCGTACTACCATCAAGCACATAGAGGTTATTCGATTTCCGACCCTTCATCAAAACACGAACACCCTTCAAAACTCTCAAGACTCCACCTTCAGCGGTATGCTTCCAACCCAAAGAGTTAAGAGTACCCAAAGAGATAAGGTTCCTTTCAAATCTGGTATATGTCGAACATCAAACAACGTCCTTACAAACCCATTATGCATTCTGACTTTAACTGTTCCAATCCCAACAATTCTACAGGGCATATTATTCCCCATAAGAATTGTACCACAGCTAACCGATTCATAAGTATCGAACCAATTCTCATTCGGACACATGTGATAAGAACATCCGAAGTCCAGAATCCATTCGGTTTTCGAACAGACATCACCAACACTCATAGAAAGAACCATAAGTGAATCGTCGGAATCCTCTTCAACAATACCAGTAACAACCTTCTCTTCAAAATTGTTCTTATTTTTCAACCTAGGACAATTTCTCACCATGTGCCCGTATTTCCTACAGTAAAAATACTTTACTTCCTGATTCGTGAAACGAGAGCCAGATACCCCTCTACTGCCATTATCCCTCTCAGAAGTTCTTCCTTGCACCATCAAACCCTAAGCATCAAAATCACCACCCTCACTAGATACTTTTTCCTCAATTCTTTCGAATACAAACTAGACTTAACGTCCTCCATGGAAATCGTATCCATCCCATACAACAAGGTAGTAACAAAATGCTCATAAGACGCAGGCAAAGAATATAACACAACAAGGGCTTGATCTTCATCATCAATCACAACATCAATATTTTTTAAATCCATAATAATTCGATTTAACTCATCTCGATGGTCTTTTATGGGCGTAGCTTCCCTCATAAGAAACGTATAAAGGCGCTGCTTCAAACATAACCGGTTGGTAAGAGATTTCATCATATAGATGCTTTCCAACTTCAACCAAATACCGGCAGTCGTATCCTCCTCCCCGACCTCGCGAAGCACATCATCGGCTAAACACAATTGAATCGAACTGAGTGCCTTCGCATCGAGATCCTCAAACACACTATCCTGCATATTAGCAGGCTTCTTCGATTTTTCCAACAAAGTCTTGTGTAATCCTTGTTGAATAAGCAAAGCCTTCATCTTAATACACCATAAACTGAAGCTAGTGCTCTACCCATCGAACTTCGCAATTTCGAAACGAATCACCATTGAAACTATCACCAATTGCATAATACGCAACGGAAAACGAAAGCCTCGGATTAAAATCCGGAGCTCTGATACCAATTTGTTATGCCGAACACGAAATTAAGAATATAACAAATCAACAAGCGATAAACAAGAACACAAGGATATACGTGGTTCCGTTCAAGCACAAAGCAAGAACGTACTCCACGGGGAAAAGAGCAAGAGGATTCACTATAAACGGGGAGAGAAACAAAAAGCCGGCTATACTCATAACTCTACCTGAACCACCAAACAGATATCTAGGGACAAATCTCTGGTGGAACCCAAAAGGGAGACACAAACCCTTGGTGGAACCCTAAGAGATGAACAAAACCCTAATATCTAAACCCTTGAACAAAATACCATAATCCTAGGAAACCCTAAGATCCCTATTTATAGGAAAATACTAAATAAACCTAAACCGAATAGGAATATGACTTCTAGTCAATTTAGGAATTCTAGTCAATTTCCAACAAATCTATATATATATTCCTTTCCTACACCTCAAAACCCTAACCATTCCCCTCCACACCCCCACAAACCACCCACACACACACACCCACCCACCCCCCCCCCCAACAGAAATAATATCTCCTCTCATCAACAATCCATAATCTCGGTTCCCACAGCCTCCGTCCATGCATGGACTCCTTCTTGGCCAAATACATGTCCAAGAAAATAGTACTATCTAACAATAAAAGCAAGCTATCTCTCACACGCTCGGCAGAAATAATCGCGAGCAATGTTGATCTTCTAACAGAAATACTCCTGCGTGTCCCCGCCAAATCACTCATCAGATTCAAATCCGTATCGAAACAATGGCTCTCTCTGATCTCCGACACCCAATTCAACCGAAACCATACCCAACAAAATCCCTCTCCTCCCATCTCTGGTCTCTACTTCTACTCCAACCGTGATGGCTTGCTCTCCTTGAACGACCGAACTACCGGTGTCTCATTTCACGATCACCCACGGACAACTCTTCCGAATTTCTCATTTCTCGATGGATCAGGATCTGGTTCTGATCAAACAACAGTACGTCACTCTTCCAATGGCTTGATGCTGTGCACCATTACGTACCCATACGATTATGTGGTTTGTAATCTGACCACCCAAAAGTTCGTGGTTCTTCCCAAACTCGTTGTATCCGAATGGTACCTTTGGCTTAGGTCTCAATATTATTACTTGATTTATGATCCTAAGAAATCACCTTACTATAAAGTTGTGGTTGCTAGTTTTGCTCGTGATGACTTCGATAATTCCCATATTAATGTGTACTCGTCCGAGAGTGGCTCTTGGAAAAGCGGCTCTTGGAAAGGCACGGTTGCCAGTACCCCGAGGATTCGCAACATAGGGTTGGTACATACGGCCATTTGGAATGGAGCAATCTTTTGGATGAGTTGCAGGCCGGGTCCAGAGAGTTGCTCGGAGCATGATCACTTTTACATTCAATTCGATGTAGATGCAGAGAGGCGAACTACGATTGGAGTGCCATCCTTCAGTTACAGTCGTAATGGGATTCTGAATTTTGGAGAATGTGGGGGTCATTTGCTTCTTATACAAATTCCCTGCTACGAAGCTACAGAATTCAGGGTGCTTGAGATGATGGACGGAGAGAATAAATTTCGATGGACTGTCAAATACATAGTTGATCTAAAACACTTACCATTGCCACCAAGCAGCACCTCTAGGTTTACGGTGATAACTGTTACGAATGTGGGAGCAAATGAAAATGATCTGGCAGTGGTGTTTTACTTTCGACCCAACAAAGTCATACAATATAACATCAAGCGTAAGACAATGAAGGTGCTTTGTGATTTGGCAGATATTGACATTCCAAGTTGCTCTCACTTCATCGAAAGTCTAACGCCAGTATGAGTGATAGATTTCTTCTACACGTTGAAGAAACGTCAATAGTCTTTTGATTTGGTTAACGTTGACTTATTTGCTATCTCATTCTAGTAGGTGCTTGTTCTTCAAAAGTCTCATAGCCTTTTGGTATGGTGCTTGTTTTGTTGGTTCGTATGTTCAGTGGTTCGATTTCTCCACTGAGGAAGTGGGCGATGGCGGTGGGCTATAGAAGCCTGTTGGGGAAAGAAGGTATAAGAGGGTGAGGGAAGATGCAACATGTTACATTCACGTTGATATGGTCGTCCGCTCGACTTGAGCTTCATTCATGCCACCAATAGATAGCATTACTCCATAAGTAACCCCCAACAGTAGTACCCTCCAGTTGGGCAAGTTGGTATCCCAACTGGAGGGAGTCATTTCCTTTTGGACACTCTCTCTTGCCAAACCATAGGAGTAATCGAATAGGAGTAGGAAAAATGTCAAGCCGCCGGCTGGCTCTTGTAGGAAAATCACAGCGCGTGATTGGGATGAGAAATTCCGTGCAATGAGAAGGAAATACAAGTTTAGAACCTCTGTTCTTAAACTTTTTGTTGATCAAAAGCCTAATGCATGTTTGAGTCATATTGAAGCAATGTCACAATCTTGTTTTCATATATTGAAGCATGCCAAAGGGATTTCTTGTCTGGGCCTTGTGTCCCCAACTCCTTTGTTTTGTTCTCACTTTGAGGAGGTAAACTCTACACAACAGAGATAGTAAATTGATGGAAGTACTGGTTTTAGGGGTCATTTTCGAAAGAGAAAATAAATCCAATAACGAATTCTGTTTATACCTTTACTGGTTTGAGCGATGTCTAATATTTTGAAGCAATTTCGTAATCTTTTCAGTCTCGGTTCAAACATTAATATGTTTTTTCTGTTTTTAATCACAACTTTAGCGGCAGATTCAGGATTTCATCCGAGAGGGCCGACTTAATAGATTATATTCATCTTATACTTATTGGTATCATGATACTCCCTAGTGTATCACTAAAGAGTTTCTGCTTTGTATCATTTATTAATATATGGTATGAAAACTTTTCTTTGCTAATCAAAAAAAAAAAATATTTTCACGTTTCTCGAAGTATGATCACGTTTACTATCGATTTGATCTTGATGAGAAGAAGGCTAACTGCTTTACAAGGGGATTCTGTATTTCGGAGACCGTGGGATTCTGCATGCCAAAGGGATTTCTTGTCCGGTCCTTGGGTCCCCCAACTCCTTCGTTTTGTTCTCACGTTGAAGAGGTAAACTCGACAGTCAATGAAGCGAATCGTGCAATAAATTGATGGAAGAACTGGTTACGGCTCATTTTCAACAGAGATAATAAATCCAACAACGAATTCTGTTAGAGAGAAATGCTAAGTGCAAAGAAAATATGCAAAGAAACGATCCTTAAAGTGCACATGAACGGCTCAGATGTACTGCACAGTGAATCTGGGCCGTTCATGTACATTTTAAAAGTCGTTTCTTTGTCAATTTTCTTTGTACTTAACACTTCTCATTCTGTTAATGATTTCCATTCAGTATTCCTGTTTTTTCAAGTACTACATGTTATGATATCACTAAATTGAAGTTGAAAAGTTTCATAAATTTTGGGTTGGTAGCACTGCATTCCCACTTGGCCCGAGATTCTCTTTGCTGAAAAATGGTGTGCCCATGTGTCGAGTTCATTGGACCGTTAGATTGTGAGTACATTTTTTTTATGTTCTAAAATTTTTGTGTGATCCAACGGCCGAAAGTGCACTTGGCGCAGGAACACATCATTTTTTGGGATAAAGGATCTCCGGCCTCCTACTCAAGCCAGGACTGAATCTCTTTCTTTGTCCAGTCGCCTCTAATTATGAGCATTTGTGGGTTTGTCCCATAAATAGGAAAAAGAATCATGGTTTTTTAGGACTCGTCAAGAAGAACACCCACGTAAAAATTAGTTTGATTAGACATCGATCGTTTGCTATATGAACAAATCGCTTTTGTGCAAGAAAAATGAAAACTAATCGGGGGTTTTCGATTAGTTCTTGTAGCAAACGATGCCCAATCAATTGATTGAAAAAAGAGTGCGACTATGGATACACTATTTGGTGTACCAAATGTACACCACGTTGTGTGGGGCTCACTTTCGAGCCGTTGTGTGGGACCCACATCGTAGCCGCTCAATTTGTTAAAAGTAGTTTTAAGGATCTTTGCAAAAAAAATTAGTCAGTCGAAAAGTGGCAAGGGCTTTTTCAACTATTTGCTCAATTTCCCAATGCAAATAACTTATCAAGCCTACATTGATATCTGATTGAACGAATTTTTTATGGGAATCTATAAAAACATTTTAAACGAATTGAGCCGCTCTGATCATTTATGTGAGACATTGAAATGAGTTCCTAACGCATAGTATATATTTAGTGTACACCATAGTTTAATTGTTTCATACAATACATTTGTCTTACCCTTTTGAACACAACTAAAATAAATTGCGAAACTATTGATAGATTTTTTCTTACCCTTTTGTTTAGTTTACAAAAAAAAAAAAAACCCAACAAAATTGCAATTGGTCAACCGATAAACAAAAATATTTCTTACCCTTTTATTTAGTTTATGATCTGCCTTAATTTTATAAATGAATTTTATTATTTTCTATCTTCCCATAACAAAAGAGAGTTGGAATAGAAAAAATTAAAGAAGATTAATTCGCTTTGTTTCGGAGAGAGAGTGCTAAGGTTTCAAAAATTACTTCCCTATCTTATTTTAAAATCCGGCTCTTTTTTGACAATGAAATTTTATTGCTTTCTATCTATCAATAACAAAAGAGAGTTGGAATAAGAAAGATTAGAGAAGATTGATTATATGATTTTCCAGCCCTAAAACTCTTCTCAACCCTCATAACAAAAGGGAGTTGAGATAGAAAAAATTAGAGAAGATTTTGCATTGCTTCGGAGAGAGAGAGAGAGTACAAAGGTTTCAAAAATTAGTTTCCTTTCTTATTTCAAAATTCGGCTCTCTTTATTTGGCAATGAAATTTTATTGATTTCTATATATCTTTCATAACAAAAGAGAGTTGGAATAGGACATGTTAGAGAATATTGAAAATAGAATTTTCCAACCAAAGACTCTTCTCACCGTTTATGAGGGATAAGTTTGGACCGATAAATTAATTATATAGATTTTTTCCAGACAAATAATGCTCCAGTAGTTTGAAATGATTGAATATCGAATCCACGTGATTATGGACCCGGAGAGATCCTGATCCAATACATATGCACCCATCCTATAAATATAAGTACTCTCTCCGTCTTGATTTATTTGTCCCTTTTTTGACTAATACATGTCCCAAATTTACAGTTAAATTTCAAAATCAATGATTTAGATCATGTAAATTTTCAAATTAATAGATAAAATTTGATTTTCTTAATAAGTTAAAAATCTAAAATTGGACAAATAAATTGGAACGACTGGAGTATTATCTTCCTCTTAACATCTCAAAACCCTAGCCAGTCCCTCAACACCCCCACAGCCTCAAAAACCTATAATCTCTCTCTCTCTCTCTCTCTCTCTCTCTCTCTCTCTCAACAGCGGCAACATTACTACCAACACAAAAGAGAACATCTCAACAGTTGCAATCGCTGCTCTTCTCTCTGCTCATTCAATCTACATTCTCTCCTTTCTGGATCAAAACATGTCAAAGAAAATAGCCCTCTCTACCAACACAAACATGCTATCTCTCAAACCCTCCTCGCCGGAGAACCTGTCACCGCCGCCCTCCGCAGAAATAATAGCAAGCAATGTGGATCTCCTCACAGAAATACTCCTCCTGCTCCCAGCTAGATCACTCATCAAATTTAAGTCCGTATCCAAACGATGGCTCTCTCTCATCTCCGCCTCCCGATTCGCCTGCAACCATACCCACGAAAACCCCTCTCCCCTCCCCTCCGGCCTCTACTTCTACTCCCGACAATATGCCTCGTTACCCTTAAACGATCAAATCACCCGTGTCTCGGTTCACGATGACCCACGAACCAGTCTTCCGAATCTATCATTTCTCGAAGATTCAGGATCAAGATTTGAAACAAGAGTACTTCACTCTTCCAATGGCTTGATGTTGTGCTCAACTTTTGATACCTTTAACTGCATCAATAAGAATTATTTTATCTGTAATTTAACCACCCAAAAGTTCGCGGTATTTCCCACACCCGTTGTATCCGAATCGTATAGTGAGTTTGGATCGTACTTGGTTTTTGATCCAAAAAAATCACCTCACTACAGAGTTGTGGTGGTTAGTTTTTCTTATGACTGGAATACTTACCAACTTGATGTGTACTCTTCCGAGAGTGCCTCTTGGAAAAGCCCGATTCTCGTTCCGGAGATTCGATACCATAATAGGACCGGAGTACATGCAGCTGTCTGGAATGGGGAACTTATTATGATGCGTTGCGATCGCGGGTCGAACTGGGAGACTTGTGCAAAGCACGACCACTTCTACATTCGATTTGATATTGACGCAGAGAAGCTAACTACTACTCAAGTGCCGTTCTTGGACAGTAATCTTTCTCGAGGGGCACTGTATTTCGGAGAATGTACCGGTCGTTTGCTTCTTGTACAACGTTCTTGGAATGATCCTGCGGAACTCGAGGTGCTTGAGATGACGGACGGAGAGAATAACTTCCGGTGGAATATCAAATACGTGGTAGACCTAACACCGTTCATATTGCCGAGTAGAAGAAGTTGTAAATTTGTGGTGATCGGTGTTGTGAATATAGGAGTAAATGAAAATGATCTCGCAGTAGTGTTATATATCCGGGGCGAAGTCGTACAATATAATATCAATTGCAAGACGTGGAAGGTGCTTTGTGATTTGTCCGGAGGTGACTTTTCTGCCGGCGTACGCCCACTTTATGAAGATACATTTCGCTTCATCGAAAGTCTAACGCCTGTTTGAGTGATGTCTCTACATGTTGAAGCAATGACACAGTAGTCTTTTCGTTTGGTTTCAAAACGTTGAGTATTTTGTTCTTTAATTAATGTTTTTAGAATCATATCCTACATAATACACAGCGTTGTTCTGAAAAATGCTGTAGTAGTCCATGTTATTAAATGTCTTAACTTTCTATAGCGGTCATGGCCCCCCGCTGTTATCAACACTTTATCTAACACTTACACAGTGTTTAATTATTACCCGCTGTTGCTAACTTTCTACAGCGTTCATTGCCTGCTATATTGTTGACAAATTTCTTACCGTTCATTACCCACTTATTAACACTTTCTATAGAGTACTGTCTCTCATTCAGAATGAAGGCCAAGATGATTTCGTACATTTTTATTGAAAAACTTGAACTCGTGGGGATTCACTAGTTGCTGTTGGAAATTATTATAGGATATAATATTTTATTTTAAGTGTGAATGAAAATTGATTTAATTTGGAGTTGCATCTTTTCATTGGCACTTGTTCGCCATGGATGGACGCGTCCTTTACAAACAGATGTGCCTCTTTCTTTGGTGACTTTTCGTAGAGTTACCTGTTGGCCTATAAATATCAATGCCCTCATTCATTTTAAAAAATTGATTTTTCATTCATTCAAGTCCATTCATATGAGAGAGTTACAAACACATGATGGTTCGCCAGGCCCTCCAATTGAAGTGCTGCTTTGGGGGGATTCCGATCAAGTAGTGCTGGGAGACAGTCGTCCAATGCAAACCGTGAGCACCGTAGCGGGGGCGAAATCTGTCTTAAGTACAGAGTGTCACACACAAACACTCGCCTTGATCACCAATTTGTTTCCATCAATTTCCAGGTTTTGAGTTCCGATTTTATTACTCATATTATTAGTTTTATCACAAATAGTAAGCATATGTTTCCAACAGTTGCTTCCATGATGAAGCTGCTTGTTATGTGCAACTTAGAATGGATGTTACCGGTGATATCGATTTCCGGCAACAGCGCTTACTTACCAAAAGCTCCGGCTTGTTTGTTTGATGAAAGAAGCTTTGTAGACTCTTAAGAGTTATCCAAATATAGATAAGGAAACTTCCTTTTCTTCTGTTTCTAATTGAGGAAAAAATTAGACCATAATTTATGGAAAAAATTAGTCCATAAATTGAAGTTCAAAAGTTCCATAAATTTTGGGTTGGTTGCGTTGGTAGCACTGCCAATTAAATTGTGTGAGTTTTTTTTTATTATATATTTTTAAATTTTTGTGCGATCCAACGGACAAAAATACACTCGGCACAAGAGCATACCATTCTTGGCATAGATCATCTCCGGCCTCCTCCTCAAGCCAGAACTGAATCTCTGTCTTCGCCATGCACCTATTTACGAGGCCCCACTCTCTACCAACATGAATGCACGTAGTGGTGCAACCTAGATACCTTTTTCAGTTTTTTTTTTTTTTTTGTGTATTTTTACTTTTTTGTAGTTTCACTATAAATGATTAAATTCAAATCTGATGCTTAGGGGTGTTACAAAATTTGACGAATCGAAAAAATCTGAAAACCAATTGATTGGTTCGATTTTCGGTCGAGCTGATTGGCAGAATTTTTCCGAATCAGACCGAACCAAAATTTGGGTCAGCCTCGATTTCCTGAAATTTTTGCTGGATCGAACCGAACCGATCCGATTTGACTATGTATATTACATATATTTACTTTAAATTAAATGGAAATTTTATATTTCAGGCGAACCGAAAATCTCGACCGGACCGATCCCATCCCAAACCGAACCGAACTCAACTCCGATCGGGATCGATCCTTCAAATATTTGGACCTAACCAAATCGATCTTCAAAAATTTCACCTTAAACCGAACCGAACCGAACCGAAATTACCCCTACTGATACTTCGAAAGAGCTACGTAGACCCTCTGGCAAACTACCATTACTAAATTAACTCCTAAAATCAACGAAAACAACCTATGAGTAGCTCAAAGATCCGGTTCAGATTTAAAGTTGTTCTTTAATTTTTGTACACTACTTTCAAGTTGTTGTGTGGGATCCACATTGGAACCGCTCAATTTATTTAAAATAATTTTTAACGATCATTGAAAAAAAATTAGTGATTAGACAAAAAACATTAAAGCCTTTTTTTCGACTATTGGCTCAATGCAAATAACTGATCAAGCCTTAATTGATATCTAACTGAACTTTTATGAAAACTTTTTTAAAAAAATATTTTAAATAAATCGAATGGCTCGATCCGATCAATTGCCTGGGACACTAAAATGAGTCACTAACAACAAAGCGTATGTTTGGTGTATACCAAATGGTGTACTCATAGTTTTATTGTTTCATCTAATACATTTGTCTTGAGATAAATAACAAAAAAATTTCTTGACGGAGTTTTCCGTAAATAAGATTTACGGAGGTCCAATCTCACGTGTCCAAAGTATTTTTGGACGATCTGGATTGAAAATCAATTATGAGCAGCAATAAATGGAAAACAATTATGAGCGGTAATCTCAACCATTAATTGCGCGAATAGATGGTTAAGATTGCGCCGCCCTGAAAAAGTATATCTCAATAAATAAATGGAAAATAATTTTCATACTCCCCTTTTAGCCATTTGCACTACTTTTTTTTGTTTTTATCCACATGAATTTACAATATTGTCCTTGCATATGTGAAAAACTGTACTGAATAAAGGGTAAGATAGTAAATTTAAGTGCATACAAACAAAAAAATGAGTGTGATTTGTAAAAAGGAGAGTGTGAAAATCAATTTCTAAATAAATAACTTTCAAATCATCCTGTCAATTTATTTTTTCAAGATAAATAGTACTCCAGTAATTTGAAAGAGATTAAATTCTTTCTACAAGCGGTGAAAAATCTCACTTTCCCACCACCACCTTTTTCGATTCTACCATGTGTTTATCGTTGATCTGAACCGTTCATTTTGTAGAGATCTCACAAAATAGTGTATCTATGCAAAAAATAAGCTTAATCGAACACTGATAGAGGTATCAAAAAATGAATTTTGCTATGTAAAATGGATAGTTTATCTTTATTATTATTGACAGAAATCAGATCGTCCATTTCATAAATCAAAATTCAAATTTTGATATATCTATCGACTTTTGATGAAATTGATTTTTTGCATGGCAATACTATATTGCGAGTCTTATAATATTAGACACTTGATCGGGGCCATAATAAACTGTAGTGAAAAAGTAAAATTTTACACCAGCAATGGATAGAATTTATTCTCAATTTGAAATGAATGAATATCGAATCCACGTGATTTTCGACCGGAGAGATGCTGATCCAATACAAATGAACTCAACCTATATATATTATCTTCCTCTTAACATCTCAAAACCCTAGCCACTCCCTCAACACCCCCACAGCCTCAAAAACCTATAATCCCATCTCTCTCTCTCTCTCTCTCTCTCTCTCTCTCTCAACTGTAACATTACCACCAATGCCGCCGCCGCCGCAATCCTCCTCTCACAACCCGTCCCTAATTATGTGCTATCATCGAGTTGCATGAAAGCTAAACGAACACTTGAATCATAAAACGAGAGAGAACGCATCTCCACAGTTTGCAATCCTTGCTTTTCTCTCTGCTCATTCAATCTGCATTCTCTCCATCTAGGTTGAACATGTCAAACAAAATAGTCCTCTCTACCAACACAAGCCACCTATTTCCCCCATCCTCCCTGCCGCCGTCCGCAGAAATAATAGCAAGCAATGTGGATCTCCTAACAGAAATACTCCTACGGGTCCCAGCTAGATCACTCATCAAATTCAAGTCCGTATCCAAACGATGGCTCTCTCTCATCTCCGACCCCGATTCGCCAGGAACCATGCCCACCAAAATCCCTCTCCTCTCCCCTCCGGCCGCTACTTCTACACCACCCTCTACACCACCCGCAATCGCTCGTTACCCTTAAACGATCAAATCACCCGTGTCTCAGTTCGCGATCGCGATCACCCGCGAACAACTCTTCCGGATTTCTCGTTTCTTGGTGATCATTCAGGATCTGAAACAACAGTAGATCACTCTTCCAATGGCTTGACGTTGTGCTCAAATTTTGATAACTTTAATTACCCGGATGAGAAGTACTATGTTATTTGTAATCTGACCACCCAAAAGTTCGCGGTACTTTCCACACCCGTGGTATCAAAATTTAATTTCAAGGTTGAATCTTACTTGGTTTTTGATCCAAAAAAATCACCTTACTAGTTACTATTCCCTCCGTCCCTAAAAGTTAGGCACTTTGATGCTTTTTCTTGTCCCATAAAATTTGCCCACTTTGAAAAGTCAATAACAAAATTTGGTGAATGTCTCATTTTACCCTTTGCCTTTTGCACGTGAACAACCAATTCAAATAGGTAAAGTACACTTTTCAGATTGATGCAAGCTGTTTGGCGCCAAAACATTTGCGTGAGAGACAAAATTTGGGCCACCAAATTTTAAATATTCAAGTACTGGTCATAGTACACAGGGGTATTTTTGGAAGGCTTGCATTTCCATTGTACATCAAATTTCCTTTCTTAAAAGTTCGAATTCCCAAAAGTCTCAAACTTTACGGGACGGAGGGAGTATGAAGTTGTGGTGGTTAGTTCTGACTCGAACGCTTCCCAACTTGATGTGTACTCTTCCGAGAGTGGCTCTTGGAAAAGCCCCCCGATTCTCGCTCCGAAGGTTCACGAGCATAGTTTCGTACATGGGGCTGTTTGGAATGGAGAACTCATTTTGATGAGCTGCGGGCGGGATTTAGAGTTCGATTGTGCCAAGCATGACCATTTGTACATTAGATTTGATATCAATGCAGAGAAGCTAACTACGGCTCGAGTGCCATACCTGGACAGTAATTTTTCTCAACGGATCGATAGGGTATTTCGGAGAATGTAACGGTCATTTGCTTCTTATACAAAGTTCTTGGTTTGATCCTAAGGAATTCAAGGTGCTTGAGATGAGAGACGGAGAGAATTACTTCCGGTGGAATGTTAAATACGTAGTAGATCTAACACCGTTAGGATTGACGAATAGAAATTGTGGTACGTTTTCGGTGATGAGTGTTATGAATGTAGAAGCAAATGAAAATGATCTCGCAGTGGTGGTATACGATCGGGATAAAGTCATACAGTACAATATTGAGTGCAAGACGTGGAAGGTGCTCTGTGATTTGTCCGGAGGTGACTTTTTTGCCCGCGTATGCCCACTTTATGAAGGTACATTTCACTTCATCAAAAGTCTAACGCATGTTTAAACGATGTCTCTACATGTTGAAGCAATGACTGTGGTCTTTTCGTTTGGTTCAATATGTTGAGTATTTTGTTCACTAATTATAGTACTTGCTTATTCATTGAATGTCCAACGTTTTTTGAGTGATGTCCTACATGTTTTCTTTTTTTTATATGCAAAAATTTTATTAATCTCTGAATTTAAAAATTACAAAAATTAGAAGGATAACGGTAACAAAAGAAAATTAAAATTATTTAATTTTCAAAAATACTCGAGACCCAAGAGATGGTACAAGACCAATCAAACCCTAACCGTAAAAACCAAACCGTACCAAATTGATTACCTTTAGAAACCAAACTGCCAGTTCTTACTTTCATCCCTAGTGGGCACAGTATGAGATCTATCCGTAGTCCAACTTACATCTTTGTTTGTTCGAATTTGTCCAACTGAATTATTTGCTCAGTTTTAGGATCCCAATTCTGAATAACTCTGTGATTCTTGATTCTATATGGTTTTTGGAGTGTGTCCATGTTTCATCTATTTAATGTTCACCCAATTAAAATTTTGAAAAACCAACTTGAAGACTTATATTTTACCTGGCAAATTCCAATGGTGGAAACGGTGCATTTTTCACCACCGCCCATTGTGGACCTCGCCATGCGTTTTTTAAAAAAATGGTTACATAATTCGTTACCAATTGTTCATTTTTTTTTCGAAAGGAGCCTCAACGACTGACAGATGCCTTCCTCAAAATTCCAGAATCATGTAACAAATTGGGGAAAAACCGCATCTCTTCTAGTAAAGAGAGAGGTGTTATGTTATAGTTTGCCATGTAATAATTGAGTTAATGGATAAATTGTCAGTTTTAACTGACCTACAACTATATTTTGTATATAATGTTAGCCACTCTTTACAAATTACAACTTTAGCTGTAGCTCTTTTTGGTTGAATGAAATTAGAAATTGAGGTCCTATTCATTTATAGAGAAAGATTCACGGACCAGTTCTATGATATCAGATTTGAATACTCTCAAGCACTATATATCAATTCTTGTAAACTAGTCCCCCGCTACTCGTTATGGGATTGGTCCCCCCGAAATCAATTGAGGTGCACATAAGTGACCTGATCAAATACACCGAGATACCCAAAACAATGTGGAAATTTGAGTGGGAGCCCGGGCATGTGCTCCCATGGAACCCTTAATGGGTTCGCCCCGGCGTTCGAGTCATGTTAAGGTAGAAGTACCTAGCAAATTGCTCATATGAATTCCATCTTTTCCTCCTTTTGCCCTATGTAATCTGGATATCTTTCTTAATGAAAAATGTGACATCGTTTCTTGTTTGGTTGTGAACGTAGGAGTTCAATCGGTCAAAGAAAATAACGTACAACATTGTGCGGCAGATTTTCAGTGCCAATGCTCTCCCTCAGCACGCGAATGCCCATTAACATTGGAACCAGAAGCCTTTAAGCTACTCAAGAACAATTTAGGACCCGTTATCCGCCAACAATTGATGGAATTGCGGGAGAAAACGCGTACCGTTGAATCTGCAATTGAAATGGCTGATCCGACCATCAATATGCTGAAGCTACTCAGAGAATCAAATTCCGAGTTCAACGCTGTTCGCGAAAATATGCTTAATGGAGCTCAGCAGCTGAGAGATGCCTCCGACAAATTAGGAAATGAGATGCATAATGTGTACTAAAGCTAGCAGAGTGGCTGCTATGTTATAACATGTTATTGTATCAGTTCCTTTGTATTACTCCAGTGAGATATAGTCAGTTTTAACTGACCAATAAAAACTATGTTAGGTGCAAATTTGGATCAAATGAAAAGGTACTACTAGTTAGTACTTAACCCTCTCTCACGAATCTCTTAAAACTTTGGAAGAATAATCACGCTTTTCCATCAGGATTTCGTTAGAAAATTGCGAAGTCATACAAAGATTACAGATAATCATGCCAAATCATTCCTCTTACGATTTATTAGAAACGTTTTGCTTATAATATAGATTCCTTTTTTGTTTGATTTGTTCCTTTTTTATTGCAACTGCAAATAAAGTTTGGTTTCCATGGTAACATATGTAAGTTGGAACAGGAATTTTCCTCCTTTTGTGTTTGTGGAAAGAAAAAAAAATCTCATAGAAGGAAAGACTATTACAAATGAGTACTCGGCAAAGGTTTTTTTTTTGTCATTCGTTAATTTAATCCTAATCTACTTTATTCTATGAGATTTGGGAAAGGAGATGAATGCTTATGAAAATCGAACCATGCCTATGTGCATGAGAATATAAGAGAGGCACCAACTGCAATCCACTTCACTCGCGGTACTCAACAACGCATGCTTTCTTATTTTTTCTTCCCTTCGCCTTTCGAGAACTTCACTGGAATTCCCTTCCTAATGTTTTGCCCAGCTCTTGGGCATTTCATTAGGTTTCCCTTTTTTTTTTTTTCCTCGGTAAAGGAAACATTTTTATAAATTTCGAAGAGGGATACATCGAGGGGAAGGGGAAGATAAGCAAAACTTGCTCATCCACAAAACAACAAACTTAAAAACAAAACACAACGTCCAGCCGGAGGTTGGATGTTGCGCACCTCAAATCCACAGTTAGAGTTTCAGCTTACGAATTCCTCCTAGAAAACTCTTAAAATCCTCCACCAAATACACCTTGATTTCAAACTTCGACATAGCCACCCTAGCTTTGACTAGGTCCTCTACCTCACTAACTGACTTTGAAACATTGTAAAAGAAAAGGGCCTTATTTATTTAACATATTTATTTTGTTTTAACATTGTTTTCCAATCATTACCCTATATCTTTCTCCAATCATTGTCATATTTCTCCAATATTAGTTTCATTTCTCTCTCTATATCTCTCTACTCATTATCCCTCTCTTTAATCATTATCCTATTTCTCTCTCCACCCACTATCAAAACTAAAATATTCAAAGTTACCAAACGAACAAGACGAAGGTCATTTCTAGCAAGCCACATAGACCATATAGTAGCATAGAAAGTCACCTTCCACTGGTGCTTCTCCAAATTTCTAAACCTGAATCCAAACCATCAATTTTCATTAGGTTTCCCTAGATATACCATTTGTCGAGTTCTTTTTAAATCTAATAGAATATTTGTTGTTGATAAAATAAACAATACACAAACTTATTGCACACAGATTGAATACATGCATATTTTTGTGGAGGGCCCACTTCAGGTCTTACACAAATAATCTGAGCCTTTCATTAAATGTGAAATATTTTTTTAAGGATCCTGTGAAAAACAAACTCAATCTGATATCATAGGTGCTTGATCCAACCATCTAACTTTTCATTCTCCAGAATTCCAAATGAAAGTTAGATGATAGGATCGAGCACCTAAAAGTATTGGATTGGGCAGATATTTCGTGGGAGCCTTTAAACAAATATTTTACATTTAAAGAATGGGTCAGATTGTTTGTGTGAAATCCGAAGTGGGCCCTACACAAAAATATGTGCGCAATCTGTTTGCAATTATCTGTGTGAATATCACACTTGCAAAATAAACATTTGAAAAAACAATCCCTCTCAATTTTCTCGTGGAAACGCGTCTTGTGACGAATCCATGGGACCCAAAATAGATTCCAATTTGACACTTCAAAAAGAAAATTGATGACAATTTTTGTTGGAGATTAAATTCTTTCTACCTGCGGTGAAAAACTCTACTTTTCCACTATCACATTTTTCGGTCTTACCATGTGTTTATTATAGGTCTGAATCGTTTATCTTGTAGATCTCACATAGTAGTGTATTCATGCAAAAAATATACTTGATCGAACATCGATAGGTGTATCTAAAATTAAATTTTGCTTTGTAACATGGATTGTTTATCGTTATTATTATTGGCAGAAATCAAATTGTCCATTTTATAAATCAAAATTCAAATTTTGATGTATCTATCGAATTATGATCAAACTGATTTTTTGCATAGTAATGCTATATTGCAGGTCTTAAAATATGAGCGGTTCAAATCACAACAATAGACACTCGGTGGGGTCCATAATAGGCGATGGTGGAAAAATAGGGTTTTAACAAGGTAGAGCGCAAGGATGTACATCAAGCCCATTATCTTACTAGGCAAGCGCTAACAAGCTTTGTGCACCACACAGGCACAACAGTTATAGGAATTAACCTGTTTTGTAATCGACCTATAGTGATCTATTTTGTAATAGAGCTAGTGCTGCTCCGACCTAATCATTGTAGATTTATATTTTGGGTTGTTTATATTGTAAACTGTTAATGCTTATATGAATTTCTTTCTGTTTCACAAAAATAAATAAGCTAAATTTTTATTTCATGTTTAGAAAAAATCTCTTCACAAATTTGAACTTTCTTGAGTTCAATTATTGTCACTGTCCCTGAATTAGTGTGAAATCCTAGGCAAATTTGCTTTCATTGGGGATCAAACTTATAAGCTCCATTGATAGTGGCCTCGAAAAAGAAGTGATTTGGAATTTTTTCCCCAAAAACAAATGACGAAAAGTTGTTGATTGCCTTACAGTATGTTTGAGGCCTTCTACTTTCAAAAGCATCTACAACAACTATGTTTTTTTTTGTCATTTTTATCCCCTTATTTTAAACAAATTGAAGGTAACCCATTAACTTATTGGGCTCTAAAAAGTAGTAGTTTCACTTACTTTCCACCAGTTCAAACAAATTGCGCTGCAACAATTGATACTAAGTCCAAAATTCAACTCCATTGACATCGATCGTATATCAATCATCACTAAAGATACTAAGTCCGAAATTCACGAATAATATATGTAGCTGGGTTTTGATTAATTGCGATCTAAGAAAAAGTGTTGATCATAACAACAGACAAATTGACCTATTTAATTACTAAATACGATCATCTATTTATAAATATGCATTCGATTTAGAGCATCCGTGTTAATTTTAAAAATCAAAACAACATTGCACAAATTAGAAGGCTGCTAAAAAGTAATTATTTTCCCAACGAAATCAATCTTTCTTGGACATTGGTCTCAAAGTATAAGTGAATTGGGAAATTTTTTCCCCCAAAAAAAAAAAAACAACTCAAAGTTCTTCATGCCAAAGTCATAACGCCGGCCATCTGTTAGATGCCTTGTCATTTCGGAAGCATTTAAGACAACTTCGTACATTTTGTCATTTTTATCCCAATTTTTCAAACAAATTGAAGGTGAGAAATTGACGCGTTTGGATCCGTAATTAGATGCAACAAAGAACATGTGCGATTACAGATACAGGTACATACTAGAGAGATACGACTGTGTTGATATGAACAAATTAAAAAAAAAAAAAAAAAGCTAGCTAGAATATAGCTACGGCATGAGAACAATTCTTTTTATTTTTTGGTACTTTGTCTATGGTAAAATTATGGACCATGGTTAGGTGCAAATGGTCCCCTCGAAATTTGATGCCTGGCTATCCCTGCGGCGTGTTGGGAAGTGATTCACGTGCATGGATGAAAAGAGACTTTAAGGCATGTACTGATCTCTACGGGGTTAGCTAGACGTCCTTTTAGCGATAAAAATGTGGTCGGAAAAGTTGTTCCTAGGTAGTTCTTATAAATAAATGAAGGCAATGAATGCGATAGCATCACACAATGGTTTTGCCGAAATAAATGTACCCTAAACGTCATGCATGTTCAGAAGCTAACGGGATGTCAACACCCATGCATTGAGGCCATCCATTGCTCGTCTCCGTTAGGTCATGACGTGACGTACATTTTGTCATTTATATCTCCTTTTTTCTAACAATTTGATGATGACACAGTGACTGGTTTGGATCCGTAATCATACACTACAAAGAACAGGTGCAATTCTGCATACAGACATATACACTATATCTGGTGATATAAGACTACGTTGGTATGAAAAAATTAAAATTAAAAACTAAAATATAGTTGCGGCATGGGAACAACTTTTTTTTATTTATTATTACTTTGTCCAGGGTAAAACGTACTATGGAAGATGGTAACGAATGGTCCCCCAGAAATTTGATGCCTGGATACCCCCTTCAGTGTGTTTGGGAGTGATTCACGTGCATGGGAAAAAAGGAAGACAAATGCAATGAATGCAATGGCATGTACCATTCGAGGACCTTAGACATCCTTTCAGAGAAAAAAATGTGATTGGAAAAGTTGTTCCTAGATGGTTCCTACTATAAATTAAGGAAGGCAAAATGAATGCGATAGCAATATCACACAACTGTTTCGCTGAAATATATGTACCCTGAAAAGGTCATGTTCCGAAGCTAACGGGATGTAATTAACACCCATTGAGGTCCCTGTTTCGCTGCCCGAAAACTTTTCTTCCTCACCTCTTGGGGTGAGGTTATCCATTCCGCGTTTCCGTGACGTCAAGCATTACATTACCATGTAAGAACAACCTTGAAATTCCATACAAATGACAGGCTAAAACAATCACATCCATTTTGGATCTAGCTTTGGACTAATTTTCATGGACAAGAGTGGCACTATTTGTGTATGACAATTATCTTTGTTTAATCAATCGAGGATGGTCTTGAAATATGAGGCATGAAGTTTTTTATTGAAGACAATTAGCTCAATAGTGGTCATTGGTAAATAATTATAACAAATGGGTAAACACCAAACATAAAATATAATGCTTCTTCGAAGACTATTTATCAAGGGATTGAGCTTAAGGAACTAATTAAATTTTAGAAAAAATGGAGTATTACTTATATAATGTTTCTCTTCACTCTTTACGAATTACAACTGGAGCTGTACCTCTTTTGGATGTGAAGAATTTAACAAAACCGTATGCAAATCATCAAGAATCAGTGAAGAACAATCAAGAAGAAGCAGAGAAGAGCGTAAAGAGGTCTAGAGAGAGAAAGCAAATCTGATTTTGTTTCGTTTCTTTTTCGATGATTTGTTACAATGACAGGATCCCCAATATAACCCTCTACAACAAATTAATCAACTGATTAACCTTCCAACTAATTACAGTCGACACAAACTAAACACTCTTAGTTAACTAAAGTTGTTGCTGACGTGTTGAAGTGGAGCCCGGATCCTTTGTGTCATTCTCCTTTACAGGATGAATGAAATTGGAAATTGAGGTCCTATCATTTATACTAGAGGATTCAAGGGCCAAATCTATGATATCAAAACACAAGAGGCCTAATACGCAATAACGGAGGAGGTTGCCGTTGTACGTTTTCACTTTTTACGGCTGAAAACTTTAGCCGGTTCACAACTCCCAAAAGTCATCTACACCTCTGTCATGAGTAATGACTTCACTCATGTGCCATGTGATGTGATCACAGTCTTTATTTCCTTATCATTCACTAGAAACTACATAGAACAACTTCATTTTTTTCAATGTTGAAAGCGCATACTGGTAGCTTGTCTCAGGTCCAACAAAAACAATCAGAATTGTTCATTTTTGGGGAACGACTTTTTTTAAGTTATTCAATTTCGATTTTATGGTGATTTTATCATGGTTAAAATCTATGATAAAAAGTAGCGTACAAACAATCATGGCTCCATAGACCATGGTTTTAAAACCAAGATGAATTGTCAAAGATATCGGGTAGAAACTGTGATCTTTCTTCTTTTTCGTCAGAGGCCAATATTTTATTGCCATATGTTAGAGGCAACACCTACGATTTTGTCAACTTTCTCAAGTTCAATTGTGACGTCCCACTTTTTCAGTTAAAAAATAATAATAATAATAATTTTTTTACGCAAATAATTCAATCTTTCATTTTTCTTTTCAAACTTCTTGCTAGAAAAAAAAAATTGTTGGGCTGCTTATTTTTGGCATCAGTTACACGTATCGCTTAAAATCCTAAGTTGGTTAAATTAAGAATGGGTCCCCACAAGTGATTAGTTAACGTAAAGAATAATAATATTGGGTAGATTGTGTAATTAGACTAGATAAGTTTTAAGTTTGAACGTGGTCAGTTTATTAGGGTGAGGAAACATATGAGAAGTAGGGTTATTTTGTTCTGTGGGGAGGAGTGCGTGAAAGAGCAGCCGCAGTTGAGAGTTCGTCGATAATTTCAGGATCAATAAATCGTTGGGTAAGCTTAATATTTTCTATCGTCTCTTCTCTCTTTGTTCGGTATATTGTTTATAGTAGTTATAGATATGCGTAGAATTATAGATTTTGGTTTGATGACGGCGGGGTTTTGTTTGGTGGTGCCGAATGAGCAAACGAGAGAGAAAGAGGGGCAGCAATGGTGATCAGGTTGTGCGCATGTGGTGCTGGTTGGAGTGTGTGTTGTGCTTGGTTTACAAGTGTGAGAATATGTATGTAGATATTAGTATATTAGGAATCTGTGTGTGTGCCGTGTGTCAATTTGGAAGGAGAAATTGGTGGTGGACAAATGGTGTGATGCTGTTACGTGGTTAGAAGCTTGAGGTTCTACTGATTTGGTTTAGATCTAGGTTCATGTACATAATAAAAGGTATTCCTAGGTTTGTATAGGCAATGTTATTATATTTCAAATAGGCAGTGACTTCATACGGTGCAATTTTATACAGCTTAATCCTTTTTGCGTGTTCGAGTTGCATTATCTTTGAGTCGAGGTGAGTGGTTAAGCCTGTGATCCCTTTCTTGGAATCCTCTTGAGCCAATCTATTATTGACAATTCATTATTTGTTGTGATCCGATAAACGATACTCTTATTCGTTGCTCTCATATTTATAAACGATTGACATACCCCTTTGGCATACAAGGTTCACTGATAATAATTCTGATTGATTGATTCCCTTATCTTGTTGATGTCTATTTCATTGACTCCATATTATTATTATGACTCTGCAACGACACGGGGAATAATCCTGGTCGGTCAGGTGACTCCGGTTCGCCGTTGTTCTATTTGTGTTTGGGACCACGGACTATGTTTGTATTTATTAAAGTCCAAGGAAAAGACCCGTGAAATATCGAGGTGACTTTGGCCACTAGGGAAAAGACTTGTGAAATACCCTGTGACTCTAGTGCTCAACGGATAGCAAAAAGACTTGTGGAATACCCTGTGACCCTATTTCGGATCGGCTTAGGGAAAAGGTCCCAGGCGCCATCCTGTGGTGACTCTAAGTACGGTGTTGAATCCAACGGGCGAAGCCCTGAGAAAGTATTTGGCATTTGGTACTTGGTATTTGGAAGATATGGTTCCCACTTTGATTTGGGCTAACTCATTATTGTTGTTCCTCGTTCTGATATTGTTGAGCAGGCTGTTGGTATAAAATGATTGTTATCATTGTTCTATTGTTATGATAATTCGTTATTCAGTAATCCATCTTTCAATACTATTTGCTGAGCCATTGACTTCGTTAGTTTGTTGATAATATTCGTTGGACCTTCGAGCCTCATTAATTTGAAACCATTTCTTTGGAGCCCACAATAATCTTTTGTTGAAAGTATGCCGCGTTGTATTCTTTACCCTAGCATGCTTAACTACTCACTGAGCTCGTCAGTTGACGGATTTATTCCACATTATTTTTCAGGTTAGTTCATGGAGCATTATAGTGGACTCTGCGGCATTGTCGGGACCTTGTGTTTGGACCTCTAGGGCATCTGCATTTTTATTTCTTTTCTATTGTCAAAAAGCTTCCGCACTTTTATTTATTGGCAGTTCAGTGTAGAATTTGGAGTTAGAGAATATTGGATGTTGTGTCCATCTTGTTTAACAAAACTACTAGTTTTGAGCTTGCACTTTTTGCTTTAATAAAATATCCAGTTGTTCTCTTATTAGTTTTGAATTGTAAAAATATTTTTAATCAGGCTTCGTGTCCCATAATTGCTTCATGGTACACGGCCGGTCATGCTCCCGGATTTGGGGCGTGACATCAATTCTTGTCTCTGTCCCGGAATTAGTGTGCAATCCTAGGCAAATTTGCATTCGTTGGGGATCAGACTTATAAACTTTATTGATAGTGGCCTCGAAAAATGTGTGATTTGGAATTTTTTTTCCCGAAAACAAATGATGAAAAGTTGTTCATTGCCTTGCAGTATTTTTGAGGCCTTCTACTTTCAAAAGCATCTACAACAACTATATATTTTTTTTTTGTCATTTTCATCCCCTATTTTCAAACGAATTGAAGGTGACCTATTATGACGTTTTGGGCTCCAAAAAGTAGTAGTTTCACTTACTTTCCACCCGTTCAAACAAATTGCGTTGCAATAGTTGATATTAAGTCCAAAATTCAACTCCATTGATTGTTCAACTCCATAGACATCGTATATCATTCATCACTAAAGATAGTATGTCCGAAATTCAAGAATAATATATATAGCTGGGTTTTGATTCAATTGCGATCTAAGAAAAAGTGTTGATCATAACAACAAACAAATCGACCTATTCAATTACTAAATATGATCATCTATTTATAAATATGCATTCAATTTCGAGCATTTGTGTTAATTAAAAATCAAAATAACATTGCACAATTTAGAAGGTTGCTCAAAAGTAATTATTTTCCCAACGAAATCTTTCTTGAGCTGGAGTTGAATTGTTAAACGGTATTGGGCGGGCAGACTTACACAATTCTAATTTTTTAAAAATATATGTTTTACTACCAAAATAGCCAGCTTAGAAATTAAAATGGGTAGAACAATCGTTTGGGGACATCTGCTCCTCAGATCTGTCCTTGGACTTTGGTCTCAAAGTATAAGTGAATTGGAAATTTTTTCTTAAGGAAAAAAAAAAACAACTCAAAGTTCTTCATGCCACAATCATAACGCCGGCCATCTGTTAGATGCCTTGTCATTTCGGAAGCATTTAAGACAATTTCATACATTTTGTCATTTTTATCCCATTTTTTCTAACAAATTGAAGGTGACACATTGACGCGTTTGGATCCATAATTAGATACTAGGAAGAATATGCGCGATTACAAATACAGGTATATACTAGAAAGATACGATTGTGTTGATATGAACAAATTTAAAAAAAAAAAAAAACTAGCTAGAATATAGCTACGGCATGAGAACAATTCTTTTTATTTTTTGGTACTTTGTCTATGGTAAAATTATGGACCATGGTTAGGTGCAAATGGTCCCCTCGAAATTTGATGCCTGGCTATCCCTGGGGCCTGTTGGGAAGTGATTCACGTGCATGGATGAAAAGAGACTTTAAGGCATGTACTGATCTCTACGGGGTTAGCTAGACGTCCTTTTAGCGATAAAAATGTGGTCGGAAAAGTTGTTCCTAGGTAGTTCTTATAAATAAATGAAGGCAATGAATGCGATAGCATCACACAATGGTTTTGCCGAAATAAATGTACCCTAAACGTCATGCATGTTCAGAAGCTAGCGGGATGTCAACACCCATGCATTGAGGCCATCCATTGCTCGTCTCCGTTAGGTCATGACGTGACGTACATTTTGTCATATATATCTCCTTTTTTCTAACAATTTGATGATGACACAGTAACTGGTTTGGATCCGTAATCATACACTACAAAGAACAGGTGCAATTCTGCATACAGACATATACACTATATCTGGTGATATAAGACTACGTTGGTATGAAAAAATTAAAATTAAAAACTAAAATATAGTTGCGGCATGGGAACAACTTTTTTTTATTTATTATTACTTTGTCCAGGGTAAAACGTACTATGGAAGATGGTAACGAATGGTCCCCCAGAAATTTGATGCCTGGATACCCCCTTCAGTGTGTTTGGGAGTGATTCACGTGCATGGGAAAAAAGGAAGACAAATGCAATGAATGCAATGGCATGTACCATTCGAGGACCTTAGACATCCTTTCAGAGAAAAATATGTGATTGGAAAAGTTGTTCCTAGATGGTTGCTACTATAAATTAAGGAAGGCAAAATGAATGCGATAGCAATATCACACAACTGTTTCGCTGAAATATATGTACCCTGAAAAGGTCATGTTCCGAAGCTTCAAAATTAGGTGCAAATGGTCCCCTCGAAATTTGATGCCTGGCTATCCCTGGGGCCTGTTGGGAAGTGATTCACGTGCATGGATGAAAAGAGACTTTAAGGCATGTACTGATCTCTACGGGGTTAGCTAGACGTCCTTTTAGCGATAAAAATGTGGTCGGAAAAGTTGTTCCTAGGTAGTTCTTATAAATAAATGAAGGCAATGAATGCGATAGCATCACACAATGGTTTTGCCGAAATAAATGTACCCTAAACGTCATGCATGTTCAGAAGCTAGCGGGATGTCAACACCCATGCATTGAGGCCATCCATTGCTCGTCTCCGTTAGGTCATGACGTGACGTACATTTTGTCATTTATATCTCCTTTTTTCTAACAATTTGATGGTGACACAGTAACTGGTTTGGATCCGTAATCATACACTACAAAGAACAGGTGCAATTCTGCATACAGACATATACTATATATCTGGTGATATAAGACTACGTTGGCATGAAAAAATTAAAATTAAAAACTAAAATATAGTTGCGGCATGGGAACAACTTTTTTTTATTTATTATTACTTTGTCCAGGGTAAAACTATGGAAGATGGTAACGAATGGTCCCCCAGAAATTTGATGCTTGGATACCCCTTCAGTGTGTTTGGGAGTGATTCACGTGCATGGGAAAAAAGGAAGACAAATGCAATGAATGCAATGGCATGTACCATTCGAGGACCTTAGACGTCCTTCCAGAGAAAAAAATGTGGTTGGAAAAGTTATTCCTAAATGGTTCCTACTATAAATTACAACGGCTAGGTATGGCATGTATTTATGATCTAGGATTTTCATCACAATTATAGCTGTGATAACCAATGAACCACTGTCTAAGCTAAATCCAGAATAGTCATCAAATTAACTTTTGTCGATCGAATGAGACATCTACTCTCATTCTAGTTTGTTTTAACTTTTGTCGATCGAATGAGAAATATGTGGAGCCTAAGTTACAACGGCTAGGTATGGCATGTATTTGTGATCTAGGATTTTCATCACAATTAATTACAGCTATGATAACCACTGTTTAGGCTAAATCCAGAATAGTCATCAAATTACAAGTTATACTGTATTAGGCTTCATAGAGGCAATAACAACAATCACATATGTATCGTGTTAAATACATTAAAATCTTTCTTAACTACATTCATCACAATTAAGGTGTGGAATGTTCCCTCTTCTAAACTTCCATCTTTGGAAGGGCTAAGAGGTTTACTCGAAGGATAGTCCTCTCGTTTATTTCTAAATAATAGGAAGGACTAATGAGATCAATGAGAGTTGTCGTTTTGGATAAGAGGACATGAAGAGGGTGCATCAATATCTAATACTCCTCCAACTCCTCAAATTTGGAGGGCTAAGAGTAATACTCAAGTATGGGACGTCTCGCATAGCTGTGTTGAGAATTGATTTGCTGGAATAGAGATGAATGCTGTTTCGGAATGCTTTATTGTAGTTGTTGTCAATGGATCTGAGATGAAGGCAGTCTGCTGGGATTTCATGATCAATTGGGATTGCTTTGGATGCGCTGTTGCTTAAGGATGGCTTTGAAGATCTTATCTCGTCTATCTTGCTAAGGTTGAATGCTGAGAGAATTTCTACTGTGATGTGATGCTGTCTTAGGTGGCAAATTTTTGGGTTTTTAATTTTTTGATGGCTGGCCTGAGGATGCTATGGGGTAGTCCTAGTCCTAAAAGTTCTGAAGCTGATGTGGCTATTAATTTGGTCCTATAAGACTCCTTGCAACCCTGTTGCATGTAATCTTCTTCTTTCCTTCCTTTGGTTTGGCCTACTCTATGATCCAAGTTTGCCTTGGATCTAGAGTTTGGACCCTCGATGTACCCTTTGTCGAGTTTCAATAAAATCATGTTGCCGATCAAAAAAAAAATCTTTCTTAACGAGCTGGGTTAGCTTTGTTGACCATTCAATTACATTTCTAGAGGGAGGTAGAAGGACAATCCTTTTCACAAGCAAATATTGATTATTTCTTTTATTTTAATTGGGGTTCTTGATTTTCTTATTTGGCCCCTTCAGGGGCATATTAGTTGGGATTAATCTGATGGTGGGCAATGTCCATTTTCATGAAAATCTAATATATATACTTCTATTCTTCTATCGCTCGCTTGTAACAAAAAAAAGGTATTGGTCATGAAATTCTAGTGTGTAAGGGTGACAGAAAGCTAACTTTAAGAGAAAATTAGTTATTCAATCACATCCATTTGAATTAGTTTTTGAGTAATAGTCATGATTATTTGTCTATATATTTGTCTATGATTATTATCAGATTGTACCTCTTGTCTTGCAAGGAAAGGTCTGAAATTCGAGTCTATAGAGTAACTTTGAACCCCCTTTGATTGTTAACATATTTATTTTCCTGCTTTAAACCCCTACTAATGTACACCTTCTTTAGTCTTTTTTGTTTGGAAAGGTCCAGCTATATGGATCACTCTCCAATATTCCAAATGTGTAGGCATTAAAATTGAAAGTGACGATTATCTTCGTAGGTCAATAATTACGAAACACATCAAAGTATCCAAGTAGTTGGACTTGTAGAGTGGATCTATTGAAATATAAGGCCATCATTTCACTATACCGTTAACCTTCATCTCTACATGTGGCTCTTAACCTATCTGGTTGTATCTCTTGTCTTGTAAGGGAGAGGTCTGGGATTCGAGTCTCTGGAGATGACTTCAAACCCCCTCTAGTTGTTACATGCATATTAATTTTTTGGTAACGCCCCACTGATGTATATTCCCTCTGTCCCACTTTATTTGTCCTCTTTTTGAATTTGTAATGTCCCAAATTATTTGCCCAATTTGAAATTGACTCATATAAGTTCCATTAATGCCCCTTCTCTTTAAAAGTATTGCGCATGGGAAAATGTGCATTCTCATCTAATGCTAAAAAGTGAGGGGTATTTTTGAAAAAGTCAATCTTTTCAAGAGTAATCATTATGTTCCCCAAAAAAATTGAAATCTCAAAAATGGACAAACAAATTGGGAAGGAGGGAGTACAATATTAGGGGGGAACAAAAAAAAAAAAAAAAAACCTTTTGTCTCAGAATTTAGCAATGCATAACTAAAAAATCGTGCATTCAGTATCGGCCCGTATTACTCCCACTGGGCCCTTGGCCTGCCGTACGTGCAGCATGGGTTAGGCTGGAAGCCCAAATTGAACTTAAATGTGTCTTTCTGTCAATAACTCTGGCCCTGCCCTTAAACTGAGCCCAAATATATAATTAATGTGTGCCGTCGCTATTCATTTTCTTATGAAAAGGGCCCGTCACTAACTTCAAATAATGAAAGGGGAAATAACGGTCAATGACATGTTTTAATAATTAATACCCATCAAAGACATTTTCAGCGTTAAGAAATGTTATTAACTTGTCCTTGACGAATATTAATTATCAAAACACGTCCTGAGCCGTCATTTTCCCATAATGAAGAATACGTTGTAGACAATATCTTTCATGAGTGGGTTTTCTAAAACATGATGATCCTTCTTCGAAACTCGTCTTAGGCCCGGCAATGCCCAAACATTGGATGCGATAACAAAAAGAATTAACGTACTTTTAGGGATATATGGTAATTGAAAAAGTCCAATAGACTGTTAATAATCCGAAGATAATGACCAAAAAATGAAAGAAAATGACAAGAAAATCGCACTCTATATACTTTTCATAGTTTTCAATACAATTTTATAGACTTCTGTACAATTTGTACACTTTCTAAGACTGAACAAAATCCCAGTTGGTTGCTGTTACATTTTTCAGGTCTCGATCATCTTTGGCAAAAGGTCACTAATTCCTATCAAATTGAAAAATTCCTCACTATAATGCACATCCATGATGGAATTTATTGGTTGGGATTCTATTTTGACGCTTTTTTTCCTTAACTACGAAACCCTTCTATGTGCTCGAGCAAAAATAAATTTAAAGGTGGGGTCAAATTAGTAAAAATGAAATAAAAATTATACATATCTCTGAAAATTTGACAGCCAATAGAATCGGTTACCCACCCTTGTCTCTATGTCCCTCTGCCTATGGTTACAACAATTGTTGACCAAGAAACCTAAGCAAATTAGGAACACATGCGTAACAAGGAAACATGGACTTACTAGGAAACATGAATGATATAAAGCCTAGTTTGAAAAAGAAACACAGAAATAAATCTTAGAGAATGTGGTAACATTATATTTCGATCCTAATATTGCTCTCATAGATAAGTGATCAGGAAGTTGAGTGATTAGGTAATAATTAGGCTGGGAGGGTGGCCTGAATGCAATGGTGGATCGTAGAGACTTTGGTGATAGGGTTCTTTTCTGTGAGGCTACGTTCTTATGAACTTGCCTAAAACTTAACTTAAAAATGAGAATTTTGTCTTTATTTGATTTTTTTTCTTATTTGTTACGAGAGGAATCGGAAAAATATTATTTTCTTTACTTTTACTCAAATATTTTAAAAAATAACCACTTTTTAGCAACAAAAAAAAAAAAAGTCAACTTCTCATTCGGTCCGGGACTCAGGGTGAGTTTATTTCTCTCTTCTCTCTTCTTTTACTTTTCCTCTTTCTGCTATGATTGGTTTCTCTTGATTATGCATAATTGCATAAAGGCTAACATGAATAGATGCAGAGATTGATTGATTGCCTCCTGTATTAGCCAAGCGGTGAGACTTTAATGTTTTGCATCCCAATTAGGCTTCGAAACATTCACATCCAGCCTATTGAATACCCTCTACAGCTCCACTTCAATCATTTAAGCCAAAAAACCCTAACAAAAATTGAACCCACTTAAGTTTATGAAAATCAATTGAACCCCCTCGGAAGAGAAATGATGATCTTGCTAGAAAATCGGTAAGGACATAGATGTCAGATATGTCAGATCTTGTTCTTCATCTTTCTTTTTATATGGTCTTGTTCTTCATCAGTCTATTTACTTGTGCCATGGAACACTAATGAACGATTGCCTAGTTTCATAAAACTGGATTTGTTAAATGTGTTTGAGAAGTGTTGAGGCCTAAAGCATGTGCTTCATTTGCTTTAGTTTCAGCTGGCCTTGTGAGACCCAATAGAAACTGGGAGGACAACAGCTAGTAAGTTTGATTTGCAGTTTCAGTTGCCCTTAAAAACATATATAATTTCACCAACCAATGTTTTAAGCTCAAGCAATTGCTCCAAAATCTTTCCTAGGTCCGCGATCATATATATGTTGAAGAAAACCCAAATCAACTCATGTATCAAGCGTCTGCACTTGAACTGGTTGGACAAATTTGGACATTATGTACCCTATATATAAGACTGGTTGGTTACATTTCACAAGACTAATTTTCATATGGGTCCATTTTGTTATTTTGATTCATGTCAGCGTTTGAGATTTCCTTATTTAACTATGTCCAGTTCCTTTAGACAACGAATCTATAAGAATTCACCTATGCCAGTAACAAAATTTGCTACGACGTTAATGGAAAGGAGAAAATAATAGTGTATCATTAGGCTACAAGATAGATGTTTCAAGGAGACGGGCAAACTTATTACTTTATTACAGCAATTTATTCATAAAACTCTTACAATTCTAGTTGAAACATAATACAAACTTCATGATCATCAGCGTTTATTGAAAGAAACTGAAGACAAATTGAGTAACCGACATGCCAAAAGCGATGAAGGCCAAACAGAAACCTATGAATGCCCACGGAGAGGCAAAATACGTACGTTTCAGGAAAAACAGTGGTAATTTTGAAGGAAAAAAAAGACAAAAATTAGTATTTTTTAGGGCTGTCTATGGTCCGGATCGGATCGGATTTGTATGAATTTAATCCTAATCTGTATGTCATGCTTTTTAAAAAATGCAATACAATCCTAATCTAAAAATCTCACAGTTCGGTCCCGGTTTTATCCACGGATTCCCTTCCAAAAAAGTAAAATGATGCTACTAGTATAAAAATTCATCGATCCCAATGATAGCACAATGACTTGAATGGTTCTGTATCTAGAGCAGAATTCGCTAGTGTTGGGTGCAAAACAAGTTTGTTGGTGGGAGAGGTATCAATTACATTCACAAACACACGTACATATTATTGCTCGATCAGTTATAGAGAAAACATATATATTACAATCTTTCACTCAAACTGACAAATTAAGCTCACAAACCCTAACAGTTGGATTCTCACGTTTTACACTGTTTCTTTATTCCTCACTCACTCAGTCTTATTTCTTACACAGAGTACAAGCAACTCACATACTTTTATATAGAAATAGATAAGGGATGGAATCAGAGACTTTGTATAGCTACAATCTCTAACTCAATCAAGTAATAGATAATCTTTGTAGCAATTATAGGTTAAACGTAGACAATGTTCATGATCATCAATCGGTGTTTATGTCAGGAAACTGCGGACGAATTGAGTAACCCCCATACCGAAAGCGATAATGGCCACAATGACAGCTCCGAAAGCCCATGGAGGAGAAAAGTACTTACGTTTGCAGTGTGCTATCAAGTTTGGACACCAATGGTTACTATACTTGGATGCAGCTTGGTACTTGTCATTGAAATAGACATCCCCTACTACAACTTCCTTGCACAGATTGTTGAACAGTTTAGCGATGTCATCGTCCACACCCAAGTGGTTTCGTATAACTTAGCTTCTTTAAGCACTTTGACGTCCTCCTTAGAGTCAATTAACGAATCCATGAATTTTGCATAGCACGTGAAGGGCTGCCGAACACAAGGGCAACACTGTTCGAAGGCAATGAGGTTTCTAAGGAATGGCTCAGTGGCTTCATGTATATTGAAAGTGGGGATTTCGAATCTGGCCCTGTGAAACCACCAGCGTATGCGGCCTTCAGGTTCTTTGAACGTGATGTCAAATAGGTTGTTTCCCTTACCGGATACAAACTTGACTCCTGCGTAATCGAGGTCTGATGCAGAAACCTCTAATTCAGTAACCTTTTCTTCCCCTTTATTACTAGGTCGAGGGTAACGTTCATGTAGTAAATGGAGAATATGATAGTAGTGATTAGCTTTCTCTGGCTCTTTTTCTCTCGGTTTTTTTCCTTTTGTAGAACCACAAACCCAAAGGACACAGTCACTAGGTGGAGGACAACTAGTTTTCGTCTTGCTACCACTGTTTTCGCCTTCACTTTTTTCCATTTCTTCCGTAGAACCAGAAGCTGAAATGGCACAATCACAAGGCGAACCACAACTGTTGGGGATTCAAACGTTCAAACCCACAAGCAAACGCACACAATCGAAGAACAAACCAAGAACAGAAAACAATATAAAGCAGGAAAAGATCAAGACACAGAGATTACGTGGTTCCAAATTAAGCTGATTGCTTAATCGTACGTCCACGGGGTGCTGGGGTGTTTCACTATGATAAAAATATGTCAGAGTTACAGAAAAGGAGGCAGCCCTAACTTTGCTTTTATATGTCCAAGCAAGTTAATACTAGAAAACCCTAAAAACGCTAAAACCTGCGTTGGGCGGGACCCAAAACCTTCCGGGTCATTTTTTACTAAAACTCTAAAATTGTCTTCACATCTCAACAATCTCCCACTTGAAGACATGATCAAACATACAGCCAATTATCAACTATCATTAACACCACCAGCACCCAGCCTCCCACTCAAGCTTGGAGACCTACAGAAGCTGAACAAGACTTCAGCTTCTCCACAGTAACCACCTTAGTAAACATGTCTGCCGGATTATCCCTTGTGTGAATCTTCTCCAAAGTGAACTGTCCATCCTCCAACAAATAGCGAATAAAGTGATACTTTATGTCAATATGCTTGGTCCTCGAATGAAAAGCTGCGTTCTTCGCCAGATGTATTGCACTCTGACTATCACTGAACAATTTGCAATTGTCCTGTTCCTTACCCAACTCTTTCATGAAGCTCCTTAGCCATGCCATCTCCTTGCACGCCTCCGTGGCTGCAACATACTCCGCCTCTGTTGTGGAAATAGTCACTATTTTCTGTAGCCGCGAGACCAAATCAACCGCTGCACTCCCCAATGTAAAAACATACCCAGTAGTGTTCTTCCTGCTGTCAATGTCCCCTGCTAAATCCGAATCCACATATCCTTGCAAACAAATATCAGAACCCCCAAAACACAAAGCCAAATCAGAAGTACCTCTCAGATACCTCAAAATCCACTTAACTGCCTCCCAATGCTCCTTGCCTGGATTTGCCATAAACCTGCTGACAACTCCCACTGCTTGAGCAATGTCTGGCCTCGTGCTAACCATAGCATACATCAAGCTGCCTACCGCCGAGGCATATGGAACTTTGGTCATGTAGTTCTTTTCTTCATCAGTTACTGCCCCTTTTTCCCTCGAAAGCTTGAAGTGACTTGCCAACGGTGTGCTAACAGGCTTAGCACCTTCCATGTTGAACCTTTTGAGCACCTTTTCAACATATTCCTCTTGTGACAACTTCAACTTCCGGTTCACCCTGTCCCTACTGATTCGCATCCCAAGGATTTTCTTCGCAAATCCTTCATTGCAAACTCCCTGGACAGCTGTGCCTTGAGATTAGCAATCTCATCCATGCTTGAACCTGCAACAAGCATATCATCTACATACAACAAAAGTATGAGATACGATTTACCAAGCTTCTTAAAATAACAACAGTGATCCCCATGACATCTACTGAACCCCGTATTTGTCATAAAGGTATCAAACCTTTTATACCACTGCCTAGGCGCCTGTTTCAACCCGTACAGACTCCTTTGAAGCTTACATACCTGATCCTCTTTCCATTTGACAACATAACCCTCTGGCTGATGCATATAAATATCCTCCTCCAAATCCCCATGAAGGAAAGCAGTTTTAACATCTAACTGTTCTAAGTGCAAGTTCTCAAACGCCACAATATTAAGAATGCATCTGATAGTACAAATCTTTACCACAGGAGAAAAGATTTCGGTGTAGTCAATACCTGGTTTCTGCTCAAAACCCTTTACTACCAACCTCGCCTTGTACCGTTTGCTCCCATCAAATTCTTCCTTAAGCCTGTATACCCATTTGTTGTGCAAAGCTTTCTTTCCCTTGGGCAACTGAACCAAGTCCCAAGTCTGGTTTGATGAGAGAGAATCCATCTCATCATCCATTGCTCGCTCCCACTCTCCCTTGGTCTCCACCTGCAATGCTTCCTTAAAACATTCTGGTTCACCACTATCAGTTAACAACAAATAGTGTAAAGCAGGAGAATAATGCATTGGTGGTTTAACAGTACGTGTAGACCTCCTGAGTGGAGGAGTCTGTGGATCTGCCTGTGGAGTAGGTTGCATATTAATATCCTGAGGCTGTAAGACATTACTGTCAGGGATCCCCTCAAACTCTACAAAGTCTGAATTTTCATTAGCCTCCTCGGGTTGATTCTGTTTGTTTCTATACAAAACAGGCTCATTAAATACCACATCCATACTCCTGCGTGTTTTCCGATTTTCAAAATCATATAGCCTATACCCATAGCTATCAGTACCATAGCCTATGAACACGCACTTTCGAGACTTTGCATCAAGTTTACCCCTATCACTCGATTCAATATGCATATAGGCCATGCAACCAAATACTCGTAAATGGGATAAATTTACCTCTTTACCTGACCAAGCCTCCTCCGGCAATCCATTGTTCAAAGGAACTGAAGGTCCTCTGTTGATCAAATACGCCGCTGTATTTACTGCATCCGCCCAGAATTGCTTAGGTAACCCAGCATGTAGCCTCATGCTCCTTGCGCGCTCTAGGATCGTCCTATTCATGCGCTCAGCAACTCCATTCTGCCTTGGCTTCTTTGGGATCGTTTTCAGCCTTCGAATCCCATTTGCAGCACAGTAAGCCTCAAACTCACCATCACAATACTCGCCGCCATTATCAGATTTCAGACACTTCAATTTCTTTCCTGTTTCATTCTCAACTAATGCTTTCCAATTCTTGAAAACACCAAACACATCAGATTTATGCTTGAGAAAATAAACCCATAATTTCCTAGTAGCGTCATCAATGAAAGTAACAAAATAATGTGAGCCACCAAGAGAAGATACCTGAGATGGTCCCCACACGTCTGTATGAACCAGCTCCAACTTCTCTGATTTTAGAGTCCTTGCCACCTTTGTAAAGCTAACTTTCCTCTGTTTTCCGAAGATGCAATCCTCACAGAAGTCCAAGTCCAGCGACTTACAACCCGGCAATTTTCCCTTCGATAACATTACTTTCATCCCCTTTTCGCTCATGTGACCCAGCCTACGATGCCACGTAGTACAATCAATTCCTGATGCTGCCACTGCGATGCTACCGTAAGTACCCGAAGATACATATAGGGTTCCTTCTTTTTTACCGCGAGCCACAACCAGTGCCCCTTTGCTCATCTTCCAAGCGTCTGATGTAAACGATGTGACCACTCCACCCTCTGACAACTGACCCACCGAAATAAGATTCCTTGTTAGACAAGGCACATGTCTAACATCCTTCAATTTCAGTACTATCCCGTCTGTCTGAGTCATATACACATCCCCTTTCCCAACTATGTTGCAAGCTTCATCATCACCCAGATAAACTTTTCCATAGTTTCCCTGCACATAATTCTGTAGCACATCCATGCGTGAAGTAGCATGGAATGAGGCTCCTGAGTCTACAATCCAAGACTCATTGCGAGAATCCAGCGAACAAATCAAGGCTTCATTATCCGATTCCTCGGAAACGTTAACGGTGTTCTTACCCCCCTGATTATTCCCGTTCTGCTGCTTTTTCGGTGGTGCCTTACAGTCTCGCTTCCAATGCCCCATGTGACCACAGTTCCAACAACCTTCAGGTTTCACTTCTCTACTGCGAGATTTACTCCTGCCCCTGTTCTTGGAACTCCCTCTTCCCTTGCCCTTATTGCCTCCCCTATTCGCAGACCTGCCTCTGTCCTCTGTACTAAGTGCTGAACCCGAAGCAACATCCTCACCCGATGCTCTCCTCCTAGCCTCTTCTCCTAATATCAATCCAGTAACATCCTCCAATTTTATTGTTGCAGACCCGGAGGAATTACTAACTGCCACGACAAGTCCATTCCAACTTTCTGGCAAACTCGATAGTAGAACAAGAGCTCTAATCTCATCATCAAAATTAATACCCACAGATTCTAACTGATTTGTGACCGTATTAAATTCATTCAGATGTTCAGCAACAATAAAGTTTTCAGGCATCTTTAGGTTAAACAACTTTTTCATAAGATATACCTTGTTCACCGCAGAAGGTTTCTCGAACATTTTTTCTAGGGCTTTGAACAAATCTGCTGTAGTCTTTTCTTTGGCAATATTTGACGCAACCGACGGCGCGAGGCTCAATCGCACAGTCCCCAAAGCTTTGCGATCCAAAATATCCCAATCTGCTTGCTTTATGGTTTCTGGTTTCGTGCCACTGATCGGAAGATATAGATCCTTCTGATACAAAATATCTTCCATCTGCATCTTCCAGAAAGCGTAGTTCGTACCATTGAACTTCTCGATCTTGTATTTTTCTTCAGCCATTGTGTAAACCCTTGACCTCCTAACCCGGAGCTCTGATACCAGTTGTTGGGGATTCAAACGTTCAAACCCACAAGCAAACGCACACAATCGAAGAACAAACCAAGAACAGAAAACAATATAAAGCAGGAAAAGAACAAGACACAGAGATTACGTGGTTCCGAATTAAGCTGATTGCTTAATCGTACGTCCACGGGGTGCTGGGGTGTTTCACTATGATAAAAATATGTCAGAGTTACAGAAAAGGAGGTAGCCCTAACTTTGCTTTTATATGTGCAAGCAAGTTAATACTAGAAAACCCTAAAAACGCTAAAACCTGCGTTGGGCGGGACCCAAAACCTTCCGGGTCATTTTTTACTAAAACTCTAAAATTGTCTTCACATCTCAACAATAACCACAACCAGTATTCATCTTGCTACCACTATTTTCGCTTTCGCTATTTGTGCCTTCTGGACACAAAATGTCACCAAAGTACAGAAGGACATAATCAGTGAGCGATAACTCGTTTCCGCCGGGGATCTCAGCTACTGTGAGTTTGAACAACTCTTCAAGCACAAAGAAAGGAATCTGGTTCTCAAGAAGTATCAAGTCCTGTTTAACGATGTTGCGGATCAAAACGCTATCAAAAATAAGATCTGATTCATCGCCGCTGCTGCCCTCTCCTCCATTAGGCTGCGGAATGCTACTCAAGGCCTAAGCCAAAAAGTTTAACTTAGACCCTTTACAAAATGAATATACACGTGTTTTTTTCTTTTAAAAAGTGCTGTTTCCGGCATTTCGAAATGTAACATATATAATCCTATTTGTATTGAAATCCAGGTTCATCCAGTATATTTGTATGATCCTATAATTATGATCTTTCTTTCGTAGACATAGTTATATACTAAGGCTGAGGCACATGCGATGCGTGTGCAAGTCAAAATTTGACAGAAAATGGCAATACATCTATGCGTACCAACGCTGATTATTAATTTTTGCAATAAGTGGTAAATTAACGGGTACAAAGTGCGTGTGTGAGTTCTGTACGAAAGGGGGAAAACAGGAAGAGGGAACCATGTGAAACCGTTAATTTATGGGAACCATGAACTGGAAGAGATATATTCATAGCAAACACAAAAATTGGAAGACGAATTCATAGGAACCATGAAAGAGGACGAAAGAAAACTGGAAGAGGTTTTCATAGAACCATGAATGATGACAAAAGATACCTTCTTCTGATTGTAGGGAAGTATACAAAGCTTTTGCCAGCAGCCAGTAAAATGAAATTTCACCATTTTGGGATTGAGCTGCAGAAGGTGAAGAATAACTGTTCGGTGAGTAAATGTAAGTAGTGTTTGTACATGGAGTCATCGTTATTTTACTTTGTTGCCCATTCAGGCACAGAGGGTAACTGTTTTGATTTGTATTTTTTTGAGGACATTTAAGAAAAATGAAAATAGATGACAGAGCTTCAAAAAAGAGAGACACCAAAATGGTGCTCTCCTTTATATATTAGAATAGATGAGGCACCTGAATCATCGAAGTTGCGTTGTTTTAACCAAAGAGAACACAGCAAGATTTTTACACATTTCAAAATTTATATGTTTCTATCTCTGGGGAGATCGTACATCCAATATTAAAGGAAAAGAACGATTTGACTCCTAGTCCCGGCCGCGTGTCTCTTAGCAAAAGAATTGGGTGGCTTGTATGTTATGCTAGTGAGAGAAAGGGAACACATAACGGGGTTAATGTGTGTTTTGCTAAGAGACATGTGGCTGCAGCATTGAGGCTATGGGACAGAGAAGGGGACAGGGAAAATACGGACAGAGGATCCGAGTCCAACTCACCTAGTACTCTTTTCGTTCTTAAATAAGTGTTCAATTTCACTTTGTTCAATTTTTTAAATTAGTTATATCCTTTAATTTATACCATTTTGCATAATTTTCAAAATTTCGTTTAATAAAACCAATTAAGATCTATCAAACAAAATAGATTTGCGCACATATAAAAAATATTAAACTTTGGAAGATATAAATGGCTTTTTAAAACGTCCAAAATAGTAACATGGACATTTACTCTAATCTGGGAGATAGAAAGATAAAATTGACCCTCAAACTTAATTTTATTCCCAATTTAATTAATGTGGGTAGTCAAGTAATTTTTCACATCACCAACTTTTATCCAACTATATTAACTAATACTCAAATCACATACGATAAGCTAATCTGCCTCCTTAATGAACTCCCTCTCATAACACACATCTTATCTACTATTCTTTCTTTTTTTTTTTTTTTTGATAGGCAACATAAGTTTTATTAAGAACACTTGACAAAGGGTACATCAAGTGAGGGAAAGGGAGAGGGGAATCCAACCAAGGGTTGGATGAAAAAAGAAAAAGATGGGTCAAAGCCCACCGACACCTTAGGACCAAACCCCAAAAAATAAATCCAAGAAACCACATGGGCCTGACCCAAATCAAGAACCAAAACAAACCCTAAGCCCAATCTATTCCAAACTCCGGCACCAATCAAGCACCGCTGCCGTCAAACACACACCCGCCACCACCCACCCAAATCACACCCCACCACCTGCACCCAACTCCACCACCGAACCACAAGCCCGAACACCCACCTTCGCAACAGCAAAGCATTATCTCCAACAATTCACTAATGATAAAAACCGCATTAGAGAACCCTTCCAGACAGTATAACAGCTACACGAGCAACATGAGCAGTATCAGCAAGAGCAGACCAGCAGAGCAAGAGCAGACCAGATCCAAATATCAGCCAAAATATCATCTTAGTTCATGAGAATCCCAGCAGATATATTTCCAGCATAATGTAGTAATCTATCAGCTCAACATTCAGCAGAAATCATCAAGCATTTGAGAAAAGAATACACCCAAAGCTTAAACATTCATCCATGAATACTAGCAGCAGGAATTGTTTGCTATATCTCCAAGATCTCTTAGCCCTCCCAAGACATGGGAGTTGAAAAGAGACAGAACTCGTCTACACCTTTCACCATCTTCATTTTGCACCAACATCAGAATTTGACAGATTAGCCTTAAGGCAAAATGCCCAACCTTGTGAAACAACTCTTAGCCCTCCAAAGATAGTAGAATTGAAAGAGTAATAGAAATCTAATTATAGTTTTCATGGTTGTTATCACAGCTTCAGCTCTCACACCTGGATTCCAAACTGTCAAAACTCCCCTAAAAAGTCCCATGGCCCCAAATTCAGCATTTTCCACATCAGCATTTTCCATATTCTATAAACATTAGACATCTCAACTCTCTCAACTTGGCTTCTTCCAAAATACAACATTTGGGTTTCTGTCCTTAATCAGCTAAGAGACAAATCTCTTTTTGGGTAAACTACCCAACTCCTATATGTTTCAGGAAATAATTTTCATTGAAATCTCTGCTTTATTCTTGACAGTTGAAGAGATTAGTCCCTCATAAGAGGGGCATAGGTGTTGTTTTTTATCGATGCTTTGAGTGCTAATGCTTCGTTTTCAATCATCTTTTTCATTCTCAGAATACCAGAATTACGAACCTTGATGCCGAGAGTGTTACCTGCTAAAATAGTATGCTGCAGCTCCTTTTCTATTGCATCCTGTTCCTGTTCTTGAGAGCCGATAATGTAGCCATCAATGTCATCCTCTTCAGTGCTCACAGATGCTTCAAACTGCTAACTTCTAATGTTTCTCCTTACAGCACTTGGATTTAGCTCAATGTGGAGATTGATGTCTGGTAACTGAGAGGCCCTGAGTGAAACATTGGATTCATATGCCCCTGAATTGTTGGCCTCATTTACCTCCTTTTCTTGATCGTAATTGGCCCCTGGATTGGATTCTGTGTTTTGTACTGGGACATTCTTAAGTACAGATTCAAAACATTCTTCGATAACTGGACTTTGAGAATCTTGAACAATAGAGTCCAGTCCATGATCAGAATTAATGCTTTCCTCATTATTATTTTCACAGCTATCAGGCTTCTCAGTATACTTACCCTTTACACTTTTCCTTTGGGCAAGTGACTCTTCATGAAATGGTGCTTTCTCCAACCCAGCTTGGTGGCTACCATTATTGTAGTTTGTCTCAACCTTTTCAGCTTCCTCTTCATTAGTCTTTGCCCTGTCATCCAACATTTCGTTACCTTGAGTTTCCATGTCATCCACTGAATTCTTGTTGGCATCCAACTCATCATCTACCTTGTCCACCTCATCATCTTCTTCCTCATTCTCAGAAGTTACTTCAAAATTAGGAACCAGGTTTGTTGACGATACCGTTCTAAAGGTGTCTTCTTCTTCCACTCTGACGTTGTACTTTCTACCATTAACAACCAATTGAACTTCCCCTTCTATTTTGTTGGGATTCTCTGTTGCAATAAGAATCCTACCTTTAGTAAACGAAACCTCCCTCAGAGTGTCACTGTCTACTTCGATAAAGTAGCCCCATGAACTTCCAATTGCTCTGAAAGATGGAATGTTCCATGCATTGAGAGGCATTCCATAACATGCAATCCAAACAAATCTCTCATCCTTCGCTGCTTCTCCGTTCCAAGGTTTAACCTCCTCAAACCATAAGTCAAGCCATTTCTCTTTCAAAACCTCATTTCTTCGATCTTCACTTGGAAATGTTATAACCATATATCTTCCTCCCATTGGTTTGATCTGTATTCTCCCCATCTTTTCTTTTTTAAACAGAGATTCCAAATCCTTAGCCGAAGTCAGTCGTCTCACCTTCCCGACTACAGTCCGAGTTAGCCAACCATTACCAACTGCTTGAACATTTACGGTTTCCTTCCTTCTTTAACCTCATCCTCTTGTTTTCTCGATCTTCCATCACCTCCCTATTTGCTGGATTCTGGAACCCCTTTCCTTCTCCACACTTCGTTGCCCCTTTTTTCAAAACCCTTCATATTCGGGTTACTCCGTTGGGTCCGATCACTCTGTTGATAGATCACTATCTCCTTCCCATTTCCAAATGCATTGCCATTGTTTGTTTGTGGTTTAGATTTTGGGTGTTGATTGTTGTAACCCCGCTGATATCTGGAACCATCTTCAGCTGCAAGGTTTATCTGTTTGTGCTGATCGTAAATCTGAGTTGGGATCCCACCTTGCTTCTTCGCAAATTTTGCCACGTTTACGATCAGTTCTCGACCCCAGATCCACGCTCTATTTGTAGATTCCACCGCTTGAATCGCACATCTAATGGATTCAAACCTAATGAAACCGAAGTTCTGTCCCGACCTCTTGCTTGTCTTATCAGGGATGTAGCAATCCCAAATCTTTCCAAATCTAGAAAATAAGTTGTATACGAAACCTTTGCGAATCCCATTTGGGAGATTATCTACGAAAATTGTAGATTTCCTCAGCTCAAACGCATCGCCCCCCTTTCCCACTCTCCCTATCTCTTCCAAACGATTCATATTCTCCTTTCCGGATGATCAATTTACCGAGTCTTTGAGAGGAATGACAATTTTCAATATAGAAAGTGACGCTTATGGTAAGGAGATCTATGGTGATGGGTTCAGAGAGGCTAAAAAAGCAGTGGACGAATATGGCCTCAAAAAAACATTGAAACACATTTATCTACTATTCTTTCTTATCCACACAAAATCTTTTTTGCCCGACAAAGAGGCTGTTAGAGACTTGGTTAGATAAATGACTCCTCTGGATTTTAGAGCTGTAATTACCGTTCTTTCTTATCCACACAAAATCTTTTTGCCTGAAAAAGAGGCTGTTAGAGACATGGTTAGATAAATGACTCCTCTGGATTTTAGAGCTGTAACTACCGTTCTTTCTTATCCGCACAAAATCTTTTCGCCCGAAAAAGAGGCTGTTAGAGACTTGGTTAGATAAATGACTCCTCTGGATTTTAGAGCTGTAATTACCGTTCTTTCTTATCCACACAAAATCTTTTTGCCCGAAAGAGAGGCTGTTAGAGACTTGGTTAGATAAATGACTCCTCTCGATTTTAGAGTTGTAACTAGCTGCAATGGAACAATGTAGGGTGGCTCGCGGTCTGGATTGGATTTCTAAAAATCTGAAGACCGAACCATGACTTAGTCATTGGATTGTGATTTTAATGGTCCGTCTGCGGAAGGTTTAAACCATTTATAATCAGTTATATACCTTCCGCAGATCTGGACCATTGAAAACACAATTCGACGGCTGAGAGCGAAATCCGGACGTAACACTAAATCAGGGAGTCATGACTTAATCCTTAGTGTGCATGTGTGTGCATGCGCGCGCGCGCGCGCGTGTATGTGTATATATATATATAATATATGTGTGTGTAATTAGAACATGATTTTAAGGGTTCCCGCGAGAAATAGGCAAAAAAAATGACTGGGAAGGATTTCATTCGAACAGTTTTTTATTGAATTTTATTGAACGGTTCAATAAAAAATTGCTCAAATCAAGCCCTTCCTGGATATTTTTTTGCCAATTTCTCATGAGCACTCTTAAAATAAAGACATTGAGCAGCTTGAATAATCAAAATTTTATCGAAAACTATGAGATTAAGATTTGGAAGGGTTTTTTAGAGGTTTTTTAAGGGGTCCCCGCTACTTTTGACACTAAATCCTAACCATTGCTTTGGATGGCAAGGATTAAAAATAAAAAGACCACACTTTCTCTCCCCCCCCCCTTTCTCGCATGTTGTACCTCTCTCTCTCGTTCTCACTTCTCTCTCTCTCTCTCTCTCTCTCTCTCTCTCTCTCTCTCTCTCTCTCTACGACATCCCCTCCACACTCTCCTACCAACACCCCATTGCCAAATTACCTCTAGGAATAATGTCCCATATAATGTCACAAGAAATCTTATTAGAGAAATACTCTCCTCACAACATCCCCTCCCCACTCTCCTGCCAACACCCCATTGCCAAATTACCTCCAGGAATAATGTCCCATATAATGTCACAAGAAATCTTATTAGAGAAATAGACAAACTACACAAATATCACACCCACAATTCTTTCGATACTATGCCCTAATATCTATCAAAATCAAAAGGAAAAATAAGATATGCTTGTAAAAAGATCTAGATTTTTTGGGATATTGCATCACCAGATGAAGACATGTAACCCACGGGCTCTCTCAATTGCAGCTCGTCTGCGGCATTATATGTGTTGAACCTTTCTCTCTCCCTCTCCTGCTCTTGACCTTCCCCATTTTGAAAGAAACAAAATAGGAAATAAATGCAGATTCGGTTGCTCCGGGCAACAGTAGCAGACGACTCCGGCACACCATCATAGTTAATTTAGGTGTTAAACGAAATCTGTAAATGGGTGTGTTTTATCTTCAATTGATGTAACTATGCTATCCGCTAGCTTGTTGCTATTTATTATTCATTTTTGTTTTGATTGGTGAAAATTAATCATCGTGGAAGAAGAAGATTCAATGAGATACTTTTTTTTTTGTTTTGCCTAGATTTTCATTTGGATTTTCTTATATAAATTGTTGAAACTTTCCGCCATTACTGTGCTTGTTTTTCATTTATGTCCATGTTTGGGGATGCCCCTCTGTTTTGAATTTGTGATTTACAATTGACACTTGACAGGAGAGAGAGGGAGAGAGAGAGAGAGAGAGAGAGGGAGGGAGGGAGGGAGGGAGGGGAGAGAAAGTGTGGTCTTTTTACTTTTAATCCTAGCCATCCAAAGCATTAATGGTTAGGATTAAGTGTCAAAAGTATTGGCAAATGTTTTGTCCCTAGATCCATCCCCATATATATATATATATATATATATATATATATAGAGTACCATTCTCCTAAGTACCACCTCATTTTAATAAAATGAGGGCCTCCCTTTCCTGATCGAATTTTGATGATCTGAGCCGCTCAATGTGTTCAGAACGTGATTTTAAGGGTACTTGCAAAAAATCAGCAAAAAAAAAAACCGGGAAGGGCTTCATCTAAACAGTTTTTGTTATTTTTCATCGAATGATTCAAATAAAAACTGCGCAAATCAAGCTCTTCCCGGGCATTTTTTTTGCCGATTTCTTGCAGGTACCTTTAAAATCACGTTCTGAACACATTGAGCGGTTCAGATCATTGAAATTCCATCGGAAAATGGGAGAAATGGGGAGGTCCTTATTTTAACTAAAATAAGAACCTCCTCATTTGAAAATGACTATATATATATATATATATAAAATCTACGGTTTCGTAGAGAAAATCCATGGACCATACCGTGAGCCACGTGGTTTTTTAATTTTTAATTCGTATCCGGACCATTAATCCACGGACGAAATCAGTGTGATGCTCTTCTCTCTTGACATGTTTAATCTTTGTAACTGTTACAACTAATTAATAAAATCTTTGCTTTGCTGTAAGAAAAAAAAAGAGAAGCTTCTCAATTTTTTTTTGGGTAAGTGAGGCTTTTGAAATCTTATATATTGTTTAGTCATTACTCCCTCCGTCCCTCAATGTTTGGGTTTTTTTGGGATCTCAACCATTTAAGGAACATCATAATTACAAGCTACATATAATTTAGTTTCCTAAAATACCCCTGATTTGTCATCCATACAAAGCCAAAAGAATGTTTTAAAATTTGGCGGTAAGAAATTCCTTCAAGTTTTATGCTAAAATTCAAAAGCAAGCTCTTGAATGTTCTGGGAAATTCATACGTAACTCATTTTGTACCTGCCAGACTGCAATGTGTACTTGTAGTTTGAATGCATTGTTTTTAAATGTTGATTGTGTCTTGGAGGGAAAGGGCAAAATAGGAAATCAACTCATTAATACCATGGAAGAGTCCAAATGGACAAATATTTTGGGACAGCAAAAAATGGAATCATGGGCCAAGAAAATGGGACGGAGGGAGTATATAAGATTGTTTTGTCGATAAATACTTATACTTGTTCAGAAGACTTTGCAAAAAAAATTTCATATTTATATTTTTTGAGCTCAAAGATAAGCACTTTTTACAATCAAGGATATACACCTTTTGCAAAATTAATGAAAGAAGTTCACTAATTACTAAAAGTTAGTGAAAGTGCTTAGGGAAATTGACGGTTCAGGACGTGTTTTGATAATTAATTAATACCCGCCAAGAACAAGCTAAGAACATTTGTTAATGCTGAAAATGTCATTGACGAGTATTAATTATCAAAATACGTCACTGACAGTAATTTTTCCAATTAAGTGCCTAAAATCTTAAGGTACCCTATAAAAGCACCTAAGATCCTAAACTCTAGGGTACCCTGTAAAAGTACCTAATCCACTAAAATTTTATAATAGAAAAGTGCACTTTAAAACTCTATGAAAGTACCTAAATCTTAGGGTGCCTTAAGTATCCTACCCATAGGGTATCCTACGGTTAGGGTACCCTAACCTAGGGTAGTTTTGTCTGTGAAAATATGTTTTGGCCTTATGGCTTTACAATTCAAAAAGTTGAAGGATCTTCACTGAAAACTATTTTGTTAACGTCCTTCTCCTAAATAAAAACCATTTTACAGTCCTTATGACTAATTTTCCCTATTTGTTTTTGAAAAGGTAATTTACATTAATTTGATCCGTAATAATGAGTCGTTTATTTTTGAATCTAAACTCTCAAAAAGCAAGAGCCAATCCTGCCCTTAACGGGTTAACCTTAATTGCTTACCTTTGAGTTCCCACTGTCTCCTCCATTTGTAGTCGTCCGTTGGTTTTCTTCTTCGCCGGGTTTTTGTAGAATGTAAGAGAAGCGGAGAAGTTCAAGGATGAAGCAACCATCGACCAACATCATTTCCAACATATCGTCGTCACTCAGCTGCTTTAGTTCTTCTGCGTAGTACTTCTTGGCCTTGCCTACGAGCGTGACTTCTTTTACTTTTTTTCGATCAGCTACCAGCATCACTTCTTCTGTGTCGTAATTCTTGGCCTTGTCTACCTGCGTGACTTCTTCTGTGTGGTATTTATCGGCCTTGTCTACGTACTCTTCCAATTTTTCCATACATTCTTGTAGCAACTTCATTTTTTCGTCTTCCGGATTTTCTTTTTCTTTGGTTACTTCACGAAGTAGGGCTTTGGCGTAACACATTTTCACGTGTTGCAAGGGTGTCTGAAGGTGTGGGTCATTCCGGTGAAGAGGGCCGATAGCGATGAGACGCGGGGTGTAGGCACTTTCCTTCAGCTTACGAATGTCTTCGGGCACCTTGTAAATGCGAGAAGAGAACAAGTCTCCGGTTTTCTGAGAAGCTTGCAAGATTTTTTCGTTCATTCTTGTTGTGCGACGATTGAAGGCCATGGAAGGGATGAAGGGAGAGAATGAGTTACAAACTGGGTTGAAAGGAAATACTGTTCTTGATCAGTGAAATCAAGAAAGCAAATTGTCTTGTTCGGCCCAACTCTTTTGGGTTTGTGCAATTGTTTTGGGGTTGAGCGTGCAAAGAACCCCGGACGGTATGGTCCATATGTAGAGGGTGGGGAGGTCTAGCACAACCATTCATACAACCCGTTTATGTGGCATCATTTGATTGGTGTATGAGTTCAAACAAAAGGACCATCTATTTAATTACCAACAGTGGAATGTGCCACATATAAGTGTTGTACAATAGTTGTGCAATGTGCTAATTACTGTCTCCCGCCCAATTTAATAGACTCCTTTTGGAAATTCATGTCACTTTTTATTTGATTATATCTGGTAATTTATAATATTTTACGTAATTTTGAAAATATTATATTATAAAATCAATCGAAATCTATTAAATAAGATCCAAAATATTGGATATAAAATTTATTACCAATTTAAAGATATAACTAGTTTTTTATCCGATAAGAATAAAATGGACTATTAAATTGGGATAAAGGGAGTAGTAGACTTTCCCAAGGAGGACTCATATTTCATTATAATTATTTTTTTTTTTTGCTCAGCCATTTTCATAGGTTTATTATTGTTATTTAGATTACTATGGATGACAGTGCTCGAAATTCGAAATCTAATGTGAAACTTTGACTTAAAAAGGCAAAGGAAATTGTTTGTAAATTTCATGGAATATAGGGGTACTAGTTTGGACACTTTCTCTAAATAAATTTTCTGAATATGTGCCTTCTTGTTTGTTGACAGACATCGTTTCGAGTTTTTTAAAAAAAAGGGCGTTATAGAAACTCCATTGTAGACGAAGTTACAGGTAGACGTTAGCTAAACATCGTGTCTTTTAGCCGAAAGTTTTAAACTGAAGTAAAGTCCTGCTGGGCTTGTTTGTTTTGGGTTTTGAAATAAGTTTGAGTTTTAAAATAGATTTGAGTAGAAAGAAATAGAAAAAATGTATTGGAAATCGTGCGCATAGGATTTTAACCCCTAAACGAACAATACTCATATTGATTGATCGATTAGTGTAGTGGCAAAAGAATTGGAGTCGGATCCGGTCAAGTGTCCCTTGGACCAGTTCAAGTGTCCCTCAGACCATTTTGGTTCATTTTTTTTATCCAAAGCCGTCCAAAAATATTTTGTAACGCTTAGATTTGTTGGTGCAAAATTTTATTTTAAAATATTTTAAGCACCCCGAACAGATATGGGCCGTCCAAAACACTTTTGAATAGATCGGATGAAAAAAATGAACCAATCTAGTCGGAGACAACTTTATCGGATCCGACCCCAAACGTATTAAGGGTCGGCATCCCCGCATGACTATATGCTTGGAGAAATGGCTTGTTCGTTTTGGATCTTCAAATTACTTCAGCGCATTGTCTTCAATAAATTTTCTTTATCTATCTCTATTTGTTTATTACTCTCAAAATCCAAACCGAACATAGAATATATGTACTCATCCTAGTGGGTATGAAAACTTGTCTTTCTATCCTCAAATTTAAATAATTCTAAACTACAATTTATTCTTAATTTTCCAATCTTTCTCTCTCCTTATCTATTTTAACTATCCAAATTCTCTCTCCAACATTTCAAAATCTAATCTCTTTAATTCTTATTCTCTCCTAATCTTTTCTCTCAAATTTTCTCTAAAATTGAAAACCAAATACTCCCTCCGTCTCATAATGTTTGTCCAATCCGCAAAATGGTGACTTAAAAATAACACAATTTTTGCAAAAAAACTCCAAAAAAATTCAACAATTTACTAGATATCGATAAGTTATTTTAACTTATGAAAAAAGTTTGAATTTATTTAATGCATAATTTTGGGTCATTGTTTTGCGGACTGGACAAACATTAGGACGGAGGGAGTATAAAATCATAAAACTATCTAATTAACTATAAAAAAGAAAAAAATAGAATTAACTTGTTCTTATTTAACATAAATTTTTAAACCAAAAGAATACAGAAATTTATATATTAGTCCATGGCTGTACTTTTTTTTTTTTGGTTACAAAAGGAAGGCCTAAGCTCTAAACACCAAAGGCACCACTAGAGACAGATCTTAATCTACCAATGCCATCAACATCGTTCTACAAATGCTCTAGGACCTCCAAAAGAGCTTGCTCGTGGATTAAACTATAAGGTCTATTTATGAAGAAATTGTAAGATTTAGGAACCAAGTCTATAGTATACAATACTTTGAGGGATCTAATTTCTAAAAAAGTAATTAAGGAGGAGGTTGCTGTTTAAGTTTTCACCGTCAAAGACTTTTCTGCCTTACCTCTTAGGTAAGGACATCACGGGATGGTGTTGTGCAGGGGTACACATACCATTCGAGTCGTCTGTTTGACAATCCAATGATCTAGATCTCATCTTCACTGTGTAGCATTTGAGTATTTTCTTGCCGAGATGAGGAGATGAATTTTGGACCATTAAATTGCTAAACGGACGACTTGAAAGTGCACAACCTGGTATTGTGCACACCCTACACAGCACCATCCCGTTTCAAGTCATACACACTTCATTTCCATAGCATCACTGGTGTGATGTCATCAACTTCATTGCATTTATCATTAGGAATATCATCTAGAACAGCTAGCTTCGTTTATCTTTTGTATGATTTCAGTCCCTTTCTTTTTAACCACGTATTTTTGTCGGAAAGTCTATCCATGTGAATCACTCCACAACATACCAAACGAGTAGACATCATAATTGAAGATGACACTACTACAATAATAGATATGCGTCACACTAAGGAGATTCACAAAGATCACGGTTTCAGTGAAAGCGTGATAAAAAGTGGTGCTTAAATTTTTTTATCTCAGTTTAAGTCCAAAACTGAGATAAAAAGTGGGTTTTAGCGTAAAATAAAAGATCTCGCTCTTGCGGTGAGATAAAAGAAAAACAACCTCACCCTTGCGGAGTGATAAAAGATTTTAAGGCAGAAAAAAATGAGATAAAAGATCTCGCTCTTGTGGCGAGATAAAAGAGAAAAGACCTCACCCTTGTAGCGTGATAAAAAAGAGAAAAGATCTCACCCTTGTAGTGTGATAAAAGATTTTAGGGCGGAAAAAAATGAGATAAAAGATCTCGCTCTTGTGAAGAGATAAAAAAGAAATAACATCACCCTTGTAGGGTGATAAAAAAACTTTAGAGCGGAAAAAAATAAGATAAATGATCTCACTCTTGCGGCGAGATAAAATGCCCACCTATTTAGGCACCCAGTCTAAATTTTCACGTGGGCAGGCTGGTACTCATTTAAGCAGACTTTGAAAAGTTATGTGAGAAAATCAATGTCATTTAAGAACTTTGAAAAGTTCTTTTCTTTCTTTTTTACAAAAGGTAAGAAGATAAGCTCTTATTACACTCATTCCAAAAAATCTCTACGTTTCATCTTCATCTTCATGCCAAAAAGATCGAGAGAGAAAAAGAAGGCAAATCCCACAACTGGGTTCCACCAATGCCCAATTGTTTCTTCGACGATGGACGGACTATTCCACTAGTGCCCGATTTTCACATGGGTGAGCCGTGATCTTTATGGTTTATTTTAGTAGTGAAATTTAGTTATTCAGATGTCTTCCAAGTAAATGTTTGACACATTAGGTAAAAAATCAATTATATTATTATGGTTTCGCCTTATCTGAAAAGGATTAAATTCCAATTGAGAAGCCACCATTGAAATTGAAATTCAATATAGACACAAAATCCATGTGAAATGATTAGTTTATAAAAAAAAAAAAATCTAAAGTTTGTCCATAATGTTACAATCTGCAAGTTGTGATAATTTTTATAAAAATAGAAAGCTCACACTATAACAAAAAATACTATTGTCAACTAAATTTACTAGCTAAAACTAAATTTTTCACCTCAAGAAAATCTTTTGGTGACAAGAACTAATTTTGATTGGCAAAAAATCTATTGTCATATTTTTAAAATTTTTTAAACAATGTATATATATGTACTTTTCTATATTTTAATATCATGTTAATTGCATTCCAAAAAATTCAGTAAATTTTAAGAGAATTTTTTTTTCTCACTTTAGGAAGTAAGTATAAATATTTTTGTTTTTCTAATCTAACAGAAGTTCTTGGCTAGCTTAATGGTAAAGGCTTGGGAAATCAACTAAGGGTGCGTGGGTTCGAAACTTAGTAATGACAAGAAAAGATGGTCTAGTAGATACAAAGAAAAGATCACACGCAACGGTTTTCCATCTCAGTTTATGGTGGTGTGATCATTTTGAACTTTCTATCACGGTTATAGACCGTGATCTAAAGTAACATACAATCACACCCAGAAAAGAGAAATGATCACGCTCAAGAGAAACAATCACGGCTTATAACCGTGATAAAAGAGAAATGATCACGCCTTTTGGCCGTAATTGTTTCTCTCTTTCAATCACGGTTTATAACCGTGATAAAAGAGAGTGATTTACAATCACACTCAAATCCATCACGGTAGCAAGAGCGTGATGAAAAACTTACAATCACGGTCAATAACTGTGATCTTTATGGTTTATTGTAGTAGTGTGACCATTCACTACTACAATAATCGTTAAAGATGACTGTTTAAAAGTGTCATTAAACGTGAAAGATGACAGTTTTGAAACTGTCATCTATGGAGCTGTCATTAAAAGTCTAGATTTGTTATGACAGTAAAAAACTGTCATTAAACATAAAAGATGACAGTTTAAACCTGTCATCTTTGTGATAAAAGATGATAGTCTTAATTTGTCATCTTTAATCGCAAAGATGACGGATTTAAACTGTCATCTTATCTGTTCTCCATTCAAGAAAAAGAAAACCAATTCTCTTTCGAATGCGTGGCCGTCCACGTGGCACCCACGTCCTCTCGCATGGCCGCCCAGTGGCACTTGTGTGTCGCCTACTTAGCACTTGTGAGGCCTGCAAATATTTGCTTGCCCCAGGACTTGAACTCAAGAACTTCAGTTCCTCGCGCGCGTGTTACCATCTGAGCTGGCACGCTTATTGTTAACAAAAGACAAACAAAAACATGTATAGTATATTTTCGAAAATTTTAAGATGAGTACTTTTAATGTCAGTTTTGGATGAAACTGTCATCGTAGACATTGAAAGTATGAGATGACAGTTTTAAACTATCATCTTATATGTTTTTATGACACTTTCTGACTGTCATCTTTTATGATCAACTGCAATGTCAGTTCTAACTAAAACTGTCATTAAAAGGGCTTAGTTTCAATGTCGCTTTTAAGGAAAACTGTCATTAAAAGGTTTCCCATATGGGCTTCCGGAAGCGCATGTTTTAATGTCAGTTTTAAGCAAAAACTGACATTAAAGAAAAAGATAATAATGTCACTTTTATTCTAAACCGTCATCTTATATCGCAAAGATGACAGTTTGTAAGATGGACTGTCATCAAAAGTCTACCATCATATTTTTTATGACAGTTTTACAAAAACTGTCATTGTTTCAATTTTTTGAGTGTCATCTTTTAAGGTTTTTGTAGTAGTGATTCGTACCTTACTATATATGGTCAGCAATTGCCAATGACACTTAACTATCTAAGTCCTTAGAGTTGTGCCATCAATTGGATTGTAGTCAGTACATACGGAACATTTTCCCCGACTTTAACTGTCACCCGTCAGTGAACCATGCAGGCGATTTGTCTTCTAAAATTAGTCGCGGTGTGTTCAATCTGTCTTGGACATGCGAGTCAGCCGGGAAAAAAAAAATGTCCAATTCGACTGGTATAGCAATCCTGTATGATAGCATGTCAATATCCATCTCCTACATTACCTTGTTGCTTGATCGATTCCTAGACCTAAAATAATGGGTTACCTCAAGCGTAGGACTGAGACCGATATAGCACAATACCCAGTAAGACCGGAATCTAATCCACTAAGGACGGTTAAGTGTGTGCTGTGAAACCTCTGGTTGTAATATTAAAATTAGCTCCTAGATAGCCACCCATTGTCTTTTAGTTGATTAATTAACTAATACTAACAGATAACTTGCTCAAATGATTAAAAGGTGTAACGACTTTAATTTTCAATAAATAAAAATTTCGTTATATATTGGAATTTTATTTTTAATTACTTGAATTTGCTTTTAAAATTCCTTTTTAAGTTTAATAATCCGTCATAATTAGATTTGAGACTTATAAAATTATATTTCTCTGCACTGAACAATCTAGTTATTTTCTAAGGACACGTGTGCTTATAGAAGCACTTGGATAATTTCCTAATAAATGTAATAAAGCCCTAAAATTATATTTCTTGGCTAGAAATCCTATTTGAAAAGTAGAATTAGATTCCAACTAAATTGGTTAACCAAACCAATTGGATTCCAAGTTTAGTTAGACTTCCCTAGCCATTTTTCAACCTTATGACCCTTATGAATCCTCCTAATTCCTAAGTGAATCATTTGACCCACCCTTGAACATTGTGAACCTTTCCAACCCTAGACTAGAAAATCATTATATCTTCCAAGTGTTTTTTTTTTCCTCTTTACCCTTGGGTCAATTATTACTAGGGAAAATTTTACCACTTGGGTAATAGAAGTAAGTCACGCACAAAAATCACGTCACTAGAATTTTTTTTTTTTTTGTACTTATATACCTCATAAATTATTTTAAGCATGCCATCTTAGATTTCTTCTACCAACTCAAGTTATATATATAGGTACCTTGTACTAGTTAGAGATGGAGAGATATGGGAGAGATTTGGAGAGTACCTTGACATGATCTTCTTACATCCTTACAACCCATTCCTATGTACTTCTCCAAGTCAACTCTACCCACTATTGTCGTTATATATATACTTACTAAACCAAATCTTGAACCATCCCTTCTTTCTTCCATCAAATCTTCCTAAAACCTAAACCAAAGTACAAAAATCTAGTCTTTCATGCCTAGATATTGATAGTTACTTGCACTTTACCCTTCTACTTACCACCATGCCATGCCTTGAAGTGACAAAGCAAGAAAAAAATTCAAAGATAGGAGAGAGAGATTTCGGGTGAGGGGGAGAGACAAAGAGAGAGAACCCTTGGCCTATAAATAGCAAGCTCACTTCACGCCATTCTCACACCTTCACTCCTTTACCCTCACTTCTCTCTAGGATTTCTAAGCTTTCTTAGTTCCGAAGTTCAAGTTTCTTTAAGTTTCTTCAAGTTCTTGAGAGCTACCACCAAACCACACCCAAAACCACCCTAGATCTTTAAAGTAGCCTAGTTTAGCTAGCAAAGTTGTTTCTAGGAAGAAAAAATCCACTTCTCTTCCTTTCGAAGCACTTCGAGCAGTTACGCCACCGATTCGTAAAACCGATGACCGATTCTGAAAACCAACTAACCGCCTAGAAGACTGGTAGATTGTCCTTACTCTCTACTCTAAAAGTATACTTAGGATATTCCTAACTACTTCCTTTAAGTGTATAAAGTTGTATATGTGGGCACACGCCCCGAAAATCGCCCGATTTTTGGTTTCGATGAATATTGTTTGGGGGGCGGCCCTTTTAGAAAAATTAGCGTGGCGAAACGCTTCGATTCAGAGTCGCCACTCGGGTTTTAGCGGAAGAACACCCAAGGAACCGAACTCAAGAACGTTTGCTACGTTTTGCTTTGATTTGAAAAAGGTTTGACTTGATTTGAAAAGGCGTAGACTGGTCCGTCGTCACCTTCGATATCTGAGGTTCGGGAGCCAGGTTACGAGAGGGGAAGGGTTTTATGGTACCCCTCTCGCCCAATCCGGAGATCGGTCTCTACTCGGGCATTTCATTAAAACATTTGCATTTTTCTCTCATTTGATCATTTTTGGCCAGTTATGGCGGGGGAACAGTTAATAGGGATTAAAACTGTAACATGTTGCAGTTTGTATGACAAAAATGTTTATGGATGCTAGTTTGCTTGCTTGAATTGAATTAAATGTAAGAACATAGATTGAGAACAAGCATTGCCAGAAGTTCAACGGGATGATGTACGCTACCCGTCGGGCGCGTGAGCAGGCGACATGCTGGCACGCCATGGCCAGGCCACTGCACGCCAGCACACCCTGCGCACGCCACCTTCAGACTGGCGTACACTACCACACTGATTTCTTACAGCTCCTGCTCTCAATCCTCTGGGCTCTGGAAAGGACCAGTGCACACCCAGGGCAAACCACGCAGTTCATAATATGGATTATGTATATGTACAGGCATAAGGAATGGCCAGTAGCCAGGAAATAGCAAAGCAAAACCCCATAAACAGAGTGGGGGAACAAAAGGGCCAGGATTGAACTGTGATGTAAGGGCCAGGCACTGGTCTGTATCAAACATGCCGTACGCCACCCTGTGGGAGTCGTACGCCAGGTCTGCATGTGAACCAGTGTTTGGCTTTACATCATCTGGGTTCTGGAACATGACCAGACATACCCCAGTGGCCTTGAGAATAAAAATGGATACAAGTATTGAAAACTACATTTGAACAGTTCTAAAATACAGAAAGCAATAGACTGGTTATTAGCATGCTAGAAGGTGATGACATAAAGGAAATGAGCAATAAATGAGCCCTTCATGATCCTCACTCCAGCTGTGCACATACAGCCAAAGGTGGCGTACGGCAAAGAGGAGCTGGCGTGCGCCATGGCTTGGCTCCTACGACTGATTTATTTTACCAGAAAGGGGCCTGGACTAGTATCAGTTACTAGCCAGAACCTTTGTGGTTCCCCTCAGGGGTTGAAAACAGAACGCAGCACAAAGGTGGTATACCTTTGGTGCAAGAGAGAAAGGATGGTGATGAGCTTTTGTTGAAGATGGAGGCTGTATAACCACTGATCAGTGGAGATGGGGGGTGTGAAACTTCTCTATCTCTCACTCTTACAATAGGAGAGCAAGAACAAGAGAGAAGAGAGGGAATGGACTTAGAGAGTAATGTGGTTAACCCCTTGCAAATGAATGCAGGGGGGGTATTTATGGTGGAGAGAGGGGCTGAAACCAGGGCTAATCAGCTGGGGTTGGGGTGGTTAGGGCTGGTTAGGGTTGAGTGAGGAGCTTCCCATGCATTAAATGCATGGGACTAGGTGTAGGAGAGAGTGGGGGACGAGCCAGTCGAATATAATCATCAGGGGCACTGTTCCCTGTACTTTGGAGCCGCAAAAGTCTCGGTCGCGTGTTGTAAAAGCGATGATTTGACTGGTCTTGACCCTCCGTACGCCACCTATGACCTGCCGTGCGCCAGGTCAAATCAGTCAACGGTCGATGACCGACACGTGGCAAATACCTGGCGCACGCCAAGGAGGAGGTGGCGTAAGCAAGGTATGGTTTTGCTGAGGCTCATTTGGCTCGGGATTTGAGAGGTTTGAAGAGGCTTGAAACGGTTTGAAAGAGGAGGATCCAACGCTCAAAGCTCAAATCCTTCCATTGACTCTGAACTGTTCTCGACCGTTTATCATCATCGGGTCAACAAAGAAAGTAAAAGGACTAATCCGGACAGTCCAGAATGGGGTGTCTACAGTATAATGCTTATAATGTTTGAAATGCATGAAAGATAGTAAATTCATTTTGCTAAAGGATGTATAAACATGTGGAATAAACTGCTTTTACTCTAATAAACATGTGTTGTTTTGAAATTCCTTCAAAGGAGAAAAGAACGGATTTTGAAAGATAAACGCTTGATTAGAAGTATTCGTATTTTGATCTTGTGATGGTTATGAGCATGCATACATGATTTGTTTGCATTACTTGTTGTGTGATAAAGCATAAGTGGTTCTCACTCCAAAGGTGTCCATACATGTGGTGTTATGCTTTAAGTGGTGATTTGAGCATGATTAGTAATATAGAATTGGATGATCTTACTAGTTTAGTTTCAAGATTTCAATGAATGATTTTACAATTATGTACGTGATAAGTCCTACCGCAGAGTTTATGCATGAAAACGAGATATGAAAATTGAGAAAGTTAGAAACATGATACTTCAGGTGTGATTAATGAAAAGGCTCGTTTTGAAAAGGAAAAATGTTTTGAAAACCGCAATGTGGCCGGACGTGGTAGCCCATTATGTGGTGTGTGTGTTTGTGTGCCCACTACAACAAAAAAACACATTCAGTGACATGTAAAAATGTCACCAAAAGTCCAAATTTTGTCACCAAAAACACATCCGGGAACCCAGTGCGGTGGAACCATTGTGAGGATACTCGAGAAAACGGCGCAGCAGAACCGAGGTTGGGTGGGTAGTGTAGACACCCCATTCTGGACTGTCCAAATTGGTTCATGTACGGTCCTTTGTTTCCCCAATGATGAATGAGGTCAAGGGCGTCCCAAAGATGTTGATCTGTTTGAGTTTTGAGCGTTCCCAGCCTCATTCTTTCAACTCCAATTCAAACCCTTCAAGCTAGAACCAAATGGCCCCAGCAAAAACCAACTTGCTCATGCCAGTATTGTGTTGGCATGCACTGGTGAACTGCCACATGTCGGTCATCGACCGTTGACTCAGTTATCACTCACGCACGCAAGTACAATGGTGGCGCACGCCATTCAAAGCCAGTCAAATGATCACTTTTCTGTCACGTGCTCGAGACTTTGTGACCACCCCAGTACAGTGAACAGCCCCCTGATGATTGTTTTCTGCAGGGACGTCCCCCTCTCTCTCCTACACACCCCATCACCTTGTCCCATGCATTTAATGCATGGGAGGCTTCCTCTCCTAACCTAACCAACCCTTAACCCCAGCTGACTGCTCTCCCTCAGTCCACTCTTGTGCTATAAATACCCCCACTTGCATTCATCTGCAAGGGGCTAACCACATTAAAGAGTTCAAGCCTACTCTTCTCTTATTAGCTCCCTCTCTCTCTCTCTCTCTCTCTCTCTCTCTCTCATCCATTCCATTGAAGGAGAGAAAGCAAAAAGGTCACTCCCACATAACTCACACTGCTATTCACTCACACACCCTTCATCCATCCATCAAGCTCAAAAGCTCAAATCACTTCTCAACTTCAAAACTAAAGGTATACCACCTTTGTGTGGCTTTCTGTCCTAACCCCTGAGGGGAACCAGTGAGGTCCAGGCTAGTACTCAATACTAGTCTTGGCCTTAAACTGGTAAAATAATAAGATTGTGTGAAAAGGACAATGGCGCATGCCAGTGACAAGGGTCCATACACCAGTCATGGCAGTACGTGCACCATTGGCTTGGGGATCATTGACCATTTGATTTCCTGCCTCCCTTCTTACTTTGACACCATACTACATGCTGATAACCAGTTTACTGCTTTCTATACTCAAGAACTGCTTAGCTATAGCTTTCAATACTTGCTTCTATTTGCTTTAGAAGGCCTCTAGGTTCTTTCTGGTCATGTTCCAAAGCCCAGAAAATGTAAAGCCAAGCACTGGACAAGAGGTAAAACTGGCGTACGGTCTCTCACGATTGGCATACGGCAATGACACTAAGGTCCAGTGGCTGGCCCTTGCATCGTAGCTCAATCTGGGCCTCTTGCTATTTCCCCACTCTGTTTATGGGGTTTCTTGTCTATTTTCATGGCTTCAAGCCATTTCATCTGTCTGCAATCTGTATATATATGTTGTTATTAAACTGTGTGTTTCGTCCTGGGCATGCACTGGTCCATTCCAGAGCCCAGAGATTTAAGAGATAAGAGCTGTAGGTTTAGACCTACCGGCGCACGCCAGTCTAGTAGTGGAGTACGCAGGTCATCTCTGTATGTAGTGGCCTGGCCAATGCATACAGTTTTTCCCCTGCGTGCATCACACCGGATCAGTGCGTTCCAATTTGTTTAAAGCACCCACAGGTCCTTGTTCTCAATCTATATTCATTGTTTTCAATCAAACATCCATAACATTTTTCACATAACTGCAACTTGTTACAGTTTTAATCCCCTTTTAACTGCTCCCCCCGTCCCCCCCTTCCCCTTATCTGGCTAAAAAATGATTAATGAGAGAAAAATGCAAATATTTTACAAAATGCCTGGGTAGAAACCGATCTCTCTTAACCTGGCTCCCGAACCTCAGATATCAAAGGTGACGACGGACCAGTCTATGCCTTTTCAAAATTAAACAACGTGGCAAAACGTTTCAAGTTCAGTTCCTTGGGTGTTTCACCGTTAAAACCCGAGTGGCGACTCTGAATCGAAGCGTTTCGCCGCGCTTTTCAAAAGAGTGCCGCACCCAAATGTTTCATAATAAAAATTTTCAGGGGCGTGTGCCTACAGTGGCGACTCTGCTAGTGACTCATTGCATTGATTAATATTTGGAAAGTAATACATAAATGTGGGCAATGCGAATTGCCCCGACTCTTTCTCTCTCCTCCGAGGGGAAGGGATTCCGTTCCCCACCCTTTTGAGAAAGGAGAGATGCTGCCGGTTCGCGTGAGCGCTTTTTGAAAGCTGGACGTCAAGCGCTCGCGGAAAATACAGAGTCGCCACTTGGGTTTGAAGGTCCGATACCCAAGGAACCGTATTTCGAAGCACTTGCCGCGCCGTTTGATTTGAAAAAGTTTAAGGAACCAGTCCGTCATAACCATATCTGGGTTCGGGAGCCAGGTTACGAGAGGGGAAGGGTTTTATGGCACCCCTCTCGCCCAATCCGGAGATCGGTCTCTACTTAGGCATTTGTGAAAATGTTTATTTCGCGATTCTGTTTAATTAATCATTTTTTTAGCCAATTAGGGCGGGGGAACAGTTAATCGGGGATTTAAAACTGTAACACGTTTGCAAGGTGTGGTAGATAGCATGCATGGATGAAATAAATGAGATAAAACTGAGAACTGCTTTCTGGATGCCAAAACAGTGCGGGGTATGAATTTATCACGAACAGTGACCAACTTGCATGCAGAAAATGGGAACATGCAAGTCACACCATCGCGCGACACACCCATACCCTCGCGCGAGTGTCAACATCCTTTTACAGATTCAATTTTATCTCCTTCTGGGCTCTGGAAGGACCAGTGCACACCCAGGACAAACCAAGAAGTTTATGTATACTGGAAGTAACTACTTATTACAATCTGACTGAGTAAGAATAACACACAACCCTTAAACAGTGAGGGTGATAAAAACAGAGACCAAAGGCCTAGCTGCCTATACAAGGGCAATCACTGGAAATGATTAAACCATCGCGCGATGGAGTCACATCATCGCGCGATTGTTCTGACTGGACATCCAGGAATTGCTTTGCATGCCTGGGCTCTGAGACATATTCAGAAGCTACCCAGGGGCATTCCAACATGAACAAGGAAAGCAAAATATACTAATCTACTGATTTTAACATGCAAGACAGTGAGATATATCAAATATGATTAAACATGGAAATACGAGATCATATAAATTGGATCAGAACAAGAGACCCATCCCCACGAGAACCATATCACACGAGCTAGAAGCGTCGCGCGATTATGTGGGTTCATCGCGCGTGGGTTCTCATGTTCACAGCATCTTGTAAATTTGCTGGCTTTGGGGTCAGAAGCTGATATTGATTACCAGTCCTGACCCTGTCAGCCCCCCTCAGGGATCAAGACAGTAAAGGCTGAAAGTTATACCTTTGCTTGAGAATGGTTTGAGTGAGGTGGTATGCCTTTGACAAGGGAGAAAGTGATAGTAGTTTTTGATTGAGAGGGAAGATCAAGATTGTGACTCTTGTTCTTTCCTTTGGGATTTTTTTGGTAACCCTTTGAAAGAGATCAATGGGGGGTTATTTATAGGGAAAGAAGGAGTTTGTTGGTGGCAAACATGGCTAGGCAGCCAGCCAACAATGCTGGCAGCAATCCCTTGGTAGAGGAGTGGGGTTTAAGTTGATGGGAGAGTGGGGGTTTAGGTGGTGCAAGGATGGCCGAGCAAACGCCATTCAGTTGATGGAACGGGGTCACATGGCCCTGCAGGCGCTTCATCATCACAAAATCCAGCTGGATATGACAGGTGTCGACCATCGCGCGATGGAGTGGAACCGTCGCGCGAGGGTTCTAACTTCCCCGCGATGGTCAATCAGTCAAAGTTTGACTTTGACCACCACCTGGCAAGTGAAGCATCGCGCGAGTGTCTCAGTGAATCGCGCGACGGTCAAACCCATAGTCAAAGCTGGGCTTAACGGTTCTGGGGTTAAGGAAAGGGTTCCACATTGACCAAACTCAAACCATTTCAATCAAAACTGTTCTTGACCTGATTCATCATCGGGGGAACAAGAAACTGAAAAGAAACAAACTGAAGATAGACAAAATGATTGAGAAATCAGATTGGGGTGTCTACAGTAGTCCCTCTTTGACGGCACGCGGAGCACCATTAGTCGGTACGGGTAACGTCAAAGATTTCTAGACACCCATCTAACTCACCCAAAGGTCAATTAATCGAAAAGCGCAAGACAGTATACACAAATACCGTGCACCAAGGGATTTGGACGGATGGATCGTCGCTGATTGTAAAATGGACGGATGGATCGTTGCTGATTGTAAATTGGACGGTTGGATCGTCGCTGAGGATATAATGGACGGATGGATCGTTGCTGATTGTAAAATGGACGGATGGATCGTCGCTGATTGTAAAATGGACGGATGGATCGTCGCTGATTGTAAAATGGACGGATGGATCGTCGCTGAGGATATAATGGACGGATGGATCGTCGCTGAGGAAAATGGACGGATGGATCGTCGCTGATTGTAAAATGGACGGATGGATCGTCACTGATTGTAAAATGGACGGATGGATCGTCGCTGAGGATATAATGGACGGATGGATCGTCGCTGAGGATATAATGGAAAATGGATGGTTGGATCGTCGCTGATTGTAAATAAAGCATTTTTGATCCAGAATATCTTGTAAAGATCCAATATCACTTGCGAGCTCTAAGAAAAGCTTTGGGGGTCTCAAATATGATGACGGGCCGAACCAGGGATCAACTTTGGTCAACGGCCCAGACGGACCGTCGCGCGAGAGAGCCACACCATCGCGCGATGGTTCTTTATTAGGGCCTGAATCTGAAACGGGCCCAGACCCGGCCCGTGACTGCTGGCGTCCTTTTGATCGACGGGGACGTCTTGAAACCGCTCACAGCAGTTTCAAAACTCCCCAAACTCTATTCTCTCTCAAACTTCCAACTCCAAACCCTTGCTTTGCTTTGATTTCCTGCCAAAACCGAGAAACCCAAGCGCATTCACTCATCCATGGCAGACCACGGCAATGGTGGCAGCGGAGGAGGAGTTGTTGATCGTCCGGAGGACGAGGGGGGACCCATGGTGGTCGAATTGGGCGATCAGCCGTTGGCGGAGGCCGTTCCAAACGTCGGTGCAGAGGCGGCGGGCGGCGGCGATGGAGAACAGGGCCATGCACAAGCGGTCGAAGAAGATGGGGAGCATCGCGCGACGGAGTCAGATCGTCGCGCGATGGAGGGGGTCGGACCAGTGCAGTCACAGATCGAACAACTGGACCCAAGCACGGCCGTGAGTGGTTCAGTAGGGGCCGGCGGTGGTTCTGGTGGCACAGGCAGTGGTGGTGCCGATGGTGATGGTGCTGGGCCGAGCGAGCATCCGCCGAGAGATCCGGCTAAAGGCAAGGATGTGGCGATCGAGAGCGAGCAAGCCACGGAGGTTCCATTCGCGTATAGAGAGGAGGATGTGCTTTTCCGTCCAGCGGCGACATCATCGGGTCATAGGCCGATCACAAAGCAAGATGTTGCCGAGCTTTTGAGTGACGCGCAGCTTGCGCGGCTTTTGGAGGACAACCCCGAGATAGGGGCTGCCGTTTTAGAGGCCCGAGAGGAGAGAGGGCGGGAGATTGCCGCTTCCGAGGCCGCGGCGAGGGCCGAGAGAGAGAGGGCTGCAGAGGAGGAGCTGTTGAGGGACGCTGAGGCCGAGGAGAGAGCCGGCATCAGAGTGGGGGGTCCTAGGGTGACAGCAGTGTCGGAGGCGGAGAGCTTGACTCGAGCTCCGTTTTCAGTAGAGGGATACAGGGCACCGGTACCACATTTGTTCGTGCCGTTGGGTTTCACAGCATATCGGCCACGACAGGCGGATTATGACCCTGAGTTGGTCTTGAGAGACCCTGATACTCACATCTCGCGCAGCTGGTCTGAGGTAACTTTCTAATAGATGCTCATTCCTTTGTTTAGATACAATTCAAATGTTCTTGAAAGTTTGTAGAGTAACAGCAACAGCAAACCCCTGAATAGAATTTGAATAGCGATACTATAACTCCATGTTTGAACATCGTGCATGAGATATAATAACTTGAACCAACCATCTGTAGGCAGGCTGCAATACCATAGCTTCATGTTTGAACATCGTGCATGAGATATAATAACTTGAACCAACCATCTGTAGGCAGGCTGCAATACCATAGCTTCATGTTTGAACATCGTGCATGAGGTATAATAACTTGAACCAACCATCTGTAGGCAGGCTGCAATACCATAGCTTCATGTTTGAACATCGTGCATGAGATATAATAACTTGAACCAACCATCTGTAGGCAGGCTGCATTGATTACTTGGAACTTGAAAATGAAAGCATTGCATGCTGACATGTCTTTTTGTTGTTTGTATCCAATGCAGGAGAAGGCGCGGCCCAGAGATATCCGCGGTTCGGAGGTGCATGCAGTTCTTTAGCGCTGTACCAGGGTTTGCCAGAGAGCGTGAGACAGTTGGTGGACGCGGCAGGCTTCAGAGAGTTCATTGAGACACTCACTCCGGCTAGGAATGACCATGCTGTCTTGGTTGCGCTTGCAGAGCGGTGGTGGGATACCACAAATACCTTCCACCTACCGGTTGGGGAGATGACGGTGATGCCCACGGACTTTGCGGCGATCACGGGCCTGAGAGTTGGAGGAGAGCCCATCCCGTTTGATTCGGGCATTGAGAGAGATGAGGCAGCCTTGGAGTGGTTTCTGGGCGAGGTGCCCAAAATTGAGGAGGGGATGGCGAGGTACGGGCAATTCACCCGATACCTGAAGAAGAAGGTGACAACTGAGCAGGAGGCGGAGCAGATGGCCCGGGCGTACTTGCTGTACCTTTTTGGTGCTACCCTGTATCCAAATAGGCGTAGCAAGGTTCACTTGTCCTACTTGCCAGCGTTAAGGGACCTGAGGACGGCCTCGCGCTTTGACTGGGGTGGAGCAGCACTAGGCGCGGCCTATGGCTTCTTTGGAGACTCGTCGAGGACGGAGGTGAGCACTGCGGGGTACTGGCGGATTTGGGAGGTATGATTCTGCATACTTTGATATTCGCACTTGTATTCATTTTGATAGCATAATCTGTTCAATAGCGTCTTTGCATGCATTATCGAATTTAATCCATTGACAATCATGCAGCTCTGGGCTTACGAGGTGTTGAATATGTGCCGTCCGGTGACAAAGAGCCTGGACTTGGGGATGCTCCCACGTGCACACATTTGGAGCAAGAAGAACATGGGGGAGAAGAGAGGCAGAGGAGATCTGAACGGCTTCCGGGTATATCTTGACGAGCTTCGCCCCTCACAGGTATAACATCATATTTTGTAGAAATAATCAAAGTGCATGCCCCTTTTTATTGCTTCAATGCTGTCGCTGACCGATACTTGCATTGTTTGCTTTTACAGGTTGAGTGGGACCCTTGGAGGGGGACAGAGCCCGAGCCCGAGTACTTGGCTCGTAGTAGGGCTGTCACGGCGAGCAGAGTGCTACTGGAGTCGGCCTTTGGCTGGCAGTGGTACTTGGGTGACCGAGTGACACGCCAGTCACTTGGCTATGCGAGGTTTCAGGTGCCCGGACCGCTTCCACCACGGGCCTCACACACAGGAGAGTACACCTTGGCTGAGTTGGAGGTCTTCACACGGCCTGATACTGACTTGACACGCCACTTGCGTCCTGATATGGACTATGCAGTCTATCAGAGGGAGCGCTTGGCGGGGCCACTGGGAGTACGAGAGTTTAGAGAGGTTCGAGGCCAGGCCCGTGGGGCTGCTGAGGCGAGGAGGGCCGTTTCAGGGAGGCCAGGTAGCAGTGAGAGTCGCTCGAGGCGAGGTCCGAGTGGACCAGTGAGAGGCGGGCCTCCAGAGTTGACATGGCAGATAGCTGTGGTGGATTCTCAGGGCAATCCAGCTGAGTTGCACCTTACCCCGGCCAGAGTTGAGCCAGCGCCTGTTACTGTGCCCGTAAGATACTGTTGCATTCATTACTGTATTCTGATAAAGTTTGAACTGCCATTCAATTGCTCATATTCGACTCCTTTTTGCAGGTACCCAATGAGTGGGTGAATGAAGCTGTCCGGCGCATGCTTGCGTTGGAGAATGTGATCAGAAGGGCGGCGAGTGGCCTACCGTTGGACTTGCGCTACCCTCAGCCAGCAGCTCGGAGATCTCAGGTACATCCTTTTAGAAAATGATAGATTCCTGCTTTCGATATATGTCTGTATGCGATACATTCCTGCATTCGATACATTCCTTTGCTTTGATTGCTTCTTGATTTTGCTTAAACACACCTGCTTTTAGAAGACGAAACATGCAAACATATGCTAATATATACAATGTTTATAATGCAGGCACAGGGACAGGCGGCTCCTAGGAGAAAGAGCGCAAGAGAGCCTCCACAGAAGAAGCTTGCTGCAAGGACTCCTGCTCCCACGCCTAGCACGAGGCCACAGGCACGGGGCCCACAGCCACCTGTTGGCAGCGAGGAGGCAGCCCGAAAGGCTGTGGCGCAGGCCGAGGAGAGGTACCAGCTGAAGATGCGCCAGAGGCCTTCACAAGACGAGCCGGTCCGCAAGAAGCGGCTGATCCTGCCTGAGGTCTCCGAGGAGGAGGACGAAGAGGAGGAAGAAGAGGAAGAAGAGGGAGATGAAGCGTCAGACAGCAGTGGGTCTGACGACTCAGCAGAGGATCCAGGCTACAGGGTGGACCTCACAGAGAGAGACGACGAGGATGACGACGGAGAGGGCGACTGGTTTGGGGATGACTGAGGGCTGCTGAGGAGCCTTTTCCCACTTTTGCACCTTTTTTTTGCTTTTGGGCCTGCGTGCCCGCATAGATAGATGGAAGGCCAGAGCGCCTTGGTCGATACTTTGATAGACGTTTTGGAGGCCTGCGTGCCTTTTCGACTTGATGGGCGGATGTGCCCGAACTTGACATGATAGCTTTGGGTGGCCGAAGTGCCGTACATGCAGTAGTTTTCTTCATTTGGATGTGGATAGATCACAGTGTTAGCCATAAAATTTGCATTTTGCGGTTTATTTTACTTGTGCAATGGGTTAAAGTAGATAAATGCTTACCACTAATACCGTACTTGCATTGATAACGTACCAAGACTGTACACAGACACGGAGACGCGTACAAATGGGACTTAGCTCGAAAGAAAATGAGAAAATACCTTAGGACACAGCTAGGATACGGACAATATAATGGAATTTTGGACATTTGCCATCCAAAACTGAAGATATCTCAATCGGGATGAAACTGACACTAGGGTAGGGTCACATATGTGCAAAATGACCTATGAGAATAGATGGAATTCGAAAAATATGTCCAAAAATGCCAAAGAGCCACAGACACGTCGAAGGACACAAAGGGGACACGAGATAATAAACTAAGACTCTATTATGTCCCGGACTGAAACCGACACCTCCGTACAGTCACATTATGTCATTATGACCTGTACGGCATGAGAGAATGAGGGGAAACCCTTTGAAATGAGTTTTAACTCTCTAGAACGGCCTTTTGAACTTGAAATGAGCCACCAAGGGTCCGAAATCTTCGTTAAACGCAATTTTTCGAATCCGGCGCTTGGATACAGTCACACATGCTTATAATGACTTGCTGGAACCATAAAAATTGCAAGATAACCTTTGGAATCCAAAATGACCAAGTTGGGCAGTAGCTAGCTGGAAACTGTCAAATTGCAGGTTGAACCGTCGCGCGATGGACTGAAACAATCGCGCGATGGAGGGGTTTTGAACAGTCGCGCGATGGAGTGACATCATCGCGCGATGGTTTGGGCACTGCAGGCCACCTTTATTTGACCATCTCAGAAGTCCAGGGCGGTCAGGCTTTGTCATCACCTTTTTCAGAAGTTTTTTATGGGACGGTGCAGAGATGCCCTGGTTTCAGAAGAAAGGACAGTGCAGCAGAGGCTTTTGCTTTGAGAAGGGGAAATGCTTCACGCATTCAGGCTTATAAAGAGACTGTCGCTTCATTCAGTAGAAGCATCTTCCTGGTAATCTTCCCCAAAAATCAAGATGGCGAACAACCTCCCAGTGTTGATTAGCCCATGGCTTACTGCTTTTGTTGCTGGAGATTGGCTCTCATTCCGATCTCACGGGCTGGCCGCATTTCGTTTTCTCCGTGATGTAAGGGTTCGCCCTGAGCTCTTGATGGCGGCCTTGCAATTCTGGGATCCGGAGGTCCATGTGTTCAGGTTTGGGGTTAATGAGCTGTGCCCGACTGTGGAGGAATTCCAAGCGTACCTCCAAGGTGTTGCCTCGAGCGTGATTGTCGTGCCGCCTTACCGGAAGAACATACCAAAGCTCCTTCAAACCAGCCTTGACATTACTAGGGGAGCAGCCGAAAGTTTGCTAGTCGGAGGACAAATCAATATCATGCGCCTAATGGAATGGTACGGGCCAGAAGGGAATGTAGAGGACATGGCTTTGCAGGCCAGGCGTCGCTTCGCCTTAACAATCAGCGTGCTGGCTGCTTATTTACTGGTGTCTCCGAATGGGCAGGTGAATCCTATGCTGGTGAGCGTTGCTGCTCAAATGGGTTCCCGAAGGAATGTGGTGCCGCTTGTCTTGGCTGAAACACTCATGGGGTTGGACTTGGTTTGCACAGGTCAAACAAACGTTTTTGGCGGTAGTCCACTTCTGTTGCAGGTAAGTTCTCACTCAGCTCACCTTTTTCCGTTTTTCGCACATTCTGCTTTTACCTCGTCTCTCGGCTAAGGCTATGAGTTTCTCACTTGTTTTTCCACTCAAGTTTTATGTGGTTTCTGACTTGTTTTTCCGCTCTTGCAGCTTTGGTTGTCCGATAAGTTGGGATTGCTCACTGCGCCAGAAGCAAATTGGCCTCATCTGCCCGGCCGAATGCATCAGCGAGGCATGATTTACCCGGAGATGACTGTGCATCAGTGGTACACATTCATGAGAGAAATGTTGCCGAACGAGATTACTTGGAGGCATGAGGCCCTGAACATCCCGGATATGGCCTTGAATTCTGCAGGTTTTGAGAGGATGGTGATAGCTGGGCTGACTGCTTTCACATTCTACATTCCCGGCCGTATTCTCCGTCAGTTGGGAATAAGCCAAGGGCTTCACCGAGCTGGGATTGAGGACTTCCAAGTCCCTGCCTTTACCTTCCAGAATCTGAGAGGATATGAGCATAATTGGGGCCTGAGACAACTCGGAGGAGCTGACCCAGATTTCAGCACAGAGCTTATGCCCCGATATCGAGCATGCCTGAAAAGAGAGATTGCGAGCAGGCAAAATAATGACTGACTCTTTGGCAGACTCAAATGATCTAGAATAAACTGTGAGCCTGTTAAGGCCTCGAGCATTTTATTCTGTTTTTTTTTTTTTTTTTTTTATGCTTAACTGTTTGTGTAAGACTGCTCAGCCTGTGTAATAGAAGTTATAATTAAATAAAAGTGAAAGTCGGAGAGCTTTCCTCGCTTGTTTCAAGTGTTGAACCACAGCATTCCGTGAACATCGACCCAGACTCTGGTAATAGGGGACCGTGGATCAAGTTGATTGATTATGACCGAATCTCACGGAGAGATTGCCTACGTATCCCTTTTCAAGGAATCAGGTCAAAACGTAGTTCAGGCAAAGGTTCGCTCGAGTGTTTTAGCTCTCCTTTTACGCTCTAATTTTTGCCTAGAACCGCCCGTGCGGGTTTTCGGTCTAGCGAGCTGCTTGATTGATGCCTATTTATTTTTGCCTAAACCGCCTTCTCAGATTTTCGGTCTAGCAGGCTTGCTCTAATTTTTGCTTGGAACCGCCCACCCTTGTGGTTTTCGGTCCAACGAGCTTCTCTCAGGGATAGTAACGCTTGAGTTGATCCAGGTTGACCAGAGTGTTGAACTCGTTGCCATCAAGATCGATGAGCTGAGCTGCTCCCCCAGAAAGGATGGTCTGGTAAGCCAGCATGTAGTGTCTTAACTTCTTAGATGCCCAGACAAGGGCCCAGCACGTCTTTTCTAAAGCGGTATAGCGTTCCTCGGCTCCAACCATCTTCTTGCTCAGGTAGTAAATAGTTTTCTCTGTTCCCTTGTCCCCTTCTTGAGCTAGCAAACATCCCATGGACGTAGAACTCACAGATAAGTAGAGAATGAGAGGTTTTCCCCGTATAGGCGGCATGAGAACGGGCGGGTTCTGTAGATAGTCCTGGATCGAGACAAAAGCTGCTTGGCACTTTTCTGACCATACGAACGGGGTATTCTTCTTGAGTAGTCGAAACATCGGCTCGCAAGTTAAGGTTAACTTGGCGATGAATCTGCTGATGAACTGAACCTTCCCCAGAAAACTCCGCACCCCCTTTTCAGACTCAGGTGGCTTCATGTCACGTATTGCTTTGATTTTCGACGGATCGACTTCAATCCCACGGGAAGTGATCATGAAACCCAGCATTTTGCCTGCCGTGACTCCGAAGGTGCACTTCTGAGGATTAAGACGCATCCGGAACTTGCGGAACCTTTCGAAGAGTTTCCTTAGCACGTGGACATGCCCTTCCCGAGTTTTTGACTTGGCAATCATGTCATCAACGTAGACCTCAACCTCTTTGTGCATCATGTCATGCAAAATAGTCGTGGCAGCTCTTTGATAAGTCGGACCAGCATTCTTCAAACCAAACGGCATGACCAAATAGCAGTAAGTCCCCCACTCAGTGATGAAGGTTGTCTTCTCGCGGTCTTCAGGTGCCATGAGAATCTGATTGTAGCCCGAGAAACCGTCCATGAACGAGAGCAAAGCATGCCCTGCAGTATTATCCACCAGCACATCGATGTGTGGCAAGGGAAAATCGTCTTTGGGGCTTGCTTTGTTCAAGTCCCGGAAGTCAACACAGACACGAATCTGGCCATTTTTTTTAGGAACAGGGACAATGTTGGCCACCCAAGTGGGATACTGAGAGACTGCGAGGAAACCAGCGTCAATCTGCTTAGTGACTTCCTCCTTGATTTTCTGCACCCAATCTGGTCGCATCCGTCTGAGCTTCTGTTTCACTGGCTTAGCATCGGGCAACAGGGGGATTCGATGCTCCACTATCTCAGGATCGATACCGGGCATGTCTTGATGAGACCATGCAAAGATGTCGCTGAACTCAGTGAGGAGCTCTTTGAACTTACGATGCTCCTCCGGATCTAACGTGGAGCCCACTTGAACCATTCGAGGATCACTCTCATCTTTCAAGTTTATTAAGATTATCTCTTCTTTTAATGGCTGAGCATGCCTTTCGTCTTCCCTTTCAATGAAAGCACGGATTTCCTTGGGGATGTCCCCATCGAAATCTATCCCTTCATCGTCAGGGTCGACACAGTTTATATAGAGATCATTCAAGTAGTCAGAAGAGGAGTCCTTCATTTCATAAGACCCTGCAGGGTCGCCAAGTACAAGGGAGTCGAATTCGAAGTAAAAGCTATGACGTGGAGGGCCGAGAGGCACAAACTCCGACTCAGAGCTAGACTTAGACTCAAAAGACCTGACAGACTCAGTGTCGGACTCAGCTATGTCATCAATGCAAGTAAGGCGCGGCTTGAAAATGCAATTTTTAAGGCTACCCTTAGCTTCCACGATAAGAGAGGTGGGATCCTCGAGGGCGTCGGGCCCGAGCATGAACACTTCGGCTTCCTCGGCTTCTTTGGCCAAACCCACTTGAGAGAATTCTCGGAACAGCTGCTCCAAGCTTCCCTGATCGAAAGATCCCAGCCAGTCAGTCTTCGGCTTGGGTTGGCTAAGCTTCTTCTTGAATTCCGCGCTAGCTGGCTCTTCGTCACTGGAAGACCAAGTATCGTCCGCGAAGATCTCAAAACCAGGTAGCAGTTCCCCGGTGACCGAGTCGATAAAGGGCTCAGCTTGCCCACGATAGATATCATTCCCCTTTTCACGGATGAAGTAGCTGTTGGGATCACCATAGAGGGATCGAGGTTTTCCCGTGTGTTTCCTTCTTTTGGCATCATTGGCAGAGGAAGAGTATCCCAAACCAAAGCGGCCCTCACAGGAAGGAAACGCAGGGAATTCCGGAATCCCTTGTTGGTGAATTCCTAAGCCAAGGCCAGGTAGATAGGACATCCTTCTCATAATGTCCAGAGCGACAGAGCTTATGATGAAGTCCCCATCCACGTTGATGGCCATGACTGAGCCAGAAGTATCAAAAGAGAATCCCGCGAGATCGACGTCTTCGTTGTCGTGTGCGATACCCAAAACAGGTGTGCCGTCCTTCTCGAGCGGGCGAATGCCTGAATCCCCGCAGATAATCAAAGTCCCAGTGGGAAGTCCCAGCATGACTTTCTGATGAAGAGTGGATGGAACAGCCATGATGTCAGATCTGTGAAGCCATGGTCTTCCTAGCAAGAGATTGAACGAGGCTGGAATGTCGACCACATGGAACTCGACATCCATTTTGAATCCCTCTGCATCGAGAGTGAGCACGAGTGTGCCTTCGACCAGACGACGTGTGCTGTCGTATGCCTTAACAGCCATGCTGGAAGGTGCAAAGTCCTTCTTAGTTAGTCCCAAACGGTGAGCCACCCTCAAAGGGCAAACATTGATTGCCGAGCCGTTATCGATAGGAACGGTTGGAACCCAAAGTCCTCGGCACTTGACAGTGATATGCAAGGGTCGATTGTGGTCAACTCCTTCAAGCGGCAGATCCTTATCGGTGAAAACCACGGTATGCTTAGAGGCAGGTGGGAGGATAAGGGAAATCATCGCTTCAGGCGTGACGTCCGGACGGATCTCAAGACGAGAGAGAGTGTGGCAGAACTTCTGACGATGCTCCCGGGAGGAACAGATTAGTCCCCAGAGTGATATGGCAGCGGGAATCCGCTCCAATTGCTTTTGAATCATGTCGTCGCTTGGGGCATTAACTGGTACCTCAAATGGTACAGACCTTGAGAAAATAGGAGGTTCGTTCTTCCGGTTAGAAGAGTTGGACGAACTTCCCGCTTGCAGATTAGCAGGCTGAAAGACTCGCCCACTTCTTGTAACATTAAGAACGTTCTCTAAAGAGGGTACCATTTGAGGGTCTTGACTATCGTCCCACAGATCAACAGGGACTTCTCCCAATTTGCGCTTCCCCTTGTCGGAGGTCGTAGGGGCCACAGGCACTTCCATGTTCGAACCCAAATCCTCAGTCAGATCTTTGATCAAGAGTGAATCCCAAAAGTCCGGATCCCCAACAGCTATAGCTTCTTGGATTGGTTCTGTACTAGCGACGAAAGGGACATCCCACAGCCCTCCATCAGCAAGGGAGCGATTGACAGTCCAAACCTCGGACCCAACCTGGATGTTGACTACATCATTGACATCCCAAAGATCAGCTGGCGGCACAAGGTCCGTAACCATGATGCTGCAGTCCTCTTCAGGAGGGGAAGGCACAGCAGGGCGTGGAAGGTTTTCGTCGACGATGAAGAACGTAGGATCATACTCGGGATCAGCCACCGAGTTAACCAACCTGTCAAGAGTGGAAGGGAAGAAACATTCCCCTAGGACGCGGGTTTCATCCTGAGTGAGATCCTCCTCTAAATACTGGATTTCATGGCTGGGCAGAGCGTAACCCTGGAGAGGATTAGGGTCAAATCCTAATGGAAATTGCCAAGCAGGCTCGGGGTCCCAATAGTACTCTTCCTCAAGTAAAACAGGCTGAGGTTGCTGGAAGAGCATGTCCAACGAGAATCCGTCCAAAGGATCAACCATGGCTGCCTCGTAATTGGCCATCCAAGCATCATACCAGATGTGGTCAAAGGGAATGTCTTCAGGATTAGGTGGGAATCCTTCTAATTCCAGCTCCGTCCATTCATTGATTATGGGAGTGGCATAGTCATCATTATCAGCTATAGCCCACCCTACAGCTTGCATGTCAAGTTGTTGCTCTGGTTGAGGGGGAATAGCAGCTCTGAAGTGGTCCAACAGACTTAGGGAGGAGCTCGGATCCGTCACGTTGAAGTACGGATTATCCATGGTAGAGGCAGAGTGGAGCTGCACAGCAGGCATAGGCTGGTGGAATAGGTCACCAATAGAAGCGTTAAATACGAACGCTCCGTTCTGTAGACGCGCAGAGGGCTCATTGAAATTGGACGACTGTCCTTCCTCGGAGCGGATATAAGAAATCTCGGCCTCGGACTGAGAGGGGATAGGCACAATTGGCCTAGGTTGATTCGTTGAGGTTATATGGTCGGTGGGGTTGAATATAGTGGAGCTGAGGGATATATCAGTGGGGCTGATGGATATCTGGTTAATGCGCGGAGCATTGCTGTGGTTTGGCATAGAATTGGCGAGGATGTTGGGTTTTTGAGGTGCCGGTGGTGGAGCATGAAGAGTCCCTTCATCTATGAGATCTTGAATCGCATGTCGGAGGCGAAAGCAAGAATCGGTAAGATGGCCGGGCCCTTGGTGATAGGCACAGTAGAGATTGGCTTTGAAGTTGGGAGAAGGCTTCTTAGGTAGAGGAGTTGGATCGAGGAGCTTCAGATGTCCTGATTGGATCAGTTTCTCCATGACTGAAGATAGTGGTGCTTCAAAAGCGGAGAAACTACGAGGTTGGTTACGCGGTCGGTTGTTCTGCGGAGTTTGAACCTGATGGACCTCGGCAATTTGATTAGCAGCTTTCGAGGAAGAGGCATTGGTACCACTGGTTGCGGTATTGGAGTAAGTCCCTCCCCCAAACAGTGCATTAGTATTTCCAGAATATGCCCGAGGCTTTGACTTTGATGGATTGGACGATTCTCCCTTTGACAGAATCCCACTCTGCAATGCATCTTCGATGGCCAGGCCAGAGTCGAAGAAGGTGTCAAAATTGGAGGATGCTTGAACGAGGACCAAGTGCCTAGCATAGTCTGGCTGGAGATTGCGGGAGATGATACGGAGCTGATCTCTCTCGCTCGGGCGATCAGTCATTTGAGCGGCTTTAGCCCTCCATCTCTTGACGAAATCCGCGAAGGATTCCTTAGCGTCCATCTTGGTGGATTCCAACTCCCGAGTAGTCATCTTGAGCTGGGAGTTGTAGCTATACTGCGAAATAAACGCAGCCCCGATGTCCTCCCAAGTCCTTCGCTTGGCAATGTCGAGTGACAGAAACCAATGGAAAGCGGGACCCGAGAGGGTTTGAGGAAACAGCTGAGACATGGCTTCGGGCTCAACAGAGAGGAGCTTCATGGCAGCATGGTAACCATAGAGATGGGTTTTAGGATCGCCAGTGCCATCGAACTTGGCTATGTCGGGCATTTTGAACTTGTCAGGAAGCTTGGCATTGGGATAAAGACAGAGACGGTCCAAGTCGATCCCTCCAGCACTGAGTTTTTCGGACTTTGAAACAGATTCTTCCAGCTTGGCCATCTTGGCGACGAGAGCAGTCATGTCAGGGTGTTGAACAGTCCTAACAGCAGTGATGCCTGGATTCTGAATGGGATTCCGAGTGCCCTGAGTGTTGACCAAGGCGACCAGACGCCCTGGATGGTCCGGATCTTCGACCATGATGGGTTGCTCGTGCACATCCTCTTCGGCCTCGCCCTCCTCTTGAACAGTTGGAGGAAGACGAGTGTTAAAGAGGTCATTCAAGCGGGTCATGTTAGCATCCGTCTGAGCAGCCCTTTGTTGTATAACAGCGATACTAGCCTGGATGTTCATGAGCATGGTTTCCAGAGAGAGTGGTTGTGGTTGATCTGCCATGACCGTTGGCCCAGAGGTGCTTGATGCAGAGGAGGGGGTAGGAGATTCCGGAGAGTCTGTTTCTTCGAGGACCGGAGAAGATGCGGACTGCAGGGTAGCAAGCAGAGAACGCGGGGAATCTTCCGTTGTGACTGACTGGGCTTGCAATCTGACTAGTCTCTGAATCGGATTCCGGTGCAGACGTTCCCAAGTGGGTTTGGTTTTCTGCCTCGATACTTTCCTTGGCGGTGCAATGATTCAGAACCTTTGCTTGCAGAAAGTGAGAAAAGGCTAATAAGGGCCCTGCAGAAACTTTAATCTAAATAAAAGACTAAAGCAAAAACACAGTCACCGTCGTCAGTGTCGCCCTTAGACTCTAGTACTAGCAGACAAGTCTGTCTTATGACGTTTGGACATTACCAGTGATCCTCAGAAATCTTTTCATGGTGTATCCTTTTTGTATCAATTAAGCAAAGAGATGTTAAAGCAGTCTAAAGATTTTGGTTTATTCTGCTTCGAAAGTTTCAACTTTTGAACTCGGAACAACTTGGTGTAGATAGGCACGATGCTATAACCGGGGAGGCATAGGCAGCACAGTGCCGTAACCGAAACGGTGTACATGCTTCGCATGATAACCAAAATGGTGTAAGCATCGCGGTATCTTTCCCGTTTTGTTCCTCGTTTTCTGTTTGAAACTTCGATTGGGTAATTTAGCCAAAGGCTTTAGAAGGTCTTGATTTCCCAAGGTTTAATTGATTCAAGGAACTTGAGAATTGACAACGTGCACCATCGAGATGCACGACTCCTCATCGGGCCATGGTAAGGTCCTAATAAACATAAGACAGACTTGAAGGAGAGAGAACCTAGGAGCCGCCCTAAACATGCTTCTACGCAAAACGGTATGCATGTATGAACAGTGCATGCGATAGGGAAAGCAGTAACACGTTGACAGTATAGGGGGTTAGATGCAAGTAATCCTACCCTGTAGGTACCTGTCCTAATTTGGAGAGTGCTAGTGCTTTGTATATGCAAAGGCTGGTTTTGGCTTGAATCAGGTTCCTCGGACTAGAGCCAAGATATACCTCCCGCCGCCCGCGTAACCGCAGAGCAACAGTCGAACGGTAGAATGACTCATCATCGTCGAAGGTTGTTAGTCATTCGGGGTCCCTGGGCTCCGGTAAACCGTGTCGGATTGCCAAAACGATCCAACGAGGCTTATCCCACATCGATGCAAATGAGAACGCTAAAAAGTTGATTTAATGGAACAGAATCGCAAATTCGCAAATGCCTTTTCAAATTTGGCTCTCTTTATTCAATCAATATTTAGAAGAAACTACGCGGGAGAACAATCGGAAAAGTCCCAGATTGGATGGCCGGACACGAGGTCCTGTTAAATCACCAATCCTTTCTTTAGCAGCGCGAAGCTCACTATTTTGACAGACTTTTGTGGGATTGTTCTCGAGCGTATTAAAATCTAAGTATAGATCAATACTAGTTGTTCCCCAGCAGAGTCGCCACTGTGGGCAATGCGAATTGCCCCAACTCTTTCTCTCTCCTCCGAGGGGAAGGGATTCCGTTCCCCACCCTTTTGAGAAAGGAGAGATGCTGCCGGTTCGCGTGAGCGCTTTTTGAAAGCTGGACGTCAAGCGCTCGCGGAAAATACAGAGTCGCCACTTGGGTTTGAAGGTCCGATACCCAAGGAACCGTATTTCGAAGCACTTGCCGCGCCGTTTGATTTGAAAAAGTTTAAGGAACCAGTCCGTCATAACCATATCTGGGTTCGGGAGCCAGGTTACGAGAGGGGAAGGGTTTTATGGCACCCCTCTCGCCCAATCCGGAGATCGGTCTCTACTTAGGCATTTGTGAAAATGTTTATTTCGCGATTCTGTTTAATTAATCATTTTTTAGCCAATTAGGGCGGGGGAACAGTTAATCGGGGATTTAAAACTGTAACACGTTTGCAAGGTGTGGTAGATAGCGTGCATGGATGAAATAAATGAGATAAAACTGAAAACTGCTTTCTGGATGCCAAAACAGTGCAGGGTATGAATTTATCACGAACAGTGACCAACTTGCATGCAGAAAATGGGAACATGCAAGTCACACCATCGCGCGACACACCCATACCATCGCGCGAGTGTCAACATCCTTTTACAGATTCAATTTTATCTCCTTCTGGGCTCTGGAAGGACCAGTGCACACCCAGGACAAACCAAGCAGCTTATGTATACTGGAAGTAACTACTTATTACAATCTGACTGAGTAAGAATAATACACAACCCTTAAACAGTGAGGGTGATAAAAACAGAGACCAAAGGCCTAGCTGCCCATACAAGGGCAATCACTGGAAATGATCAAACCATCGCGCGATGGAGTCACATCATCGCGCGATTGTTCTGACTGGACATCCAGGAATTGCTTTGCATGCCTGGGCTCTGAGACATATTCAGAAGCTACCCAGGGGCATTCCAACATGAACAAGGAAAGCAAAATATACTAATCTACTGATTTTAACATGCAAGACAGTGAGATATATCAAATATGATTAAACATGGAAATATGAAATCATATAAACTGGATCAGAACAAGAGACCCATCCCCACGAGAACCATATCACACGAGCTAGAAGCGTCGCGCGATTATGTGGGTTCATCGCGCGTGGGTTCTCATGTTCACAGCATCTTGTAAATTTGCTGGCTTTGGGGTCAGAAGCTGATATTGATTACCAGTCCTGACCCTGTCAGCCCCCCTCAGGGATCAAGACAGTAAAGGCTGAAAGTTATACCTTTGCTTGAGAATGGTTTGAGTGAGGTGGTATGCCTTTGACAAGGGAGAAAGTGATAGTAGTTTTTGATTGAGAGGGAAGATCAAGATTGTGACTCTTGTTCTTTCCTTTGGGATTTTTTTGGTAACCCTTTGAAAGAGATCAATGGGGGGTTATTTATAGGGAAAGAAGGAGCTTGTTGGTGGCAAACATGGCTAGGCAGCCAGCCAACAATGCTGGCAGCAATCCCTTGGTAGAGGAGTGGGGTTTAAGTTGATGGGAGAGTGGGGGTTTAGGTGGTGCAAGGATGGCCGAGCAAACGCCGTTCAGTTGATGGAACGGGGTCACATGGCCCTGCAGGCGCTTCATCATCACAAAATCCAGCTGGATATGACAGGTGTCGACCATCGCGCGATGGAGTGGAACCGTCGCGCGAGGGTTCTAACTTCCCCGCGATGGTCAATCAGTCAAAGTTTGACTTTGACCACCACCTGGCAAGTGAAGCATCGCGCGAGTGTCTCAGTGAATCGCGCGACGGTCAAACCCATAGTCAAAGCTGGGCTTAACGGTTCTGGGGTTAAGGAAAGGGTTCCACATTGACCAAACTCAAACCATTTCAATCAAAACTGTTCTTGACCTGATTCATCATCGGGGGAACAAGAAACTGAAAAGAAACAAACTGAAGATAGACAAAATGATTGAGAAATCAGATTGGGGTGTCTACAATAAATGAACAATTTTTTAAAAGTCTGTCAAAACAGTACGCTCCGCCCTGCTGAAGAACGGATTGGTAACGTAACAAGATCTCAGCATCCGACCAATCCGAACTAGGGCTTTAACTATTGTTCACTTATGTAGTTCTTTTTCCAAGTATTGATGAATAAAAGTGAGCCAAACTAAAAAAAAAGGAGGCATTTTCAAAACTTTGCGTTTCTCTCTCACTCAATCATTTTTCAGCATTCTCCATTTGCATCGATGTTGGCTAACCCCGTTGAGGTGTTTTGGGTAACCGACTGGAGCCCGGGGTCCTCGAATGCCAACAGCCTTGGACGATGATGAGTCGTAATACCGTTCGACCATTGCTTTGCTACACGCGTTGCAGTGGGAGGTATACCGCGGGTCTAGTCAGAGGAACCCCCTTAAACCAAAACCGGCCCCATATACTGTCTATATGCTACTGCTTTCCTTATCGCATACCTGTACGTACATTCATACCGTCCTACGTAGGGGCATGCTAGGGCGGCTTTTAGGTTGTCTCCTGTTGAGTCTATTTTGTGCCTATTAGGACGTTGCCTTGGACCGATAACGAGTCGTGCATCTCGATGTTGTGCGTTATTCAAACTTTCAAATCCTTAATCAAAGAGACTTTGGGAAGTCAAAACTTTTCTAAACCCTTGTCTAAAACCCGATCGAGGTTTCAAAAAGAAAACTAAGAATAACAGAGAGAATGTTGTGATGCTCATACCACCCAGGTTAAAAGTGCTAATCACTTATACCGCTCAGGCTCCAGCACAGTGCTGCTTACGCCACTTTGGTGACTGTATTACGCCCATCAACACCGAGTTATTCCGAACTCAAACGTTGAAACTTCGAAAAAGGAGTAGCCAACGGCTTAAGCTGTTTTGACATCTCGTAGTATCAATCGGTTCAATCAAGGATACACCGTCCAAAAGAAAATCCGAGGATTCTATGGCAACGTCTGAATATCGTAAAATAGTCTCTTTAGTTCTAGAGTCTAGGAGGACACCGACGACGTTGACATGCTCATTTTCCATTCTTTCAAATAAAACTGTTGCAGGCTGTCACTGAGCTCTTACTTTGCTGTCTAGCTACATTATGAGAAGCTCTGAGATCAAGGGCCAAACCTACTTGGGACCGTCCACTGGGCTCGTTTGAGAAACTGTTTGGGGGGTTTGCTTATCGGTTCGTCACAACGGAATCTCTGGCCTGCACTCTGTTAAGGGAGGATTCACCGCCAACGACTCCGCACGAAACGCCTCCGTCTACTCCATTTCCGCCCTCAACGCAAAAGTTGGTCAAAATAGAAATCCCGGACATGGCCGAAATCCCACCGCTAAATCTCGCTACTATTCTAGCAGATCTGCAGCACAACTTGGCCATCATGCAACAAAGGGCCGATCAAGCCGATGCCTCTATGGCCAATCTGCATGCTTTGATTGAAGGGAGGCTCCCTGAGGGTGGGGAAAGGAATGAGCGCCAACTTGAGGCCGAAGAGCTCCTTCTGGCCAAGGTCCCTGCTCCAAATCTAGAAATGGCTGCTCTGATTGCTAAGATGGCCAAACTCAAAGAAACGGTTTCCAAAGCTGAAAGAATAGGTGCTGATGGTTTGGACATGGACCGTCTTTGCCCATTTCCAAACGCCAGATTGCTTGAAAGGTTCAAGATGTCAGACTTCGCGAAGTTCGATGGAATGGGGGATCCCAAGACCCACTTGTTGGCATATCACAGCGCTATGAAACTACACAGGGTTAAAGAGGAAGCCATGGCTCAGCTTTTTCCACATACCCTAGCTGGCCCTGCCTTTCAATGGTTCTTGTCTCTCGACATCTCGAAGCGTCGAACGTGGGAAGACATTGAGGCAGCCTTCAACGCCCAGTACAGTTACAACGCTCGGCTTAAAATGACCACTAGGGAGCTCGAGTCAACCAAAATGAACGCTAAGGAGTCCTTTGCGGACTTTATCAAAACGTGGAGGGCTAAGGCCGCTCTCATGACCGATTGGCCAAGTAAGAAGGACCAGATTCGTATCATCTCCCGCAATCTGCAGCCTGACTTCGCCAAGAATCTTGTACTAGTTCAGGGTGCCGACTTTGATACCTTCATTGAATCCAGCCTTGCCATTGAAGAAGCTTTGCAAACTAGAGTTCTGCCGCGAAGTGACACCTCTTCTTTCACCTCAACCCCGAAGTCCAAACCTCACGCTTACACAGGCAATAGCACTGCTCTTTTTGGCGGTAACAATTACGCCAACGCAGTATTTGCCAGCAACAATGCCATGCAAGGTTCCAACCACATTGCCAACATCAACCAAGTGCAAACCCCTCAAAAGCCTCGTAACCGCAACCTACCCCGAAACTTCGCTAAGTTCGAGGCTCCACTGTCCTCGGTATTGAAAGGTTGGTCAAATCCGGCCACCTCAGGCCACTGGATCCAACCCCACTTCCCCAGAATCCATCTCCTAGCCATAATCCAAATGGCTTCTGTGCCTACCATCAGATGCCCGGCCATTACACTGATTCTTGCTATCGCCTTCGTCATGCGATACAAGACTTGGTGGACAATGGTACCCTTCTAAACCCCCCAGCTAAACCCAATGTAATCACCAATTCCATGCCTCAGCACAATTCCAACCCTCAAGTGAACCAGATAAACCTCACCTGCACCATATTCAACCCCATTAACCATATAACCTCAGAGCATCAACCTAAGCTCGTTATAGCTTTCCTGGCAGAACTCGATATCAACATGTTAGCAGTTGGCTGGGACATGGAGGACAAAGCAAGAGAATGGGAAGAGCTAGCTAGTGATTGGAACGAACGCTATCTCACAAGATTCCCTCAGGCTCCAGTTATCGATCAGGCACAGTTGGACCAATAGAAAGAAGAATGGAATGCGGCAAGGGCAGATTTGCTCGATGGCCTATCATTGTTTATGCTTTTCTATCAACCTGAGCCAGCTAAGCCCGAGGAGGAAAAAGAATACGTGTGGGATCCGGAACCCAATACCGCGCAATTGGCCTGGAGCCAAGACTTCAACATGAAGGTCGACGCTGATAATGACATGGGTGAGCAATACTTGGATTGTTACGCCGAAGGGGAGATTGTTCCCGACATACATCGACAGCTTGGGGTGGCACTGCCGCTAATAGATGCCATTTCGAACGTTGTGCATGCAAGTGACCCGACCGTTAACATCGTACCTATGGAAGGACCGCGTCCTGGAGTGGCTCCTCGTGATGATTATTCGATCATGGTCTTAAACGCACTGCCCGATGGCCTGTGGGAGGTGGATGAAATTGTCGATCTTAACAAAAGCCCCTTGCCGGCTGATTTCTGGGATGTCAATAAAGTGGTTTAAGTGACTATGGGCGACGAAGTATTGACTGTTAACTCTGCTCTAATGGACGGGGGCTTCTGGGATGTTCCGTTCATCACGAATCCAGGTTTACCTTTTGAGGAAACTGTTGCACAGGATCTGAGTTTTTGGGAAGGAATGGTAATGGAAGACTTGCTACGGGATGAGCCTCCGGGGCAAGACTCAGCAGCAACGGTCGCGTCAACCGACAAAGGGAAGCGCAAGCTGGAAGAAATACCCACAGATTGCGGGGGCTCTCTTGATACATCTTCTTGGTGGGACGTTGCAAATGTCATGAGGGGTGGTCGAGTCTTTCAGCCGCCGAATCTATCGGCTGGAAGCTCGTCTAGTCCTTTGACTCAGAAACCCACCTCTCCACCGGTTCAAAAGAACGCACCAATTGTTCCTGGTGGGGCACCAGAAGAGGATTTTCTCCAGAAGCAATTGGACCGGATCCTCGCTGCTGTCTCTGTATGGGGTCTGATATCATCATCAAAGGAGCATTGTGAGAGATTTGCCTCAGTTTTAGCCCGTTTCGAGGTACCAACTGACATCACTCCCGAAGCAATGATTGCCCTAGTCTAGCCTTTGCTCTCCAAGCATTCTGTCACCTTCACTGAAAGGGATCTGCCTGTCGATGGGGCTGCTCACAATTGCCCGCTGCATATTACTATTAAGTGCAGGGGACACTGGGTACAGACGGTGCTGATTGATAATGGCTCCGCCATCAATGTCTACCCAATGAGGGTTGCTTACCACCTGGGGCTCACCAAGAACGATCTTATGCCCTCCAACTTGGCAGTCAAAGCTTACGACAACACACGCCGTGTGGTAGAAGGGACCTTGATGCTGAAGCTCGAAGCTGAGGGCTTTGGGATGGATGTAGAATTCCACGTGGTCGACATCCCTGCTACTTTCAACCTGCTACTAAGCAGGCCATGGCTGCATAGGTCAAACATTATGGCTGTGTCTTCAACCCTTCACCAGAAAGTCATGCTGGGGCTCCCTATTGGAACTTTGACTATCTGCGGGGACTTTGGGATCCACCCACTCAGGGATGATGGGACACCCGTCCTGGGGATAATGCACGGAGAAGAGGATGCAGATTTTGGAGGATTCGCTTTCAACACAACCGGCTCAGTCCTATCCATTGTCATGGACGATGACTTCATCATTAGCTCAACTACTCTCGAAATTATGAGGAAGATGTCGTTCATGCCTGGTCTAGGACTCGGGATTAACCAGCAGGGGATTGCTGAGTTCCCCGCCTTTCCTTTCATCAAAGGCCGTTTTGGTTTGGGATACGTTCCCCCTGCCAAGGATGCCAAAAAGAGGAAAGTCTTGGGAAAACCTTGAACCCTTTATGGTAACCCCGACAACTACTTTGTCCGTGAGGGAGGTGGCACTGCTTATCTGGGACAGGTCTTGCCGTTTTGGGATCCTAGGACTCGCACTTGGCAGCCAGGTTTTGAAATTTTCGCTGCAGACACCTAGTCCGATGACAAGGATGAAATAGCTAAGGAGCAGTTGGCTTAGGAAGAGTTCAAGAAGTAACTGGCGGAGATCACGGAAAAGATGGACTGGGTGAGGACTTTTGATTAGGGGAGCTTGGAGTTGCTGTTCTCCCAAGTAGGTTTGGTTGGCAAAGAAGAAAAGGCTGAGGTGCTGATGCTCGGGCCCGACGCACCGACTGTTCTCGAGGACCCAACTTCTATGATTGTGAAAGCAACTTGTAGTATTAATAACTGCATTTTTACTCCGCATTTAACGTGCATTAATGATACTTCTGAATCCGACATAGAGTCTGTCGAGTCTAAGTCTAGCTCAGAGTCAAAGTTTGCGCCTCTCGGCCCTCCACATCATAGCTTTTACTTTGAGTTCGAGTTGACTGTACTTGGCAACCCTTCTGGGTTTTATGAAATGAATGATCCTACCTCTGACTACTTTGTTGACTTCTATATAAACTGTGTCGACCCTGACGATGAAGGAGCAGACTTCAACGGAAACATCCCAGCTGAGTTGCGTTCCATCATCGAAAAGGAAGACAAAAGGCATGCTCAGCCTCTAAAAGAAGAAGTAATTTTAGTAAACTTGAAAGATGAGGGTGATCCCTGTATGATGCAAATTGGCTCAAACCTGTCCCCGAAAAACCATGCTGGTACAGTAGAAATGCTCAAGGAATTCTTCGAGGTTTTTGCCTGGTCGCACGCAGATATACCCGGTATTGATCCCGAGATAGTACAACACCGAATTCCGTTAACACCTGGGGTGATCCTTGTCAAACAGAAGCTTTGCAGAATGAGGCCGGACTGGGTTCATAAGATCAAAGAAGGGGTCACCAAGCAAACTGACGCAGGATACTTGAGGGTTGCTGAATACCCCAAATGGGTTGCTAACATTGTGCCCGTTCCTAAGAAAGATGGAAGAATTCGAGTCTACGTCGACTTTAGGGACTTGAACAAAGCAAGCCCCAAAGACAGTTTTCCCTTGCCACGCATCGACGTGCTTGTGGACAACACTGCGAGGCATGCTTTACTCTCTTTTGTCGACGGATTCTCAGGATACAACCAGATCTTTGTGGCACCGGAGGACCAGAAGAAGACAACATTCATCACCGAATGGGGGACTTACTGCTATGTGATGATGCCATTTGGATTAAAGAACGCTGGATGCACTTTTCAAAGGGCTCAGACGACCCTGTTCCATGACTTCATCCACAAAACGGTCGAGGTGTATGCCAATGACATGATTGTAAAAGCGAAGGACGAAAAAGATTACCTTCCTACACTCAGGCAGTTTCTCGAAAGACTTTGCAAGTACAATGTGTGTCTCAACCTGCAGAAATGTACGTTCGGGGTCATAGCAGGCAAGATGTTAGGATTTCTGATTACCAAGAGAGGGATTGAGATAGACCCATCCAAGATCAAAGCAATTCTTGAAATAGAACCCCCACAGTTTGAGAAGGGTGTGCGGAGTTTTCTAGGAAAGGTTCAGTTTATCAGCAGGTTCATCGCCAAGTTGACTCTAACTTGCGAGCCGTTATTCCGACTACTCAAGAAGGATGTCCCATTTGAGTGGACGGACAAGAGTCAGGTTGCTTTTGAGTCCATTCAGAGGTACTTGCAGAACCCTCCAGTCCTAATGCCGCCTACACCGGGCAGACCTTTGATTCTTTACTTATCAGTTACTCTAACAGCCATGAGATGTTTGCTGGCGCAAGAAGGAGAAAAGGGAGTCGAGAAAGCCATATACTATCTAAGCAAGAAAATGGTAAGATGTGAGGAGCGGTATACCCCTTTGGAAAAGACATGTTGGGCGCTAGTTTAGGCTACCAAAAAGCTTAGACACTATATGCTAGCCTATTCACTAAAGCTGATTTCTCGTATTGACCCTATCAAGTATCTGTTCGAGAAGCCGGCGTTCACTCATAAGCTAGCACGTTGGTTGCTTCTGCTGGCTGAGTTCGATCTCCAATATATCATGAAGAAATCTGTGAAGGGCCGCGCTGTGTCGGTGTTCCTGGCCGATCATCCGATTGATGGTCCAGCAGATGTGGATTTTGTTTTCCCCGACGAGGATGTGCTAACGGTGGTCGAAGAAGTATGGACGCTTTATTTTGATGAAGCTGCCAATCAGAGGGGATTTGGGATTGGAGTGTTGCTGATCACACCTGCCGGTGCTCATATTCTGCTCGCTTTCAAGTTAAATTTCGATGTCACCAATAATCAAGCAGAGTATGAGGCCTGTTTCGTCGGAATGGAGGCAGCTATTGCTCTAGCGGGTCAAGAAACTTGAAGTAATTGGAGACTCAAATTTGGTAGTCTCTCAAGCCAATGGAGACTGGAAGGTTCGTGAAGAAAGGCTGAAGCCTTATCACCAAGATTTGGAAGAACTGATTCCTCGCTTCAATAAGGTGACATTCACCCATATTCCTCGCTTGAAGAATCAGGTCGCCGATGCTTTGGCGACTTTGGCTTCAATGATCGAACTTCCGGTAGGAGTTAGGTTGCGACCAATCGTGATCGAACAAAGGGACCTGCCCGCTTACGAGTATGCCAACGCCATTGATGATGTCGATGATGGCCTACCTTGGTACCACGATATTTGGAACTTTATGGAACGCGGAGAGTTTCCCGCTGGGGCCACTAAGAAGGATTGAATCGCCCTGCAATGGCTGGCTGCTCAGTACATCATCTGTGAGGAGAAGTTGTATCGAAGGTCTCACAGTGGAATGCACAAACTATGTGTGAATGGCGCAGAAGCAACAAGGATAATGGAGGAGATTCATGAAGGAGTCTACGGTCCTCACATGAGCGATGTCATGCTCGCAAGGAAAATCCTCAGACAGGGCTATTACTGGTCTACAATGGAGTCTCAGTGCATCAACTACGTGCGGCGCTACTACAAGTGTCAAATTCATGCTAACTTACAGCACGTTCCTCCGTCCGCGCTGTATGGCATGACTTTGCCTTGGCCTTTCTCGGTGTGGGGAATCGATGTTATTGGAATGATCAGACCCTCTGCTTCAAACTGTCATAAGTTTATACTGGTAGCCATTGATTACTTCACTAAATGGGTTTAGGCTGAATCTTACAAAACCTTGACTACGGTTCAGGTCGCGCAGTTTATTCGGAAAAACATCATCTATCGGTATGGTGTTCCTCAGGCTTTCATGTCAGATAATGGAAGTCATTTCAAAGGTAGGTTTTTGGAGTTGTTTGAGGAATTCAAGATCGAAGTCCACCATTCCACGACCTATTGTCTACAGACAAACGGAGCAGTCGAGGCCGCGAACAAAAATGTCGAGATGATTATCAAGAAGACCGCTGAATCTGCAAGGGACTGGCACAAGCTGTTACCTTTGGCCCTCTGGGGGTATCGTACGTCAATCCGCACTTCTACGGGTGCAACTCCGTTCTCCTTAGCCTATGGAATGGAGGCAGTTCTTCCCATTGAGCTCAAGGTTCCATCTCTGAGGATCATGGCTGAAAGTGGTCTCGGGGAATCTGAGTGGCTGAGTGGAAGGTTTGTCGAGCTCATGTTATTCAATGAGAGAAGGCTCCGCGCTCTGTATCATGTTCAAGGGTATCAGCATCGAATTGCTCGGGCGTTTAATAAGAAGGTGAAGTCGAGAGGGTTAGTCGAAGGGGACATGGTTACAAAGGAAATCCGGGCTCTAGTGTTCGATCCTCGTGGAAAGTTCCGGCCGAAACGTTTTGGACCGTACATCATCAAGACCATCCTGTCTGGGGGTGCTGCCAAGCTCATCGATCTCGATGGGAACGAATTCAGCACCCTGGTCAACCTGGATCAACTCAAACGTTACTATCCATGAGAGAAGCTCGTGGGACCGAAAACCAAAAGGGTGGGCAGTTCCAAGCAAAAGTTAGAGAAGCCTGCTAGACCGAAAATCTAAGGAGGCGGTCTAGGCAAAAATAAATAGGCAAAAGTCGAAAGCTCGCTAGACCGAAAACCTAAAAAGGTGGGGCTAGGCAAAAGTTAGAGCGTAAAAGGCGAGGTAAAATACAGGAGCGAACCTTGGCCTGAACTACGTTTTGACCTGATTCCCTGAAAAGGGATACGTAAGCAGTCTCACATTGAGACCCAGTCACATTCTATCAAGTCGATCCATGGTTTGACATTTTTGGGTCCACGTCGAAGGGTCGAGAAGGTCGAAGTCAAATCAGAGCTGTATTGGAGAATCAAAAGGGGGAAACCCTTCATCTTTCGAATGCATTGCAAAATACTTCTTCTAATACATAAAGCTGAGCACAAAAGCCTTAAAACAGTGAAGCATAAAAACAAAACAAAATGCTTGAGATGCCTTACGGCTCATTGCTTATTCTAAGAACAACAAAGTGGTTCGGAGTCAGTCGATGTTTTCCCTTACATGCACATCTGCTCTTAGCCACTGTCTATAGCGATTCCTCAGCGTTGGGGTAAAATCCGGCACTTCTGCCTGGAGAACCCTCAGGGCCCAGCGCCTCTATAGCCATTCAGTGTCTAAGCGTTAAAGTTGGGAATGTGGAAACCCTCGATATTGATGCGGTGATTCTCTTGTGAGACACCCAGCTGCAGAAGAATTCAACCAGGAATGTAGAAGGTGAAGCTGGTCACTCCTGCAATAACCATCCTATCAAAGCCATCAGAATGAATGGCCATGTCCGAAAGGTCTAGCCTGGCGCACCTCCAGACAATTTCCTCGAGCTGCATCTGTTGCATGATTTCATACCAACCCTCCACGTCCAACTTAGGGTACCGTATCTCCCTCTGATGGATCCTCTTTGGAACAAATTCCAGCACGCCACCGGTGGATGCAATAACCCCAGCTTGTCTGACAACCACAGCTGTATGAGTGAAAGGACAAGTAAGAAATCAAATAAAAGCCTGAGTGACAAGTCAAGTAAGAAGTTAGGAAGCAGCCTACACCGAGCATTGAGGTAAAATAAGAACATGTGAAAAGCCAAAAAAAGGGGAGCTGAGTGAGTTTACCTGGAGCAAAAGCGAACTCCCGCTGAACACGGCTGACTGGCCCGTACTCGCCAGATCCAAACCTGAGAGCGTCTCCGCTAGAACAAGTGGGGTCACGTTCCTTCTTGCCCCCATCTGAGCCGCCACGCTCACAAGCGAGGAGCTGACCCGACCGTCCGTAGGGACAAGCAGATAGGCGGCCAGTAGGCAGATTACCAAGGCAAAGCGGCGACGCACCTGCACTTCATCACTATCCAGGTCACCGTCCGGACTGTATAGCTCAATCAACCGCATGATGTTCACTTGACCACCCTCGAGAATAGTGTTTGCCAAACCTCGAGAGATATTGAGCGAAGAAGCTAACAGCCCGGGCATACTCACTTGATATGGCGGGACGACAAGTGTCAGGGACGAGTAGGTTCAGAGGTATGCCTGGAACTCCTCGACGGTCGGGCACAATTCGTCATCGCCAAAACAGAAGACTTGGACATCGGGGTCCCAGAACCTGAGGGCGGCCCATAAGAGAGCTGGACGGAGGGGTATGTGCCGAAGATAACGGAACGAAGCAAGGCCGTGGTATTAGAAATTCAACCAATCAACGGACAAGAATTGCACTAACCAAGGCCGGAGCAAAGTTGGGAGGGGGTTGTCCATGAGAAGGGCTGAGATATGCTGAGAATAGGGGAGGCAGTATGGCTATGAATACCACAAATACACTCATCCTTGCTTTATAGGCCAAAACATCCGTTCTATTCCACATGATTCATGCAAACAACATGCTAGTATCCAAAGCAACACTATAGCAAGGACTCTGCCTTCTGAAGCCCCAGAAACCATGTGCAAGACGTGTGAGGGTAAAAACAAGGTGTCCCCTGAAAAAGGACAATTGGTCAGACAAGTGGATCTATATCATAGTAACATGGCATACGCTAGTTTCTTACTGTCGTATCTGTGTCCCCCACCTACTGGCGTACGGGGCCAAATTCATGGCGTACGCCAATAAGGTTCACTAGAAACCAGTTTGCAGCACATGGTCATTTTCAGTTCTGGGGTCTGTTTTGGCCCTTTGCTGGTTCCCACAAGTCAACAAATGATACATGGGACTATGTCGAAGCATCAAATGTCAAACGTCACACTTAACGAAGATTTCAGACCCTCGACGGCTCGTTTCAAGTTAAACTCAAGAATACGGAAGATCAAAATCTGTTTCAGGAGCTTTTGCCAAGTTTTGTTATGCCGTACCTGTCATATAAACCTTTTGTGACTGTGCGGGAGTGTCGGTTTTAGTCCGGGACTATGTCGAGTCATCTTTTGCGTCTTATGTCCATTTTGTGATATTTTTAGCTTTCTATCGGTATTTTCCTCATATCGTGGTGTTTTTTTCGATTCTCGTGATTTGTACAGGTCATTGTACATCTACTTAGTCTCTCAAAAAGTGTTAGTTTCCTTCGCTTAGGAGAATTTCGGATTTTGGCCTATTAACCACAAAATTCCCTTATTTTCCGTGTGTCTAAGGGTACGCATCGTATCCTAGGGCTTTTCTGTCCCTATTTCTATGAGCTAGTCGATCGTGCACATATGCAAGTGTCTTTTGTCGATTCAGAACATTCATTAATGCATGTTAGATATTAGTGGGTGATTTACTCTTTTCCTTTGCCAATTCTCATCAAAAGGAAATCAATAAGCAGAAAATACAGATATTATATACTACTACCATGTTGATGTTCAAAAGCAAAAGGCAAAAATGTATCAAAACGGCACAACGGCCCGAGCAAAGGCAGTATATGCTAAGGCACACTCGCTTGAAAGGTCAAGAAGGCACGCAGGCCCTATACCAAGTCTCAAGTATCTAGTGTATCATCAAATCAAAAGACAGCAAAACAAACTGAGGCTCGGTGCTAGCCCTCAGTCGTCGAACAAGTCCTCGTTGTCGTCCTCCTCACTCTCCTCCATCTCCCGTGGGTCCATCCGGAACCTGGGGTCGCTAGGGAGTCCGAGCCGCTGCTGAAGGACGATTGCTCCCCTTCTTCTTCCTCTTCTGCCTCCTCTCTTCTTTTCTTTTGCGATGGTCCTTCAGCAGGCCTCTTCCTCAGCTGCCAGCTGCTTGACCGATTCCTAGACCTAAAATAATGGGTTGCCCCAAGCGTAGGACTGAGATCGATGTAGCACAATATCCGGTAAGTCCGGAGTCGAATCTACAGAGATGGTGATGTGTGCTAACTAAGAATTCAGGGTTAACTAGTTTAACGGGCTCTTAAGTAACCACCCCTTTCCGGTTTGATTGAGAGATGAACTAAAACAAGAAATAACTATTCTTTTCAAATAATTAAAAAGGAGGTACAGTCATAGGGTTCATAGCACTCGTAGTTAGATCGGATTAACCTGCTCCATCTTAAAAACGTTCAATTTTGGATTGAAAAAGATACCCCGCAAAATGCGAGACCCTATTGTTGCCGTTTACTCATGCGCTGCGGAGAATGAGTTTTGGACCCTCATTCCCCTGTTCACATGGGCTCCGACAATGCCCGAGTTCATCCGCGGGAAGTATTTTTCCAATCTAAAATTATCTTTTTCATTGTTTGAAAATATGAGCAGTGCCCAAACTGGCTACGGTGTGCTAATCACCCCGCGACCCTGCCTAAACAACTACTCACTAATCATTGCGAAAGAAACAAAAGAAAAACTAATTTGAAACATGCTTATATTACGAGAGATGAAAAATAAATAAATGATCTAAGTTAAACAATAACCAATGAACAACTTTAATGAAAGATGGAAATTAATACGAGTTACCAGAATGCGAACAATCAAACGAAACTTCAAATAACATAAAAGAAAGAGAGGTCGAAGAAAAACTAAACTATATTAATGGTAGCCCCGTCCGTAGTACCACAGTTGGCAGCCCCATTCTCCTTTTTTTTCTTCGGTTGAAAAATCTCCTTTTTTAAAAGATGCCAAAGTCAGTAGGTAAAAGGTTGGTTTTATAGGGTTGGAAAGAATTAATTACATAGTGGCCCTTTGGGTTTTGTCTAATATTAAATTGACCATCTAAAATTCTACTGCACTTCGCACTTCGATCCAAAACTTTTGTTAACTTCCATCTTTACCCAAAATCATGAAAATCGAGCTCAAGCCACTTGTAAACGTAAAAACACATAATAAATACCAATTAACAAATATAAAAGACTAGTAAATATAGATTGGAGGGTCAAAGTATGTATATTTTGACACTTATCACCGGCGGAACTGAAGCTCCTTGCTAGCCGGAGTGATCTACACTCCTCTCTGTACACTCGTCGCTGGCCTAGAGTTGCTAGGTGCTATCTTCTTTTGCGGGGGAGGCCGCACGCTTTTTCTCCTAGGAGCCGCCTCAGCTTGTCCCTACATTGCACTTAACTTTTAGCACGCATCGTACATATTGTATATATATTGAAATGCTGAAAGCAGGAAGTATCGAAGGCAATTCTATCAAGAGCAGAATGGAAAGTTTTTTTGGGGGGGGCTTCAGTATACCTGAGGTTGCACGACAGGAGCTGGAACTGGTGGTGGGTAATGTAGCCGCAGCTGGGCACCGCTCACTATCCTGTGGAAATCCTTCTCCATAGCCTTCATCAAGCGCACAATCTCTCGCACCCATTCCATCGGGCTTCTATTATAGTTTTGTCAAAATTGGAACGCAAGCCAGATATACATGCCAAATGTGAAGAAAAGGAAAGTACCAAGGTTGAAAGAGCGACATACCAGTCTTGTGATCTCTGTTGGCTCTGTCCTGGTAGGCTTGAACTAAACGGTGGCTGTGGGCATGCAGATGCCCAATTTTTCTTTCCTTCGGGAAGGGATTCCGTTCCCCTCCTCGAGAAGAGAAAATATGCCAGTTCGCGGGAGCGCTTTGGAAGCTGGACGACAAGCGCTCGCGAAGATACAGAGTCGCCACTTGGGTTTGAAGGTCCGACACCCAAGCAACCGTATTTCGAAGCACTTGTCGCGCTGTTTGATTTGAAAAAGTTAAGGAACCAGTCCGTCATAACCATATCTAGGTTCGGGAGCCAGGTTACGAGAGGGGAACAGTTAATCGGGGATTAAAACTGTAACATGTTTGCAGGATGTGATAGATAGCATCGATGAGCAGTTAGTATAGGATGAGAACAGACTGCTGTGGGAGTTTAAACAAACTGGGAAGCCCCTGTTTTGGAGTGACGTGCACAGGAAGAAACCAGCATGCACTGAACAAGTCACTGCATGCTGTTCACTCTCCCGCGCATAATTCAAAGACAAGCGCGCGCCGGTGAGCTCAAACCCACAGCTTTTATTCTCAAGCCCTCTGGGCTCTAGAAGGACCAGTGCACACCCAGGACAAACCACGCAGTTCATATAGCAGTATAATATATAGTTTAAAGGCTGAAAAAACCCTACAAATTAATAAAACACCCCATAAACAATGTGGGGACAAAATAAATGGCCTAAGACCGAGCTACCCATGCAAGGCCATTCACTGGTCAGAGGCAAACTGTCGCGCGATGGACTCACTCTGTCGCGCAAGGATGCGCCCTGGCGCACTGTCGCGCGATGAAGCCAGTCTGGCGCGCGATGGTGCGCCCTGGCGCAGGATGGTTGCGCCCTGGCGCAAGCAGACCAGTGCTTGGTTCACACATTTCTGGGTTCTGGGACAGGTTCAGAATGATCCCAGGGGTACTCCAAAACAACAGAAATGGATATTGAACTACAACTAACAAATCTAACAAAGGAAAGCCGTAAACTGGTTTTTAACATGCTTGCAGAGTGATCTATACGTAAATAAACACAAAACAATAGGACACCAATCCCCACGCGGTCCATTGAGCGCAACATCAGAGTGTCGCGCGAGAGAGTGCGACCATCGCGCGCTGGTTCCTACCATGACGGTTTTTGAAACCTCGCCAGCTTTAGGACCAGGACTGGTATTGATTACCTGCCTTGGCCCTGCCAGCCCCCCTCAGGGATCAGAACAGAAAGACAGTAGGTATGCTATACTTTGGCTGAGTTTGAAACGAATTCGAGCTTTGAGGTTTGATTGAGATGTTTTGAAAAGGTTGAGGTGGAAGAACAAGCTTTGTTCTTGGATGCTTGAAGTGTGCAAAATGGAGGATTGTGAGTGTAATCCTTCTTTGGGCTTAAAATTTGGTAACCCTTTGAAAGAATAACCATGGGGGGTATATATAGAGAGATATGGTGGATCTGGTTGGTGTCAGGAGAGGAGTTTAGTCAGTCCACGAGGCCTGCTGAGAGTTGCATTGGTGGCCAACTGCCCATCTCAAGAAAGATTGGTGGTAGGTTGGACTGTCGCGCGACGGAGTCAGTCTGTCGCGCGATGGTGCGCCCTGGCGCACTGTTGCGCAATGAAGTGAGTCTGGCACGCGATGGTGCGCCCCGGCGCACTATCACGTGATGGAGTGAAACCCTCGCGCGATGGTGCGCCCTGGCACGGGATGGTTGCGCCCTGGCGCGGACCAGCAGGGTTTTTGGTTTTTGAAGTGGCTTAGGCTAGGTTAGGTTCAAGGATTTTGCAAACACTCAAAGCTCAAACACGCTATCATTCCTAGGGTGTTCTTGATCCATTTCATCATTAGGGAATCAAAAACCGTAAGTGAACTAATCTGGAAGCCTAGATTGGGGTGTCTACAGTAGCCCCTCTTTGACGGCACTTGAAGCACCATAGACTTGCTACAAATAACATCAAAGAATTCTAGACACCCCTCAAGGCAATCCAGAGCAGAACATACTAGCAAAGTAGACAAGTAAACTTAAGGAACCTGATCGATGGAATGGACTGGCTGTCCATTGCCGGGTATGGAAGTAGAAGAGGGCGAGCGAATCGCCGTTTGTTAATCGAATTTGGACAGAACAGGCTGTCGTTGCAAATTTGGACGGGACAGGCCGTCGTTGCTGGGGATCAATCTATCCTCGGCACGAAGTATTCCAACAAACACGGGTAGGTCGCGTCAGGCAGGTTGAATTCCATCTGTTGGGAATCAGAGCCAATCTCCTTATCAAAAACCATCCGAGACAGAGCAATAAGGCTGCTGGAAGATGCGTGTGAAGCTAGACTGATGTAGAGGTAGTTGTTCAAGGCAGGCCAAGGCGGACTCTCCTGGGGAACAATTAGTTGCGGATGGATGGACCATTGAACAAATCGTCGAACGATAATCTGATCGTCGTTGTGGATTGTATGGACGATATGGCTAAATATAGTTGATGGATTTGACAGGACCGGCTGTCGTAGATGCGGGCGAAAAGATCAATGAGCTGAGTGATCGAACCGCGTTACAGATAGGATGGGAGGATCATCAGTATAAATGATCGAGCCGTTGAAGTCTGGATGGGAAGATCATCAGTATAAATGATCGAGCCGTTGCAGATAGGATGGGAGGATCATCAGTATAAATGATCGAACCTTTGAAATCTTGGACAGGAGGATCATCAGTATAAATGATCGAACCGTTGCAGACAGGATGAGAGGATCATCAGTATAAATGATCGAGCAGTTGAAGTCTTGATGGAAGGATCATCAGTATAAATGATCGAACCGTTGAAGTCTGGATGGGAGGATCATCAGTATAAATGATCAAACCGTTGAAGTCTTGGACAGGAGGATCATCAGTATAAATGATCGAGCCGTTGAAGTCTGGATGGGAAGATCATCAGTATAAATGATCGAACCGTTGAAGTCTTGGACAGGACCGGCTGTCGTTGATTTGAGACGGGCAGATCAGTGTGCAGAATGATCGAGCTGTTGAGATTGGACAGGACCGGCTGTCGTTGATTTGAGACGGGCAGATCAGTGTACAGAATGATCGAGCCGTTGAGATTTGGACAGGACCGACTGTCGTTGATTTGAATCGGGCAGATCATGCTTCAGGATGATCGAGCCGTTGAGATTGGATAGGACCGGCTGTCGTTGATTTGAGATGGGCAAATCATGCTTCAGGATGATCGAGCCGTTGAGATTGGATAGGACCGGTTGTCGTTGATTTGAGAAGGGCGGATCAGTGTGCAGAATGATCGAGCCGTCGAGATTTGGACAGGACCGGCTGTCGTTGAACTGGTTCCGCAGAATATTGCATCGCGTCCTTTGGCAACCAAACCAAGAGGATGGCAACCATTCTAGTTACTTTCCTGCTTTCCAACATTTAATATACACAATATGCAATGACATGTATGATATTGAAAATGCAGATACAAGCTAAGGGCGGCTCCTAAGAGAACAACGATGCCTAAGGACTGTCACTGAGCCTTATTACTTTCTTGTCTTTTGCCTTGGAAATGCGAACCCAGACAGATAGACACTTGAGTGGGCCGACGTGCCCCAGCTGACATATAGTAGCAGTGGTATTGGGCTTGCGTGCCCCTTCTTTGATGCTTGGGCAGACGTGCCCTAAAGATATGCTTTGCTTGGCCTTGGGCTAACATGCCCTTGCCATTGATGAGATTCTACTGCTTGTAGATAACAGAAGCTAGGGTAGCAATGTAAAATTTGCATTTTCCGCAGTTTATGGACAAAAACTGACCGCTAATAGCTAATTTGCATTAACAAGTGAACTGAGCCGACACACAGACACACATAAATACTGACGCGCCTAGCTCGAACGAAAAGGGGAGAAAGAGCCCCTAGGATATGTTGCGGGTCCTTAGACACATGGAAAATAATGAAATTTTGAGCACTAATGTGCCAAAACTCACAATAGTCCCTTAGACAGGTGAAACTGACACTTGTAAGGTCAAACATATGTACGGTGATTTGGATAAACAAATGGAACCGAGATAAGCATCTCGATGTGACAATGCATTGAAATCTAGAAAGATGCCACAAAGACGGACATAAGACACAAATGATGACACATATAGGCCCGGACTAAAACCGACACCCCCGTTCAGTCACATTATGTCTGCACAGTATGAACAAACTTGGCAAAAGCCCCTTGAATAGGACTCAAAGGCAGTAGCTGACTACTGTCGATTGCTGCGCGAATTGAAAAAGCGCACGCAGGGTTGAGACTAATGCACATAACTATGAACAAGTGCACGTGAACCTCAAACTAGCGCACATGACTAAGCTGCTGTAGCTGCTAAAACCAGACTTCGCTGAATTTAGAATAAATTGTGACCCGTTAGGCCTCACCAGCATTTCGTTCTGTTTTTGATGCTTAAATTCTTTTAAGGCTTTATGCTCAATTTTTGAAATTGAAATACTAGTTTGAAATAAAATTGAAAGACAAAAGGTTCCCCCCTTTCAGACTCCTCCCATGCAGCTTGATCTTCGATCCTCTTCGACCTTCGATGTGTACCAAACGTCAACCATGGATCCAATTGATATATTGTGACCGAGTCTCAATGAGAAACTGCCTACGTATCCCAAGCTAGGGAATTAGGTCAAAACGTAGTTCAGGCCAAGGTTCACTCGTGTGTTTTACCTCACCTTTTACGCTCTAACGTTTGCCTTGAACCGCCCATTCGGGTTTTCGGTCTAGCGAGCTTTCAAATATTGCCTTTATTTTTGCCTAGACCTCCTTCATAGGTTCTTGGTCTAGCAGGCTACTCTAATTTTTGCTTGGAACTGCCCACCCTTGGGGTTTTCAGCCCAACGAGCTTCTCTCAGGGAAAAGACTTTCGAATTGATCCATGTTGACCAAGGTATTTGAATTTGTTGCCATCGAGGTCAATGAAATGGCTGCACGCCCAGATGAAATGGATGCAAGGTCCAAAGTGCTTCAGTTGACATGCCTTGCTCTAGGCCACTTTTGAACTTTCCAACTTGTGCTTGACGGAACGCTGTTCCTAGAAACCTGAACATGGTATGAGGCGCTGGACCTTCTGAGATTCTGCTTTTTGGCTTGGCATCCGGTAGCAAAGGGATTTAATGTTTCTTTATCTCAAGATCAATACCAGGCGTGTCTTTGTGAGACCATGCCAAGTCATTGATGAATTCTTCGAACCTGTCTGACCGGGCACAATGCTCCTCTGGGGACAATATTGAACCAGTTTGAACCATTCGGAGGTCTACCTCATCTTTCAAGTTTATTGAAAGCTACAATTTCAATTAATAGGCTGAGCATGCCTTTCGTCTTCCCTTTCGGCAAGGGAACACATTTCCTTGGGAAGGATCCCATCGAAATCTATCCCTTCGTCGTCAGGGATTGACACAGTTTATTCAAAAGCTAGCAAAATACTTAGAAGCAAGATAAAGCATATCATAAAGAAAGCCCCCTCAGGGTTGCCAAGTACAGCAGACTCAAAACTTGAAACGAAAGCTACGACGTGGAGGGCCAAGAGGCACAATCTCCAACTCAGAGCTAGACTTAGACAAATGCAAAAGACTCTGTGTTAGACTCAAACAAAACGCCAATGCAAACTAGACGCGGTTTTGAAAATGCAATATTTAAAAAGCTACCCATAGCTTCCACAAAAAGAGGTAGGATCCAGCGGGTGTCAGGCCCAAGCAACAGCACTTCGGCTTCCTCAGCTTCTTCGACCAAACCTACTCGGTGCTCCTTTGATCAATGGACCTTAGCCGGTCAGTCTTCCCTTTTGCAAGCTCCCCATTACTGCCAATTCAGGTGTCGGCAGTAAAGACCTCAATTGCCCAACCTACAGCCATCATGTTAACCTCCGGTTCGAACGGGATGGATACGATTGGTTTGGGTTGATTTTCTGGGACGATAAAGTGGCTAGGGTTGAATATAGTGGAGCTAGGGTTGATTTGAGTGGAGGTGATAGATATCTGACCTACCAGAGGGTCAGAGTTGTGTTGAGGCAAGGAGTTGGAAATGACGTTAGGCTTTGGTGGAACATGAACCGTGCCATTGTCAATGAGATCTTGAATCTCATGTTGAAGACGATAGCATGCATCAGTGGGATGGCCAGGCATTTGGTGGAAGGCACAGAAGAGGTGAGGCTTGTAACCAGAAGGTAGAACTTTCAGTGGAGAAGTTCGCGTCAAAGGCTTGAGATGCCCAGACTTGACAAGTTTTTCCATCACTGCGGACAGAGCTGCCTTGAAGACAGAGAAATTCCTAGGTTGGGTTCAAGCTCGGTAGCTTTGGGCATTTTGAACCTGATTGACATCGGCAGCGCGATTGGAGTCAAAAGCCGGAGCATCGCTCCCACTTGTAACTGTATTGGAGTAGTTGTTACCAAACAACGTGCTACTATTTCCAGAATGGGGCCGCGGCTTCGCTTTCTGTGAGGAGGACTCTCCCCTAGGCAGAATTCCACTCTGCAGTGCATCCTCAATGGCTAGGCCTGACTCGAAGAAAGTCTCAAAGTTTGCAGATGCTTGAACAAGAACCAGATGCCTGGCATAATCGGGTTGGAGATTGCGCGAGATGATGCGGAGTTGATCCCTCTCGCTCGGGCGATCAGTCATCAATGCGGCTTTGGCTCTCCACCTCTTAACAAAATCTGCAAAGGACTCCTTTGCTTCCATTTTGGTGGATTCCAACTCCCGAGTAGTCATCTTGAGCTGAGAGTTGTAGTTGTACTGTGCAACAAAGGCAGCCCCAATATCCTCCCAAGTCCTTCTTTTGGAGATGTCGAGCGACATGAACCAATGGAAGGCAGGCCCAGAGAGAGTTTGAGGGAAAAGCTGAGACATGGCCTCACTTTCCACCCCTAGCAGCTTCAGGGCAGCATGATAGCCCAGTAGATGAGTCTTCGGATCACCACTCCCATCGAATTTGATGAAGTTAGGCATTTTGAACCGCTCGGGGAGCCTTGCATTAGGGTACAAACAGAGGCCATCCAGGTCAATTCCTCCTGCGTTGATCTTCTCGGATTTTGAAACAGCTTCTTCCAGCTTAGCCATCTTGGTCATAAGTGCAGCTATGTCAGGGTTTTGAACAGGCTTAACAACAGCGGGGTTTGGATTTGGAGCAGGCACACGAGCCTTTCTAGGGTTGGGCTGAACAATGAGACGCCCTGCATGGTTTGGATCCTCGACAAAGACAGGTTCTGCGTGAACATCATCATCGTCCTCGCCTTCCTCTTCGGCTGCTGATGGAAGACGAGTGTTGATAAGGTCATTCAAACGGGAGATGGAGGCATCAGTTTGAGTGGCTCCCTGTTGCATAGCAGTGATACTGTTCTGGAGGTTCATGAGCATGGTTTCCAGAGTGAGCGATTGCGGCTGATCTGCCATGACAAGTTTTTCAATGGAGCTTGATGAAGAAGTTGAAGATAGGGAAGCCGGCGGCATGGCTTTTTGCAATATCGATGGCGAACCCGACGGCAGGGTGGCCAAGAGTGAACCTGGAGAAGTCTCTGTTGCGACTGACAGGGAATCTAGCCTGACAAGCCTTTGAAACGGATGCTGAAGACGTTCCCAAGTAGGTTTAGCTCTTCCTTTCGTTACTCTCATGTTCGGTGCAATGGTTCCAAACTAGACAGTAAAGTAATTTAAAGCTCAGAGACGTTCCTGCAGCAAGCTAGAATGCAATGCACATGTTGCCATTGTCGGTGTCGTCCTAGACTCTACAACTATAAACAAGTCTGTCACATGATGTTCGAACGCTGCCAAAATCCTCGGATTTCTTTTCGAGGTGTATCTTTTGAATAGATCGACTAACACTAAGGGATGTCAAAATAGTTTAAGCCTTTGACTATTCCGTTCTCGAAGTTTCAACTTTGAATTCGGAACAACTCAGTATTGATGACATGGCACCTTAACTTTGAACGCCGTGGTGTATAGTGATTTCGCACTTCAACCTGGGTAGTGCCAGTGTCACGGCATCCATACTTTGTGGTTCCTTATTTTCAGTTGAAACTTCAATCGGGCATGAGCCAAGAACTTAAAAAGGTTTGATTTCTCAAAGTCTCACTGATCTAAGGACTTTGAAAATTAACAACGTGCACCATCGAGATGCACGACTCTTCATCTGGCCATGGCAGCGTCCTAATAAGCATAAGACAGATTCGAAAGAGAGACAACCTAGAAGCCGCCCTAAACATGCTCCTACGCAAAACGGTATGTATGTACAAAAATAGAGACGAGTTTGCTTCACGAATTTCAGACGTTGCCAGAATCCTCAGAATTCTTTTCGGCCATGTGTCCTTGAGTAGATTGTCAGATCCTAAATGATGTCAAAATAGACTAAATCTTCGACTAGTCCCATTTGAAGGTTCAACTTTGAATTTGGAACAACTCGGTGGTGATGACATGGCATCTTAACCTTGAACACGGCGGTGTATAGTGACTTCGCACTTCAACCTGGGTGGCGCCAGTGACACGGCATCACTACTTTTGTTGTTCCATATTTTCGGTTGAATTCTTAACCGGGCATGAGCCAAAGATGTAGTAAATTTTGATTTCTTAAAGTCTCATTGAACTAAGGACTTAGTAATTGATAACAAACATTCGACAGAATGAACGACTCCTCATCGGGTCCAACACCGTCTTAGATTGCGTAAGACAAACTCGAAAGAAAGAACCACTCTAAGCATGCTCCTATGCAAAATAATGTATGTACAGTGCATGCGATAGGGAAAGCAGTAACACGTAGACAGTATATGGGGGTTAGATGCAAGTAAACTTACCCTGTAGGTACCTGTCCTAGTTTGGAGAGTTCTAATGCTTTGTATATGCAAAGGCTGGTTTTGGCTTGTAACAGGTTCCTCGGACTAGAGCCAAGATATACCTCCCGCTACCCGCGTAATCGCAGAGCAACAGTCAAATGGTAGAATGACTCATCATCGTCGAAGGTTGTTGGTCATTCGGGGTCCCCGAGCTCCGGTAAACCGTGCCGGATTGCCAAAACGATCCAACGAGGCTATCCCACATCGATGCACATGAAGATGTTAAAGAATTTGATTAATGAAATAGAATCGCAAATTCGCAAATGCCGTTTCAAATTTGGCTCTCTTTATTGATCAATACTTAGAAGAAACTACACGAGAGAACAATCGAAAAAGCCCCAGATTGGATGGCCGGACACGAGGTCCTGTTAAATCACCAATCCTTTATTTAGCAGTGCGAAACTCACTATTTTGACAGACTTTTGTTGGATTGTTCTCAAGCGTATTAAAATCCAAGTATAGACTAATATTGATTCGATCCCCAGCGGAGTCGCCACTTTGGGCATGCGGATGCCCGATTTTTCTTTCCTTCGGGAAGGGATTCCGTTCCCCTCCTCGAGAAGAGAAAATACGCCAGTTCGCGGGAGCGCTTTAGAAGCTGGACGACAAGCGCTCGCGAAGATACAGAGTCGCCACTTGGGTTTGAAGGTCCGACACCCAAGGAACCGTATTTCGAAGCACTTGTCGCGCTGTTTGATTTGAAAAAGTTAAGGAACCAGTCCGTCATAACCATATCTGGGTTCGGGAGCCAGGTTATGAGAGGGAAAGGGTTTTATGGCACCCCTCTCGCCCAATCCGGAGATTGGTCTCTACTTAGGCATTTGCGAAAGATGTTTGTTTTGCGATTCTGTTTGATTAATCAATTTTTAGCCATTTAGGGCGGGGGAACAATTAATCGGGGATTAAAACTGTAACATGTTTGCAGGATGTGATAGATAGCATCGATGAGCAGTTAGTATAGGATGAGAACAGACTGCTGTGGGAGTTTAAACAAACTAGGAAGCCCCTGTTTTGGAGTGACGTGCACAGAAAGAAACCAGCATGCACTGAACAAGTCACTGCATGCTGTTCACTCTTGCGCACATAATTCCAAGACAAGCGCGCGCCGGTGAGCTCAAACCCACAGCTCTTATTCTCAAGCCCTCTGGGCTCTGGAAGGACCAGTGCACACCCAGGACAAACCACGCAGTTCATATAGTAGTATAATATATAGTTTAAAGGCTGACAAAGCCCTACAAATTAATAAAACACCCCATCAACAGTGTGGGGACAAAATAAATGGCCTAAGGCCGAGCTACCCATGCAAGGCCATTCACTGGTCAGAGGCAAACTGTCGCGCGATGGACTCACTCTGTCCCGCGAGGATGCGCCCTGGCGCACTGTCGCGCGATGAAGCCAGTTTCTCGCGCGATGGTGCGCCCTGGCGCACTGTTGCGCGATGGAGTTAGTCCGGCGCGCGATGGTGCGCCTTGGCACAGGATGGTTGCGCCCTGACGCAACCAGACCAGTGCTTGGTTCACACATTTCTGGGTTCTGGGACAGGTCCAGAATGATCCCAGGGGTACTCCAAAACAACAGAAATGAATATTGAACTACAGCTAACAAATCTAACAAAGGAAAGCCGTAAACTGGTTTTTAACATGCTTGCAGAGTGATCTATACGTAAATAAACACAAAACAATAGCACACCAATCCCCACGCGGTCCATTGAGCGCAACACCAGAGTGTCGCGTGAGAGAGTGGGACCATCGTGCGCTGGTTCCTACCATGACGGTTTTTGAAACCTCGTCAACTTTAGGACCAGGACTGGTATTGATTACCAGCCTTGGCCCTGCCAGGCCCCCTCAGGGATCAGAACAGAAAGACAATAGGTATGCTATACCTTTGGTTGAGTTTGAAACGAATTCGAGCTTTAAGGTTTGATTGAGGTGTTTTGAAAAAGTTGAGGTGGAAGAACAAGCTTTGTTCTTGGATGCTTGAAGTGTGCAAAATGGAGGATTGTGAGTGTAATCCTTCTTTGGGCTTAAAATTTGGTAACCCTTTGAAAGAATAACCATGGGGGGTATATATAGAGAGAGATGGTGGATCTGGCTGGTGCCAGGAGCGGAGTTTAGTCAGTCCACGAGGCCTGCTGAGAGTTGCATTGGTGGCCAACTGCCCATCTCAAGAAAGATTGGTGGTAGGTTGGACCGTCGCGCGACAGAGTCAGTCTGTCGCGCGATGGTGCGCCCTGGCGCACTGTCGCGTGATGAAGTTAGTCTGGCGCGCGATGGTGCGCCCCGGCGCACTGTCGCGCGATGGAGTGAAACCCTCCCGCGATGGTGCGCCCTGGCGCGGGATGGTTGCGCCCTGGCGCGGACCAGCAGGGTTTTTGGTTTTTGAAGTGGCTTAGGCTAGGTTAGGTTCAAGGGTTTTGCAAACACTCAAAGCTCAAACACGCTATCATTCCCAGGGTATTCTTGATCCATTTCATCATTGGGGAATCAAAAACTGTAAGTAAACTAATCTGGAAGCCCAGATTGGGGTGTCTATAGTGGCTTCCTCTCCTTGAGCATCCCGCACCGCCAGTGTCCAATAAAGCCTAGGAAGCCCCGTCGCTGTGGCATATTCGCTCCTCTCCCTCGAACGAGCTGTCCTGCTGCTCTGGCCACGCCTCTCCTCTCCAGCTTCCAAGGCCTTGCTCTCCACAGCTATGTGTTCCATCACCCCCACTGGCCTCGCCAAGTACTGTCTCCGGTAAACTGCGTAATTTCGCTCGGGCGAAGGAGAGCAGTTAAGTCAGCAGGGATGGTGAAGCGCTGTAGCTCAGCCAGGGTATACTGGCCTGTGTGAGAAGCGCGAGGTGGAAGGGGCCCGGGCGTGACAAACTCAGACGACTCCAAGGGCTGCCGTGTCACTCGGTCGCCCAAGTACCACTGCCACCCGAAAGCCGACTCCAGAAGCACTCGGATCGCTGCCACTACCCTGCTCTGTGCCAGGTACTCAGGCTCAGCCTCTGCATTTCTCCACGAGTCCCACTCCACCTACAAGACAAGCAACAACCAAAAGACAAACAGTCGATCAGCGACAGCATTGAAGCAATCCAAAGGCAACGATGGTTAACAAGGGTTATGTTTTACCTGAGAACCCGATAGCTCGTCAAGGTATGCCCTAAAGGCACGAAGGCTACCCCTTGATTTCTTCTTGCCCTTGTACAATGGCCCCCAAATCATGGCGCGTGGGAGCATCCTCTGGTCCGGGCACTTGTTCTCCGGAGGGTACATCTTCAGTACCTCGTAAGCCCATAGCTGCAAGTTTCAAATAAATCGGAGCGTCGACATAACATTCATAGTTCAAGAGGAAAGGAAATGAAAAGTATGAAATTAAAGTATGAAATTACAAGTTCTGTTCCTTACCTCCCACACCCTCCAGTACCTGCGCGGTCACCTTCTTGCCTCGTGAGAACTCGGCCATGAAGCCATAGCAGGCTCCCAAGGCCGCTCCTCCCCAGTCGTACCTTGCCTCTGAGCGCAAGTCTCAGAGGGCCGGCAAGTAAGTCAAGTGTACCGTGGCTCATTTGTTTGCGTACAGCGTGGCCCCAAACAAGTACAGTAAAAAGGCCCTCGCCATTTGCTCTTCCTCCTGCTCCGAGACCGGAGCCCTGTCCTTCAGATACCTTTTGAACTGCTCATGTGGGACCGTCTCTGAGCTACCATGTGGTTCCTGTCCCAAGAACCACTTCAGCGCGGCTGAATCTCTATGGATCCCCGAGTCAAACGGGATAGGCTCTCCCCCTACCCTCAGGCCGGTCAAAGCAACAAAGTCAGCCGGTGTCACCGTCATCTCGCCAATCGGGAAATGGAAGATATTGGATGAAACCCACCATCTCTCGGCCAGTGCTGTGAGCAAAGCGTGATCACTCTTCGTCGCTGTCAAAGTAAGGACAAACGGCCTGAACCCTGCAGCGTCCACTAAAGCCTTAACTCGCTCGGGCAACTCTCGGTACAACTCAAGCGAACTCGTGGGACTGCCGTGCCCCCGCATGCTAGCTGCTCCTCTCTACATATCACAAAGGCAAGAACGGGCAATAACTCATCAGTATGCATGGTTCAAGTATAGCTGGCAGTCGAATCAAGAAAATCTCATAAGTCAAGTGTAGTCAGATCAAGATTAAAGGTATCTTGCAGATCAGATTGGGAGCCTGACAACATTTGGTGGTCAATTCAAGTTCTTTCGTTATCATACGAAATCGAATCAAGTTATGGGCATATCGTTAGTCGATTCAAGCACCTGAGGCATCCTATTCAGTCGATTATATTTATAGGGAGCATTGTTCAGTCGAATCAAGTAGGCATGGCATTTTATTAGTCGAATTCAAGTCCTACAACTACATTATCAAGTCAAGGCAATCTCCAGTCGATTCAAGTTCATTATCAACAGTGTTCGTCAAGTTTTAAGTGTTCTACAGTCAAGTTCAAGCTATCTTGGTATTTCCATCCGTCGAATCAAGTTTAAGGTTATCAGTGTCAAACGTGCTATCAGGTTCAATCAATTCGGAGTTCAAGGTACATACATAGCAAGTTGTGGTCTCATATAGATACAACAATATAAAATGGAAAGATAAAGCAAGTTTGGGGATATACCTGCGCCCAAGACACCGACAAGTGCCTCTCAGGATCTCTTAACACAAGCTCGTCGTCGTAACTCTCCCGTCGTGGCAAGTAGCTCTCAACCCTGGACGACACGAAAAGGTGTGGCTCCGGTGGGATGTAGGTCTCGGCCACAAACTTGGCACGAGGTGCGTGTCGTATGGACTCAGCAAGTACTACCGCACGCTCATGTGCCCACGCCCCTCCTCCCTCGGCCTGCACAACCGATTCAGCCTCTAATGCAAAGGCCTCCTCCTCAGCCCTAGCCCCCTCGGCCTTAGCTCTCAAGCACTCCTCCTCCTGAGCTCACTCAACCTGCCTCTGCCTGTCCTCCCGTGCAGCTATCACCGCCGCCACTACCATTGGATTCTCACGCAGTAATCGCCCAAGCTCCTCCTATGTCACAAACTCCGCGAAATCCCCGCGCGTAATGGGAACATGTGCCGAAGACCCCACTGCTGGCCTGAACTCCACCGACTCCACGGGTGCCTCCTCGGACATCCCCTCTACAACCACAAGACCCTTGCCCCATGTCGGATCTCTCGGTGGTGTCTCCGGTCGAGCACCGCCACCATCACCTCCACCACTGCTGCTACCAGTGCCGGCTGGACTGATCCCAGTCACAACTAAACCCTCTACCCCACTATGAAGTCCAGACGTTGAACCCGTGGGCCCCCTGCCCCAAAGACACCTGGCGTATGCCCACCATCCCCTGGCATACGCCGCCCATCGCCGACACCGACCTCTACTACATGGCCACCATTGCCGTCGCTGCTGCCTGAGATCTCTACGCTGGCCCTTGTCGGAGATTCGCCCATTGATCGATCATCGATTCGAGACCTCTCGGTCTCATCTCCACCGATTCTCAACCGATCCTTGCCTTTGTCGCTGCCATGGCCGCCGCCACCGCCAGCTTCGGCCATGGAAGTATGCGGACTAAAAGGATTTGGGAGAAGAATGAAAGGATTTGTGAATGAAGGGGAGGTTAAGAGACTTTGGGAGACTTTGGAAGTTCAAAAGCCGAAGGATGGCGGTTTCTGCACTGGCTGGGAAGTTTTTACGACATGGGAGGCAAGCTGGGCCGGGTCTGGGCTGGATATAGGCCCAGGTCAAACAGGATTATTGGCGCACGCCAGTACTTTGGCGTCGTACGCCAGTAGTACCTGGGCCTGAGGCCCATTGCAGCGTTGACAATAGAATCCATTCTCAAAAGCAACAATCTAAATAGCCCCAGCTCGCATTTTGATATTTTCCTAAGCTGAGTTCGTCCAATTTTCAAATCAACGACGATCTATCTGTAGGGGGATGAAAACAAATTGATGCTCTGGATAGCACCAAAGTGAAGTGGCTCCACGTGCCTCTATACCGGAACCCTAATTCGTCGTCGGAACCCTAATCTGCAAAACAGACAAGGGGTGAGCGCACCTTTGCTTCTCGTAGCAAAGGCCCTCCGATGCTGAAGTTAGTATCACGTACTGGCTAATAAACCCTAATTATCAGTAGGAGAATAATGCGAATACTTAATATTGCGTACCTTTTACCTCCAGGTTTACCTCGTATTTATAGGTTCACGGATGCTTGCTGCCCAAGCGTCCTTGTTGCCTTAGGATTCTCATCTACCATAGGAAACCTCAGGTATCCTGGATTCTTGTTCCTTTATCGATTCATCACTTTAGTCTTTTCAGGACTCTTTCCGATAAAGGACCGAACATCCCATTCTCGTTGGGTGTCTTTCCAAGATCCTATATTCTCGGGATCTCATCCCTCCTCCGAATATTACTTATTCTGGAACCTTCCAGAACATTGTTGCCGCCTCATGCTTTAGGGTAACCTCTTCCCCTATTTGGCTATCTCGTAGCCGAACAGTCAACATGGTTCAATGACCTCAGGTACAACTGGTCTTCCTCATTGTACCTGGACAAATGACCTCACATGTCTTTTGTCCTTATCAGCCGAACAGACTACCTGGCTAATGGCTTCTCATGTCGCTGGTCCAAATCGTCGTTCACCGCACTGCCCGGCGATAGGTTCTCTTGTATTTACCACGCGCTCCTGCAAATCACGTGTTCGGCTTATGATTGTATCTGTTCGGGAATACCTCCCTACAATCGCTCCCCAGCTTTACTCGATTGTCACTGTTCGGGGCAATGGGTGAAGCTTTTCAGAAACCAACATCTGTTCGAACTTCTCTAAGCCTCGGGGAGTCGTAACTTTTTATAATCATTGATGCCCTTTGGCGGCTTAATCATTATACCGTTTCGGGGTAATAACTCCACGTGGCACGTTTCGTGTGCCCTTCATTAATTTTGAACTGACGTTTCACAAAACGTCGTCAGAACGACTTCCCTTGGAGGCTTTCTTTCCGTTACTTTTCCTGTAATGGCGTGGGGGCAACGTTTCAGATTCCATTTCTCACGGCTAAAACCCCCTAAAGAATCATTTTTTGGGTCTTTTTTCAAAAAGAAACCAAACCCTCTTTCTCTCTCACCAAACCCAGGCGAAAACGAAACTCCTCTTTTCTCTGCCATTGCCGCCGTCTGCAACTCGATCGCATCTCAGGCGACCGCTGCATTAGCTTCGTAAGATTCTCAATCTAGCTTCTCGTTTCATCTTTTCCTGAACTTAGTTTCCAGATTTGTGAATTTCGTTTTAGGGCTCTATCTTTAGCCATTTCCAAATCCCTTCACTCTTAATCATACTAATGGCGGATGAGGGTGATAACGGCCCTAAGCCTGGTAAATTTAGGAAACTCTGTGATTCTCCCATGGCTATGTCAGCCTTTAGAACTGAATATAATGTCCCTGAAAATGTGGGATTTGAACTTGCCCCCCTAGGAGCAGATAGGGATGCAGGCACTTGGGATAGAATATGTATCCCTATCGTGGCGATCGTCGAAGGTGGAGTTCGTTTCCCCCTTGACCCACTGCTCCGCCGTGTGCTTAACTGGTATCGCCTTACGCCCATGCAAGTTTCAACAAACTTCTTTAGGCTAGTCATGGGAGTCGTTGCCTTGAATAGAATCCTAGGAACCCAATTAGGAATCTGGGAGATCCAATGGTGGTATAGCATCGTGCTAAACCCTGAGTATAACACCTACTATTTCAAAGTGAGGAGAGCAGAGAAACGCTTCGTGCTTAATATGCCAGACTCTGCACGTGACCACGAGATGGACTTCCTGTATGTTATTGGAGCCTTCGAGCCAATGGGGGAGGATGGTCAAGTGGAGGGTTTCCACTGTCCCCACACATGGGGTTACCCATGTATGCTCCTAAATTTGCTTTGTAATTTCTTGCTCTGTTGCTTTCTCATAGCTTTTTCGTTTTTATATTTCTAACTCTTGTTTGTGGTTCGTTTAATGCAGCGAACAACGCTAACAGGCGCCCTTGACGTGAACCGAGTAATATCCGAACAGAGGACATCAACAAGGTCCTAAAATACACAGGAGTGCCCGGTACACGTACAGCTGGACGTGGCCGAGACGCTCACGTCCTTCTTGGCTACGACCCCGCCTACAGGGGGTTCATTGACAGGAGATTGGCCAACCCGAGCATTAGTGGGGCCTCGACTTCGACTGCTCCCCAACCCCGCAGTTCAAGATCGCAAGCCGGTGTTACCCTTGCCGGTCAATCAGGTGAGGTAGCAATCCCTGAAGGCGTGCCCCAGACTCGAGTGGTGCTTAGAAGATCGGTCCGAAGGCAAATCGCTCCTGAACTTCAAGCCGAACAGTCTGCTCCATTTTGTGGTACGAGCCAGTCATCATCCTCAGGTTACTCCCGATCTCCAACAAATCCAGGTACAATGACTCGTCAGCCTTTGAACCTAAGTTCCCTTCTGACCGTTGGTGGTCGCGGCCGTGGTACTGGCCGGGGATCATCAACCGGGCATGCCCCAGCACCACCCCGTCGTAGCAGGGGTGGATCAAACCGCTCCTCTTCATCGCCTCGGGAACACGACAGTTCCCTTAAGGCTGGGGACGTTCATCGGGACAAATGTCCCCGAGATCAAACAGCTGAGGATACTAAGGCTCGAGCTGCTTCAGTACCCATGGAAGTGCAATCCCCATCTATGCAAGTTACTCCAGAGGTATGGGCTCCTCGTCTCATGAGGGGAGACCGACTTGTAAACGTTGGAGACAGTGCCAGTTCATCCGAAACTGCACTGGCCCTAGCGCAAGGCCTCTCTCTTCCAGTAGATATGCAGAAAGAATCTTCTTCCTCTGCAGAAAGACTTGTATCCACTGGTCTCGTCAGTGGGATCAAGGTAATTTAAAATCTTTCATTTTACTTGATCATAACAGGTAGATACTGTGGTTAACATTTATCTGTCCTGTGTTTAGTTTATCCAAAAGATGATGACCCTGGGCCAGAAGTTCCAGGAGGCGGATGCTAAAAGGGTCAGGCTTTTGAATGATAACACAAGGCTTCTCTGAACAGTCTCCAGGCTGGAGAGAGAGAGAGAGAGACAAAGCCAAAGCTGAAGTGAACGAAACAAAAACCAAGCTGGAGACTGCTGAAGACAGTCTGGGTCAGGCTCTGGCAGAAATTGACAGTGCCAAGAAGCTGGCATTCGAAGATGGCTACCAAAAAGGGTATGATGCCACCACGGCCAGCTACGTGGAGCAGATACCAGGCTTACAAGACCAAATCTGGGTTGCTTGCTGGGAGGCTTGTTTAACCAAAGTTGGCGTTGCAGACGATTCTCCCCTGTGGACTGAGGTGGAACTGCCTAGCAGCCGGGCAGCAGCTACTCAAGAACCTGACGGGGCCCTTGCTGACGATGTGGATCGCCAAATAGATGACTTTGCTGATGTGGACGAGGAGATGGAGATGGAGTCCCAAGGTACTGCAACAGAACACACGTCAGTTAGGGAGGTGACGCAGGAAGCCATTACTGTGGAGGAGAGTGCTGCTCCCAATACAGAGGTTGCAGATGGCATTCCCCCTGAGATCCAAAACTTGGATTGAACGGGCGGGTGAGTATAATTATTTCCTTTTTATGCCAAAGTATGGCGTTGGTCCTGCGTGACCATGCCTTTTTTCACAGCCCTGCGAGGCACTAGTACATTCCTTCTTTCTGGATGGTACAAGTATTTGGCCATTTCGTGGGATAACATTTAGTCGTTTACTGCTTTTCCTCTTTTGCTTAGCCCTTCGTGGCATTTAGACGTTTTACTCTGCTCGGCCCTTTCTTGGCCATGAGTATTTTGTCTTGTGCCCAAGTGTTTCGTATTTGGAAGTTTAACCGTAACCTGTTATGCAAGTATTTCGCACTTGATTTTTGCATGTTTCTCGTATGCAAGTCAAAAATATGTTTTTACTAAGCATGTTCGTACTTAGAAAAAATAGATGTGAGTATCTCAGGTTTCTTGGCCATGAGTATTTTGTCTTGTGCCCAAGTGTTTCGTATTTGGAAGTTTAACCGTAACCTGTTATGCAAGTATTTCGCACTTGATTTTTGCATGTTTCTCGTATGCAAGTCAAAAATATGTTTTTACTAAGCATGTTCGTACTTAGAAAAAATAGATGTGAGTATCTCAGGTTTCAGCTGTTCGTTTTAAGTTTCTCATACTTAATGTTTCTGCTTTCACAAAACAGATCTAAGTTTTTCGTTCTTAGACCAAATTGTACATATCTCGTTATGTCTATTGTCCAAGCATTTCGTACTTGGACTTTACTAAGTATATTCGTACTTAGACTGTACTAAGTATATTCGTACTTAGACTTTGGTAAGAGTTTCGTTCTTTTGAGTATCTCGTACTTTGTTAGTTTTTTCTTTTTTGTATGTATCTCGTACTTTATATTTCTCGTGTTTGGCATTCGTGCCAATCCCGTGCTCCCCAATATGAAAAAAAGGAAGATAACGCATATCTCCAAATTTCATGTTCCATACAACGAAAATTTTTAGAGATTGGATATACGTGGAAAGAAAATACTTTATTCATAAACTTGAACTCAAGGGAACATTATTCGTATCCCTTGCAACTGAAAACCAGACGAGGGAATTATACTCGTGACTCCCACACAAACACATAGTGTATTAAAACTCAAGGTGGCATTATTCGTACCCCTTGTTACTAGAGAATAATAAAAAACAAAGGAGCTTTGTTCATAGCTCCCACACAATCACGTAGTGTAATAAAACTTGATTTTTCTAAACAAAGAATTTTCTGAGATTATGGACATTCCATGGCCTCGGAATTGGATTGCCGTCCAGATCAGCCAGTCTATAGGCCCCTATGCCCACAATCTCAGTTACTCGATATGGGCCTTCCCAATTGGCTCCCAGTTTGCCTTCGTTAGCTACCTTGGTATTGCCGAGTACCTTTCGTAGTACAAGGTCCCCAACACCGAACTCTCGAGGGTGTTGTAGACACCCCAATCTGAGCTTCCAGATTAGTTTACTTACGGTTTTTGATTCCCCGATGATGAAATGAATCAAGAACAACCCGGGAATGATATCGTGTTTGAGCTTTGAGTGTTTGCAAAACCCTTGAACCTGACTTAGCCTAAGCCACTTCAAAAACCAAAAACCCAGCTGGTCCGCGCCAGGGTGCAACCATCCCGCGCCAGGGCGCACCATCGCGCGCCAGAGTCACTCCATCGCGCGACAGTGCGCCAGGGCGCACCATCGCGCGACAGACTCACTCCACCGCGCGACGGTCCAACCTACCACCAATCTTTCTGAAGGAGGACAGTTAGCCACCAATGCAACCTCAGCGAGGCCTCGTGGACTGCCTGAACTCCTCTGTTTCCAACCAGATTCACCCCCTCTCCCTATAAGTATCCCTATTTGTTTCTCTTTCAAGGGGTGAACACAATTCAAAGGTTATAAACCCTAATCTCAAGAGCATAGCTTGCTCTTTCTCCTCCATTAGCAAACATCCAACCTCAAGAACATAGCTTGTTCTTCCACCTCAATCAACTTCAAACATCAAAAGCTCAAACACTCTTTCAAACCCGAAGCCAAAGGTATAGCTTACCTTTGTTCTGTTTCTGTTCTGATCTCTGAGGGGGGCTGGCAGGGCCAAGGCTGGTAATCAATACCAGTCCTGGTCCTAAAGCTGGCGAGGTTTCAAAAACCGTCATGGTAGGAACCAGCGCGCGATGGTCCCACTCTCTCGCGCGACACTTCGGCGCTGCACGCGACGGACCACGTGGGGATTGGTGTCCTACTGTTTTGTGCTTTATTTTGTATATAGATCACTCTGCAAGCATGTTAAAAACCAGTTTATTGCTTTCCTTTGTATAAACTGCTAGTCTTAGTTCAATATGAGTTTCTGCTGTTTTGGAGTACCCCTGGGATAATCCTGGACCTGTCCCAGAACCCAGAAAGATGTGAACCAAGCATTGGTCTGGTCCGCGCCAGGGCGCAACCATCCCGCGCCAGGGCGCACCATCGCGCGAGGGTTTCACTCCATCGCGCGACAGTGCGCCAGGGCGCACCATCGCGCGCCAGGGCACATCCTCGCGCGACAGAGTGATTCCATCGCGCGACAGTTTGCCTCCGACCAGTGAGTGGCCTTGCACGGGTAGCTTAGTTTTAGGCCATTATTTTGTCCCCACATTGTTTATGGGGTGTTTTATTAATTTGTAAGGCTTTTTCAACCTTTAAACTGTATATTATACTGCTTATAACTGCGTGGTTTGTCCTGGGTGTGCACTGGTCCTTCCAGAGCCCAGATGGTTTGAGAATAAGAGTTGTGGGTTTGAGCTCACCGGCGCGCGCTTGTCTTGGAATTATGCGCGCAGGAGTGAACAGCATACAGTGACTTGTTCAGTGCATACTGGTTTCTTCCTGCGCATGTCACTCCAAAACAGGGGCCCTCCAGTTTGTTTAAACTCCCACAGCAGTCTGTTCTCATCCTATACTAACTGCTCATCCATGCTATCATTCACATCTTGCAAACATGTTACAGCTTTAATCCCCATTAAACTGTTCCCCCGCCCTAATTGGCTAATAAAACTGGTTAATCAAACAGAATCGCAAACAAACAACATTTTTCGCAAATACCTAAGTAGAGACCGATCTCCGGATTGGGCGAGAGGGGTGCCATAAAACCCTTCCCCTCTCGTAACCTGGCTCCCGAACCCAGATATGGTTATGACGGACTGGTTCCTTAACTTTTTCAAATCAAACAGCGCGGCAGGTGCTTCGAAATACGGTTCCTTGGGTGTCGGACCTTCAAACCCAAGTGGCGACTCTGTATTTTTGCGAGCGCTTGATGTCCAGCTAAAAAGCGCTCCCGCGAACCGGCAGCATCTCTCCTTTCTCAAAAAGGGTGGGGAACGGAATCCCCTTCCCCGGAGGAGGGAAAGATTCGGGCAAAATCGCATTGCCCACAGGTGTACATGCTTATTGTAGCTCTTCATCAACTGTTCCTGGTAAGAAGCTAGATGTACCAGGGCCCTTTCTCTTCTTTCCTCAGCGAGATCAAGCTCAATTTCAAGGGCCCTGTCATTGCCCCCACTTTCGACCAACGCAGTTCTATTGGTTGGGAGGCCAACCTCCAAAGGAATTACAGCCTCTGTGCCGTCTGCCAACGAATAGGGGGTCTCTCCCGTAGACCTCCTGGGTGTTGTCCTATGTGCCCATAAAACAAGGGGCAATTCATCGGGCCATTTCCCTTTGGCCTTGTCCAACCTCTTCTTGATCCCGTCAAGAATGGTTTTATTAGATGCTTCTGCCTGCCCGTTGCTCTGAGGGTACGCTGGAGTTGAATAGTAGTTCCGAATTCCATATTGGGCACAAAATGCTTTGAACTTCTTTTGAAATTGGGACCCATTATCTGTGATCAAGGAATAGGGAACCCCAAATCGAGTAATAATACTCTTCCACACGAACCTTTCTATCATGGGTTCGGTGATTTTGGCCAGTGGTTCTGCTTCTATCCACTTGGTAAAATAGTCCGTTGCAGCTAGCAGGAATTTTCGGTTCCCAGTTGCTTTGTGGAGGGGACCCACGATGTCCATTCCCCACTGGGCAAACGGCCAAGGGCTTGTCAGAGGTACCAGGTCTTTGGCTGGTGTTCGAATCATGGGTGAGAACTTCTGACATTTCTCACAAATTTTAACATATACCTTGGCATCTTCCTGCATATGTGGCCACCAATAGCCTTGGGTAATTGCTCGGTGGGCAATGGACCTGCCTCCAGCATGACTTCCACATGTTCCCTCGTGGATTTCGTGAAGAAATTTCTGCACCATCTCGGGGTGCACACAAAGCAAATATGGTCCTGTAAAGGACTTTCTGTAAAGCTTCCCTTCTGGGGACAGCCAAAACCTCGCGGACTTGGTTCTGATTTTATGAGCTTCCTTTTTATCAACAGGGAGTATTTCATCTCGTAAAAACTCCACGATTGGGTCCATCCAACTTGGTTCCTGGTTCACATCCAGGACCAATTCAATATTCCTTCCAATGCTCGGCTCTGTCAGATACTCAACTGCTACCCTTCGTTTGAGTTCAGTTGGAACAGCTGCTGCCAACCATGCCAAAGAATCAGCATGGGCATTTTGTCCAGAACTTATCTGTTCAATATGAACCCTATCGAAGGTATCAAGTAGATCTTTGGCTGCTTCCACATATGCTGCCATCTTTTCGTTCCGGGCCTAATATTCGCCGGACAGTTGGTTAACTACGAGCTGTGAATCACAGTGCACCCTGACTCGTTCTGCCTTTTAGGTTTTTACACTTCTCAATCCAGCTAAGAGTGCCTCGTACTCTGCCACGTTATTTGATGCACTGAAACCTAGCCGAACAGACAACTCGATCATTATACCTCCTGGAGGAAATATCACCACCCCAATTCCTGAACCAGTATTACATGCTGATCCGTCAACGAATAATTTCCATTCCGTGGGGTCCTGTTCGGCTGACAGCTGATTCTTCATGGGTGCTGGCTTGGATGCTTGCTCCTTTCTCGTAGGAGGCAAAGGTGCTACCGTAGGAGAAAACTCTGCCACAAAATCTGCCAATACTTGGCCTTTAATTGCCGTACGTGGCTGATAGTCAATGTCATACTGGCTCAACTCAACAGACCATGTTGAGATTCTTCCTGAAAAATCTGCTTTTCGTAGCAGTGATTTCAACGGGAACTCAGTGTAAACCACAACCTTGTGGCTCTGAAAGTAGTGTGGCAACTTCCTCGTGGCCGTTCTAAGTGCCAAGACAAGCTTTTCTAGGGGCAGATATCTCGTCTCTGCATCCAGCAAGGTCTTGCTAACATAATAAATTGGGATTTGCTCGATTCCCAAATCCCTTAACAGGACTGCACTAATAGCATGTTCAGAGACAGCTAAGTACAAAACTAAAGACTCACCTTGCTGTGGAGTCGACAAAAGAGGAGGCTCAGCCAGGTACTTCTTCAGGTCCTGGAAGGCCTGTTCACACTCTGCTCCCCATTCGAATTCCTCCCTTTTTTTCAATAACTGAAAAAAGGGTCTGCACTTGTCACTTGACCTGCTTATGAACCTGTTCAGTGCTGCAGCCATTCCAGTCAACCGTTGGACTTCCTTCGTAGTCTTGGGACTTTGCAGCTTCTGCAGAGCTGCAATCTGATCTGGGTTGGCCTCAATTCCCCTCATAGTTACTAAGTGGCCTAGGAACTTCCCAGAACCAACTCCAAACGCACATTTTGAGGCGTTGAGTTTCAGTTTGTACTTCCTCAGGATTTCGAAAGCCTCCTTTAAGTCTGCTATGTGTCCCTGTTTATCTTGACTCTTCACCACCATATCATCTATGTAGACCTCCATAGACTTGCCAAGTAGCTTCCTGAACATGATGGTTGCGAGTCTCTGGTACGTTGCCCCAGCGTTCCTAAGCCCAAATGGCATGACGCTATAGCAATACAACCCCCGTGGTGTAATAAAAGAAGTCTTCTCTTGATCAGGCCCAAACATAGCAATTTGATGGTATCCTCGATATGCGTCCAGGAAACTCATCCGTTCGTATCCAGCGGTTGCATCAACCAGCTGGTCTATCCTTGGAAGAGGAAAACTGTCTTTTGGACACGCCTTGTTGAGGTCTGTGAAATCCACACAGACTCGCCACTTTCCATTTTTTTTCTTTACCACAACTGTGTTGGATAGCCATTCGGGATAGTAAACCTCTCGTATAGCCTTAGCTTCCAGCAAACGATCGACTTCCTCAATTACAGCATCCACATGCTGTACGGCTGCCCTTCGTTTTCTCTGGATTATTGGCTTGTGCTGGGGGTCAACATTTAAATGATGACAAATTACATCTGCATCAACTCCGGGCATCTCTTCTGGGACCCATGCAAATACGTCGATATGTCCCATCAGGAATCCAATCAATTCGGCCCTTTCGTCTGCCGGCAGTGACTCCCCAATTAGAAAATATCTTTCAGGATCATTCTCGTTGATCTGAATTTTCTCCAGGCCTTCGACCACCTTTTCCGCCGGACTCCTCCCAACATCTTCGATAGTTGGTTGATCTGGCACTTCCAGTGCGTGAACGTGGTGGGCCTTTGGAGCTTTCTTGACAATGGAAATCAGACACTGTTGGGCTACTTTCTGATTGCCCCTAATTATTTCGATCCCATTGGATCCTGGGAATTTCATCATCTGGTGGTAAGTTGAGGAGACAGCCCTCATCTTGTGTAACCAGGTCCTGCCTATAATCGCGTTATAGGAAGAAGGAACATCTACAACAAGAAAATCAGTTTTTAAGACTACTGTTCCTGCCCGAACAGGGAGGGTTACTTTTCCAAGGGGCCAGACGGCTCCTGCACCAAATCCAATCAGAGGTGTCGTGGATTGCTCCAAATCTGTTTGGGCCAGCCCCAACTTCTTGAATGCATCGTAGTACATCACCTCTGTACAGCTTCCTGAATCCACCAGAATCCTTTCGATGTCATATTCCCCTACTCGTAGGGTTATGACCAAAGCATCATTGTGGGGTACTTGGACTTCTCTCAAATCGTCATCCGTGAATGCTATGCTTTCATTGCATACACCATTCTCTCGACCTCTCTTATTTCCCAACCGCATCACATGTTGGTCGTGCTTAGCCTGCCTTTGCAGTAGCCTCACCTCATTTCTCGTATAAGGTGCGGCCAACCCATGTATCATATGGATTACTCCCCTACGATTCTGCTCGTAATCCATTTCCATGGCCTTTCCTTTTTCTTTGGGATCTTCCTGGATAAACTCCTTGAGATAGCCCCGAAAGACCAAATCATCAAGGTGTTTCTTGTACATCTCTCAATCTTCAGTCATGTGGCCCCAATCCTTGTGGTAGCTGTAGTGCTGATTCGTAGCACGTTTAGCGTCTTTATCTCCACCAAGACTCGGGGGCCACTTGAAGTATGGCTGATTCTTTATTCGATAAAGAATCCTATAGATTGGCTCCTTCCAAACAGTAGTAATAGAAAAGAAAGATTTGGGATCAGGGGCTGGCTTTTCCTTATACGGATCCTTCTTAGCCTGTCCGTAGTCCTTTCGCTCTTTGTACGTTTTGGGCTCAGGTTTATCCACCTTCTTGGCAGCCGTCTTAGGCTGTTCGGCAGCAATCCTGCCATCCTCGCGGAGTATGTCATCCTCCATTCGGGCATGTTGCTCTATTCGCTCCATCAGTTTGGCCAACGTAGCCACCGGATGTTTATTCAACGAGTGGCGCAGCTCTCCCCGAACAGGCAAACCAGTCTTGAAAGTTGCAATGGCATACTCCTCACTGCAATTTTCAATCTCATTGAAGGTTTCCCAGTACTTTTTGGCATAATCTCTGATCGGCTCGTCCTCCGTTTGTTTCATGGTGGACAGACTCTCAAACGTCTTTGGAGCCTTTCTGCTTGTTAAGAACCGAGCAGTGAATTCCTCGGCCAACTGCCTCCATCCTCTTATGGACCGTGGTGCCAATTTATGAAACCAACTCAACGCCACTTTGCCTAGACTGGACGGGAACATTTTGCACAGAATGGCATCATCGCCATCGTGCATGAACATGGCCTGCTGGTAATGCTGTATGTGAGCCACAGGGTCCGTGTTTGTCTCGTAAAGTATGAACGCTCCGTGCTTCACTCTGTTCGGCAACCTTGCCTCTTGCAGTCTCCTTGCAAAAGGTGAGGCTGCGATGTTACTCAGGGCTTTACATGCCGCCTCTCGTGCAGACACTGACCCTTCCTCATTTTCCTTTGTGTTGTGAGCCGTAGCTCTGGCCCAGTCAGCATCAGGTCTCTCATACCTGTCACGGTGATGCTTTCTTGTTTCTTCTTCGGGTGAGGAACTCCGTTCCCTACTTCTCCTTCTCCGCGAAAACGCCCTTCGTCTTTCCGGTGTGTGGCTTCTGCTTCTGTCTCTCCTTTTTCGTGGAGAAACCTTATGTCGCCCTAGGGTAGGACTTCTGCTCCTTATCTCTCGTGAACGAGTCTGCCTTTGGACTACTAAAGTCCATCTATCTCTCTCAGAATCCCTCCTCGAGAGTCCAGAATCTTCTGGGTGTTCTTGTACCCGCTGCAACTCTTGTATCTCGTACTCTCGCTTTTTAATCAAACGAGCATACTCCTCTATTTCCTTCCTCTTTCGATTGAGGATATCTTCACTGTTATGTATACTTCTTGACTGCTCTACAGACGCCTCTCTTCGGTGAGACTTGCTCCTTCTCGTGGAGCCCGTAGCTGTCTTATCCTATCTTCCAGTGGGCTTTCTCAGAGCACCCGGTGGAGATTTATCTCCTCCACCGCTTAACTGATTTTTTGGATTGAACGGTGTTGCTGGATCTTCTTCCATCGTAACTGTTCTTCAAGGAAAATTGGTTCGATTTCCCACAGACGGCGCCAATTGTAGGGGGATGAAACAAATTGATGCTCTGGATAGCACCAAAGTGAAGCGGCTCCACGTGCCTTTACACCGGAACCCTAATTCGTCATCGGAACCCTAATCTGCAAAACAGACAAGGGGTGAGCGCACCTTTGCTTCTCGTAGCAAAGGCCCTCCGATGTTGAAGTTAGTATCACGTACTGGCTAATAAACCCTAATTATCAGTAGGAGAATAATGCGAATACTTAATATTGCGTACCTTTTACCTCCAGGTTTACCTCGTATTTATAGGTTCACGGATGCTTGCTGCCCAAGCGTCCTTGTTGCCTTAGGATTCTCATCTACCATAGGAAACCTCAGGTATCCTGGATTTTCGTTCCTTTATCGATTCATCACTTTAGTCTTTTCAGGACTCTTTCCGATAAAGGACCGAACATCCCATTCTCGTTGGGTGTCTTTCCAAGATCCTATATTCTCGGGATCTCATCCCTCCTCCGAATATTACTTATTCTGGAACCTTCCAGAACATTCTTGCCGCCTCATGCTTTAGGGTAACTTCTTCCCCTATTTGGCTATCTCGTAGCCGAACAGTCAACATGGTTCAATGACCTCAGGTACAACTGGTCTTCCTCGTTGTACCTGGACAAATGAACTCACATGTCTTTTGTCCTTATCAGCCGAACAGACAACCTGGCTAATGGCTTCTCATGTCGCTGGTCCAAATCGTCGTTCACCGCACTGCCCGGCGATAGGTTCTCTTGTATTTACCACGCGCTCCTGCATATCACGTGTTCGGCTTATGATTGTATCTGTTCGGGAATACCTCCCTACATTATCCGTCTAATATCGAATCAACGACGATCTATCCGTCCAATTTCGAATCAACGACGATCTATCTGTCCAATTTCAAATCAACCACGATCTATCCGTCCAAATTTCAAACCAACGACGATCTTTCCGTCCAATTTCAAATCAACGACAATCTATCCGTCCAAATTTCAAATCAACGACGATCTATCTGTCCAATTTCGAATCAACGACGATCTATCTGTCCAATTTATCTTCTTTCCCCAATCGAGCCAATGCCTATACACAGGATTATTCCCTAGGAGAGCATGTCTTCTATGGTAGCCTGTACTGCCCTTCCAACACAAAAATCAAGCAGCGGTCCATCCGTCTAAGTATCCCCAGCAACGGTGATTTTTCTCAAATAATCTGCTTGGCTGAACTCAACCGATCAGGTTTTTTAAGGCTCATGTCTTGTTCGGTTTGAATTTTCTATTCTAGATAGCCTAGAAGGGGGTGTCTAGAAAAACCTTTGACGTTACTTGTACCAAGTCCGTGGCACTCCGAGTGCCGTCGAAGGGGGGCTACTGTAGACACCCCATTCAGTACTGTCTAGATTGGTTCATGTACGGTCATTTGTTTCCCCAATGATGAATGAGGTCAAGGGCATCCCGAGGATGTTGATCTGTTTAAGTTTTGAGCGTTCCCAGCCTCATTCTTTCAACTCCAATTCAAACCCTTCAAGCCAGAACCAAATGGCCCCAGTAAAAACCTACTTGCTTACGCCAGTATTGTGCTGGCATGCGCTGGTGAACTGCCATGTGTCGGTCATCGACCGTTGACTCAGTTATCACTCGCGCACGCAGGTACAATGGTGGCGCACGCCAGTCAAAACCGGTCAAATCATCATTTTTTTGTCACGTGCTAGAGACTTTGCGACCACCCCAATACAGTGAACAGCCCCTAATGATTGTTTTCTGCAGGGACGTCCCCCTCTCTCTCCTACACACCCCATCACCTAGTCCCATGCATTTAATGCATGGGAGGCTCCCTCTCCTAACCTAACCAACCCTTAACCCCAGCTGATTGCTCTCCCTCAGTCCACTCGTTTGCTATAAATACCCCCCTTGCATTCATTTGCAAGGGGTAAAACACATTAAAGAGTTTAAGCCTACTCTTCTCTTATTAGCTCTCTCTCTTTCTCATCCATTCCATTGAAGGAGAGAAAGCAAAATGGCCACTCCCACATAATTCACTGCTATTCACTCACACACCCTTCATCCATCCATCAAGCTCAAAAGCCCAAACCACTTCTCAACTTCAAAACCAAAGGTATATATACCACCTTTGTGTGGCCTTCTGTCCTGACCCCTGAGGGGAACTAGTAAGGTCCAGGCTAGTAATCAATACTAGTCTTGGCCTTAAACTGGTAAAATAATAAGATCGTGTGCAAAGGACAATGGCACACGCAGTGACAAGGGTCCGTACGCCAGTCATGGCAGTACATGTTGTGGGCAATGCGATTTGCCCGATCTTTCTTTCCTCCGGGAAAGGGATTCCGTTCCCCACCCTTTTGAGGAAGGAGAGATGCTGCCGGTTCGCGGGAGCGCTTTTTGCAGCTGGACAACAAGCGCTCGCGAAAATACAGAGTCGCCACTCGGGTTTGAAGGTCCGACACCCAAGGAACCGTATTTCGAAGCACTTGCCGTGCTGTTTGATTTGAAAAAGTTAAGGAACCAGTCCGTCATAACCATATCTGGGTTCGGGAGCCAGGTTACGAGAGGAGAACGATTTTATGGCACCCCTCTCGCCCAATCCGGAGATCGGTCTCTACTTAGGTATTTGCGAAAAAATGTTGTTTGTTTGCGATTCTGTTTAATTAATCAATTTTTTTAGCCAATTAGGGCAGGGAACAGTTAATCGGGGATTGAAACTGTAACAATTTGCAAGATGTGGTGGATAATAGCATGGATGAAAAGAACAAATGAGATAATACTGAACACTGATTTCAAGATGCCAAAACAGTGCATGGGTACGAGTTTATCACAAACAGCGACCAACTTGCATGCACAGAATGGGAACATGCAAGTCACACCATCGCGCGACATACTCATACCCTCGCGCGAGTATCAACATCCCTCCTACAGGTTTAATTTTATCTCCTTCTGGGCTCTGGAAGGACCAGTGCACACCCAGGATCAAACCAAGCAGTTCATATGTGCTGGAAATGAATAATTATTACAATCTGACCGAATAGGAATAAAATACAACCCTTAAACAGTGAGGGTGATAAAATCAGAGACCAAAGGCCTAGCTGCCCATGCAAGGGCAATCACTGGGAATGCCTAAACCATCGCGCGATGGAGTCACATCATCGCGCGATTGTTCTGACTGGACATCCAGGAATTGCTTTGCATGCCTGGGCTCTGAGACATATTCAGAAGCTACCCAGGGGCATTCCAATATGAACAAGGAAAGCAAACTAAACTAAACTACTGATTTTAGCATGCAAAACAGTGAGATGTATCAGATATGATTAAGCAGGAAAATATGAAATCATATAAATCGAACAGAACAAGAGGCCCATCCCCACGAGAACCATATCACACGAGCTAGAAGCATCGCGCGATTGAATGGGTTCATCGCGCGTGGGTACCCCATTCGCAGTAACTTGTAAATTTGCTGGCTTTGGGGTCAGAAGCTGATATTGATTACCAGTCCTGACCCTGTCAGCCCCCCTCAGGGATCAAAGCAGTAAAGGCTTAAAATTATACCTTTGCTTGAATGATTTGAATATGGTTTGAGTGAGGTGGTGTGCCTTTGGACAAAGGAGGAAGTGGTAATGGCTTTGAGTGAGAGAAGATCAAGGTTATAATTCTTGTTCTTCTTCTTGGGATTTTTTTTGGTAACCCTTTGAAAGAGAACAAAGGGGGGGGGGGGGGGGTTTATAGAAAGAGGGAGTGTTTGTTGGTGGTGATACAAGGCCATGCAGCCAGCCAACAATGCTGGCTGCACTTACTTGGTAGAGAAGTGGGGTGCCAAGTTGATGGGAGAGTGGGGGTTTAGGTGGTGCAAGGACGGCCGAGCAAACGCCGTTCAGTTGATGGAACGGGGTCACATGGACCTGCAGACGCCTCATCATCACAAAATCCAGCTGGATACGACAGGTGTCGACCATCGCGCGATGTAGTGATACCGTCGCGCGAGGGTTCTAACTTCCCCGCGATAGTCAATCAGTCAAAGTTTGACTTTGACCACCACCTGGCAAGTGGAACATCGCGCGAGTGTTTCAGAAAGTCGCGCGAAAATCAAACCCTTAGTCAAAGCTGGGTTCAATGGTTCTAGGGTTAAGGGATGGGTTCCACATACACCAAACTCAAACCATTTCAATCAATACTGTTCACAACCTAATTCATCATCCGGGGAACAAGGAACTGAAAAGAAACAAATTGAAAAGAGACAAAATGACTGGGGGAATCAAATTGGGGTGTCTACACATGTACCACTGGCGTGGGGATCATTGACCATTTGATTTCCTGCCTCCCTTCTTACTTTGACACCATACTGCATGCTAATAACCAGTCTACTGCTTTTTGTACTCAAGAACTACTTAGTTGTAGCTTTCAATACTTGCTTCTATTTGCTTTAGAAGGCCTCTGGGTTCTTTCTGGTCATGTTCCAGAGTCCAGAAGATGTAAAGCCAAGCACTGGACAAGAGTTAAAACTGGCGTATGGTCTCTCACGATTGGCGTACGGCAATCACGCTAAGGTCCAGTGGCTGGCCCTTGCATCATAGCTCAATCTGGGCCTCTTGCTATTTCCCCACTCTATTTATGGGGTTTCCTGTGTATTTTCATGGCTTCAAGCCATTTCATCTGCCTGCAATCTGTATATATGTTGCTATTAAACTGCGTGTTTCGTCCTGGGTGTGCACTGGTCCATTCTAGAGCCCAGAGGTTTGAGAGATAGGAGCTGTGGGTTTAGACCTACCTGCGCACGCCAGTCTTGTAGTGGAGTATGCAGGTCATCTCCGTATGCAGTGGCCTGGCCAGTGCATACAGTTTTTCCCATGCGTGCATCACACCGGATCAGTGCGTTCCAGTTTGTTTAAAGCACCCACAGGTCCTTGTTCTCAATCTATATTCATTGTTTTCAATCAAACATCCATAACATTTTGTCACATAACTGCAACTTGATACAGTTTTAATCCCCTTTTAACTGTTTCTCCCGCCCTAACTGGCTAAAAAATGATTAATGAGAGAAAAATGCAAATATTTTACAAAATGCTTGAGTAGAGACCGATCTCCGGATTGGGCGAGAAGGGCGCCATAAAACCCTTCCCCTCTCGTAACCTGGCTCCCGAGCCTCAGATATCGAAGGTGACGACGGACCAGCCTATGCCTTTTCAAAATCAAACAACATAGCAAAACGTTTCAAGTTCGGTTCCTTGGGTGTTTCACCGCTAAAACCCGAGTGACGACTCTGAATCGAAGCGTTTCGCCGCGCTTTTCAAAAGAGGGCCGCACCCAAATTTTTCATAATAAAAATTTTCAGGGGCGTGTGCCCACAGGTAGCGTGGTTATCCGCAGAGAGGAGCGAATGCAAATTTTATGCGCCAATGGAAACTCGGCGCAGCGGAACCATTGTGAGAATACTCGGGAGACAGGCACTGCGGAACCGAGGTTGAATGTGTTAAAAACAATTTGGAAATGTTGATTTGCAAAAAGAAAAGTGCAAATGATGAAACGGTCTACGATGAGTAACGTAGGAGAAACAAAGAAATTCATAGACACCAACATTAGTTTGAATAGAGAATGTGGGTGTGTCATTGTTAACTGTTTGTTTAAATATGCATGTACTATGTGGAAATCGTTAATTATATGAGCTATTGTTTGTAAGTTAAGGATTAGTGGGTATGAATTAATTATTCTAGTGAGCTTTTGTAGTTCACGGTGTTACCTTTGGTGACCCTGATATATTATATTGGTAGCAACGCCGGTATAATGTGTTAGACCTTATAGATGTACAAGGTGAACTCTATACCTTGGAAGCTTTTGGAGCCAAGGACCTGGCTAGGGTGGAGGAACAGGCGGAACAGTAAATAGAAACCCTAGTTTCCCTTCCATGTTTGAATAAAAGTACTTTTGTAAGGATTATATTGTAATTTCAATCTACACTCTATTTAGTTTTTTTTAATAAAATTGCCTAATTAACGTTCCAAAAATTAGGAGCGTTACAAAAAGAGAGGCACGGTCATAGGAAATCTGGCTCTCGCTACCCAATCAAAATCAGCTCGCTTTTCACGGTTCTAAAAACGGTTAAATTTAGGGAGAATTGAAAACTCCGAAGGATGCGAATCCTAATGTTGCCGGTCCTGTACATAGCGGCGAGCAGGTTTTGGTCCCCGGCCCGTTCCCACTCACATGAGTCCCGACAATACCTTGGATTCGTCCAACGGACGTAGTTTTTACCATTTAAAATTATTTAATTAAATTAATGTACTGAAAAATTGTGAGACGAATCTTAATTGGGTCGCGGCGCGCCTTTACCCGGCGACCAAATCTCAAAAAAACTACACACTCATAATTAAAAATAAAAGGAATAAAACTCTAGAATTAATCATGTTTTTTTTTACTAAAGAAAGAAAATAAACGAGAGATAACAATTAATTAAATATCAACGAACAAGGTTAATTAAGGAACAAAAATTAAAACGAATTACCGGAGAGCGAGTATTTGAACAAATTTCAAATAAAATTTGAAAGGAAAAAGGGCTCGGAAGAATTGGAACAGAAAAATCGTCTTCACTGGTCGAACAGTGATCGGCTGTCAAAAATCTCTTTACGTCGATCTTTGTTCGTCCAAAGCTGCTGTTCCCGTTAAAACCAATTCTTCTTTTCTTTCCACGGCCAGAACTATCGTCCAAAAAGCTGCTGAAGTCAATCCCTCCATAATAGGCCTAATATAGTGAGGGGGTTTTTAATGCCTTAATTACTTGAAAGGTTTCTTAGATTTCATGAAATGACAAACCAATAATGCTTCTTCAAACACTTTGCATTTAGATCCCAAGTTTTTTTTTTTTTTTTTTTGCATTTAGACCCCAAGTTTCTTGTATCTTCCGCTTCAATCCAAAATCTCGAACAACGAGCTTGAACAACCTACAAACAACAAAAGAACAAAACAAATATCAATTAACAAAAATAAATGACTAACAAATGTAATTTAGAGGACCAAAATATGTATATTTTGGCACTTATCACTTGTCATTTATGAAGTAGCTAGAAGAACTTTGAGGCTAGGTGAGATCTGAATTGGAGGGTTCGCATCTTGCGGGTTATCTTTTTTAGTCTAAAATCAAACGTTTTGAAGAACACTGATTGGAGCAGATGAGTCGGGGCCGATTGCGAGTGGTATGAATCTTACAACCGTACATTCCTTTTAATTATTTGAGAAAACTAAACAATTCCGTAAGTTTAGTTAAATATCAACACTGAATGTAAGGGGTGACTACCTAAGAGCCAGTTTAATTAGTAACAACCCAAATTTTTAGTCAGCACACATCACTGTCTCTGTGGATTCGACTTCAGTCTCACCGGATGTTGTGCTACGTCGGTCTCCGCCCTACGCTTAGGGCAACCTATTAATTTAGAACTAGCAAATCGTCAAGCAGTATGTATGGAATGGATGTTCATTTATTGATAAGTTACATTTATTAATTATATTTAAAATTGAGGAGGTGACAAACACGTAGGTAGTTTATCAAAGAAATCAAGTCAGATTCTACATCTGGGGATTGGCCTCTCTTGTTCTGAAGGAGACTCTATTCTTGGGAGGAAGATCTTTTAGCCATTCTCCAACTCAAACTACGGTGTTTCAATCTCGACCCTTCAAAGAACGATTTCCATAAATGGAAGTGGTTCTAGTGGCAAGTTCTGTAAACTTTGCATACAAGCAATGGGAGCAACAATCTTTCTTTGAAAACCAAAACCTATCTGTCTCATTTGAAAAACCTTGGCCCTGCAAGGATTGATTGCTTTATTTGGCAAGCCCTTCAAGACAAATTAATTGCAACTAAATCTGTTCTGCGTATTCGTAATTACATCGTTCCTCCAGGACAGGAATTGTGCCCTTCCTGCTCCATAGCTGCAAAAACTCCTCACCAGTACTGTCCCTTTACTTGGAATATTTGGTCTTTGATATTTCATTGGTGGCATTTGGAATGGGTAAGCTATGGCTTTCGAACTCATTCTCTAATTGTTAAAAGATCTGTTGGGAAACCACCATTTATGAGGTTTTATGGTCTCTGTGGAAAGCAAGGAATGATATTATCTTCAGGAATTGTACTTCAGAATATTGACGATGTGGTGGGCATCATCAAGTTTCGTGTGGCTATCCGGGTGAAAGGAAAATGAAATTTACCTCTCTATTCTATGGAAGCTTTCAGGAGACACCTGGATGGGATTAGGAGAATTGTTTTGTAATATCTAGAGACACTTTGGTCGTTTTTCGTGTCGTTTATTTTCTTGTCATTCAACCTTTGTTGGATGACATTAATTTCTTGGGGAGATTTCTGAGCACATGATTAGATTGGATCCCCCCTCTCATTGATGCTTGTTTTTCTCATCCTCAATGTACGCTATCGAGTTTTCTAGATAATTTTTTTTTTCTCAGATCAAAAAAATATATATATATTTACTTCATAAGGAAACACTTGAACCAAATCCATCGAGTAAATAAAAATTTATTGAAAGCTAGGGCTCCAACTGACATTATTGAAACTAATTAAAAACAACCTTAAACAGTGTCTCACAGGCAAATCAATTTGCATTTCTACTAACATTTATGGACTCCTAGTTTTTGCCCATTCAACTCTATCCAGTTCTTTATAACCATTGCTTGGTGTTGACGTAAGAACATCCATTGCTCCCTGTGCTCCTTACTCTCACGAAAAATGTGACGCGCAACTTCATATAATGGGTCGCTCATATCGAAGAGATGCATCTCGTCCAAAGTATGGTTGCATTCTTCTACGGTTGGCCATTCAAAATTTTCTGGATTTTTCAACCTCGCTCTACCTCCATCATCAAATGCCATACCTACAAGTAAATGTTTTAATGTCCAATCAATTTGAATCTCAAGATTGGAAGAAATAATGTTGTACTCCTTCAATCTTACTCAATTTGGTGTATCAGAAATATTTCAATCAAACAAAACCCGCATACAAATTGATATAAAATGTACGAGAACAAATCGGAAGAGAACCAAACATATTTTGAGGAAAAGAGGGTTTGTCTCAAAACCCTTGAACGATTTTCTATGTATCTCTGTACAAAGAGTTTTTCCAGAAGTATATACAGCTAGGAATAAAAAGACTTACCTACCCTTAGAAGGCAAGGAAAATTACAAGGCAACATAAAAAAACAAATAGACAGAAAAAACACCTTTTTGTTTTCTCTCACCCCCCTTCAAACTCATGATGTGACAATGATAACATCGAGAGTTTGCCAAGAAGAAATTTAAAGCGAGTGATTGTATGAGCCTTGGTGAAAAAATCGGCAAGTTGGAGGGATGATGGCATGTAGGGGAGAGAGAGAGAGCCATGTTGCAAGTGTTGACGAACAAAGTGACAATCAATCTCGATGTGCTTTGTGCGCTCATGGAAGACGGAGTTGTGAGCAATTTGAATTGCACTTTTATTATCGCAAAACATTGGCGTCGGAGAAGACACGCGAACACCCATATCTTGCAATAACCACCGTAACCAAATGATCTCAGTAGTTGTATGAGCCATAGCACGGTATTCAGCTTCTGAGCTAGATCGAGATATAACACTTTGCTTCTTACTTTTCCAAGATATAAGAGTATCTCCAAGAAAAATACAAAAACCTGTAGTTGACTTCCTATCAATAACGTCACCTGCCCAATCTGCATCAGAGTATGCTTGAAGTTCCATATTTGGAGAAGAGGAAAGAAGCAAGCCTTGGAACAAGGTTCCACGAAGATACTTGAGGATGCGCACTACAGCTACCCAATGAACTGAACGAGGACTAGAAACAAATTGGCTAACAATATGAACAGCATAGGCAAGATCCGGTCGAGTAATAGTCAAGTAAACCAAACAGCCAACAATCTGACGATACAAGGTAACATCTTGCAATGGGATACCATCAGTTGGGCGAAGTTTGACATTGACTTCCAAAGGAGTATCAACTAACTTTCGATCAGTCAACCCAGCACGATTAATAATATCAATGGCATACTTGGATTGGGACAAAACGTAACCTTTTGGAGAGTAAGCAACCTCAATACCCAAAAAATATCGAAGGGTTCCCAAGTCTTTCATTTCAAACTGGTCATATAAATACTGTTTCAGCTCATTTACACCAGTTGCATCATCCCCAGAAATAATCATGTCATCAACATATATAAGCAGTAAAATCCTTCCACGTTCAGAGGTGTGATAGAAAAGAGCAGAATCATGATGACTTTCAGAAAAACCAAATTTTTTCATAGTGTAACTGAATTTCTCAAACCAAGCACGTGGTGCTTGTTTGAGACCATATAAAGCTCGACGTAATCGACATACCTGAGTCGAAGGGCAAGAAAGACCTGGGGGAGGTTTCATGTAAACTTCCTCTTGCAAATCACCATTCAAAAAAGCATTCTTGACATCCATTTGGTACAAGGGCCATTGAAGTTTGGAAGCCACAGAGATCAATGTCCGAACTGATGTCAGTTTGGCTACCGGAGCAAAAGTTTCTTCATAATCAATTCCATACTCTTGAGCAAAACCCTTTGCCACTAGCCTAGCTTTGTATCTCTCAAGAGACCCATCTGACTTAGTTTTCACTTTATAAACCCACTTACATCCAATGGCCTCCTTCCCTTTAGGTAGAGTAACTAAGTCCCAAGTTTGAGTTTTGTGAAGGGCATTAAGTTCCTCATCCATGGCATCCTTCCAATGAGGGATAACAACTGCTTCTTTATAAGATTGAGGTTCATGATAAGAATGAACAGAGGCAAGAAAAGATTCATACGATGAGGAAAAATAGGTTTTATAGTCAGCTAGCCAAGAAGGAGGATTGCGAGAACGAGAAGGATACCTGATTTCAACTTGTGAAGTTGTAGGATCGACATCATCAGAGATAGCAGGGGGATCAGATTGGGAGGGAGTTTCATTCTGCAGCAGCGTAGATGAAGGTGAAGCATCCTCTGGCTCAACAACAGTCTCAGAAACACAAATGGGCTCGGTTTCCTCATCAGGAACATGTTGAGAGTCAAAACCAAATGAAGAAGTTGAGCTAGAAAAGGGATCCAACATAAGAACATCTTCTTTAGAAAGACTCGATGAGGAGGCAGGAAGACAATAATAAGGAAGATGCTCCAAGAATGCAACATGCCTAGAAGTGCGAAGCTTCTTAGCAATAGGATCATAGCATCTATAACCCTTTTGATCAATTCCATATCCTAAGAAAACACACAAGGCAGAACGAGCAGTGAGCTTTGTTCGTTCATTTTTCGGGAGGAGAACAAAGCAAGCACATCCAAACACTTTAAGTTCAGAGTAATTAGGTCGAATACCAAACAATTTTTCATACGGAGAAAATCCGCCATTCAAGATTGTAGGAATTCGATTAATCAAATAAGCAGATGTGAGAACCGCTTCTCCCCAAAAGGAGCTTGGAACAGAAGCTGATAACAAAAGGGATCTTGCGGTCTCAAGAATATGGCGATGTTTTCGCTCAGCTTTGCCATTTTGTTGGGGTGTATCAGAACAAGCATACTGCAAAATAGTCCCCTCAGAAGCAAGTAACTCAACAAAGGGCTTATATCTATATTCTCCCCCCAAATCAGTTCGAAAGACCTTAATCTTAGCATTGAACTGAGTTTTGACCATTGCAACAAAGTTAGAATAGATTTTGAAAAAATCAGACTTGTGCCGCATAAGAAATACCCAACAATATCGAGTGTAATTATCAATGAAAGACACATAGTAAGATGATCCACCTTTTGTTGCGACAGGAGAAGGACCCCAAACATCCGAATGAATAAGATCAAAAGGAGCATTAGAATAAGACGTACTTCTACTAAAAGGAAGAGCTGTGAACTTCCCAAGTTTACATCCTTTACAATCAGAGATATCAGAATGTGTCACATCACCCAAAAGACCATTAGAGAGCATATACTTTAGACGAGAACTTGAAACGTGACCCAATCTAGAGTGCCATAAATGAAACTTAGATGAATGTCTATGCAAAATAAAAGCAGAAAAAGCAGATTTATCTTGATGAGCATGTGGAGCTATGAGCTGCTTCAAAAAATAAAGTCCCCCCTCTCTAAGGCCTGTCCCAATCTGCTTCCCTATATGTCGATCCTGAACAACACAACCAGAAGAGGAAAATGTGACATTACACCCAGAATCTGTGAGCTGACTAATTGAAAGAAGATTTACAGACAACTTAGGAACATGCAAAACATTAGAAACAGAAAGACATCCAGAAGGAAAGGAATATTGAGTTATGGACCCCATTTGAAGAACTCCCATGGGTGATCCATCTGCAGTTGCAATAGAAGTGGGTGAAAGAGGACTAGAACAATTAACAAGAATAGATGGGTTATGAGTCATATGTTGAGATGCACCAGAATCAAATATCCAAGAATTAGGTTTACCTGAAGGAGCTAAATTATGGGTACCAGTGTTCATGACCGACATGGCTGCAGAATTTTGAGACTCCAAGGAAGTGCCTAGCAATTGTTGAATCTGTTGAGCAACTAAGGACTGAATCTCTTCATGGGTGATAGCTGTTCGGTTGAAAGTACGATCAGAACTAGCAGCAGCAGAATGTGAAGAGAAGGCCGAGATAGGTCCGGAGGACAATGGCTTGAAAGCATTGTGATTATATTGTGAAGTTTGATGTGGAGAAGGTAAGATGCCTTTGCCCTTGTTTCGAAGCTTGGGACAATCTTTTTTCCAATGCCCTTTCTCATGACAAAAATTGCACTCATCAATACCTACTTTGTGGTTCCCTCCAATTGTTTTTTGAGGACGAAAATGAGGACGTTGTGCTGCAACTAAAACAGATTGAGCTGGCAAAGGAGGTAACAATGAAGTTTTGAGTCTAGTTTCCTCAGCAACTAATTCACTCAAGATATTTTCCAAACTAGGTAGCGGAGAGCGATGCAATATAGATCCCCGCAAAGATTCAAACTCGGTTCGCAAGGCCATGAGAAATTGAACAAGTTTTTGCTCTCCTCTAACCGTTTGGTAAATAGCAAGAGTCCGCAATTCTAACGGATCCATCATATCCAACTCATCCCAAATACCATTCATCACATTATAGAACTCTTGAGCCGATTTATCATCTTGTCGCAAGCTTCTTAAGATATTTTCTAATTCATATCTCCTTGCAAAGTTTGACTGCACATATATACTTTCCAGATAGTCCCAAACTTCTTTTGCGGTGGTAAATTTCGCAAAGTGCATACCAATAGAAGGCTCTACTGTAATGTTAATCGAAGAGAGAACTTGCGCATTGTTGACACTCCATACTTTTTGTAATCCCTTATCTGTGGCTTCTGGAGCCACAATAGAACCATCTATATACCCCCATTGTTCTTTTCCAGTAATATAGACTTTCATCAGATAAGACCAATAAGAGTAATTTGATCCATTCAACTTGATTGGAATAGGTCGATTCAACTCAGTACCCATATCTCAAATAATATTCACCACAAAGAAAAACCCACACAAAATCCCACCAAACAATAAATCCCACACAAAACCCTAACCAAGGGCCAAATACAGACTGATAGCAAACCGGCCAATAGATAGAAGGCAAGAATGACTGAGGAATTTACCTTTCATTGAGAAAAGAGAGGCTGATGCCGTTCAAGACAAAGAAAATCGAACCAAGAATAGTACCAGTGAGAAGAGAATTTCAAACCTAAACATGAGTTACAACTACACCCGAATATCTGCCGATCAATGGTGAGGTTCAAGCCTTTCCATCTTGAGAGAGGTGCTCTGATACCATGTGAATATCCAGAGAACAAATCGGAAGAGAACCAAACATATTTTGAGGAAAAGAGGGTTTGTCTCAAAACCCTTGAACGATTTTCTATGTATCTCTGTACAAAGAGTTTTTCCAGAAGTATATACAGCTAGGAATAAAAAGACTTACCTACCCTTAGAAGGAAAGGAAAATTACAAGGCAACATAAAAAAACAAATAGACAGAAAAAACACCTTTTTGTTTTCTCTCAGTACATAACTGTATGTATATTAATTTGTTCGTACATCTATGCATATACTAATTAAAGGTGCAGTGCATTTAGATAAAATAAACGTTACAAAGGATGAGAGGAACATCGCTATCTAACAATACTTTCATGCTAAGGGAATGAAAGCAAAACTTGCCATATAATATATATTATCTTATTTTGGTGTTGATAATTAAGAGCTGGAGCTGGATTATTAGGAGTATTACCGTAACCATCGGGATGGGAAATGAGCTGATCAGACCGACCTGGAAAATAAAATGTTCAGTGAAACTTGCAGTACATGCATGTATATTTGTTCGTACACCTATGCATATATACTAACTAAAAGGCGCGGTGCATTTAGGTCTAATATTTTTCAATTAATAAAATAAATGGTCTTTTTCTATTGTCAACTCACTGGGTTGATAATAAGCATACAAAAAGACAATAGAAATATTTTTTTTTGTGTATTTTTACACTTTTTAATACACATTAAGATACTTGTAGTTTTAGAATTTCCCGAAAACAAACTGTACAGAGGAACATCACTATCCATCTATACTTTCATCTGTTCATGCTAAGGGAATGAAAGCAAGTTATATAAATCATTCTTTTTTTGAACGGCAAACTTGCCATATCACACTCTACTGATACTCTTGTATAGCATTACCTTTCTTATGGTGGCGGTCATCATAAGCTGGATCTGAAGAAATGTGCTGAATCTTACCTGCAAAATAAAATGTTCAGTGAAACTTACAGAGAAGCATCACTATCCTTCAATGCTTTCACATGGTAATTTGGACACTGAAATTAACATGAAGGACAGGAAATTTGTCTGAGTCAGAATAAATAGTTCTGGAACAAGCCCAACTTGAATATGATGTATAGCAAGTAGCAGCTGAATTCATGGACCAATTGGACCAGTCGAATTAAGCATCGGAAGCCCAAACAAGCCTTAATTGCATATTACAAAAAATGGCAGTTTTTGGACGAGTTCAGATTTGACCCAAACTTTGAAAGCTGAAGCAAAATTGCGCTTCAGTCACGACCAACGACTCTAAGTCAGTGGCATATGGTGGATGCATTTGGGATACATTTCAGTATTTTTTTAAAATCTTAATTACATCTCATTGGGGTGGTTTTAGTATTTTTCTACATATAAAATGTTGGAAAAATGACGGCTAATGACGTGTTTTGATAATTAATACCTGCCAAGGATATTTTCAGTATTAACAAATATTCTTAACATTTCCGTGGCAGGTATTAATTATTGAAATACGTCCTTAACCGTCATTTTCTCTAAAAATGTTTACAAATTTTCTATGACTTGGGGGACACTAATTTGGGGCCTAAATTTGGGGCCTAGGCTAGGCCATGTCTTTATTGGCTTCTGCCCATAGCCAGCCCTGCCGTTGGATCTAATATCAAGTTGCAAATAAAAAATATGTGTCGTGACATACCAAATTAGGCAAAAAATGACAAAATCATAGTTGGAGCTTACGCTTATATTTATTCATGTCCATATCCTCCCTATGCGCCTTGATCAACTTAGTTTTCACCGTAGTAACCGGTATATGCCAATTGAAGTAGGAGGAGAAGCCGGAGGTTGAGGAGATGGAGATGGAGGTGGTGGTGGGAAGGACCCTTGTGTTCACTTTCATCATTTCAGATTTCTTCTTTGACGATATGAAAAACGGGGTTTGGGGTACTACTGAGGCAATTCCTTTCATCCTTTCAGATTTTTTCCTTGATGATATTACATGACAAGCCGGATTTGGGTTTTAAGGACGTGCAAAGTTGTTCTAGATTATTACAAGGCAACCAGTGATGACATTACACGAGTGTGTCACGAGAATGAGGTAGTGACGATCTCAGGATATATGGTGAGCCAGCTAAAGTAATCCCTTATCCACCTTCTGGCGGTAGCCCAACACCCTTATTCACTACACATTTTTATGGTGTGTGTATAATTTTAACAACTCATCCCACAACAAAAGTACTCTACATGGAAAATTTTGGACATATAACAAAACTTGTGGAATACTACTAATACCTTGGGCTTAAGTTTTTGGGCTATATGGTGAGGCTAGTGGATCAAAATTAGGGTAGCGAGCCAGTGGTCTACTTAGGGCATTACAATACTTAAGTATTGAGTCCCGAAGAAATGTGTGGTGGATATATAAAGGTGTCGGGGCTTTCTCCCCTTCTCGCAATTTGATGAAGCCTTTGTCAAGTTTCCTAAAAAAAATTTACCCATAAAACAAAAAGATAAAGGCCTTGATGCACCATGTATGGTGGCCCCAACACCACCAAATAATTTTTCCAGCAAGTCTTTAGGCTGTGAAAACCTACTTTGGTCGTACAATAAAAATTCTTTTGCAAAACAGAAACGAAGACACTGAAAGACATATTATAGTCCAGAAATGTTATGGTACATGAAAGTTGTCCATGAAAATGTCCATAAAATATAAATGTAAATCTGGATCGTCTATTTGCTTTTCATGGACAACTTTCATATACCCTATCAACCCTCATTATAGTATGAGCACATATGTTAATTTGGACAACTGCCACTACAAAACGAAGGCTTATCCCGTGTGTTTAATTGATAATAGTAGGAATCTTGGCAATTTTATAAGGTATCCCCTCAGACAATATACAACTTTTATTTCCCTATATACCCTATCCCGCAAATCCTTATGCGTCTGACAAATGGACCGTCAAGTGTTCGTAGATAATAGAATTGGTCCCTTAATCTTTCTCAATAAATACATTTTTTTCTAGCTAGGTTCATACATCCAGAAATAGATAGAGCTATAGTAAAGAGTGAAGAGAGAAATCGTAAAAACATTTTCTGTAATTTAATTGGTCTGGAAGATCAATTTTTTATAAGTAGCTCCTGAATAAACCACTCGTTTCATGTCTGGTGTTTTGTGCTTCGTATGTGGTCATACCGCTGACAAATATTAGGTTAATAAAAATCGGGTTTAAGGATTTTTTGGATGGAATTAGACTGTTAAAGTTGTAAATCGTGTTATTGGTGTGGTGTGTTTTTTTCCAATGCCCTGTTGGAGCGCTCTGTAAGCGAAAATCTCTTGTCCTTTGCTTGGCTACGTAAGCATTATGTGCTTACTGTGGTTGAGCCCCCTCGATGTATCCTTTCGAGCTTTCATAATAAAATTTTGTTTGCCGAGCAAAAATAAATAAACAATTGTCCGTGCCTAAAGGTACTTGACATTGTTGTAATTTATTTAAAAAAGGTTTCAATTCATATCGTTGAAAAAGATTTGAAAACCTAGTGACAATAATCATTCGGAGGTTTTGTTTTGGGTTACCAAATTTTTTTTTTTTTTCAATCTAAACCAAATGGTTGTTAATTTATATAATTAGTCTTGGCTAGCCAATTATTTTCCCAAAGAAATCTTTCTTGGGCTAGAGTTGAATTGCTAAACAGTATTGGGCGGGCAAACTTACATAATTCTAATTTTTTAAACGAATATGTTTTGGTAATAACTTAGAAATTACAATGGGTAGAACAATCATTCGGGGACATCTACTCCTCAAATTCGTCCTTGGACTTCGGTCTTCTACCCCATTCGTTTTGGTATTTTGGATTATAGAGTAATGATTGGAAATTAATATGGGTAATGATTGGAAAGAGACAAAGAGAAAATTAAATAAGAGTAATAATTGGAAAGAAATAAAATAATGATTAGAATTCAAAATATAAAATCCTGAACCGAACAAGGTCGAAGTATAAGTGAATTGGAAAGAAAAAACAAAAACAACTCATGAAAGTTCTTAATGCCAAAATCCGGACATTTGTTTAGCCTATCAGTTCGGAAGCATTTTTTTTTGCTTGGCAAAAGAAACTTTTATAAATCTCGAAAGGTTACATCGAGGGGGAACATCAAAGGCACATGATGCTTACGAGATCAGACAAAGAAGAAAAAGAAAGAAACACTAAAACTAACCTTCCAATAGAGAGTTGAACGGATCACCTGACACCATTCAAACACATATTACAATTTCACCTTTCTAATTCCATCAAGGAAACCTTTAAAATCCTCTACAGTATATACCTTGATATCGAACTTCACCTTAATCTACATCGCAACTCTGGTTTTGATCACCTCTGTGTCATTTTTATCCCCATTTTTCTAACAAATTGAAGGTGCTGGTTTGGACAGATACAAGTATATACCGGGGAGATACTACGTTCGTATAAACAAAATAAAAAAACTAGAGAACAAATTTTTTTTCCTTTTGTGTAATTAACGGGGATTAATGGGATGTTATTCAACGAAGAACTTAAAAGCTATTCATAGCCTTGATACCCACCACGGAAGTAGAACGTGAATTTACCAACTGTGATAAAATGGACCATTTGATTCCTGGCTACCCCTTCAGTCTGTGGACAAAAGAAGACTTTAATCCAATGAATGCAATGGCAAGTACTCTCTACGAGGTTAGACGTCCTTTCACAGAAGAAAATGTGGTTAGAATCAGGTTGTTGTAGGTGGTTCCTAAATGAAGGCAATGAATGCGATAGCATCACGCAACTGTTTTTTTGTTGAAATATGTAACCCTAAACATCATGTTTGGAAGCTAACGGGATGTCCCATTGAGATCGTTGTTTCGCTGCCTCAAAACTATTCTTCCTCACCCCTTGGTGAGGTCATCTATTCCTCATTTCCGTCACATGTCATCACATTATCATAGAAGAAACCAACATCGAGATTCCACACAAATGACGGACTAAAACAATTTTTGTTTGTCTTTCGTCATGCGAAACCCATCTCGAGATCTCATACAAATGACTGCAGCTTTTCAATTTGCATAAAAAAAATTTTAAGATTCATCCCTGTAAATATCAACTCAATCAGACATCAGTAAGAGTTTAATCAATTCCTTCAAATTTTGGTCTTAGTGAATCCAGGGACTAAAATAAAATCAATTGACCAAGCACCCTTACAAAATATTTCAAACAAACGAGATGACTCCAATCATTTGTGTGTAATCTCAAGTAGAAATTGGCATAAATATCAAAAATTGACTATTGTAAAAACCCTTAAAAAAGATATAAGGAATTGAAATTGATAGGACCTGTCATTAATTCATAATATAGTTTTTATTGCTTTTTTTTAAGGAGTAATTCCATAAGTAATGATTTTTTTATTAAGAAAATGCTATAAATTTTACTTATCTCTTAATAATGTATAATCATCATAATCACTACAATAACTATTTGTTTTATTACTCCTATATTTTCACATTGGATGAACCGTGATAAAAAAAAAAAAAAAAAACTATTTATACGGATGATACAAAAAAAAGGAATTTATACGTGTCCGCCCTAATATCCTTTCCATTATACGGTAGTAAATCCATGAGAAGTAGTCCTCAACAGATATAAATATATGATCAACAACTCTTCTACATACACTGTGTGTGTGCAGTATGTGGGGCCCCACAAAGAGGAGGTATCAAAAGAGCTCTGCTACGCGCAGAGACAATTTGCAGAGAACCACGCAGAGACAAATGCGTTTTGCTTCATTTCGGATCCCGAAAAAATCTAGAAAAATATCCATAAATTTTTGAATATTATTTTATGGGGCTCTGTAAAAAATCAACTCCAGTGGATATCGATAAGTATTACTTTTGAATTCGTAGAGGCGAACTGAGCAGTTTCGCCCCTACAAATCCTCCTCGCCGGAGAACCTGTCACCGCCGCCCTCCGCAGAAATAATAGCAAGCAATGTGGATCTCCTCACAGAAATACTCCTCCTGCTCCCAGCTAGATCACTCATCAAATTCAAGTCCGTATCCAAACGATGGCTCTCTCTCATCTACGACTCCCAATTCGCCCGCAACCATACCCAACAAAACCCCTCTCCCCGCCCCTCCGGGCTCTACTTTTACTCCCGACAATACGCCTCCTTACCCTTAAACGATCAAATCAACCGTGTCTCGGTTCACGATGACCCACGAACCAGTCTTCCGAATCTATCATTTCTCGAAGATTCAGGATCAAGATGGGAAAATTTCACCTAGGCACCCGACCTTTTACACAAATCACACATAAACACCTAACCTTTCTTAAATTTCATATAAACACCTGAACTTTCTAAAAACTCATCAATTCAACACCTGACATTTATTAAATTTCATATAAACACCTGAACTTTCTAAAATTCATCAATTTAACACCTGACCTTTATTAAATTTCATATAAACACCTGAGCTTTCTAAAAACTCATCAATTCAACATCTGCCATCACCATTTCGTCTAAAACCAAACGGAAAAAAAATTAAGTGCTTCGATTTTTTATTTGTTTGAAACAGTGCTAAGATCTTATTTTTCTGATTATTTTATCCTAAAGAATCATAATTAATTTTTGACTCTAAAGCTCTCATTAGTTAGCATTAAGAAAGACGTATAATCAAATATCTCTAAGGGCTAACTAACGAAAGCCTTAGAATCAAAAATTAATTATGATTCTTTAGAATAAAATGATCAGAAAAATAAGATCTTCGCACTGGTTTAAACGGATTGAAAATTGGAGTAATTAATTTTTCAACCATGTATAGATCATTTATATATTAAAAATATATGGTTAAAAAAATTAAGTGCTCCAATTTTCAATCTGTTTAAACCGGTGTGAAAATCTTATTTTTCTGATTATTTTATCTTAAAAAATCATAATTAATTTTTTACTCTAAAACTCTCGTTAGTCAGCCCTAAGAAAGTCGTAGAATCAAATATTTCTTAGGGTCAACTAAAGAGAGCCAAATAAAATGATCAAAGAAATAAGATCTTCATATCGGTTCAAACGAATTGAAAATTAGAGTAATTAATTTTTCAACCATGTATAGATTGTTTATATATTAAAAAAATATGGTTAAAAAATTAATTGCTCTAATTTTCAATCCGTTTAAACTGGTGCAAAAATCTTATTTCTCTGATCATTTTATCCTAAAAAATCATAATTAATTTTTGACTCTAAGACTTTCGTTAGTTAGCACTAAGAGATATTTGATTCTATGACTTTCTTAAGGCAGACTAACAAGAGCTTTAGAGTAAAAAATTAATTATGATTCTTTAAATAAAATTATCAGAAAAATAAGATCTTCGCACTGGTTCAAATAAATAAAAAATTGGAGCACTTAACTTTTTTCCTGTTTGGTTTTAGACGAAATGGTGATGGTAGATGTTGAATTGATGAGTTTTTAGAAAGCTCAGGTGTTTATATGAAATTTAATAAAGGTCAGGTGTTAAATTGATAAGTTTTTAGAAAGTTCAGGTGTTTATATGAAATTTAATAAAGGTCAGGTGTTGAATTGATGAATTTTTAGAAAGTTCAGGTGTTTATATGAAATTTAAGAAAGATCAGGTGCTTATGTGTGATTTGTGTGAAAGGTCGGGTGCTTACGTGAAATTTTCCCGATCAAGATTTGAAACAAGAGTACTTCACTCTTCCAATGGCTTGATGTTGTGCTCAACTTTTGATACCTTTAACGGCATCAAAAAGAATTATTTTATCTGTAATTTAACCACCCAAAAGTTCGCGGTATTTCCCACACCCGTTGTATCCGAATCGTATAGTGAGTTTGGATCTTACTTGGTTTTTGATCCAAAAAAATCACCTCACTATAGAGTTGTGGTGTTTAATTGTTCTTATGACTGGAATACTTTCCAACTTGATGTGTACTCTTCCGAGAGTGCCTCTTGGAAAAGCCAGATTCTCTTTCCGGAGATTCGATTCCATAATAGGAAAGGAATACATGCGGCTGTCTGGAATGAGGAACTTATTATGATGCGTTGCGATTGCGGATCGAATTGGGAGACTTGTGCAAAGCATGACCACTTCTACATTCGATTTGATATTGATGCAGAGAAGCTAACTACTACTCGAGTGCCGTTCTTGGACAGTAATCTTTCTCAAGGGGCAATGTATTTCGGAGAATGTACCGGTCGTTTGCTTCTTGTACAACGTTCTTGGAATGATCCTGCAGATCAACTCGAGGTGCTTGAGATGATGGACGGAGAGAATAGCTTTCGGTGGAATATCAAATACGTGGTAGACCTAACACCGTTCATATTGCAGAGTAGAAGAAGTTTTAAATTTGTGGTGATCGGTGTTATGAATATGGGAGCAAATGAAAATGATCTCGGAGTGGTGTTATATATCCGGGGCAAAGTCGTTCAATACAATATCGAGTGCAAGACGTGGAAGGTGCTTTGTGATTTGCCCAGAGGTGACTTTTCTGCCGGCCTACGCCCACATTATGAAGGTTCTTTTCGCTTCATCGAAAGTCTAACGCCTGTTTGAGTGATGTCTTTACATGTTGAAGCAATGACAGTAGTCTTTTTGTTTGGTTTCAAAACGTTGAGTATTTTGTTCTGTAATGTTTTTAGAGCGATGTCCTACATGTTGCAACGTGGCCCTAATCTTTTCATTGATTGAATATTTAGCTGTCTAATTACACTAGCTGCTTGTTCATTGAAGACTAACATGTCCAACATTTTGAAGCAATTTCATAATCTTTTTATACGGTTCAAACATTAAATACTTTGATGTCCTTCTTTCGGAATTGTTGGATTATCTTTTTTTCATAAGTAAGAATGTTCGCTTCAATTCTTAAATATGTCTTTTCTGTTGTTAATCACAACCTCAGTGGCAGAGGTGTTTGGTCCTAGGGGACCGACTTATTAGGAATATATACACACACCACGGATCCAATGAGGGATCCCTTGGGAAGGGCTTGATTCGAACAGCTCGAATCAAGCCCTTCCCAATCAATTTTTTTTTTTTGCTGATTTCTCGCAGATACCCTTAAAATCATGTTTTCATCACTTTGAGCGGCTCGGATCATTGAAATTTACTCGGAAAATGGGAGTCCCGCACGGTGCTACCGTGTGGGACCCCTTATGGGATCCGAACTCTGTGTGTGTGTATATATGTATATATATATATATATATATATATATCCAAGTCATTGAAGGTGCTTTTTGATTTGCCGCTCGGAGGTAACTTTCCAATGTGCATATCCCATCCTTACAAGTATTCTTATATCAATTCATCCAAAGTCTAACGCCTATTTGACTGATGTTCTCCACGTTAAAGCAAATGCCCATAGTCTTTTCTATTTGGTTCAGAACGTATAATATTTGCTCTCTAATCGTAGTAGGTTCTTGTTCATCGAAAGTCTAATGCATGTTTGAGTCATATCCTACATGTTTGAAGCAATGTCACAATCTTTTCACGTTGAAGCATGCCAGAGGGATTTCTTATCTGGGCCTTGGGTCCCCAACTCCTTTGTTTTGTTCTCACTTTAAGGAGGTAAACTCAACAGATTAACCAGGTAATTACTTTCTTTACTTCCGTTCGTTGTCAAGGAGTGTATGGGTCATTTATACTCGCTACAACAAAAAACACTCACTACAACAAAAAACGTCTTAACTTTTTATAACGTTCATGGCCCATTGTTGTTAACACTTTATATAACACTTACATAGCATTTATTTCCCGCTGTTGTTAAACATTTTCTATAGCGTTCATTGCATGTTATTGTTGACAAATTTCATACCATTCATTACCTGCTTGTTAACACTTTCTATAGAGTACTGTCCCTCATTCAGAATGAAGGCCAAGATGATTTCGAATATTTTTATTGAAAAACTTAAACTTGTGGGGATTTACTAGTTGCTTCCATGATGAAGCTGCTTATTATGTGCAACTTAGAATGGATGTTACGGCCGGTGATTTCGATTTCTGGCAATGGCGTTTACGTACCAAAATCTCCGGCTTGTTTGTTTGAAAGAAGCTTTGTAGACTCTTATGAGTTATCGTAATATAGAAAAGGAAGGCAAAGTTCGACATCAAAGTCTACAGTGTGGAGGAGTTCAAGATCTTTTAAGATGGAATTTCAAAACTGAGATTGTAATCTAGCTTTCAGGTTTGCTATCCAACTATCGGTTGGATGCGCTTGTATTTTTGGTGCTTAGAAGCTCTGTAAGCTTTGTTGTATTTCTCTCGATGTACCCTTGTCGAGTTTTATAAAATGTTTTGTTTGCCGAGAAAAAAAAAATATAGAAAAGGAAACTTCTTTTTGTTCTGTTCCTTGAGGTAAAACTGAGAGGATATTGTTGAAAGCGACGTCAATGAAGCGAATTGTGCTGTAACTCGATGGAAGAACTGGTTACGGCTCGTTTTCCACAGAGATGACAAATCCAATGATGAATTTTGTTAGTGATTTCCATTCAGTGCCTTTTTGTATTCCTGTTTTTTCAAACCCATACACATAAATTGAGGTTGAAAAGTACCACAAATTTTGGGTTGGTTGGGTAGGTAGCACTGCGTACCTCTCAGGTCCAAGATCATTCGTGCCGAAAAATGGTGTACGTGCCCCTGTGCCGAGTACATTTGGACCGTTAAATTATTTGAGTTTTTTTTTTATATTTTTAAATTTTTGTGTAATTCAACGACCGAAAATGCACTCGACACAGGACATACCTTTGTTTTGACATAGATGATCTCCGGCCTCCTCCTCAAGCCAGAACTGAATATCTGTCTTCGCCACCTATTTACGAGGCCCCACTCTCTACCAAGATGAATGCACGTAGTGCTGCAACCTAGATACTTTTTTCAGTTTTTTGTGTATTTTTCCATTTTTTAGTTTCACTATACATGATTAAATTCAAATCTGTTTGTAAACCAGGCATTCGATCACCTCCAACGACATGCAACAACATGCTGATGCTTAGGAATGTTACAAAATTCGACGGACTGAAAAAAATCGAAAAAACCAACCAATTGGTTCGGTTTTCAATCGGACTGATGGCGGAATTTTTTCGGATCAGACCGAACTGAAATTAGGTCGGCTTTGGTTTTCTGAAATTTTTGCCAGATCGAACCGAACCGATCCGATTGACTCTATATTTTACATTAAAAATATATAGTGTAAATGTATATATATTACATATATTTACTTTAAATTAAATGAAAATGTTATATTTGAGGCAGACCGAAATCCCCAACCGGACCGATCCCACCCCGAACCGAACCGAACTCAACTCCGATCGGGATCGGTCCTTAAAATATTTGGACTGAACCAAATTGATCTTTGGAAATTTTGCCTCAAACCGAAATGAACCGAAATCACCCCTACTGATACTTCAAAAGAGCTACGTAGATCCTATGGCAAACTACCATTACTAAAACAACTCCTAAAATCAATGAAAACAACCTATGAGTAGCTCAAAGATCCGGTTCAGATTTAAAGTTGTTGTTTAATTTTTGTACACTACTTTCAAGTTGTTGTGTGGGATCCACATTAGAGCCGCTCAATTTGTTTAAAATAATTTTTAAAGATTATTGTAAAAAATCAGTGATCAGACGAAAAACGGTAAGGCCTTTTCTTCGACTATTAGCTCAATTTCTTAATGCAAATAACTGATCAAGCCTTAATCGATATCTAACTGAACTTTTATGAAAATCTTTAAGAAAAATATTTTAAATAAATCGAATGGCTCGATCCGATCAATTGCCTGGGACACTAAAATGAGTCATTAACAACAAAGTGTATATTTGGTGTATGCCAAATGGTGTACCCATAGTTTTATTGTTTCATCTAATACAATATTTGTCTTGAGATAGTGTGGAGAAGAAAAAGTTGCATCTGGTGAAGTGGGAGTGCATTACCAAGAGTAAAATAGATGGGGGTTTAGGGGTCAAGAAATTGTTGCAACAGAACATGACACTTTTGGCCAAGTGGTGGTGGAGGTTTAGTAAAGACAAGGAGTCACTTTGGGTAAGAGTTACTAGAGGAAAGTACAACTTAGATCAGCACTGTTGGCTGCCATACATTCCGAGCTCTGGCTCAGTCTCGAATGTGTGGAGGGATATTTGCTCTATTGGGGACAGTGATTCTTGCCTTGGAAGGGTTGTTCAGGAAGGATTCCGTGTGCAGGTGAACTCCGGGAATGAAACCTCCTTTTGGAACCACGTCTGGTTGGGGAATAAATGTCTAAAAGAAGAATATCCACGATTGTTTTCAGCGTCAGATCAGCAGGGGGAGATGGTCAGTTCAGTGGGGGAAATGTTGGTTAATGGAAGATGGGAATTGAAGTTCAGAAGAAGGTTGTTCGACTGGGAAAATCCACACAAGGAGGAGCTCGAGCTAAGATTACAAAACGTGAATCTGGATCCATCCAAACCTGATTGCTTGCGGTGGAATTGGTCTGCAAATGGATGCTATACAGTGAACTCGGCTTATAAACGTGGGGATATTTTCAATCAGTTAAGGAACTCTGTGTTGGGTTCCTTGTGGAAAAATTTAAGTCCTCCAAAGGTGGAAATTTTTACGTGGATGGTTATTCAGGAGCGAGTGGCAACAAGGTCGGTTCTTCAAAGCCGAAACATTATTTCGGAGCCCCAAGAACTGGTATGTCCCCTTTGCACATTACATCTTGAAACTCCTCAACACTTGTTTTTACACTGTCGATTCTCTTGGGCTGTTTGGTCTTGCATAGTGGATTGGTGGCATGTTAAATGGGTGTGTCCCTCATCAGTAGGGGCTTTGATAGCATGGTGGTTTGGGAATAGATTTCGGAATTTAGAGAAAGAAATTTGGGAATCTTGTCTTTATGCAACTCTGTGGTCGTTATGGCTACTACGGAACGATTGTGTGTTCAACAATGCTTCTATGTTAGTTTGGGATGTGGCGGACTTAATCAAAACAAGGGTGGCCATGTGGATGAGGACGAAGCACAACATCAAGTTATATACGGTGGACGACTTTAAGGGGTATTTGGACGGGATTCGTAGTCTGAAATTGTAATCTTCCTTTAAGGTGTTGCTATCCAACTCTCTGTTGGATGCTATTCTGTTTTGTTTGTTGAGTTGCACCTTGTGTTTCTCTTTTTTTTTTTTCTTTTTTTTTTTTTTTTTTGCTGTCCCTCGATGTACCCCTTCGAGATTAATAAAAATCTTCGTTTGCCGAGCAAAAAAAAAAATATTTGTCTTGAGATAAATAACAGAAAAACTTCTTGATGGAGTTTTCCGTAAATAAGATTTACAAAGGTCCAATCTCACACGTCCAATTTTTGGACATCCGGATTGAAAATCAATTATAAGCGGTAATAAATGGAAAACAATTATGAGCGGTAATCTCAGCTATTGATTGCGCGAATAAACGGCTAAGATTGCGTCGCCGTAAAAAAGTATATCTCAATAAATAAATGAAAAATAATTTCCACACTCCCCTTTTAGCCATTTACACTACTCCACTTTTTTTTATTTTTATCCACATGAATTTACAATATTATCTTTGCATATGTGAAGAACTGTTTTGAATAAATGGCAAGATAATAAATTTAAGTGCATACAGACAAAAAATGAGTGTGATTTATAAAAAGGAGAGTGTAGAAATCAATTTCTAAATAAATAACTTTCAAATCATCCTGTCAATTTATTTTTTCAAGATAAATAGTACTCCAGTAATTTGAAAGAGATTAAATTCTTTCTATAGGGGTAAAAAATCTCACTTTTCCACCACTGTCTTTTTCGATTTTAACATGTGTTTATTGTTGATCTGAATCATTCATCTTGTAGACATCTCACATAATAATGTATCTATGCAAAAAATAAGCCTAATCGAACATCGATAGAAGTATCAAAAAATGAATTTTGCTTTGTAAAATGGACAATTTATCTTTATTATTATTGACAGAAATCAGATCGTCCACTTCATAAATCAAAATTCAAATTTTGATATATCTATCGACTTTCGATAAAGCTGATTTTTTGCATGGCAATACTATACTGCGGGTCTTATAATATGAACGGTATAAATTATAATAATAGACGCTTGATGGGGGCCATATAATAAACTGCAGTAAAAAATAGAATTTTACACCAACTATAGATAGAATTTATTCTCAATTTGAAATGAATGAATATCGAATCCACGTGATTTTGGACCCGAAGAGATGCTGATCCAATACAAATGAACTCAACCTATATATATTATCTTCCTCTTAACATCTCAAAACCCTAGCCACTCCCTCAACACCCCCACAGCCTCAAAAACCTATAATCCCATATCTCTCTCTCTCTCTCTCTCTCTCTCTCTCTCTCTCTCTCTCTCTCCCCTTCCTTCTAGGTCGAACATGACATCAAAAAAAATAGTCCTCTCGCCGGAGAACCACTCCCCGCCGCCCTCCGCAGAAATAATAGCAACCAATGTGGATCTCCACACAGAAATACTCCTACGGGTTCCAGCTACATCACTCATCAAATTCAAGTCCGTATCCAAACGATGGCTCTCTCTCATCTCCGACTCCCGATTCGCCCAGAACCATGCCCACCGAAATCCCTCTCCTCCCCACTCCGGCCTCTACTTCTACACGACCAGCAATCGCTCGTTATCCTCAAACGATCCAATCACCCGTGTCTCGGTTCGCGATAACCCACGAACCAGTCTTCCGAATTTGTCGTTTCTCTGTGATTCAAGTCCAAGATTTGAAACAAGAGTACTTCACTCTTCCAATGGCTTGATGTTGTGCTCCACTTTTGATACCAATAATTGCATCGATGATAAGAATTATGTTATTTGTAATTTAACCACCCAAAAGTTTGTGGTACTTCCCAAACCCGTGCTTTCCGAATTTCATTTAAAGTTTAGATCTTACTTGGTTTTTGATCCCAAAAAATCACCAAACTATAAAGTTGTGGTGGTTAGTCTTGCTTATGACTTGAATACTTACAAACTTGATGTGTACTCTTCCGAGAGTGCTTCTTGGAAAAGCCCGATTCTCACTCTGAAGAATCAGGCTGGAAAACATGGGGCTGTTTGGAATGGGGAACTCATTTTGATGAGCTGCGACCTTGGGTCGAAGTTGGAGAGTTGTGCAAACCATGACCACTTGTACATGCGATTTGATGTTGATGCAGAGAAGCTAACTACGACTCGAGTGCCATACTTGGACAGTAAAATTTCTGAACGGATAGAGTATTTCGGAGAATGTACCGGTCATTTGCTTCTTATACATTGTTCTTGGTATGATCCCATGGAATTCAAGGTGCTTGAGATGATTGACGGAGAGAATGACTTTCGATGAAATGTCAAATGCGTAGTAGATCTAACACCGTTAGGATTGACGAGTAGAAGTCGTGGTACGTTTTTGGTGATGAGTGTTATGAATGTAGGAGCAAATGAAAATGATCTCGCTGTGGTGGTATACGATCGGGGCAAAGTCGTACAGTACAATATCGAGTGCAAGACGTGGAAGGTGCTTTGTGATTTGTTCGGAGGTGACTTTTCTGCCGGCATACGCCCACTTTATGAAGATACATTTCACTTTATCGAAAGTCTAACACCTGTTTAAGTGATGTCTCTACATGTTGAAACAATGACAATAGTCTTTTCATTTGGTTTCAAAACGTTTGCGTATTTTGTTCTCTAATTCTAGTAGTTGTTAATTTGTTCATTGAATGTCTTAACATTTTTGGAGTGAGATGTCCTACATGTTGCAACGTTGTCCTAATCTTTTGATTGATTGAATATTTTGCTGTCAAGAAGCATTAAGAATGAAGGCCGAGATAATTTCGAACATTTTCATTGAAAAAACTCAAACTTGTGGAGATTTACTAGTTGCTTCCATGCATGATAAGTTATGTGCAACATGCTAAGGATGTCACGGTGATATCAATTTAGGACGATGACGCTTACACAAAGCTCCGGCCTTGTTTGTTTCAAAGACAAGGTCTTTTTCTTCTGTTCTTGCAGAAAGAATGAGACGACATTGTCGAAAGCGACGTCAATGAATATAATTGTGCAGTAAATCGATGGAAGAACTGGTTTTCGTCTCATTTTCAACAGAGATAATATAAATCCCGGCCATAACGAATTCTGTTAATGATTTCCATTGATCAGCACCTTTTTTGTATTCCTGTTTTTCAAAAGTTCCATAAATTTTGGGTTGGTAGCACCGCATTCCCCCTAGGCCGGCCCGAAATCCTCTGTGCCAAAAAATAGACTGAGTCTCTTTTTTCGCCCTATTTACGAGGCTCCACTCTCTCTACCAACATGAATGCATATGCAGAGCTCATAGATAGACGGGACTGGACCATTCAAATTTGTATGTAAACTAGTCATTCGCCTCCAACGACAACAACATGCTGATGCTTCAAGAGAGAAGACCCTCTGGCAAGCTACCATTACTAAATACAGTAACTCCTAAAATCAACGAACACAACAGATTTAAAGTTGTTCTTCTTTTCGAAAACCATAATTAGACTGCTGGAACTGTAAAATCAAACCAAATAAAACGCACGCTTTGGTTTGTATTAATTGGATAGATTTAACGGTTATTTCGCTTATCTTGAATACCCCATTTAGTTAGACACAATATACACATGATCCTTTCTCGGGACTAAGTTCATTTGCAATGGTCCAGTCCTGTCTAATTATGAGCGTTCATGGGTTTGCCCCATAACTTAGAAAAAGAAATGGAATAGGTGGTTTTGTAGAACTCATCAAGAACAACATCCATGTCAAACATCGTTTGCCATATGAAGTAACCACTTTTGTGCAAGAAAAATGAAAACTAATCTGGTTTTTTCTTACACAAACACGATTATTACATGCATATAGCACACAATGCCCGATCAATTGATTGAAAAAGAATACGACTATGGGTACATTATTTGGTGCACAATAAATTTACACCACATTGTATAGGGCCCACTTTCAAGTCGGTGTGTGGGACCCACATCGGAGCCGCTCAATTTCTTTAAAATATTAAAGCGGTAGGGGCTTTTTTAGTTATTTGCTCAATTTCCTGATGCAAATAATTGATCAAGCCTTAATTGATATCCAACTGAACTGATTTTTTAGAAAAATTCTTTACAAATATTTTAAACAAAGTAAGCGGATCCCATCATTTGCGTTGGACACTGAAATGAGTCCCGTACACCAAATGATGTACCCATAATTTCAGTTTAATAGGCCACTCAAACTGCCCCTTCATTCCCATTAAAGGGTGACCATTTTTATTTACTTGCAAGTCTATGTAGCACAGTTTGAGTCTCTTTTATTATTTACTTGCAGAATTTACACCACTTTTGCACTATTCACACATCTTTGCAAAATTCACACCTCTTTGCAGAATTTACACCTCACTTGCACTATTCACACTTTCAGAATTCACACTTCATCTACACTATTCACACCCAGAATTCACCCCCTTTTTCAAAATTAACATATCTTTGCAGAATTCACACCCCATATGCACAATTTACATCCCCTAGCTAGCAGAATTCACATCCTATTTGCACTATTCACATCTACAGAATTCGTACCTCTTTGCAGAATTTACACCTTAATTATCTACACTATTTGCAACCCCAAAATTCACACCTTTTGTAGAATTCGTCAGCTTTTGCGGGAGTATTTTGGGTAGATCACTTAAAACAGAAGCTGGACAGGAATGGTTAGACGGGACCTAGACAAGTAGACAGGTAAAAAATGGGGCTGGCTTGGAAGAAATCCTTTCCGTATTGGGCTAGAATTCTCAAGAATATAATTATATAGGCCAATTACTTGACCAACTGGTAAAACATTTGTCTCAAGATAAATGGCTTTCGATACAACATGTCAATTTATTTTTCGAAGATAAAAAATACTTCATGAATTAAATATCGAATCCCACTTGATTTTGGACCCGTTTATCACGTGTAGTGGCCGAAAAAGAACCGGAGAGATCCTGATCATATACAAACCATAACCTATAGTATATATACTAGGGTTAATTACTTGTTACCCCCTTTATCTATACATATTTTTCACTTTATCCTCTCTTACTATAAAACGCTACGACCTACGCCCTTTATCTTCCAATTCCTAACACATAAGGCACATAAGGCCTGCCGTTAAGAAAAGATATGGCACAGCCACTGCCCTTACATTCATCCATACTTAGGGATTGTTTAGCTAAATAAGCCACTGCCCTTACATTCATCCATAGTTGCTTCGTCATAACGAGAGGAATCTTAAAAGTAAAATTACGATCGAAACCTAATTTTTCTTGTATAAAGACAAAAACAAGCCAATAAGCCAATTTTTTTCATCTATATTAAAAAAAATTGAATTTCCATCGTAGTTTTTTACTTTTAAGTTTCTTCTTGTTATGAAGCAAGAATCTCAAAAAAATTGACAAAAAATTAACAAATGCAAAAAAAAAAAAATTGAATAAGGACAAAAAAAAATAAGTTAAACGGCTTATTTAGGCAAACAACCCCTTAAAACAAAACAGTTAACTAAGTTTGGCATAGTCAATTACATCCAGGAGAATTCAAAATTCAGCAAAAGGCCACAAGCCTTAGTGAACTACATCCAACTTGTCAAGTTTCCAGCAAAATATGGCAGAGCCACTGCCCTTACATTCATCCATACTTAAACAAAATAGTTAACTAAGTTTGGGATTCTAGACTAACGGCAGGCCTTATGTGTTAGGAATTGGAAGATAAAGGGGATAGGTTGTAACATTTTATAGTAAGAGGGGTTAAAGTGAAAAACGTGTATAGATAAAGGGGGCAACAAATAATTAACCCTATATTATATCTTCTTCTCAACATCTCAAAACCCTAGCCAGTCCCTCAACACCCCCACAGCCTCAAAAACCTATAATCCCATCTCTCTCTCTATCTATCTCTCCCTCTCAGCCGTAACATTACCACCAACGCCGCCGCCGCCGCAATCCTCCCCTCACCACCCATCCCTAATTATGTGCAATCATCGAGTTGCATGAAAGCTGAACGAACACTTGAATCATAAAACGAGAGAGAGCGCATCTCCACGGTTTGCAATCCCTGCTTTTCTCTCTGCTCATTGAATCTGCATTCTCTCCTTCTAGGTCGAACATGTCAAAAAAAATAGTCCTCTCTACAAACACAAGCTAGCTATTTCCCTCATCCTCCCTGCCGCCCTCCGCAGAAATAATAGCAAGCAATGTGGATCTCCTAACAGAAATACTCCTACGGGTCCCAGCTAGATCACTCATCAAATTCAAGTCCGTATCCAAACGATGGCTCTCTCTCATCTCCGACCCCCGATTCGCCAGGAACCATGCCCAACCAAAATCCCTCTCCTCTCCCCTCCGGCCTCCACTTCTACACCACCCTCTACACCACCACAATCGCTCGTTACCCTTAAACGATCAAATCCCCCGTGTCTCGGTTCACGATGACCCACGAACAACTCTTCCAGATTTCTCGTTTCTCGGTGATCATTCAGGATCAGGATCTGAAACAACAGTAAATCACTCTTCCAATGGCTTGACGTTGTGCTCAAATTTTGATAACTTTTATTACCCGGATGAGAAGTACTATGTTATTTGTAATCTGACCACCCAAAAGTTTGCGGTACTTCCCACACCCGTGGTATCAAAATTTAATTTCAAGATTGGATCTTTCTTGGTTTTTGATCCAAAAAAATCACCTTACTATAAAGTTGTGGTGGTTAGTTTTGACTCGAATGCTTCCCAACTGGATGTGTACTCTTCCGAGAGTGGCTCTTGGAAAAGCCCCCCGATTCTCGCTCCGAAGGTTCACGAGCATAGTTTCGTACATGGGGCTGTTTGGAATGGAGAACTCATTTTGATGAGCTGCGGGCGGGATTTAGAGTTCGATTGTGCCAAGCATGACCATTTGTACATTAGATTTGATATCGATGCAGAGAAGCTAACTACGGCTCGAGTGCCATGCCTGGACAGTAATTTTTCTCAACGGATAGAGTATTTCGGAGAATGTAACGGTCATTTGATTCTTATACAAAGTTCTTGGTTTGATCCTAAGGAATTCAAGGTGCTTGAGATGAGAGACGGAGAGAATTACTTCCGGTGGAATGTTAAATACGTAGTAGATCTAACACCGTTAGGATTGACGAATAGAAATTGTGGTACGTTTTCGGTGATGAGTGTTATGAATGTAGAAGCAAATGAAAATGATCTCGCAGTGGTGGTATACGATCGGGATAAAGTCATACAGTACAATATTGAGTGCAAGACGTGGAAGGTGCTCTGTGATTTGTCCGGAGGTGACTTTTTTGCCCGCGTATGCCCACTTTATGAAGGTACATTTCGCTTCATCGGAAGTCTAACGCCTGTTTAAATTAGGGGTGCTCGCGGTCCGGTTCGGTTCGGATTTCTAGGAATCCGAGGACCGAACCGCTAGTCACGGTTTTTACAAAATAAAATCCGTGTCCGGACCAAAAGTCCTACGGTTCGGTTCCAATCCAATCCGTAACTCACGGATCGGTTACGGTTTTGTCCACGGATTTTAGCAAAAATAAAGCTCAAACTTATATCCCACACTAAAAGTGAAAAAGGTTACATTCAGAATTAAGTTTAACACCAGCCACCAGAAAGTACTTGTTACATTGAAGAAACGGAGAGAGAGAGAGAGAGGAGAAGGAGGAAGAGGTGAAGAAGTAAGAACGGTGCGGCGGCGACTTGAACAAGAAATGGAAATTAGGAAAACTGGAAAAGAAACGAACTAGTGAAACTAAATTAGGATTACCCATAACTTATATAAAAAAAAAAAACTACCATTTACCCCATATATTTTATACATCTACACTATATCCCATTATTAAGAAAAACTACTAAAATTGATAGAAAAAAGTTTTAACATTACTAACAATTAATTATATAAATACACACATATATTTATATATTATTTATTATTTATATAAAATAAATATCTCACGGTCCGGTTCGGTTAATCCACGGTTTCGTAATGAAAATTCGTGGACCGAACTGCGAGTCGCGGTTTTCTAATTTTTCAATCCGTGTCCGGACCATTAATCCACGGACAAAATCCAAAAGGAACGGATCGGTTCGGTCCGGACCGGTTTCACGGTTCACCGGATTTTTTGAGCAGCCCTAGTTTAAATAATGTCTCTACATGTTGAAGCAATGACTGTGGTCTTTTCATTTGATTCAATATGTTGAGTATTTTGTTCACTAATTATAGTAGTTGCTTATTTATTGAATGTCCAACGTTTTTTGAGTGATGTCCTACATGTTTGTTTTTTTTTATATGCAAAAATTTATTAATCTCTGAATTCGAAAACTACAAAAATTAGAAGGATGAGGGTAACAAAAAAAATTAAAATTATTTAATCTTCAAAGATACTCGAGACCTAAGAGATAGTACAAGACCAATCAAAACCTAACCCACCCCAATACCGACTCCATCCCTGATGCCGCTGTGCTGCCGCCACCATGTTCTGCCACCAAACCCGAAGTTCCTTGACCCAAAACAGCCGTCAACAGAGAAGGCGCTTCGCCGCCACTACCGGAACCCGGGATACAAGACCCTGTTGCTGTCCCGAAGTTGCAAAGAAGCCCCTCCGATGCTAGACGACCCATTGACGCCACCATGCACCGCTGACCCACTACAACTGCCCTATCGTGAATCCCCTTCCTGATATGCTATGTCCTGCTACTGTCTCCGAAGACCTTGCAACCGCCCAACCTACCACCTACATTAAGCCACCCCCAAAAACCCAACAACCTGCCAGCCTCCACAAACCACCTACATCCCCAGAACCGCCAAAAACCCCATCCATGCCGCCATCAACCTGCAACTATCTCCTGTGCCAAACAACCTGCGCAACCAAAACCCTAGCCGCTCCTCCCAACCGCCATGTCCTGTGATGTCCTACATGTTGCAGTAGCTGCTTGTTCATTGAAGACTAACAGCTGTTTCGATCAGCGATGTCCAATATTTTGAAGCAATTTCATAACTTTTCACACGGTTCAAACATCACATATTTTGCTCTCTAATTGTAGTAGCCAAGAAGGTACTTATTCGGAATTGTTGGATTATCTTTCTTTTTTTCATTAGTAAGAATGTTGGCTTCAATTCTTAAATATGTCTTTTTCCGTTTTTAATCACAACCTCAACGGCAGAGCCAAGATTTTGGTCCCAGGGGCCAACCCAATAGATTATATATATTCATCTTAAGGGGGTGTTTGGGAGGCAACTTTTTGGCTTTTCATTTTTCACTTTTTGCCTTTTTGGCTTTTGAGATTATGATCAGAATGTATTTTGGGGTTTAGATGATATGCGCAGAATGCATTTTGCAGTAGGAGTAGTGTTTGGAAGATATGGAATGAGAATGAATTATGGATTGGTTTTTTACTTTGTTGCCCCCGGTTATTAATAATGGTGTATAATGTATATAAATAATGTTTAGGCTCAACTTATTTAAAATTTCATTCCGAAATTCTGCTATGTATAAATGAAACTGGTGTCCCCAGTTTTTTTTAAATTATATTTTTATTATTTCAATTATTGTTTGTTGTTACTTTTCCATCAAAAATATTTTTGAATTAAAAATTAAATTAACAATGAAGTTTAAACCAAAGTAATGGAAAAACCAAACAGTACAAGAAGCGATGAAATTTGTAATCTAAACATTACAACATTACAACACAAAATATTACTTAAATCCGGATTAAACCAAATTACAGAAATTGAACAAACATACTACAAACTACAATACAATACCAAATATTACAGAAGTTCGGATTAAAAAAAATTACTCCAATTGAACAAACTACAATACAATACTACCACACCGAACAACTATATAACGGATATGGTTACCGACAATCCAATCCCGAATTGAAGCCCTTACATTTTCCATGTCTTGATCATCGCCAACGAACACGTGTCCATGTTGACCATTAGGTGTTGTAGTTTCCACACCAGCATCTCGATCTGAAGGCAAGAAATTAAACTAGATCTCATACATGAAAGATCAAACATTAGACAACTACATCAAACTCAGATTGAGTCGCAGAATGAAGGGATTTACCAGTAAAAAAACTTATCATGCACGAACACCCAGCACATTACACTTGCGTTTTGGTAGGAATTTTTGGAGAGATTTTTCGAAGATTTAAGGATTCTCGATTTCCTGGACTATTTTTTTTGTCGGGTTTGGGTTTTCAGACAGAGGTGGAGGAGACGAAGGAGAGGTTTGAGGAGAGACGTGGTCAAGACTTGGGGTACTTTTCTCCTACATGCAAACCCCTGATCTAAAATTGGTGGAGGAGGTGAAATTGAAAACAGATCTGAAAGAGGCGAACCCGAGGTATAATTGGAATTTATTTGGATAAAGAGATTTAGTGTCATTCATTCATTCTTCAAAAACTTGTGTGAGTACTTCTTCCAAGACCTTCTGCTTCACATAAATAACTTCTTCACATGATTATAATTTCTTCGACAAAAAAATTTCCAGATCTGAAATTGGAAACAGACAACCTAGAACAAGACGCAAGAACGTGAAAGAGGCGAACGGTTTCCCCACTTTCGTTGAACCTCCAGTCGTCTGCTCCGGATCCGTCTTCTCTCTTCTCTTGTCTGCTCTCTGGTAATGTCGTTATGTGAGAACTGTGAGGAATTCCAGTTGACAAAGATAACGTTCAAAACCATGGCATTTGTGGGAATTATCCGAAAAGAGTGAGGGCAGCCTTGTCTTTTTAACATAACTGGATTCGAAAAAGGAAAAATGGGAATTCAAAAAGCTCCTTTTACCTCTTTTTCCGTTTTGTTTTAGAAACAACAAATTGGAAAATCCATTTTCCCTCTTCCTACCAAACACCCAAAATCCGAAAATAGCAATTGAAAAATGTAAAAACCAGGCCTTCCAAACACCCCCTTAATGTATACTTATTGGTATCATAGAGCTTTCGCTTTTTCCAATATAATGCATTTTCACGTTGCTCGATCCAAGCATGATCACGTCTACTATATCAATTTGATTTTGATGCGGAGAAGCTAACTACGACTCGAGTGCCATCCCCAGATACTACGTAATGTTTATAAGGGGATCGAGTCTGTGTTTTGGAGATGATGGACAAAGAGAATGACTTTTGATATACTGTCAATTACATAGCAGATCTTGCACAGCTAATATTGCCACAAAGAAGAAGCTGTAGATTTTTATTTTTTGGTGATAAGTACTGTTATGAATATGGGAGTAAATGGAAATAATCTCGCAATAGCTTCTCATATTTAATTGTATTTTAGAGGATGGGACCCACTCTCACGTTTAATAGCGCCATTATTGCATTAAAAATTAATGCCGAGAAATGATCATGTGTATTATGACTTCCAAAAATCTATTGATTTTAGAAAAATAAATTAACCTAGTAAATTAAAACCCGAAAAATCCGATTGATCGGACTTTGTAAGCTGAAGTTTCAACCCAAGTTTGGCGTACCATACACTAGACGATGTCAAATCAAGACTGAACTTTAGCACGAATGCTCTTCTCGAGCTAGCAATCCTACAAACCGAGTAATTCCGAAATTTTATTTGTGTCTGGGACGGATCCTTTCAGCGCTCAAAACTAGACAAGGCTTATAGCAAACTAGTTAGAAATCCGTCACCACGGACTCACCAAACCCCAACAGTAACTTCCAGTTGGGCAAGTTGGCATCCCAATTGCAGAGGATCGAGTCGATCTTTTCCTCTTGGACACACTCTCTTGCTAAATAATCGAAATGATGCTGGAAAAAATGTCATGCCAACAACTCTGGTTTCAATGCCACTGTGATTGAGATAAGATCCATCCCATAGCTATGAGAACAAGACAGAAGTTTCGAACGCGTTCTAGTTTTCTTTTGAAGCAAACAAAATCGTATGCTTATTGTGACTATGAAATCTTTCGCACCGAAAAAACAAAAAAAGACTTAACCCTCAAGCAAAATCCATTGTCACAAGACAAACAACAACAGTTTCAAATATCCGTAGGAGACGTACTATCCAAATCTCTTTCCAACAGAAAAACAAACAACGACTCAACCGTCTCAAGTGAACTCCATTGTCACAAGGCGAGCAACAGTTTCAAATATCCGCAGGACCATTGATTTCCTGCATCATTAATGCAAAGTAAGATAGTGAACTTTGATGAATCAATAAGGTAAGAAGTCGTTATTGGATGTAAATTACCTTATTTGCAATTACAACTCCATCAGGGATTTCCAACTTCACTCCAGATTTTGCAGCAACCACTAGTTTTCCCTGAAAATAGCACCAACGATTAGGACATGAGTATTTTCGGTATGCAAAGAATCGTTGTTCTGTGGCCGAGACATGGTTCTTATTTAATTCTAGCAAAATCTGATCTCAAGCCATATACGACATATGTTTGCTTACGTAATTGTGAAGATAACTTGTTAAGTAACAACAAATACGAAAGCTTAAACATATTGATAATATAGATGAATCTAATATATAGAGAGCACTTGATATTTTTCATGTTTAGAGAGGGGAGAGGAGGAGACACGCTAACGAAGTAAATCCTGATGTAAAGAGTAGGAAAACCCGTAAAAAGATTTGGCAGGCACAAGTATGTATGATAGGGGCAGCTTTGTTTTGCTCATAATTGTAGGACCAAAGAGAGCTTTTCAGAAATCAGTGGGGGTCAAAATACCCTCTATCTCCAACGTTACAAGGTCATCAATAACAACGCATGTATGTAGATTTGTGTCCATATATCATTTCCATATTTCGGCAGCAAAACCGTAGTGAAAGAGTGGCAGAAATGGAACGTGAACTTGTGTAACTACCTTCAGAGTAATGCCAGCTCCAAAGCACACATCACCAGTCACCTTCAGGCTATCAAGCTCAATGATGCTAGGAATGGACTTGAAACGACTTAAGAAGTTGGCAACCTGGTATCGAAGTTTGATGATCAGCGGCAGTGTATGAAAAAGCTGCAACAATCTACAGTACCATGGAATATATTGCTACCTTTTTGAATTCGGGTCCCAACTCAATGGAAGGATTTTCAGGATTTTCCCTAGCTTTGTTTCGGATCACAAAGCCATCGTTCAACGTGTAAAGATCAGACTGCAAAATAGAAAATGGATTTCCTAAACAAACCGTTGGACCAAAAGCGAAAATTCTTGAATTTAGTGTTGGGGAGAAGGTTAACCTGGACAAGAAGCAAATCTGAAGTTGCTTTCACTGGTAGGAATCGTGATCGTGGGACATTAATACCAATAGCATGATCGAAGAACTGGCTCGAAAAATACAACAGAGAAATTTTACAAAACATCTCATACAGCAGACAGAACGATAGCTATTGGAGATATTGGTGCATGTGGCACTTACCCTAATTGCAGCACCAGCTGCCGTTTCCAGCTGAAGAACCTTGATCCCGTCCACTTCCTGAGAACCGGCCAGATTAAATTCATCACACACTAAACAATTAGATGTTCAAAATTGACTTGATAGTTGCATGACCATCAAGGTAGAGCAAACATATACCTTGGGGTTTGGAATGATCTCCATCTTTAGTGCGTCCGCTTCAACAAGTCTTTTAATAGCTTTCAAGTTCACCCACCTGGCATAATATGGAGTTAGTATGTAGATTTCTGCTTGTGTTTCGTATGTAAAAGAGCATGACTTACAAGTTATTGGTATTGAATATTTTGAACTTCTCAATTGACTTGAATTCATTGACCTGGACAAATCAGTTAACCACATCAGCACTGCTGAGTAAATAAATATTAACTCTCTCTAACAGTATAAGCTTTTAGATGAGTTGGTGGTTAACAATCTAATAAGCCCAAACATGACAAAGTAATTTAACAGCTACTGCATATGCATTACAACTAGGATGACACTAGGCACTTGGAAAATGTTCAATAGAGAATAAAACTACCCCACACTAGTGATTGCATCATCACCAGAAACGGGTACAAAACTAAATTGGGGTGGTGAAGTAGAGCAATATGGTAACATTACATACCAGGTACCACACCCTAGAAAGTTTTTTCCAAATGTTATCTCATTAATCCAGTTTCAAGATAGTGGAAGCAAACAACTTCCTCCACAAATTTGGCCCCAGACTTTCTTAACCGGTCCAAAATTTTCATAATCTGCCTATGGATGGAATTGGAAAGTTCGCACAATGCAAAACCAGGGTTCCTTGTACTACACTAGTGCAATTTTCCTCTCGTCTCCTAATTCATGCTCCTCTTTCCCAAACTCCAAGATGGGCAACACTCCTGAATTTCAGAGAAGAAATTACCCTTCAGTGACATACCCAATTCCTGTGACTAGTCTAAGAGTCACCAACTGCTCAAACAGCTACAAGCTCAGTTGAAGAATAACGTAAACAAGGTCAACAAATAAAAGCACAAAGAAGGGTAAACAAAAATGAAATAGAGCTCACATGTTCATCAGGAACTTGCGCAATTTCAAGGAGCTGCATCAGACAAAGGCAAGTAAAACATCAGTACTGTACTTGTATTCAAAGCTCAAAAGCATGCAGATACTTTCTAGCACTGGAGAATCAAACAAAAAGCAGGGGAAAAAGAATGACAAATCATCAGACTAAAAGAAAGATCAGGCAGTATGGAAACAATGACATCAAATGGGTTTGTGTACCAAAAAAAAATTACAGACTCAAAAACATCAAGCAGATTTGCATTCTAATTAAAAAAAGCCTCAATGCATATAGCAATATATATTATGTTGTTATAGGAGTTCTTGCATTTAGGAACTGAGAGCTAGGATGCCACAGAAAAGTTTGGGCATAGTACTAGCAGAGCAGACCAGATAGAAGAGCTTAACGAGTAAGGAAGCAGTAAAAAGCACGAAGGGCATCATTTCCAATGAAATTACTCTCTTCACTCATGAAAAACCAGCCCTTCAGGTCTATTGGGAAAATCTTCATACAATTATCTACATACCTATTTGAAGCTACAAAGGAGTACGATCATGAAACCCTGGTACAAATTTTAAGGAGCGAAAGAAGACAAGTAAACAGCAAAACATGAACAACCGATGACACAAGTATTTACCTGGACTTTTCCTTCATAGGAAATCAGGGTACCGCCTTTCACATCAGCCAATGTTTTAGGTGTCACCTACAAAAGCCATGAAGCTATAAAGACAATTATGACTAGCAACATACGTATGATACACAACCACCACCTATAAATACCTCCATACAGTACTCATTCTTGCTTTGGATCAAATGCTTCAGGATTTCTGCAACACTAGATTAAGAAACAACTATCCAAATGATCCACTGTGCACCTTAGTTTGCCACTGGCAACCCATATAAGCGGTAAAACATACTCCCTTTTTAAAGTCTAGTATCCCATTTTGGGTTGTCCCTTAATATGTGTCAATTTTGTAAAGTTAGTGGGTAAAAGTTGGTACATTTTCCATTTTGCCCCTAAAAGTAGATTCCATTTTGAAAAGTTAGAGAGTAAAAGTATAATGATGATGTCTCCATAGAGGGTAAGTAGGGAAAATGGAAGTAAAAGTTGATGTGAAAGGTGTAATAATGATGTTTTTTTAATAAGTTGGAGTTACGAAGCGAGACACTTAAAAAGGGACGGAGGGAGTAGAAGGTATGATCAAAGCCAAAATATATAGAACCATATTGAGGATACTCAAATCGACAACAGCACCCAAGTTATCTGAGTTTGCAACGAATACATATTCCTTCCCCTGTAAAGGATTAAAAAAAAAAGTGATAAAAAATTGGAAGAAATCTTGTGAATAAAATATACAAGAAGTGCTGTTAAGAAATTAGATAAAAGTGAACTGGAGAGAGAAAGGAAAAACCTGTGACAATAATGCATCGAGCTTGCCACTGTTCTTCAATGCTGGAAACACATCACCATGGCCAGGAGGATACCTTCACAAGTAACATGCTTTGTTAAGGTGAAGATAAGAACAAATTGAAAAATGAATTACATCAGTTATATACCAATCAAAAGATGAGTTACATTACCATCCATCCTTGCCCATATTTCCTTTGCATGGCAATGGCATAAAATCTTCAACAACCAAACGAGGATACTGGCTCTGTGCAAATGAAATAAAAGAATGAATGTCAAGTTATCAAAATTTCCATAACTATTAGAAATGGATACTAGGGAAACTTTGCTTTGGCTTACCAACCTGATTAAATGTATGGATCTCAATGTTTGATTTAGCATATTTTTCTACAATCTACATCCACAAATCCAATTGATCAGTAATAAAATGTACCAACTTAATAGTTCTACAAAAGAGGAAATGAAAAGCCTATATTTATTCACCTTTTGTGTATCATCATGGGTGTTGAATGAGTTCATTAGTAGTAGTGGCACATTGCATCCATACTTAGAGTTTAAGGACTGTAAACAGCAAGAAGGGTCAAGCACAGAAATTGAACAAAGAAAAAAGATGAACAAGAAACACAGATCAGTAAATTGTTAAAGACCTCAATCTGTATGACAATTAAGTCTAGGAATGTCAACCCATTACGAACTTCAATGACAGATCTGCAAATAATTTTTACATGTCAATTGCGCAGAAATATGCTTTAAAAGTAAACCAGAAAACAATGCATGGATTCATGATCAGTGACAGGTGTTATTGTGTCACAAAGGATTTTTGAATCCGAACTTCCCAGAATCTCTGCCAATCTTGCAGTTAAAATGTGTTGGGTTGATTAGCATAAACGCCAATGCAAGCAGACACGGAGTTGAAAATGCTCTAGGTAATTAAACCATAAAATGAAAGTATAGTAAACTAACCTACAAAAATGCAAGTCAGAAATTTTACCCAAAGTAGAGAAGCGAATTAATTATTCTGCCTAAGGGCATCACTGAGTCAAGACCTCAGACTCAATGCTAGACAAGAAAGCAGACAAACAATCCACAGTCAAATGTCTAAAAATGTTTATAATAATCTCAATTAGCTTCAAGTCGAACATGTTGGGATGCAATAGCATTATATAGTCAAACAGGAACAAAGCTTAGCAGCTATGTTTGCATAAGTTTGGACAAGTGAAAATCGTGAATCATTTCCATAAGTTTCCTGTACGACGAAGTAAAAAATATACGGAGCAGGCCGATGCATACTTAGGACCTGTGCAACCCATTGTTGTTCCCAAACCTCCATTTAGCTTCAACACAACAAGTTTGTCCAAAAGCTTCTTGGTTTCGGCAGGATCTGCAACATTCAACTGGTAATAAATTCTCAAGAAAGAACTCCATTGGATCAGGGATACACGCATAATCACTATAGTGAAGCACATATAGCAACTAAATCAATAAAACGAACCCCATAGTCACAAAAATCACCTTCGGGGGTGGGTGCCAAGCTGTCATAAGGAACCACCACCTCATCAGTAGGAGTCTTTATCTTACTCCATTCGATGTGTTGAGCTTCTCCACTTCAATGCAAAATGACATAAGGTTTGTCAACAACAAACATTAACTCATCCAATTTGTTTGCTTGCTAAGCAAGTGCAAGAAAAATGAAATGGATTTACACTCCTCTAGGGCCTTTCAAGGTTGGGGTCTAAAAAGAACGCCAAAAGAATCCAATCAATTGGAGAAAGATGAAGACATGAGAGATTCATATAAGTCATGTGAAAATAACAAACCAGTATTTTGAAGGACAAATTAATATATTCAGTACTTGAAAACAGTTGTCTGATAACTAGGAATCAAATAACCACTAATCTAATGCATGGGATAAATTCAGGAATATTATCCAGCATTTTGTTGTTATGAATAATGCGATTATCATGGGAGATGGTGGGATTGAATTCCTAGATGCATTGATCCGCCACTACGTGCTTAAGGCCCAATCTGATAGGGAGTAACTGCAAGTCTCCACCACATCACTTAGGCTCAATATAAATTGAGAAAATAGATCACCTCCAAAGTTTAAGACAACAAGTAATGAGCAATCCAATATTATATTACTTCCTCCGTTGCCCAAAGATTGTCTATTTTCACAATTCACACCTTTCAAAAATTTATCTATGTTGTAATTTTTTGTATGATCGTAAAACTTTGGTACAATAAAACTAAGTGAGATCAAACGATATCGATATTGCATATTGGAAATATTACACATTAAAAAATATCAATAATGTTATAAAAAAGTATGAATAGTGAAAATGAACATTCTTAATTGCGGGAGGGAACAAGATGCAACTTTTATTTTATTTATTCAATAAGGGACTTAACATTCAAATATGTCCAAACAATTGGACATCACCAATCGCTCTCCTATTCTAGTCAATTGGAACTAGTACAAGTTTCTGGAATCACATTATCGTTCCATTACTACGATCCAAACCAATCCTCATAACACAAAGCACAAGATCAAATAATGAGAAAACGAATCACTATTGAATGATTTGAATCGCTACTTCACCACACCTGAGAGAGCGAGAGACGAGGTTTATGAATCCAGACTTCTCGTTCTCACTGCAAATTACGAATGTATAGCTCAGATCCTTAGTTGCAAATTGAAATGCGGCATCCGATCCTCAAATGAAGAAAAATTGAGAAAAGACTTTTCACCTGATTTCAGATAGGCCGGATACAGCAGACTGGAGCTTGGAGAGCTTTTCGGAATCCGCGGCGCTCAATTTGGCAGCAGCCATTGGAGACTGGTACAGAGCTCCGATTTAGAGAGAGAAAATTGAAGAGTTTGGGTCTAGAGAGAGAGGGAGTGGAAGAGTGGAGAGCGAAGGGGGGGTGATGAGAATATGAGAGTTTTATAAGGGTTTGCGAATACAAGTGGCACTCGATCGTTGAGAACTTTCAGATTCAGCTAGCGGATTTTAAGGCATTTGACATTGACAAAACAGAAAAACAGAGAGAGAGAGAGAGAGAGAGAGAGAGAGAGAGAGAGAGAGAGAGAGAGAACATGGAGGCGAATGTGGCGCCAGGCCATGGAATTTGACATTTGAGACGATGGCGCGCCAATCTCAAGCACCAGTGTTATGACATTCCCGGCTTTCGCCTCAGCTGCTCAGGGCTTTTTTGGCCAATAAATACTAACCAATTTGCATCAAATTTTTTTTGTTCTTATTCAAAAAAAATTCACATTTGTTAGTTTTTTATTAATTTTTTGATAATTATTGTTTCGTTATGATGAGAGAAATCTAAAAAGTAAAAAATTACGATCAAAATCCAAATTTTTTGTTCTTTATTTAAAAAAATTGGAATTCGATATTAATTTTTTACTTTTTAGATTCTTTTTGTTGTCATAAAGCAATAATCCACCAAAAAATCGACGAAAAACTAAAAAATTCAAAAAAAAAAAAATGAATAAAGGCAACAAAATAATCCAAATAGATTATTTAGCCAAAAATTGGAGTTGGAATTGGAAATTTGCCATGCAATTTCAACTTCAACTGCCAATAACTACCAATAGTAATCCCAAGTGAGGGCTTAAAACAGAACATGGGCTGTCGTTCCGATTTTAAAAGTGTATTAAAATAGGTAAAAGTGTACGAGAATGTGCCAAAATACATTGAAAAGTGCAAAAAAATGTATTAAAATATGTGAGTTTTTTTCCTTGGTTTATTGACGCCACACTAGACTATCGTTTCATTTCACGATCTGCTCTTTTAAGTGTCGACTTATGTTCATACTCCATGCAAAAAAGATATGATATCCGAATCCTTTTTTTTTTTTTTTAATAAATACTAGTCAAAGTATGATTGCCTATTTTTCTTGTTATTACATATAAAATTGAATTAAAATTATTTACCTTACCAATGTCTGATCAATTTGAGGTTTTTTTGTAAATTATAAGCACATTGGGACTACGAAACAAACAATTTATATAGTCAAATGAAATATAAAAGAGTCATATTTTTCATCAAATGATTGTAGGGTATCCGCTCTTCTGATTATCGAATAGGCATCCCTGTAAGACTGTAACTGTAATGATCGAGTTAACGAATAATGTGATTTCCGTTCTATTATCGAAGCCTTGGATTTGGAATCCATCTTAATCACGAATTCTGACCTAATAAGATTTGAATGGAATTTTAGGCGGAGCGGTGAAATGGGCTTAGAATCGAAAAGAATACCAACGGGAAAAGCACTCTGCTGAGCCGACACTGAGTTGTGAAAATCTGAATCGACTCGACTCAACTCAAACCCCTTCACAAATTCCTGTTCCAAAAACACAACCAAAGTAGGATGCAAAAAAAAGTACTTTAAATGTGACATTTCAGTTGAAAATTGTCTAAGCTGCATTAATATACAGAAATCAAAACACAGCTCAACACGTCAGAACTTCTAAATTTATGTTCAAGTGATGACATTTTCCGATGGGCATAGCCAACCAGAAAGAAAAATTACCTAAAGAGCGAAGTGGGAATAAACATTTTGAAAAGGAAAATAATTACAAAGGACGACCGCATCTTGATGCCGGGGAAAAAAATTAAGCCATTACAGACGCCGAGGCAAGAAGGAGGCTAGAATTAGACCTTTGCAAAGCTGCATAATTGGCTGCTTAAACAGCTAACGGTTGGTGATTCAACTGTACACAAATCGGCCCTCAAATCGTTGAAGAAAATTCCGCTAACGAAGTTAACTGTGCTAACAGACCTCCAGGAATGGCCGTTATAAGTAAAGTTGGATTCTTTGCTCTTCCCTCTCATCACAAGCTGTTGTTGACGATTGGGTGTCTCTCTCGGCTACACATCTCTTATACGGTACAAACCCCTTCAAACATTTATCAAGAGCCATTCTTTGCTCTGAGAAAGATAAATTTTCACTATTTTTATCTTGTAGTTTTGATTGTTGCACATTTTCCTCCTTCTCAGAAGAAACAAGTCGACTTTGGGTCTCAACTTCCCAATTCCTATCACCATCTCCCCCTGCATTCTCTGATCCAGTGTTTGAACCAGTCCGAGATCCTTCGTTCTGAACTTCTCTGTATCGGGTTTGCGCGCAAACAAATGATGGACATTCTTTCGTTGGAACAGGATTATGCAATGGAAAGGAAGCAAATGGTAGATTTCCATGGAAAGCCCACCAAGGGAGAGGAGGAATGGAAACACCATCTGCTGGATTCCGGTTTTCATTCGGAAACTGCATGTAGTAAAATGCTGCAGGCAATCCACTAGGAGGATTCCATTTTCCCTCCTCCATACTCATGTCTGAAAATCCCCATGGTAAAGAATGTACATGTTTCCCATCACTCACGTCAGAAGGCGGTGGTGACTCATAAAATGCCTCACTTGGCTTGTTAGAATCTGTGACTAGCACATTCTTCCCAAAGAGCTTGAAACTCCGAGTAGATCCTCCTGCCTCAGCTGACTCATCTTCACTAATAGCCTTGACTTCAGGAAACACCTCCAAATTCTGGATAAATCAAACCAGCGATTGACACGTTAAGTCCAGATGCAAGTTATACTTAATGTATAAAAAGAGTACTGTAATGCTGACCATCTGAATAGAATCCATTTATATTTATCATCTAATGCATGGCAGACCCTATCACATTAACACCACTAATATCCAAAAGTCATATGGTGTGGCCCCTCAGATGATAAATGTAAATTCAAAAAATTGTCAACACGTCATTCATCATAAGGGCAAATGATAACCGAGGGCTGATGGAAAAGTACCATAGGAGTTTCCTCATCAGGGGAGGAACTAGTTGATGTATTAATCTGTAACAGAGATCCAGCTTCTTCTGGAGAAGAATTTGGTTCGCAACCTAAGAAGCCATCAGCAGATGAAACTGGTGAAAGGCTACCATTAGGTGTATTTGAATCCATTGTACCCATCATTTCTGAACCGATTGCAGAAAGAACCGAAGTTGGAGATTGGTTCTCTTGATCAGAAACATACGAATTCGGAGACGTGGACCTTGTTTGCTGCTTTAAAACCGAGGTTCCAGTTCTAACAGGAGCAACAAGTTTACGAGGATAAGGATGTGCAGGTTTCCTCTTCGGACGAGGGGGAGGAATCTCAATAGGCTTTACTGGACTTGCATCAGCATTGCTTGACTGCCGAACCACCTAATAATGGAGAAAGGGGGAATGAAAAGTGTGTTAATTGTGAACAGACTGAAAAATTATGGTGACAAAACGTAAGTAAGTTTGCAAGTCTTGGGCCACACGAAAATAATCTTAATGTGAATGGATATTGAAGGAGCATTAGACCTTGCAAAAGAATTTTTGAGCGTGGCTTCTAATCTGAACTGCAGTTTTGGTGGCCACATGCTCTACAGAATAGTAATATCAACTCAGAAAATCTATACGGAAGAACAATAAGGTCAAATAGCAATGAAGAATCACAATTTAAGTATTAACCAAATTACCTTCAATTCGTCGCCATAAGCGTCCATATAGCTTCAAAGCCTCGATAAACTTATCATGTTCTTCCTCTGTCCACCTTTCTCTTTGTTTTGTGATTGTGTAAGGTTTTCTCACCTATTGAAGTATGAAAGAAATAATTTGAGTATGAAAGACGGTGAATTCAAAACTTGGTGTATTTCTAAATAGATGGAGATAAGAAAAGTTCAGTTAAAACCTTTAGAGCATAGTCGTTCACTGTTGGAAGAACTCCACTTGATGTAGAGCCTCCACTTTGATCCTGTATAAGAGGATAAAGCAACTGATATTAGGAAGAGTACTTCAAATGCCATCAGAGTATGTGCTAAATTCTCATCACAAAATGAGTTTTTGGGAAGCACAATCGTATCACGTATTGTGAGATTGAAGTGCACTGTGTGATTTTCATGGCAAGTCTACAAGAAGTGTGTGTCCATTGCCAAAGTCCAAAACTTGATTACTTCACAGCAGTATAAAGTCTCTAAAAGATCCGCCCCACCCCCCCTCTTTTTCCTAATCCTCTTTCAGATTCTTCAGTAATACTCACATATTCCCACCAGAAATTTCTTCACAGCTATTACTTTATGCGGCAAAACAAAGACGGACACTTCCACAAGAGGTAAAATTAACACATCGGGGCTATAAACAGATTCAACTCACAATTGCTTAACTTAAATCACTTATACGAGTACTGAATAAATAGGTGATAGACCATATCCAAATTCTCATTTGCAAGAACAAATGAAAGTTGGAAGGAAGGTCACTATTGCTGGAAGACCATTCTCAGACCACCAAACTCTAAATTTTGGAGAATATTTTCTCCAATCCACTACGTCATTCGATCCACAAACCGGGTTGAGTCAAACATTTAACACAATACAGCCATTTCGCTACTAGCAGAATACTATTTCAATCTTCAACTCTAATGCGCTATCGGTCACTGATCCTAGTTTCATCCTCATTTGGCGGTACATCATTGAACAGCTACTTTTCCCCATGTTTTGAAATGATTTCTTCTTGTATAAGTAATAATAAATTGTTATTGAAAAGGAATCGGATGCCACCCATGTACAAAAGAAAGCAAGGAACAGAAAAGAAAAGGCCATACTATCAAAGGACCGGTATACCCCTCTAAGCTCCAAAAATATGTTAGAACATGTCAAAGAATTGATTCATTACAGGGTTGCACTCCCTCGACTCTCAACTAAACATAGTAAAAACCAAAAAAACTCTTAATCTTGAACATAAATGATTGGCATATTTCTCAATAGAGCATTTAATAGGAAGGGTCATTACTCTTTCATTTTCTCTTTCTGGCCAAGAAGCAGGGTTAATATTCTCAACTTGCTGAAAAAACATTAGGGTGTGTTGTGTTCTAACCAAAATAAGTATTTATTTTTAATTTTTTAATTACGTACCTATTTTTCAAATTAAAGGCGAAAAATAAGTACATAAGAAACTTTAGCAGAACTGCGCTTAGTGACTTCAGCCAATCAATACATCACAGAAACATGTCACTCAATTAACTCGGCACCAAAAGCAAACAAGGACGAATTAAGTCAGTGATCTGCCGTAATTTCTACTTCCCCGATAGAATTTGTTTAGCCTATCCACACACACACACAAAAAACAAATAATTCAAATAAATGCCTCTAAATTATCAAGTACTAGCTATTTTTAAATACTAAAAAGCTAAATCCGATACCTGTAAATCCACAGCTGCAGAAACCATCAAATCCTGAAGCAATTACTGAATCTGATCTTCTCTACCCTCAGCTTAACTTTGCTACCTCTCACTTCTCAAATTGAACAAATCCAATACAATTACCTACTCATATCTCGATCCAAACAGCAAACACAAGAGCCAGTCAGTTTTCTGACTAGGATCTAGAGAGAGAGAGAGAGAGAGAGAGAGAGAGCGCTCGCGCTTTGGGACAAGAAGAGGGTGAGGAAGAAGAAGAGGAGAGAGAGAGATAAAAAGAGAGGAAAGGAGGCGCCGCCACGTCGGCTGATAATTTCGATTTTAATTTTTTTTTCCGGTGGAAAGATCCAGAATTCCAATGGGTATTCTTGAATTTCTTGTGGCTGACATTCAACGGGGGAGGCCAGCGGACAAGTGGCGGTCGTGGTCGCCACTCCCGCTTTTATCTCTCAAAATGTGATTTTTTTTTCCCGAAAATGATAGGTACCGACAGTCTTCGCAAGGGAAATCGTACCGACGGTCGCGCCAAATCATCTTCGGCCACCGGACGGTTGATTAGAGCAGTCCAAAAATTCTAAAAAAAATCAAGGGGTTCTTGCGGGAATCAACAGCATCCGATGTGTGTAAGATATTTGATCAAAATATCCTATACCCGAAAAATAGGGTGCTTAAATCAAACACCCTACACCCATCGGATGCGGTTGATTCTCACGGGAGCCCTCTCGATTTTTTTTTATTGAATTTTTAAACGGCTTGGATCGGCCATCTGGTGGCCATCGGTACGATTTTCCTACAAAAACCGTCGGTACTCATAGCAGTGCTCTTACATGATGTTCTCCGAATCATGAGGATCTATTTTGGAGTCCTGTGAAAATTATAGGAATCATTTACCACATGTCGATATAAAAGCTCAATTAATTCAGATGCTCGTAAGTGCTTAATCAATTTCGTTCATGAATTCGAAAAAAAGCAAAAATTTTGAAAGAATGGATCAAGATCTTGTCGGTATCCGAGTGAACAGATTTTCTGCAGGGATCCTTGAAAAAGGGGTTTAAACACGTGGAAAAGGGATAGGGTCATTAGTGAATCGGTCCAAAATGTGTATCAGTCAATCTAACGTACAAGTACCCTAAATGGTGTATCCATGGACACATGGATATTGTCAAAGCAAGTGCGAAGCGGTAGATCTGGCATTCATTTCGATACGAACAATTTAGATTAAATCTGAGTACGTATAAATTGTACACAAATTTGAACCGTCTATTACTCGATTAAAATTTGAACCGTCAATTGTTGAGATAAGAACAACAGCTCTATAGGCAAGAACTATAAGCATCACCCATTATCCATAGTTTTGACTTTTTATTCGGATTTTTACGAGTGTGAGAGGAGTAATTGTTCAGTGCCCTTAGGGCACCACATGACGTTGTCGATTGTCCCAAATTCTTTTTTACCATACCCTGATGTGGGCTCCACACATTTTATGACGAGGAGCACACAAATATGTTATACTTTCCACAAACTGATCAACACGTGTCGTGAGGAAGAGGAACAATGTGTAATGTATTCAGATTCCTTGAGGATAATTGTCTAGTTTATTAAAGTCGGATATGTTATTGTCCACAAATATTCTTCAGATATTTTAGTGAAGTTTGGGACTAACTAAATTGCTTTAAAAATGGAGTAATTATTATTTTTTGACTTTCAACAATTTCTTGACGAGATAAATTAGGAACATAAAAGAACGTAGATCAAAATTGAAAAAAGAGTAAAATATTTGAAAATATTCTCTCTTTTGAATTTTGAATTTTTTTTTTGGTAATGCAGGATTTTTCGGGCTAACTTACGCGCACCTCAGACTAATCCATACAGCTCCTTCCACAGTCATTTCACACGCTTACGCATGAGGTGAGGTGACCCCAAGAGTTAGATTGCTCTCGTCAAAAAAATTAAAAGAAAAAAAGCACAAAAAATCATAGAACATGAAAATTAGGAAAAGATGACAAATCTGATCCAAACATATATCTGTCATTTTTGGAACAGACAATATCTGTCTGTAAAACTATAAAAAAAAGAAAAAGAAAAGACTATGACATATTCAACGATTTTTTTGTGATGACGAAAAAAGCTAAAATATCTACCGCCTCTAAAATGACGATGAGAGAGAGGGAGAAGAGGTAGGCCACAAGCTGTGGATAAAGGTTGGTGCACCAAGGTGTGTGTGGGGATAAGAGGAGAGAGAGAGAGAGAGAGAGAGAGAGAGAGAGGGGTAGGTGCACTTTCTCGTTGCGCTTTTGAACACGTCATCCGCCACTCACCTTTGTCAAGTCTGGCACGTGAAGTAGATAGAGAAATTCAGGATCATTTAAAACAACTTTCTAAAAAATTGGGACGCCGAGTCCCTGCCGTGAGTAACACTGACTGCAATCAACAGCCACAAAAAACGATGTAGTATTTTGGCAAGTCAAGGCTCACTTTTGTAATTCAAGACTCCGAAGCTATACATGGTTATACGGGGCCCACTTAAGGCCTCGCACAAACAATCTAAACCATTCATGCCTTGTTCCTTTTAGTTTTCAAAAAGTATTTTTCAAAAAATACCCCCTAGATTCCCTCTAGATTCTTTCTATTTTCAACATTTCTCTCTCTATCTCTCTCCACTTATTACCCCTACTATTTTTCAAAAAAAATTTCAAATCCTAATCCAAACAAGGCATCAATAATTTTAACATAATCATTGTATTCATTTTGAAAAAATTTAGTCCAATTGGATGTTTGTAAATAATTGATGTAATTTGTTCAATTTTTCATTCAGAATTCAGAACCCTAAACTCTAAATGAATCTTGAAAAGTTTTTAGACAACTGTATCTTCAATGCCCCCTTGACCAGAACCGAAGAAATTGTGGGGCTTGTTGAGAAGATAATTTACTAAAAAAATTATCTTCATCAGACATCGATAGGTATCAAAACAGTTCATATTTTTGGTATAATCTTTGTATTTTGATACCTATTGATGTCTGATCAAAATAAATTTTTATTGAAAGCTCTTCTCAACAAGCCCTACGATTTCTACGGTTCAGATCAAGAGGATATTGAAGATACATTTGTCTTACTTTTTTTCAAGATTCTTTTGGAGTTTAGGATTCTGAATGAAAAATTGAACGAATTAGATCAATTATTTACAAACATCCAATTGGGCTAAAATTTTTCAAGATGAGTTGAATAATTATTTTAAAATTATTTAACGGTTTAGATCGTGTGTGCGGGACCCCTAAATGGACCCATACAACCACATATAGCCTTAGAGTCTTGGATTACAAAGTGACCCTTGACTTGCCAAAAACTATGTCGTTTTTGTGGGGGCTGCTGATTGCAATGAGTAACCCTCGCTCTAGGGACTCGGCATCCAAAAAATTGTTAATTTTTTAAAATCAATTTCAAACAGCTACGGTATTAGTTTAATTTCTTTTTAAGTTTAAAAACTACAAAGTACTGCATAGCTATTCGTGATCGACTTGATTAAAATTCATTTGAGATTGACTCATATAAGTATTTATGAAATATTTTTTATGACTGTTAAAGTTTACAAACTAATTTAAAATAAATTATTATTCGGCTCGTTGACTCATTTATCAGTCCTATTAACTTCCCATACAGAAAAATTATTTGTGCACGAAACCAATTTAATTGTATGTCGATGAATAATTTAGTTTTTGTGCATGATGTTTTGAATTTCAAAATAATTATTTGGTTGGATATCAATAGACACATTTGTTTTACTTCAAATTTTCTAATGACTCGCGAGTTGACGAAGCAGCTTATTAATCTAATGGCAAGTGCACCTATCGGTGCCAAAAATGACATCACCAAAGCTAATTCTGACATCTTACACCGTCAAAAGTTAAGTCATAAGTTGGTTGTGTTTGGTTGGGAGTTTAGTTTAGTTTAGTTTTGGTAGTGGGTGGAGAGAGAAATAGAGTAATTATTGAAAATAGGGGTAATGATTGGAGAGAGATAGAGAAAGATGAGAAAGTAATAATTGGAAAAATAGGGTAATGATTGGAGAAATAAGTAGGGAAATGATTGGAAACAAAACTAAAACTAAAACTAAAAAGGGAACCGAACAAAGCACAATGTTGATGGACCAGTTTTGTGCAATATTGACCGAATTTCTCATAAGAACCATAGAATTAAACTCATTTTATTTTTCAAAATTCTTTAAAGGGAAAATTTCACGTCGGCACCCGACCTTTCACACAAATCACATACAAACACCCGACCTTTCTTTAATTTCATATAAACACCTGAGCTTTTTAAAAACTCATCAATTCAACACCTGACCTTTATTAAATTTCATATAAACACCTGAACTTTCTAAAAACCCATCAATTCAACACCTGCCGTCACCCTTCCATCTAAAACCAAATGGAAAAAAAGTTAAGTGCTCCGATGTTTTTACTTGTTTGAAATATTGCTAAGTTCTTATTTTCCTGATCATTTTATCTTAAAGAATCATAATTAATTTTTGATTCTAAAGCTCTTGTTAATCAGCCTTAAGAAAATTATATAATCAAATATCTCTTAAAGCTAACTAACGAGAGCCTTAGAATAAAAAATTAATTATGATTCTTTAAGATAAAATAAAATGATCAGAAAAATAAGATCTTCGCATTGATTTGAATGGATTGAAAATTGGAGCAATTAATTTTTCAACCATGTAAAAATCGTTTATATATTAAAAAATATGGTTAAAAAACTAAGTACTTCAATTTTCAATCCGTTTAAATTATTGCGAAGATCTTATTTCTCTGATCATTTTATCTTAAAGAATCATAATTAATTTTTGACTTTAAGGCTCTCATTAGTTAGCCCTAAGAGATATTTGATTCTACGACTTTCTTAGGACTAACTAACGAGAGCTTTAGAGTCAAAAATTAATTATGATTCTTTAAGATAAAATGATCAGAAAAATAAGATTTTCGCACTGGTTCAAACAAATAAAAAATTGGAGCACTTAACTTTTTTTCCGTTTGGTTTTAGATGAAGTGGTGACTGCAGGTGTTGAATTGATGAGTTTTTAGAAAGCTCAGGTGTTTATATGAAATTTAATAAAGGTCAGGTGTTGAATTGATGAGTTTTTAGAAAACTCAGGTGTTTATATGAAATTTAAGAAAGGTCAGGTGTTTATGTGTGATTTGTGTGAAAGGTCGGGTGCCTACGTGAAATTTTCCCTTCTTTAAATACAAATCAAATGACTTGGATTATACTCCTATGAGATAAGTGTCAATATCCATCGTTGTTGCCACAATTTGATACCAATTATAGCATTGCTATTAACAACTTTTGACAATAATCAAAACCAATAACAAACTAGGGCTGTAAGTGAGCCGAGCTCAATAATTCAAAAACGAGCTCGGCTCATTGGTTCGTCTCGATTAATTTGGCTCGGCTCGGCTCGGTAATTCGGAACTCGTTTACTAAACGAGCCGAGCTCGAGCTCGAGTATTCGGCAATCGTTTACTAAACGAGCCGTTTGTTTTGTCAAGCGAAAATAACGGCTCGTTCGACAAAAGCTCGGCTCGTTAAGTTTGATTATGAGGCTCGACTAAATGGATTAAGAGAGGCTCGACACATTTTAGTAATTGGTTTTAATTCCCATTCGGCTCAGTGTTAAGGGCTCGTTTTGCTCGATAAGGCTCGAGCCGAGCTCATAAGAGCTCGAATTAAACTCATTTTATTTTTGGGCAAAATTCGTTAATTTCTTGGAAACGAGCCGAGCTCGAGCTCGCCGAAGCTCGGCTCGGCTCGGCTCGTATACAATTTGATACCAAATATAGCATTGCTATTTTTGACATCCACAACTTACAACGGGCGGGCTAGGTTAGGAGCTGGACATTTAATTGGATATCTTAAGAATCGGGAAAATTACAACTTGTTCCTAAAGTATTGTCACGTGATCCTTTAAAAGCCTTCTTCACTACTACATAAGTGTCGATTTTTTTTATCGACAACATAAGTGTCGTTTCACCACAAAGTATGTTATTTTCCACAATGTGCGATGAAAAACAAATAAATAAGTGCATCACGTATAAGTGCATCACTCCACAAATGAGGACCATTCGTTAGTGGGCTAAGAGAAAAACAAATAAATAAAAATGGTCACAAAAATCGGTGGCCACAAGCTGTCTAAGGGGTTTCTCGAAGTTATCTCCTGCCATGCGTCCAAAAGTGGAAGGTTCCAGTCAAGGTTGTGGGGCCAGACCAATCAGAAAGCCAATTCATGTTAAGAAGGCAAAGAAAAAAATGACAATTTTTTATAAACTACAGGCTCAGAGATCTTTCCAGTAAATCTGCGTGGCCTTTTAATTTCCACTTTTGGAGAAATTTTTCAGTGCCGGGTGAGCCCGGGCCACGTAGTGTCCGGCACCAATTTCGGCCGTCCAATGAAGTTTTGAGCGACTCAAATCTAGTTGGTTGTAGAAGGGTATTTAGTCATTTCACACTTTAAAACAGCCAAACAAATTTGAGTCATCCAAAACTTCATTGGATGGCCGAGATGGTGCACAGCACCGTGGACGTGGAAAAATCGTGCTGCGGGCACACGTGGCGCAGCAATGCTGAAGTGCACAGATTTTGTGCACTAGGGCCCACTTTAATCCGAGCCGTTCATTAAATGTAAAACATTTTTTCAAGGGTTCAATCCGATACTCATAGGTGCATTCTCGAGTACGAGGCAATGAAAAAAGCTCGGAGTAGTAACATCTGTTCTGGGCAATTTAAAATGAGATAAAATTCTCCCTCCCATAGGTGGAAATTAAATTCCAAGTTTCAACCACTTACACTATGGACTTTACCGTGCCGGTCCTACAAGATGAAGAATTCTAATTATTATAATGAATGCACAATGAAACCTACAATAGGTGGTGGAAATTTGATATTTCCACTTTATGGTAGAAAGAATTTATTCTGCCTAACTTTTTTTCCCCCCTTCCTACAACGATAACGGATAATATTATAGATTCAAGAAAACAGTACATCAAGTGAAAACTCTATCCATAAATAAGGGATCAAGAAACCAGAGAGGAGAGAACTTAGTCAAAAAACTACACTAAACTCCAACAAAACTCATCGCTCCAAATAATCAGAGCACTGTAGAAAACACACAAATACCTACACATGGGTGATAAAAAGTCCCACAGGGGAGAAATCTCACACAGGAGACACTAAAGAAGATAACAAAAAAGAGAAAATTCGGTAATGGAATTGAACGGGAGTCCGCCGTACTGGAGCAGACTTCATCCACCAGCCTAGATCTCCCACTTCGGCCGGCAACCACGATTTGCAAGGCACTACCTCCAAAGGCCATTGGATTACACGGCAAAAGAGGTGGAGTAGGGGCGGTGGATGGTGGTTTGGGGAGGAGGAGGACATGGGTGAAGGGAGAAGGAGAGAAAACCTTCGAGATCTGAGATCAAGAGATGGAGAAATCCCACAAGGGGGAGAAATCCCTCCCCTCCCAGCACCCATTGGGGCGTAAAAACCAAGGAGGGGAGGGGAAGGAGGAGATGCACCGCGGCAACTTCTTTAGGGTTAGAGAGAGCGCGCACTTATTCTGCCTAACTTAATCAGATGAAATAGTTGAAAATTCCTTCCTCCAGTAAGACTTGGCCCATAAAAGAATCAAAACTCTTTGAGTTCAAACTCATATTCGCTCATAAAAACTCATTAAAAACCGATTTGTTACATAAATGCTCCGTTTGATAATCCTCCAAGGGGTTGGGATCGTATTGTTAGAGTGCAGGTATTATCAATATCTTGTTTGGTTTCTCAAAAATGATCCGGACTATTAATCTGGTGGGATTGCTAATACCCCCACTTGGGGTATTGCTAATGGTATTAATAATCGTATCCCAATCTCTCTTTATTATCAATCATTTCTTATTACCAATCTCTTCTATCAATCCAATTTCATCATCTAACCTCATTTCAAACAAACATAATATTAATAATCTCATTATCGAATCTCATCCCAAACAAACATACTCATTATTAATCCATTCTCATTACCAATCCCTTCTCATTTCAAAACCCAATCTTAATCTCATCTCCTTATGAATCTCATCTATCTATCATCGTTATCAAACAGGGCCAAATAGAGGAGTTATTCCCTTTTGTGTCTCTATTAGATAATTTATTTTGTGAGAGAAAGGGAATGCTGTTAAAGAAAAGAAGAGTGACAAAACAATTCCCTACATAGATCAGGCTTAATGTTTTTAGAAACTCGTTAAGTTTTCAAATTAAGCTCAAACATGTTGCTACTCGGCTCATTTATTGTGATTAGCTCACGTTATTAACAAACTAAGTTTGAACAATCGACAAGTCAACTTGTTGGATTAACTTTACCCGTTCCGCCAAGCCTTCTTAAAAAATAAGTGTACTTATTTGTAATTTTTAAACTTAAGAAATAATTTATTTATGAAAATAATTATTCGATCTTTTTTTGCATCGTTCAAAAGATCTCATTAAGATCTATCAAATAAGATCCATGTTGCATAAAAAATTATTCAAGTAAATCCATTAGTTTTAAACTTGAAAATTACAGGTAAATACTTATTTTTTAAGAAGACTTAGCAAAACGGGTTAGTCACATTTCCATTCTCATATTTTCTGAGAAAATACATTACCTTCTACTCATAAATGGACCAAGGTGCGGCTAGAATTTGTTTAACATATTAATGTTAAGTAATATAGGTTTGTTCAAAATTTAATAATATGTTCGTTACAAGTTTTTTTTTAATGTACCTCTAGATACAACGGTTCTTAAGTTTGAGTCTTGTATTCGTCATTTCTTCATTCACCCCGGCACAGTCTGGTACAAAACGGTATTCATAAGGCCATTCGCGATTTTTAAAATTTTACAGTCTCTTTTTTTTTTTATACGTACATAATAGTGCTAGCTAGTACATACTCTCACGACAAATGTGTAATTAAACGAACTATCTATGTTTGAGCTGCAATATTGCATTCTATTGCTTTCACCTTGGGATAATAAAGGTGAAACAGATTGCATCTTGTCAAAACTAAATGTTTTTTAATGCAACACTTTCTGACAGATATGCGAAGTAATCAATATGCACATTTATTTAATGAAAAAGAAAGGCCAGTATTAAAATTATAAGCAAAAAAAAAAAAAGAATTTACTTATAAACAAACTTGAATTTCGAAAAATGTAAATATTTTCCCTGATTTCCCTTGCCGATTTTTCGTCTTATTTTCCTAAATTTTCTCTTTCGTTTCTTCTGCCCACATTAAATTTAATATTCGAAGTTCCAAAGATGTTAAAAAATTAAAAAAAAAAAAAGAGCTCCAAACACTGCTACAATGAAAAAAAGACTCCTCGCAACACATTAACTATTCCGCATTACTGTATTAGAAACCCAACTACGGGTGAGTTTGACGCAACTTTCCATATGACGGTCTTTCTAATTGGTTTCTTTTAAAATATTTATTAGATGCGGTCAAATTTTTACACCGTATCTCTCGTCTTGACGAAAGAAATTGACAAAGTATAAAAGCCAAGATCAAGTTGAACTTTTTTCTTTATATAAAAAAAAAGTTAGAAAGATTAAATGATTTGACTCCAGACAACAAAATAACTAGAACCTTCCACGAAGGGTTTAAGAGCCCGTTTCAGAAATCTTCTTAAAAAATGAGAAGCTTATTTTACATTTTCAAACTCAAAAATAATGTAAATGAAAAATAAATTTTCAATTTTTTTGCATCATATAAAAGATCTCGATGAGATATTTCAAACATGATCCAAATTGCATATTTTTAAATTTTAATAAGCCAATAATTTTTTAGCTTAAAATTGTCTTTTTAAAAAATAAGGGGCTTTTTTCAATTATGGAACCCACTCTAAGATTCAAACATTGCACATGATTTATGTGGTGGCAAAATGCTAGAACCTTCTTTTTGGTGGAGGGTTTGATTGGTAGATATCTAATTTAAGTCTTAGACGATAATGGACATTATTTGATTTGATTTGATTTGATTAGATTAGTTTAATCAAACAAGATTGCACATGAGTATGCGTGTGTTATTTTGGCTTAATGGGTTTGGCCAAACGCAGCCTTGGCCACAAATTAAATGAAAAGGGAGACAAAAGAATGAATCAGCTGCCTAACTAGTGAGATCCCACATCTTTAAAAAACAAAAAAAAGAAACAAAAAAAAACGACAGCAACAACAGTAGAAATTGGGATCCACTATATTCGGCGGGTGAGTTTTAGAGTGCTTTTTATGTCTTGGTTGGCTTCTTGCCAATTTTCGAATAGTTTTTCTCTTTGAGTCCTGGCTGCATATGATCATCGGTGTGTAGGGTTGCCTTTTTCTAAATTGGTATGCTATTTGCATCAATGAGATGTCTTGTGCTTTAAAGTCCTTTTTAATCTTTATAATTTATTTTCAAAGATTAATTAAATAAAAAAATTAATGTTAGAAAAACAAATGGGATCCACCCTATTAAGAAGAGGCAAATGGGATCCACCCTATTTTTCCAAAAACCTTCTTTTTCTTTAGTTGGAACACCACCCTCAGTTCCTGGTGGTTCAAGAAAATTAAATTAGGGGCAACGCACATACTAGCGCTTTTATGTCCTCACCTTAAGTGCAAATCTAAGGGTCCGTTTGAAATTTATCGAAATGAAAGGGAAGAAAAAGAAATGTTTATTAAGAATGAAAATGTGAGGAAATGTAGAGGAAATTATTCTGTGCTCAATACTTACTTTTTTCATTAAGAAATTTCTTATTTCATTAAGAAATTTACTTTCCTCTCATTCCCTTTTTCATATGTTCCAAACAAACCCTAAACGTGGGTTTCAAGTGGGTCTCATCAATCATCATAGCAAGGTTCATCACCACACTTGATTTGCACATATCTCTCAATCAGAAGCAAAACTGACTTTCATGTTGATAGGGTTACTGTGTTAGAATAATTAGATTAGTACTTTGAAAAATGAGTTGGACCTAATCATATACTACTTCACATGCGAGTTCTTGAGCGAGTGTGAACAAGAAAGTGTGTTTGAAATACATCTCAACCTATTAAAATTCGCAAGAGTGAGAATTGAGAACGGGAACACATAGTATTTGGATTTGGAAACCCTGTAGTGCACAGTGCACTACAGAGTGTGTAGTGCAAATCATAGCCGTCCAAAAGTGATTTCCACGATCCAGATTAAAATAAAACTTTAATCCAGACCATTGAATACACGTTTGTACGGCTGTGATCTGCCCTACTGGAGCGCCTTGCAGGGATCTGCCCTGCAGGATTCCGGGATCCGTGACGGTTGAATTACTTTGGGTTTTGCTAGCGAACCAGGCCCAAGACAAGCCCTAATACGCCTTGAACTGGGCTTTGTTAAAAAAAACCCGTCTTAACCCGCCCGATTCATCAATTTTAAGAAAAAAGGTTGGTGTGGCGTGTAGTAGCTGAGCTACGTTTTGGTCCTTTGGAGGGGGGAACAAACCAAACTCTTCCCTCTCTCTCCTCCCTCCCCCCCCTCTCTCTCTCTCTAGGAAATAGGAGAGGCCAGAGCAGAAGGAGTAGGAGACGATGGATAATAGTAAGGGCACGGAAGCCCAGAAGTACGTTTGGGAAGGCGCGATCCCTCTCCAGATCCACCTCCACGAATCCGAAGTCACCACTCTCCCTCCTCCTCCGCCCGCCCTGGTACCAATTTAATTTACTGCAAGTTGAATGTGATTGGATTTTATTTCAACTGTTATAAATGTATATATTTACTTCGTTTGTTTTCCGTCGGTTTCGTGTTGCTGGTACGGTATTTGAGGAGTTGAGTTCAGTTCTAAGGTTAGGAGGTAAAGTGTTCCGGAAAACGAGTGTCGGTCGTAGTAAGATGGTTCTAGTGAGATAAAAATTTTCTTAGGGCATGTTTGATTGCTGGATTATTTTTGGGAGGATTGGAAAGATGTTTTAAATAACGGTAGCAATAGCGGGAGTATGAATGATTCAATTACGTAGCGGGATAGCGATCATATGTTTTAAATACGTATCGTGTATCGCAGAATCGTATCGGGATACGTATGTAAGATACGTTAGCTAATAGGTAGCGGGATTATCGAATGATATGTAGTAAAACGGGAGCTTTGAGTTTGGTTTTCTTTAAATGATTTGATAGCCATATAACTAGATGAAAAGATCAGTACGCATTTGGTGTGATGATCTCTTTTCGTAGGAACCGGGATACGCACTTATGGCCAGTATCGTAAGCCCGTATCGTAGACGATACGCCGTAGTATCGTAAGTCTATGTAGCCATAGCAGGTGAAAAATCGGACATAAAGCGATACATAGAGGGAAGCAGCCGATACAGGTGTGAATTTAGGGTAGCACCGGTATGGCGGGGTGGCGCCGTACAAGACTACCTGAGGTCCGAAAACAGCTACGTAGATTTTTAAATCAATGGATGTATAGGAAATGTTTGGTTGATGGGAGGAGGATTATATTTGACCATTGGATGAATAGGAAAGCCGAGTCAGATGGGAGGGACTAAGTGGCGCTTAGTGTTGGACTAAGCGTGAGCAAGAAGTGATGGACTAGCTAAGGGACTGTGGGGCCATATGTTCCCTAATCCCATCCTACCTGATCCGGTGAGGGTTGGCGAACTGGGTGTTAGGTCTCAGACTAAGGGCTGCAGAAGAAGGTATTAGGTCTAGTATAAATAGAGGCATACAGTTATTTGAGTGTAGAAAGCTTAGTTGCAGGAACCTCCTACCAAGGTGGCGAATCCACCTCAGAACCTTGCTTCTGCGCTCCCACGTCAAACTCTCCTAGGAACCTCACTTCCAACGAGAAAGGAGCTCGCTTCCAACTAGTAACATAAGTAAATGATATCGAGTAAGAAAAAACATGAAGTAAGGATAAGATAGCAGAAAAATATTTACCCATATTTGCCCAAGTACTTATTATAAGGATAATATTTGCTTATATTCGCTAAAACAATATTTGCATTTGACAGGAATTATGAATTATAGTGCTTTCTTCTATTACATGTTTATTTGTCTAATGTTTTCCTAAACGCTCCCCTGGCGCTCCCAAATGAGCTTCTGTGATTCTCTGTTTCCCCACCTCCGCCCTGCCTCGCTTCGTGCGACTAGGGTAGAAAGCATTGTGACATCCACTTCTAACAAAATTTAATCTGGATCTGGGTTCAATGCTGAGAGTTTGGAAGAGAGAGGAATGCAGGTGGGCTTGAAAAGTGAATAGCAACCAGCTTTACTGCTTATAAGTTAAAACACATATGAGCTGCTGCTATAAACATAGTAATAACTGTATCAAGGTCAACCGGTTTGTATGTATGAATGAGCTATGCCTGGGGTCAGCCCTTAAGTGATTCACCTCAGAACATTGTAGCTTGGCATAGGTATGGCTAAAGCCAATTTCTTCTGGGTTAGGTTTTTAAACAGATTATGAGTCTATGACTTCCTACATAGTCCAGGCCATAGGCTTATTTTGCACAATTTGGAATGTAACATACTTGCAATAGTCAGCTGGAGTGAAGATAAAGTAATTTGTGGGTTAACTTCAACAAATGGAGCCTTGGAAGTTTGAAGCATTTTTTGAATCCCCAAAGATTCAATTGGAGTTCTGTGAACGGTTGGTTTAGGGTGGTTAATTTCCCTACTTTTTATCCACAGCATCTTGTTACTTCAACGTGCAAAATTAGCAATGAAATTATGGGTGGTTTTTATGTTGCACATTGTGATGTGTCTGATGCTGATAAGAGGCTGCCAATTGTCATTCTTGCCTCTTGGTGTGTATGTTTTGTGAACCAAAGACTTGGAATATTCACTTTTATGTGCACACCTTATAGTCAGAAGTCAACAATGAACATGAGTCACAATATAGTTTTTCAGAGTGAAACAGTCTTGCTTAGTGTATATCTTGTGTATCCGAATCTCGTATTGAATGAAGGCTTTTGAGCTTGTCGTGACTGTGCATAGCCAAAATGGTGGCAGATTATTTGGGCACCATGACGTGAATTGATTGGTTACATAGCATGAGGATATGTTATTTTCTTTGTTTGTTTTGTCAATTGTTTCGTTTTTTCAATTTGTGTGAAACTTTATTGTCAAGTGCTGATTCATTGTCTCTTGCTTGCATTGGACATAAAGCATGTATGATGACCTATATATCGGTTATTAGAATTGGTCAATTGAGTCTAGTCATTTGTGTTTATTCTAATGTAATCACATTAGATTTTTTTATTGGACTAACCGACAGGTAGAATAAGTGAGTCTCTTGGTTGTGGCCCACAATCATTTATGTGTTGATGAATGTGTTTCTCAAATGGGAACACAGCCCATGGCACCTTTTTAGTGTTTGTTTGTTATTGACTTAACTTTCATGCAATTGATCATTTGGTTTTTGTGTGATTTCAGGTCTTGGCTCCTCGGATAGGTTACCTGCCTCTATTAGTTCCACAAATTAAACCTTTCTTCAATAGTGCACTTCCTCCTGGCGTAGACACCGTATGGTTTGAGTACAAAGGGTTACCCCTGAAGTGGTATGGTACTCTTTCCAGTTCTATCAATACATGATACATATTTTTGCACCTTTGGGATTTAACATTTTGGATGAATGTTGGCTAGAACTTATGTATGTGAGAGGATATATTGAGTTCTGTTGATCAAATCTGTGTCATGAATGGAATCACTTGGCAGATATGAGAGAGGTCCATTGAGTTGTTGTGTTGCCTGAACTACTTTCACACAATCACATGTCTTGGAGATTTATGTAGGAGGGAAAACTTCCTTTGCTTTTATTCATGTTTAAAATATTGTTCTTTCTTGTGTATTCTCTCTCTGAGCCATTATTATGCTAGCTGAACTGCTTTATTTTTCTGACACTAGTGTCACAATAGAATTAACAAGTTACCTGACTTTCAGCTTCTCCTCGCCTCACCAGGGTTAACTTTGAGATCTCACATTCTCCCATTGCACACCACAATCTGTATCAAATGCCCTTGCAAAGCACCATGCCATGAGACAATCTCCATCCACATCCAAATATAGTCATATTTGAACTCCACCACCCTCCTCTAATATGTCTCCCTCACACAGACAAATCTCTTATGCCGTTGCTCCATCAAAACTTTATTGGAAATTGCAAGTCTTCGAATTCCCAAACCTCCCTCCCTCAAAGGTTACTGATATGTCTCTCATTGATAAAAAAATACCGGATTGCAGGTGATAATAAGATTCACTGAAATGCAGTGATTTCTAATAATTATGAAGTAGAGGTTGAACTATTCAGCAATGATTCTGATTTCTTACCATTCTGTTAGACACTTCCTCTGTGGTCAAGGAAAATTGGCATTTCACATTTATTGTGTGGTCGATCAGGAGAATTGGTGCAGTGATATAGGAATCATGCTAAGAAGTAAGAAAGCTTCAATATTTGGTGAATGGATGTCGTCATTGTCTCCTTGCTTCGTCTTAACGATTAGTCTTATCAATCTGTTGTCACTTCAATTTCAGTTTCTACGAGTGATAAGAATGACATCCCTGGAGATAATGGCTTCTCTAGACATAATAATTTAGCCAAGAACAGAACGCTTGAAAAGAAGATTAAGCATTCATACCTTTCCCTTTTGTTAGAGCTTGTCCCATATTGATCAACTATCACCCCCAAAAAATAGTATACGAGCTTCATTAGCCCAACCATCATTATTGCCAATTGGTTTTGAGTTGGATGCTTTATCATGGTGTTCTCTTTGGTTTTTTTGGTTTCACGTCAGGGGTGTCCGAGCTAGCTTACTTGCACCTCGGCTATCTCCTCCTCGGTCCGGTTAAAGGCAAGTCATCCATGCCGAGACTACGGGATTCATAAGAGATTTCTCTCTTGCAGCCTCGCCCCAAGAGGTTGCCGAGTTTTGAACTCACAAGGTTTACAACTCATCCCTATTGCCACTTTAGCATGGTGTTTACCCACTATTTGGCAAAACTTTCTAGATTGATCTCCCCGTGATTCTGCCATAAGTGCACTTTGTTTCGTTGTGATCGATGTGATTTTTTAATCCCTGTGATTTTGCCATTAGCATTTCTCCTGCATTTGGTAATCATAACATCTACGAGCCTATGTGGCTTCTCCACTTATTGCCAAATTGGTTTTGAGTTGGAATCTATGTTCTTGCCTTAAATGTTGCATCTCTGGTTTGGTTACATTTGTTGTAAGCAACAAAGCCACTAATTGAGCCTTGTTCGGAGTTGTAATGAAGCATAATCTTGAAAAAAATAAAATAAAGTAAAATAGATCAATTAGTAGGAGATTGCAAAAATAGAAACCAGGAAATAAAGGGAAGGACTACTGCATTTGACCCAGGTGAGCTTTCTTTGTGTCAACATACAAAAGCCACAATGAATTAGCTAATGTGGTGCATAAACATGTACGTTCTTCTGTGTGAAAGATATGCTAGCTTTATTTTGTCAGTGTGTGGAGCTTTCATTTCTCCAAGAACAGGTTTAATTATGTCGTGTAGTGTTTGGAACTTTACGAGGTCTATTTATTGGGAGAGTGGCTAAAATATCTGGGGAAGCAAAAACTATAAATTACTGCAGTTGCTGATAACAGTCCATGGTGCTTGTCGGCATTTTAATTAGTCCCACTTTTGATCTGATTTGTTTGATGAGCATTTTGTTGAGTAATGTTATTCGGGCTTTTGTCAGGTATATACCGACTGGGGTTCTCTTTGATCTTCTCTGTGCTGAACCCGAAAGACCTTGGAATCTGACAGTATGTTTATCGGAATAGCTCTTGGCAACCTTTTTGAATTATAAAGATGATTTTACTTTATCAATATAATTTCTTTAATGCGTAATTCTTCAAATATATATGGTTGAGTGGTGTTAGAAGACTAAATTTATTAAGAAATGAATGCGTACATTAATCGAATAGAAGTTAGCAACAACATCATCAAAGAGGAAATAGGGAGAAATTGAATGACATTGTATTTAATTCAAGTTGAGGTAGCTAGAAGAATTAGAAGGACGAGGGCATGGGTTTGAGCCTTTTAGGTAACATGATGGATTGACTTGACCTTCTGTAGATATGCTATTTTCCTGAAAACACCCATTGGAGGATACAAACCATGTAATCAGATCTTGAGTTATGGGGACAAATGCTAGTTGAGTTGAGTTGAGAATAATCTGTTCATTAGATTTTTCTCTGTATCATGGAGAGGCACCATTTGGGGTTCTTCCAGAATTAAAAAAGAAATCTTGAATACTGTTGAAGTTGTCTTCCCAATGGAATTACCTAGGTGTCGCAGTGCATCTATTGCGTTTGAAAATCTATTACATCATGGTTGGAAATAGAAAAAGAAAAACTTGAAGAAAAGAAAAATCCATTGAAGTAGTTTGTAGTGAATTAACTTCAGTAATTCTCTGCCCCTTTCTCAGTGACATGGTCGCCATAAAAGATGTTAGTATATGCACGTTCTATGGCAGAAATGTTATAAAAACCAAGTAAACCCCATGTCCATCTTGGAATTCTAAAATTTGTAGTACAAATGATGTGGAGATAAAATTTATGATCATATCTAATTATCTTTAGCCTCTTTGCCGTCTTAATAACTATGAAGCGTGGTAATTGGAATGGTAGGTCGCGGAACATGGTAGGTCTATAATAACAGACAAGTACTAGCGGAGAATCTATTACCTGTTATTTTGTGCTTGCCTGCTTGGTTAATCATATTGTAGTTGGATTGATAGCTGTGAATGAGATTCGAGACATCTAGGCTCTACTTAGTCCGTAACCTCTTAACTCTTTAGTGACAAAACACGTTGGGCACCAACCAAACCACACTGGGCCTTCAGTCCCACTTACTTGGGGTTGGCCACATGAACCCGTTTTCTCCGTTGAACTTTTTCTTGGGCAAAATAGTAGATCCTTTCGAACTACCGTCTCTACAGTGAATGTTTTTCTACCACTCCCATTAATGCTATGGTTGATACCCTCTACTGTAACCTTTTCACTCATCTTAACTACCACATCTTACCAATCTACGATAGACATATCCAAACCACTTCAATCTATCCTGTCTCATCTTATTTTCTATCTGTGCAACTCTTACTATCCCGCGAAGGTTTCATGTCTCATTCTATCTCGCAAAGTGTTAAAACGCATCCATCTCAATAATCTCGTTTCAACTACTTTCATCTTACTCGCTTGTTTTTTAGTAGCCGAACACTCCGTGACATATAACATGGCTGGTCTTATAGCACGTTGGGTTGGCCCTATCTAATCTTTGTAATTTCTCAACATGTCGCATGTTGAAACTCACTTATGGTATGCCCCTTTTTTCTGTTCAGAAGTACATCATGAACCCAAGCTATCTTCTTTTTGCAGGTGCATTTTAGAGGATATCCAGCTAACGTTTTGACCCCTTGCGAAGGTGAAGATAGTGTAAAATGGAGCTTTATTAATTCATTAAAAGAGGTCAGGTATAATTGTTTGCTTATTGTGTTCCTATTATATTTTTCAGGGACTTAAATCTCTCTCAATTTTACTTGCCTTATTATTGTAGTCAAACTGTATGTACTTGCTGCATAATATACATTTTCTTTGCCATTCATTGAATGTATTTTGCTTGGTTTCTTCTGTTCCTTCTAAAATATGGTTAGATAGTTTTGCTTGATATTGGTATTACATTGGGGTTTGCCTGCCCCTTTATTGAGCTAGCAATCCCTTCTTGTCGGAAAACAAGAGATTTAGCAATTTAATATCTTCTTTTCTTTGTTTTTTTTTTGATCAGCAATTTCATTTATAACAACAAAACATTACGAGAAGGAGGACAATTTAATTTCTTTTATCATATACTAAACTAGAATGAGTTCGACGCTTAGTTTCAACAGTTAATGGATAGTTTACTATGTAGAAGCTTACTATTCTTAATACAACATGGGACATGGTCATAGAGGTCAGAAGCCTTATTATTGGCCTCTTGCAATCCGGGGAATCCTTCCATGCACTGCAGATCAGATGCATTCTTCTAGGTTTCTAGCAATCTGTAAAATACCTTGATGCAATGCTGGATAATTGTTGATTAGAAATTCAGAATGGTATAATTCCAGTATGGAAGTCATAATTTTACAGGTATTCCCAGAATATTTGTGTTCTGGGGTTGCTTCTTCTTCTTTTTTTTTTTAAATACACAGTCGTCGGTAGAACTCAACCACAGAAGCTAACTTTTAAGGTGAGGATGCCCCCACGCTTACATACTACATATTGATTTTGTACACAGGTAATGTTGGCACTAGCATCAATCCGTCCCTCTTGCCTACTGTGCGCACACGAAAGGTTTTCTGTCTCTCTGTTACCATGTTACACGGTCTTCTATAGAAGTCAATCCCAACTCTAGCTATTTAGACGAGGGTGCTAGTGCTGATGATCTTGAAAAAAAGAAAAAAAAGAAAAAAAGAAAAGGTGAGGGTGCTGTCACACTTATATGCTGCGTATTACTTATGCTCACTAGCTAGCTAAGACTTCGCTCACAGTTTCATGTTGGTAACTGTAACCCGCCACTTGAAGGCCTACCCCGCCTCTTGTATATAGCAGCATGCACGTCGCAAGTTTTGTCTAATGCATTGAGATGAAAGAATGTTGCCCTAAACTAGTGTTGTTCACAGATGTACTTCCGATCCACAGCTGCCCGCTTTATCTATTACTCTTTTCTTTTTCTTGCGACCTCCTTTTTGCCCCTCTACCTTTTCCATTTTTCTTTCGTTTTGCTTCTTGTGTTTTAGAGAGCCTTAGTCGTAACAGCACTTTAAATTTGTCTGCAGGCAGCATACGTAATAAATGGGAATTGCAAGAATGTTATGAACATGTCCCAATCTGATCAGGTGGAGCTTTGGCGCTCTGTTTTAAATGGTATGGTTACTGAATAAGAACAAGTTGATACATCTCTGTTTCTTTTTTTGCTTCTTCTGCCTATAACATATTTACGGTTATCTAACAACGGATAAACAGTTGCCGAGCAACAATAGCCGAGCAAAAAAACAACGGATAAACAGTTTGACAGAAGACAAAAAACATATGACATGCTAATGTAGACCTCCACATGCCACACTGTTCCAATGTTATTATTATATAAATACGAGCTTAGACTCAATCACATATTATTTGTGTCTACTGTTAATCAGATGAATGACCTACTTAATAAAGCTAATCATAATTCCGTCTAAAGAAAAGGAAGGGTATTTAGTTTTCCAAAAAGTATCCATTTTGTGTTTGACGCTAGTAGAGTGGTGTTTTAGAAGTATCCTTGGTATCAAATTCTATAGTTGTTTGTGGAAGACTGTGATGCATGGCAATATGATTAATTCCTTGGCTGCAATTAGGTACTTAACTGTTTGAGGTTTTTTTTTTTGATCGGCAACTTAGCCAGTTGCCGTTTGAGTTTCCTAGTAATCAGTATTGAGATCAAGAATTTCTACAGAAAAGAAAAGGAAATGTCACGATAGGATTTTTTTTTTGGCCAGTTTTTTTTCTTTTTGGTGGCAAGTTTCTATGTTAATACAGGAATCCCAGGATACTCCTATTTTTATGGACATGATTGTTAAACCTTGCAAGTTGCAAAGTATAGCTTCTGCATTTTTTAATTTTCAAGAACTGTGAGAGAGGTTTTGATGCCAATACCACTGGTCCTATACTCATCCAGAGTTTGGCAAGTCATGATTGCTTTGAACTAATTGAGGGTATGTTCTATGTATTGTAATAACAAACCACAAGCCATAGCACCAGGCAGTGAGCACCGCAAAGCACTGCATTAAGGCGTGGAAAACAACTCTTGTAACCTGAGAGGAAACTTTTCAGCTATCCATGAAGAGATTTCTTACCTATATGTCATATTATCTATTGGTTTGCTATCTCAATTTGTTAATTAATTTGTTGGACAAATTCTGTTGCAGTTAACTTGGAAGCATACCTCTGGGTTTCATCTAAGCTTAAACTGGGAATAGCAGGAGATGAGTTTTCAGTGAAATGGAACTCATGTGTATTAAAATCTCAACAAAGCGCTGTTGAGACAGATAATACTGGGTCAGTCAAAACAGGTGAGAAAAGCCCACACATCAGTCGAAGTTTTATTAAGGGTCTTTTGTAGAGAACAGTAAACAAGTCATGCATGAGCACTGATCTTTTAATGCATATGCCATTTATCTTTCATTAGGAAGTTTATTCGAGTGATCATACTCTTGTTTTTTTTTTTGAAAGTAACCACACTCTTGTTTCGGTTACACTTTTTAAAGTGGGCCAGATATGATTTTGATTGTATTTTATCAGGTAGAATACCAGTTCGGTTGTATGTTTATAACGTCAATGAGGATTTTGATGATTTGGAAGATGCACCTCAGATTGATAGTTGGGACAAAATATCTTACATCAATCGACCTGTAGAGATTCACGGGGAAGGTAAGCATGCAAATTTTTCTTTGACAAATTTATTGTTAGCTAGAAGCATGTGGAACATTTTTGGATTCCATGCAACACACATTAATCTATTTTCCTAACATCTATACACATGGGATTGAAAAATGAAAACAAGTTACTTTTATTTATTTATTTATTTTTTGTTTCGTTGTATAGTGGATGATCATTTTTTCCCTGCGCCGTATTGGTGGGGGTTCTTGTATGCAGATTATGACCTTTCATGTGACTCCTAGTGTGACATTATTCCATGGCTTTGGACTGCAGGAAAATGCTTCACCTTACTTGATGCAGTAAAATCACTTCTGCCGGAGTTTTTTGCAGAACCGTCCTTGACAAATGAAGAAATATCGGAAGTAGCGGGAGGGGATGAACAACGATTGCCTTCAGAAGAATATGGAAGCAGCCCAAGAACTACTACAGCAGATGTCGGAGAAACATCGTGCGAACATGTGTGGTCCAGCGACGTATCGGACACCACTGAAATCAAGCTTCTCCGCATTCAAGGGATTGAACCTAAACTGGAGATCCCTTTCGGTTGGGTGGTAAACAACTTGATGAACCCAGAACACTTTCTTCATATTTGTGTTTATGTAAGGATTCCGGAACCAATTACCATTTAGCGAGCGCGTCACACGCGTTACCCTATCATTCGAGGGAGTTTATGCTGTATAGAAATTGTACATAACACTTGTATAGTGAGATTGAGCTCATTATCTGATTTCAATTGATTTCTAGTAATAGTTTCTTGATTGAAAAGTGTTAAGAAAAGGAGGGTTTAAATTGGCTAGAGCTATTGGTGTTGTGAGGGTTCTCTTCTTTTTTATTTGAGAAGATTGAAGAGTGTTAAGAAAAGGAGGGTTTAAATTGGCTAGAGCTATTGGTGTTGTGAGGGTTCTCTTCTTTTTTATTTGAGACAACTTCTTTCTTCTCATAGTTGCTTTCTTCTTTTTTAAGAATTGATTTAATTGTTGTAGACTTTCTCATAATTAATGTAGCGTCACGCCGTCACATTGATATAAATTTAATGATGTGTGTAAAGATCTCTTTAGTTTTTTTTGACCAACCAGAAAATGCAGATATTATAGAAAAAACAATACAATAAAAAACGGACACTGCCGGTTCGGAAATACAAGAAACAACAAACAAAAGCAACAAAACAAAAAACAAAAAACAAAAAGCCTCATGGAATCACGACGCCAGAGCCGGACCTGTCGAACACACTCGTGAAGAGGGGTTGGAGAGTCCACACCAACACGAACTTGTCCCGGCATAGACTGAAGGCAGAAGCCGCTGTAGATGCCGTCTTCGTCGCCGGAACACTAATTCAAAGAAAAAAATGATGGGGAGAGTGGGAGATCTTGTCTTCCAAAGAAGAGAGCCTCAACCACCTCACAATCATGGTAGGAGAGGAGAGACAAGAGAGAGACCGAAGAAGAGAGAGATCGAAGGAGAGGGGAACTGAGAGGTGAAGATGCAGGAAGAGAAGGAAAAAAGGGAACAGAGAAGAGGGGAAAGAGGGGAAGGGGGCGGCAGAAATGGGGAGGAGGGGAAACCCTCCCCAGGGAACTCTCTCTCTCTAGAACTCTCCTGAAACTAGGGATGGCAATTCCAGCCGCCCCGCCCCAAATGGGTTGGGGATTCGGGGATCGGGTAGGGGATGGAGATAATTTAAAAAAAAAAAAAGGGAAATGGGTAGGGAATGGGTATGAGTCTGTCCCCGCCCCGCCCCGTTATATAAATATAAAATAAGTTATGTAGGAGTATTATATATACATAAGTGAGGAAGAAAGAAAGAAATTAAGTCTCACTGTCAATTAATGTAGAAGTAATTGAATTCACTTACCACATATAGAAAATTAGTAGAAAGAAGAGCTTAAATCGATAGTTCTAGTCAGATAAATATTGTTCACGTCGAAAACTCATGAAATAACGTCGTGTTGAGAAACTGAAGCTTTAGAGAGCTCTGCGTGTGTTGTTTGTTCTTGGCGTCTTGCTGGAGGGATACCGGATTAAGAACACCGGTGTTGCTTGTGGTTCCTGTTGGATTTCCGATTCCCCGCGGGGATCCCCGTTCCCCGTTTGGGGCGGGGATGGAGGGTAAAAATAATTCCCCGATGGGGATCGGGGATGGGATGGGGATGGATTTAGATTCAAGGATCGGGGACGGGAATAGTGGTATCTACCCCCTACCCGCCCCATTGCCAACCCTACCTGAAACTCTCGATTTGGGGAAAGATCTCTTCTATTTGTTCAAACTAAGATCTGAAACTCGTTTATTTCGACTGAAAAAAAAAATAAAAAATTCTCCCACTAAATTCTGGAGGCTCTAGGGATTAGTTAGGAGTGGGCAAATCACCCGGTACGGTATTGTGTAGGGGGAGCTGTTTTAGTGTGCCATCTTAGTTCGTTCAGCAATCCAACGGTCCAGATCTCATCTTCATAGCATTCGAGCCGTTCATTGCTGAGATAAAATATGAACAGACGGCTCAGATGATACACAGCCACCCCGTTTGCGAAGTACAAATAGATTCATAAGATTGATAGGGGATGCAGATATTTTAAAATGACATGTTAAAAGGTAATGTGGACATATAGGTTGAAGGTTTAACTACAAAGAAAGAAAATCTCTTATTCTACACACAATTCTGATTTCTTGATTATTTTTATTAAAAAAAAGGGGACAAAAGACAAGAGTTCACTTTATTTATTTATTTTTTTGTTGAGTTCTAAAAAATCCATAATCAATTGATTAATTATTTTAATCAGCTTTTCTTTTTTCCTCTTTTGGGCTGTCTGATTCCTGTTACGTCGGACTCCTATGAGCTGTTTTGGGCATTCAGACTTGAAAAAGAAAACTTGAGGGGGACATGCTTTCGGTTAATCACTATATTAAATTGCATTTAATACTCCTAATTATTCCCTAAGTTAGGTTATAATTAATAAAAATTAACCTTAGGTCCAATAAATAATACCTTATTAATGATTGCGTCATCGTCCCAAATCCCCGTATTCATACCCACTTTTCTGTTCTCGACTTCAATTTTGCTTTATTTATAAATTATATTTGAAAGAAAATTACTAATTAATGAATGCAGATTATTTTTATATATGACTGACAAAACAAAAGTTGATTGTTGATGTTCCTATGATTATTTTATTTCATGTTTACACTGGAAAAATCTAAAGTATATATATCCTCTCCCTCTTATAGTGTCCTCCAATCGGAACATGTTACGTCCCTTGAAGGCGAATGTTGTACCATTGAGTGGTTAGTATAATTATGACGGGGGACACCGTGAGAGAAGTGATTTTCGGAAAATGTTCTGCATGATTGGGTGAAAATTAATGTTAAGCCATTGTGTGCTTTGAAAATTTATGCCATTCATTCTTTTTTGTTATGCCTTCTTTTGATTAATAAATTATCGGTTTTGCTAACCTCCGCCCACTAGGCAGAGTTTCAAACAAGTTCGGATATTAATGCAAATCTCATGGATATTAATACAATCTTACAAATATCAATACACTTTTCTGGGATATCCATGCACATTTTACCTATTAACCTATACTCTTTGGATGTATGTTAGAATAATCCATAAAATATTATGCTGTTGAGTAGTTAATGTGAGTCTGTAGATAATGATGTAGCCTAAAGGCCTATCTAACTTCTATCAATGTATTACTAATATAATCATACCCACAAAAGACATAACTCTATAATTAAATTAATCACATTATTATTTTAGAGCTTGCTATGTTACTTTTGTTTAGGGTCTCACATGAGGTCTGACTTGAGCACCACTTTATTAATTATTATATATACATGGTAGAAAAACATAAAATATAGAACAACTAATATATAATCCATATATACTATATAGTAATTAGTAACAGAAGAAACTTTAGACCACCTGGCCGGGTTTTCATTGCTAGCTTCCACATTACCTTTTCTCCTTATTCTAATTATTATTAAATGGGTAGTGTGGTTTTCATTAATTTGTATCTACTCGTTCGGATCCCTTGAGTCATCATGACATGGGTTGAGCTCCTCCTTTCTTTTAGCTAATTAATTTTGCAAGACAAAAGAAACACGTTAGTACCTAACCGGCCGGAGATAACCGGTAGACATTCTGATGGCCATGCAAGTTCCACTTCAAAGAAGGAAAGTACAAATAAGTTAAAAGTAAGGATAGGGACGGATTTAGAAATGTCGTTTAGTAGGGGCACCTTATTAATCATAGTGGCGAAAATTTATTTTTCTAGTTAACCACAATAAGATCATTACATAATTAAGATATACAATACAAACTACAAAAATATATAACACATACTTTCACTTAAATTATGTAAAAATAAGTACAAGATCTTAGACAAAATTTGAGAGTATGTTTTATATGAACATCGACATTCCGATGGCCATGCAAGTCCCACTTCAAAGAAGGAAAGTACAAATAAGTTAAAGTGAGTAAGGATAACGTACTTCTCTAGGGTTTCGTACTGTAATTTATATAGAGGGCTTAACTACCTTAGCCTCCAATATAGAGCGAGTCCCGAATTCATGACTTCACGAATAATAGCTTCTTGGTTTAATGTTCATGCCTCACGGTTGCCGAAAGCCACGCTATCAAGTAGCACGTGACGGAACCACAACTGGTGTAGCGCGGCCGAACCGTACAAGTCGGCACTGACGTATTGCTGCCTCAACAAACGTCACTCAGCTATGGACCGAACGACCCATATGACCGTCTGTTTGTCTGTTGGGCTTCCTGCCACCTTCTCTAGGTTGGGCCCATTCGGACGGTCCGTATGGATGACCCGCCAACCCGGCCCACTAAAAAAGTGCAAGGAATAAAAATGGTCATAGTATCATAAGAAACATGAACAAAACATAAAAGGGGAAAAGCACCAAAAGATGGATTGATCAAAAGGAAAAGTATGAGGGGGGCTAGAATGTACTTTTGGCATATTAAGGGACTTCACAAGTGATCCTACTGTGCCACGTGGAAACTTTCACGTCATTTGGCAAAAAGCCGGGGCCCATCAGAAAGAAGTTGTGGACCGTAGCCCTTTTCATTTCCCCATTAAAACCTCGCTGAAATGAGATTAAATTTCTTCCCCCGGCAGCGGAAATTATGGATTAATTATTGGTTTTCATCATCATCATTTTAGATTTTATTGTATGTTAATTGTTAATTTGAATCGTTTATCTGGATTAATTATTGGTTTTCATCATCATCATTTTAGATTTTATTGCGTGTTAATTGTTAATTTGAACCGTTTATCTTGTAAGACTCGCAAAATAACATTTTCATTCAAAAAATTAACTGCACTGGACATTGATAGGTGTATCAAAGTTTAGATTTTGGTTTATAAAACGGATGGTCGTGGACAATTTAACTTGATAGGACCAGACCTAAAATTCAACTTTTGATTGATATTAATCAATTTAGTTTTTTGCGTGAATATACTACACTATAAGCCCTACAAGATTGTCCTCTCCTTCCCCCCTCTTTTTTTTTCAGACCTCCTACCCTCGCCGTCCTTGTCTTCTTGGCGGTTAATCTTTCCATTGTTTCCCGTTGGAGTTTTACTGTTGGGTTCTTCGATTGTGCTTAACAGCTTGGGTTCTTTCGGGTTTGATGGAGTGGCCAGCGTTGGCTCCCGCCGTGGCCGTTGTTGGACGGCCCGAATCTCACCTAACGGCTTGGTGTAGCGTCCGCGGTAGGTTGGTTATGTTCTAGGTTTCGGTTGGCTTTTCCGTGTGGCCAGTGGTGGCTGGTGGATGTTGGAGGAGCTTGACCCCAGTGGTGGTGGTGGATTTGTCAGAGGCGAATGGGTGGCAGTGTTTCCTTAGCTAGAGTTAGGTTTTGGGTTTTCTTTGGGCCAGGCTTTATTGTTTTATCTGGGCTTTTTAGGCCTTTTGGGTTGTATGTCCTGTCTATTGTTGTATTTGGGCATTTTAGGCCCTCAGGTGTTTTATTGAGCTTTGTCCCTTTGGCTCTATGTTTCAACTTTTGGTTGGATCTTTTCCCTTTCCCCTAATAAAATGTTACTTTTGCCGATAAAAAAAGGAAAAAAATGAACGATTTGGATTATAACCATAAATGCATGGCGAGGTCCACAATGGGCGGTGGTGAAAAATGCACCTTTTAATTTGCACCGCTGGAATTTGCCAGGTAAAATATAAGTCTTCAAGTTGGTTTTTAAAAATTTTAATTAGGTGAACATTAAATAGATGAAACATGGACACACTCCAAAAACCATATAGAATCAAGAATCACAGAGTTATCTTCAGAATTGGGATCCTAAAACTGAGGAAATAATTCAGTTGGACAAATTCAAACAAACAAAGATGTAAGTTGGGACTACCGATAGATCTCATACTGTGCCCACTAGGGATGAAAGTAAGAACTGGCACTTTGGTTTGGTTTGGTTTCTAAAGGTAATCAATTTGGTTCGGTTTGGTTTTTAGCCGCCAAATCGAAAAAATCGGTTTGGTCTGGTTTGTCACCTTTCAATCCGGAATAAACTGGACACCATGGGTGATTTTAAAATTTTTTATTTGTCGGTTGATCAGCGGTTGATGTGGTAACCAGTCAATTTGTGGGCATGTGAAAGGAACATTCTTTTGATGATTATACACAAACCAAATGAAACCAAATGAAGACCGGAGAGAGAGAGAGAGGGAGGGAGGGAGGGAGGGAAAGGGGCATAGAGCCGCCGTTTCGTTGTCTTCAGATACAGTCTGTCGACAATCGTTTTTTTTTTTTAAAGGCAAAAGATAAGCGTACGTAGACATTTTTTTGCAACTTACTACATAATCTTCGAATCAGTTTACACGTACTTTCGCTAGTTGCGAGATCTACTTGACTGCCTAGCTATTTGCATAATTTTAATTAAAATCTAGGCTAAATTTCGTATCAAATGAATAGAAAGTGCACAAAAAAAAAAAATTTACTCGTTGATAACAAAATTTCAAATCATGAGAACTTTATATTAACTTAAAACACTTAAGCTATTAGGTGGAGAGATCCCAACCAAGGATGGAGCCAAGAAGGGGCTAGTAGAGGCGATCGCCCCTGCAAGAAGGAAAAAAAAAACTCTACTATTATATTAAATAAACAAATTTCCTATGAAAGTGCATAGGCTCGCCACCCTCTAGTATTTCAGGAAAAAAGGTAACTTTTGAAATACATGGATGCCAACATTAATTTTTGAAGGCTAAAGGTTAAAATATAGTGAAACATAAAATTTGAGGGTTTAACATTGTGAATACTTAATTAATAAAACTCCAAAATTTTCACTTACAAAAATCCCCTATGATTAAGACTTTGAAGATAGTTTCGAAAAAATAGGAACAGAAGAGAAGATATTTTTGGAAACCTTAAGTAATCTTGATGAAATCTAAGGTCTAGGTATGTTTTTGACTATCAAAAAAAAAAAAAAAGGGGGTATGTTTTTGCCTAATCGTTTTATTAAATAGACTGAGGTAAGTCGTTAATGCTTTTGTAATCTGTTTAATTTATGAAAAACATAATTAGGTATGGAGTGTTGCTATTTTTACTTTTTTAAGTTTTATGTACTTGTTATGGATGTTTATTTTGATTTTTTGTCTCGCACACATGATCGCCTCCCGTGTCGTAAAATTCTTGATTCCGCCCCTGAATTTATCCGAACATCATATATATAAAATAATCACTTTACCTAACAATGTGAAATTGTATTCCTTTAACACTTATAAACTCATAAGTTGGGGATCATTATGATCCAGTGTCATGCACCTAGCCAGCAGTTAATGTTAGTTTTAGATCCTTAATTTTGTCTCAACTGATATGCTAAAAGCTGAAATCTTTTTCAGACTCGCGGGTCTTCAGCGAGCCTTCCGATGGATTTGGATTTTCATGTACTCTTCGACTATGTGATCGCATCATCAACTAATGATAGAAACAGTTTCATTTTAGTAATTTCAAATTACTAATCCCATTTTGCATGGAATCACAGATCACCACGCGGAAGCTCAGATTCCAAGAAAGCACATAACCGAAGCATCGCATATAATTGGAAAGAGAAAGATAGAGACGCATACATTCACTTTTCGTATTGTACTGTCAATGTAGAGAGAGAGAGAGAGAGAGAGAGAGAGAGAGAGGAAAAAAGCAAATGTGGGGAGGCAGCCACCCTTCCTTTAGCTTTAGATTTTGTCTTGTGGAGCTTCCTGTTTTTCCATCAAACCAAAAGGAAGACTGATTCTTGTTATCTTTCCATCCAAGCACTCACTCTCTCTCTCTCTCTCTCTCTCTCTCTCTCTCTCTCTTAAAAACCCCCTCAGCACCCCATTTCTCAGCCCCTCTCTCTCTCTCTCTCTCTCATTAATTCCCCGACACAGTCCCCCCTAGCTCCCTCCCTCTATCTTCTTGGATCTTGCTTAAGTTCTCTCTCTCGTTACTAGTTCAGACTGGTCTCCAACTTTTTTTTGGACAGGAGAGACTAGTTTCAATCTCCTTATTACATTTCTACTCTAAGAAATTAAGATCAGAAGAAGTTGTCGTATTCTGTGAAGACATATATATATATATATACATACATACAAATAAATGGCACCGGTTTCGTTGCCACCGGGCTTTCGGTTCCACCCGACCGACGAGGAGCTCGTTGCTTATTATCTCAGTAGAAAGATCAATGGCAAGAGGATTGAACTGGAAGTCATCCCTGAAGTTGATCTCTACAAGTGCGAGCCATGGGACTTACCAGGTTTGTAACTCATTTACCATTTTCTATTTCCACTTTAACAATTTATCTCCTTATAAAAAGCTTGATGATTTTCATATATATATATATATATATATATATATATATATATATATATATATATATATATATACACACTGCCCAAATATGATCAAATTTAAGTCACAAAGACTATTAAAAAGCGGCTTTAATTGAATTTTTAAAGGTCTAAGTTTGCAGGCCGAACTTTTATTTAGAGATGAAGAGGGTAATTATGTTGAATCATTTTATTACATTTAGTTTGATGAGCCAATATAAATGAGAGGACTCATTACCCAAAAGATTATAAAGTGAGAGTGAAGAAAGGTATAATGACCCCCTTGACTTACACCCTTTCCAATAATTAGCATTTATAAGGAAAATAAGTTTTTTTAAGTTAAATTGGTTTCAAAGTACATTCATGCTAGTTTAAGTTTTATTGACATCTTATTACTTTATTTATTTTCTTAAATACTGAATGTCTGCGCCAACTTGCGCGTACCATGACTCTTTTCACTATATTGAGAAAAATTTATTTTTAAAGAGAAAAACACCGGTATTACAAAAGGATTTTTCATGGATAAAGGAAATCAATGAGAGTTTTTGTTTCTTTTCGGAGATTGATTTGTATGTAATAGTGTGAAGAAATTAAATATGGTAAAAAAAAAACTCAGTCAAAGGAGGTTCCACATTTTTCGCTCTCTCTTTTTGTTGAAGTTTCATGATTTGATCAGAAGAAAGAAACAGACCATTTATCTTTTCTTTTCATTCATTTATTTGCATTGTGAAAATCCAGTTTTCACCATTTCAACAAGCTTTATGGTCAAAAACTGTGGCTTTTGGCAATTATTACTATGAATATCTTATGTTATCTTACTTTATGCTTAAAAAGAAAATAGATGGTAAGGATTAGGGCATGGTCCCTACATCTTTCAATGCCCTATTGAAGCAAAAAGATGTGGAGAGAGAGAGAGAGAGAGAGAGGTAAAAGAACATGATTACACTATTTCCAAGAGATCATATGATCAGTTCAGACTTTCTTTTTGGCCACTCTTAAAACAAGTTTATTCTATGATAAAGAGAATAGACCTGGGAATAGTTTCACACTGTATGAGCCTGAAAGTTCAATGGCCAAAAAATAAAAAGGAAAATTTCTGTGATGGTCTTTGTATCTTTTCTTTTGTATACGTTTTAGTCCCGCTAGTTTTAATTGACTCATTTTAACCCTGGATTTAGCATTGTGTATCAATCATGTGCTGATATAATGCTGGTTGGTTTGATAATTAATCTGATTTGTGGCTCACAAATCAATATTGGTCATTGGGTAGATTCGTGTAAGCCATTTGACATTGATCGTCGTTTATTATCGGCTTTTGTGTTTGTCGGCGGGAAGATTAGGACTGAATTTTTCCAGTTTTGCCCCCAAGAAAGTGGGTGCAATCTTCCATGTGAGTCCCCACGTAATGTATTTTACTTGCGCCATGTCAATTACTGGGATATTAATTGGAGTTAATTGACCTACATCACAACTCAGGGACAAAATCAAGCAACTTATACAAACTAGAGGCACTGAATTGAGGCAAAGTGAAAACTAAAAGGATCGTCTCCATAGTTACCCAGATTAAAAATAAAGAAAATCTTATAGCTAGTACTCACTGCCTTGTCAACTTTAACCATCTACTAATCTCAGACATTAGGACCCTGTTCGGTTTGAATTTTGAAAGAGATTTTTAAAAGTAATAAGTGGAGAGAGAGATAGAAAAATTTATTGCGCACGGTGCACATGGGTTTTGAGATTCAAAACGAATAAGTGGAGAGAGATATTATGTTGTTTTGAATTTTAATCTTTCATCTCGACAAGAAAATATGAAATGGTTTGTTAATTTGTCTATATGCTTGAAACTTGAATTTCTCAAATTTGTTACAGGAAAATCCCTCTTGCCAAGCAAGGATCTGGAGTGGTATTTCTTTAGTCCTCGAGACCGTAAATACCCAAATGGTTCAAGGACAAATCGGGCAACTAAAGCTGGATACTGGAAGGCCACAGGGAAGGACAGAAAGGTCAATTCACAGATGAGGGCTGTGGGGATGAAGAAAACCCTAGTTTACTACAGAGGGAGAGCACCACACGGGGCACGCACTGATTGGGTAATGCATGAATACCGGCTCGATGAGAGAGAATGTGAAACCAACTCTGGCTTGCAGGTGCGACCTTAATTTCTTTGAGATTAATTGTTTTCTTTTTTCATGTCTTTTTTTTAGCCGGATGTTTGGACCACCTTGAACGCACTCGAAATTATTCGAGACCCTGAAGTTGATAGCCGCGCAAACCACTAGTGGCCCAAAAGTTTTGAAATGTTTTTTCATGTTTAGTTTTCTTGTTTTCGGAGATAAATAAATGAAGACCTAAAAAAGCTTGGGTTTGTTTTCGTGTTTTTTCATGTTTAGTTTTTGTGTAATGCGTAGGTACAAAGAAAAAATACCTAGAAATCACCCGAAACAAGGCATTTATGACCAGTAAATTTCATTAGGAGAAGGTCTATCTGCATTTACATTTGGCCTAGAATTCGGACACAGATTCAGATTCGTCATATGCAAGTAGACCAATTCTGATACATCTGTATCTATATATGTGCGAATACCCATTTGCTCTCACTCATACCCACTTTGCCTATACCCACTTTGCCTAAACCCTTTCAGGATGCTTATGCTCTATGCCGGGTGTTTAAGAAGAGCGCAGCTGGCCAAAAGATTGGTGACTCTGTGGGCTCATCATCTAACCAAGTGTCTAGTGATCAATCGTCTGGCGTTGATCTACATTCAGAGGGAAGGTGTGAAGATGTGGACGGTTCTGATTATCAAACGCCAAGGGACACAACAAGCTCACCAACTCCGGGCTCTACGCCTAACCATACCTGTGGTTCGAACGACGAAAATTGGATGCGGTACTTGGCGGATGACGCATTTAGGCTTACCAATCAACCATTTCCAAATTGTGGAGTGGCTTCTTATCCTCCATCTGAGGTAATATAATTAGCATATTTTACACTTTGTAACCTCACACTTTGCCTTGAATTTCACATTGGCCCTTGCATTTTAAATAATTGTGACTATAAAAACCCTGTTAAAAATCTAAATTATTGTTTTATTCGTTTTTAGGTTGATATAGCATTGGAGTGTGCAAGGTTGCAACACAGGCTCTCAATGCCTCCATTAGAGGCACAAGACTTCCCACAAGGCGGCTTCGTCAACATGAAAACGGCACAATCGAGCTCCACCATCCATGCAAACACAAATGAACAAGACATTTTGCAGGAAATTCTCTCAGTTGCTCAGGTTTCTCAGGAACTGATAAATCAAGACTCGTGGGGTAGAAGCTATGCTCCGTCTAACGAATTTTCGTTTCTACCTCATCCTGAACAAGTTCCTCGCGGTATGACTATGAGTACTAGTGATTCTTCAAGATTTTTGGGAAATGCAAGCTCTTTAGGCTTTGGAGGCTCGGATGAAGGATTGAAAAGTGAAAGAGTGGTGGAGAACTTGAGATGGGTTGGGATGTCTAGCAAAGACATAGAGAAGGTACTAACTTTGTTATCTACTTCACATTGTGCATAGCAACTTTCATATATATTCCATGGATTTATGAGTCTTGTTTTGTTGTTATTAGTGTCCCTGTTGTCCCTTAGGAAGTTGTCCCCATCCGAGTCGTTCATACTCAGCAATGGACGACTAAAATTTCATTTAATTTGACCGAACAGATCTCAACCATTCATCCGTGCATTGTCGAAATGAAATCTAAGCCGTCCATTGCCGAGCATGGAAGGGATCAGATGGGGACAACGCCCCTATTGTCCCTTAGGGGATAACAAAATTCCCGAGTTTAGATATAGTTTAAGTTGAGAATTTATTAATCTAACATGGTATAGGGCTATTTGTCGGTCGCTCATTTTGTGCTTTACTTTGGTGAATTTGTAAATGAATGGTGTTGCACACAAAGGAAGTGTTCACTTGGTATGCATTGTTAGGTCCAATTGCTAACACCTTAATATTTCCAATTGAACAGAGTTTCTTGGAAGAATTCAAAGCTGTTCCGATAGGAAGCATATCAAATTTTCCAACAAGTGAAGGTATCGAAAATGTCACTAATTTTTCCTATTTCAATTCTGCGTTTTACCGCTCCCCATGCGCAAATTTCACTCTTTTTTAAATCGTTCCGTTACCTGAAATTGATTTCAGGGGAAATGGATGATGATTGCAATAACTTCAACAAGTACAACGAGGTAGTCTCGAATGATTTCCCCCTTAGATTCGGCGATGGTACCCAGAACGACGATTTTTTAGATGATGGAGATGTGGATGATGATTTTTCCACTACTCCAAGCTTCGAAGTATACGAGAAAGTTGAAGTGCACTGTGGCATGCTTGTTTCAACTCGCCAAGTAGCCGATACATTCTTTCACCAAGTAGCGCCGTCTGAGATTGCTAAGGTCTATCTTGTCCCCGCGGTGATCCACAATTACTCGACGACCAAGGCAGACTCACCAACAAAACCTAAGAGCAAGGGCTTATTTGGAAAAACAGTGAGTCCTATGATCACTATCATGGCTCTTTTATTGAATTACTATTGCTTGTATTTTGGAGATCAAAGCTTGGAGGATGAAAAATTGAGGAGAGAGAGCCTTCCAGCCAGCTGCAGCAATGTGTTGAAGAGCAGAGAGAGAGATTGCTCTAGTGAGACAGTTGCTTGGAATTACAGAAAGAAAAAGATTTGGTTTGTTGAAAAGATCATAGGAGAGAGGATTTCTTGTGTGGCATTGAAGAAGAACTTGTGGGCTTACCTCACCATTGCTTTGGCTATTTGTAGCATTTGGGTGCACCACATTGAGCCCAATTGTCCTTGACTAACTTTTCTTTTTTCTTTTTCAATTTATTGAGTGCTAACCATAGTTGTTACATGGATGTACGTGCACGGTGCTATGCACATCCAAATCGTTCGTCTCGACAATCAATAGTCAGCATTGTTGAGACGGTTGGATGATTGAGATTATATAGGAAAGGCATAAGTTAGTCATAGCCTTGTAGTTTGGAGTCATTTGTATCTTGATATACTTGGGCCTTTTTTTTTTTTTTTTTCCTTTTGGATCAATCCCTCAATGTCTTATTGTTATGGAAAAAGGTTAATGAAACATGTGTTTTTTGTTGTGTTTTTGTTTGGCTCTTGGTTATACATTTAACGGTTTAATTAGTATGCCAAGTTAGCATAACAGACGTTCAATAATTCTTTATAAGTGTATAAACCCTAGTTCTTTCTTTGAAAACTTAATTAGAGGTACAATATATAACTTGCTCGAGTTCAATTCACAAGCCTCATTTCAATATATGAGTTTTTAATTAGCGCGATTATTGCGCGTGCTTGCCAAATTGAAATATTTCTTCGTTATTGATCTTTTCTTGAACCGCGAAGAAGAATACCTAATAATTATAATCGTTGTACAAAGAGTACTACTTCTTGTAACAACCCTATCTCTATTTGAACCCATCTCACAACAATAACGAAATTATAATAATTAGGGAGACAGATATTTGTTTAAAGGAAAATTTTTGATCTTCATAATAATGAGATGGTGCTCCATTTAGTCTTAATTCTTTTTTAATTCCATTTAGTACATTAGATTCCTTGCTTGAGACGAACTAGTAAAACTTCCATTTTAGAGGATCAGGTTGTATTTATTCCATGTACATTAAACAAACCGAAACTAAAGGAGTGAAAAAAATGACTAAGAGATTCGTACATCAATCCCATCGCATAACTTTTGTAACATTTAAGATTCAAATTTCTAATTTCTTGAACTGATTTTTTATCTGACGGTAGGTCCTGGCCATCTCACATCTACCTCAACTATTTCTCTCCCCAATCTAGTCAAAGGCAGATTATCCACACCGGTACTAAAGAATTCACAAGAGATTCTCCTCTTGCAACTTGACAAACTAAAGATACCACTGCGATTGGTTTTATTAGATTTTCTTTTCTGATTTTGATATCGTACTAATAATGAACTCGATCCGAAGCCCAAATCAACAATTCTTCTATAACTACAAATAGGAAACACACACACTGTAGGAGCATTTGATAATCACTCGTGACGAAAAATTGTTGTTGGAACATTGTCACGTGGTGGGATGGGAATTTGGAAATCCGGCAGTGCTACAGCCCACACTGTAGGGATTATAGGGTGGCTGATCTGGCCGCCCATTTGGATGCCAATGACTCGGATTTAATCTAAGCTCCTATTGATCCGAGCTTCCATTGTTCGGATTAAAATTAAAGCTATCCATATATTGTCGAAACAGGCGGCCGAATCAGCGAATTTTACAGTCCTGTTGGGCTGCCCGCCCGATAATCGGTTTCCACTTTTCCCACTACGTACACATTTAGCCTGTGAACAAACAGCTAGATGAGCAGTAAAAGTTGGTTTTGATTACTTTGATGATCACATGCCTGCCTACACCTCCACTTGACATGGCTAGACTAGAAACGCCTCACTCTTTCACACTCTTTTTGTTCGTTTCATCTTTTTATTTGTTTGTTTGCTTCTTTCTTTAAAGTAAAAGAGGAAGTAGCTAGCTAGCTAGCTAGTACATTCTCTACAAAAGCCATTTAGTATAAAATTATCTGGTGGTCCCTGGTAGAAGCCCGTGAAGATCCACCGTATATGCAAATTCATCCCACTTCCTTTCTTGTTTTTGTTCGACGGTGAGAGTGTTCGTGCAGACCAGCTTACGCGCATCTCGACTACTATATTTTCTCCCGGCCGGTTCGATTTAAAGGGCAAACCATCCAAGCCGGGACTAGAAAATTTACGAGAAATTACTTTTTTACGGCTTAATCTTTATAATTGAATCCCGATCAAAGGCGTAGGTAAGAGAGCAAACCCCACCAACTGATCGGAGTAAATAACCCTTGAGCTTCATGCTATCCCCTTACTTTCCTCCGAATAGTGACCAAAAATATCTGCTTTGACATGTGATCTTTTGATCATGGAGCAATAGCTGTATGATATACACATCTCAATGTAATGTACATCTAATGGTTTGTTTTTATGTATTTTTGGATATTAATTCCTTCAGCAATTACTAGATTCTCATCTTTCTAAAAAGAAAATTGTATATCAATCTCATATCTAATTTGGTCAAATGAACGTTTAAATGACCCTGCACAAAGCTCTCGGGCAATGTGTTCATTCACTCGTCGAACAACAAATGTTCAAATGACCCTTTAACTCTAAATTTTTGGTTTTTTTTTGTCTTTTCTAAATTTTTTGTCAGATTTACGTTATATTTGTTGGTTTAATCTTCAGTCTCGATGAGAGGAGTTTAAAAAGTAAAATATTATGACCATAAGCAGAAAAAAAAGGTTCACGAAGGACGAAAAATGTTAGGATATCGTCACACACACGCACATCATTTCGATGAGAGTAGTCTAAAAAGTAAATCAACACAGAGATGACCGGATAGATATGTCACTACGAAATAGAGTTAACATAGAGTATATACTGACTCTATAAGCATTTGGTCTGAACTAAACTCATTCTAAGTTCACTAGAATGAGCCACAATTCTAACGAAAAATTACCGAACAGCTGGTATTTTTGTCGATTACATGATTTTTTTTTTAACTTCAGTCCATATTTAATTACTTTTCTAATTTCCCTCGTCGAAAAGAATGATTAATTCCAAAAATTATGAAAAAAAAACTAAACAGGGAGGAATGGTATGATGGTGAAAGGAGATAACTCTGAGTAGAAGGTGGTGGTGGGGGTGCATATATAGCACATGGTGGGTGTAGCTACTGCAAGGAAAAGTACCACTGCAGGAGGTGTGGTGTATAAGAGAACAATAGCTATGGGAAAAAGATGAAAAAGAAGATGACAAATTAAGCACAACTACTTTGAGTTCACGGGTCGGAATGTCTCAACCAGTAAAGAGACATCACCATTATTAAACTGAGCGGTTGGCCCGGTGGTCAAGATTTGAGAGTTGAGAATTTGTTGCTCTCAACCCCTTTTGGGTGCGGGTCCATACAGAGTTTTACTTTGATTCTAATTGGGACCCTTGTTAGTAGACGGTGGGAATGGCCGGTCCCCTAGAATTAGTCGAAAACATTTGCGTAAGCGTGTAAAAACATTTGCGAAATGGACTATAGAGATTGGTCGGAGGAATGCACAAGCTAGCTCAAAATACATTGCATTACTCCAAACAGGGAGGCAAGGGGCTATTGTGCCCATTTTTGGGCCTTTTCGATACATACTCAACTCTACAATGCACAAATTGACTCAAAACACCTTGCATTACTAAAAAAAAGGGGAGGCAGGGGGCTATTGCGCCCATTTTTGGGCCTTTTCCATACTCAACTTTGCAATCATACTCAACTCTGCAATCGAAACTGATCTTCAACTAGCTAGTTGAGTGATTGTCCATGCAAAAAATTAAATTAATGGGACATCGCTAGTCATATGATTAAAACATAATCTATTTATACACAACGCATTTTTGAACTAACGATATGCTTTGTACTTGTCGATCTTCAAACAAAATAACTTAATTTCATGACAGACAATCAACTCGACGAGCCTAACAAGGTGAAACAACTGTAACCAAATAATTCACTACCCGCAAGTCAAATGCTATGACCCCACCCATGCCCCCATGAGGCCTCACCTCCCCATATCCCATCCTAAATTCTCTCTCTCTCTCTCTCTCTCTCTCTCTCTCTCTCTCTCTCTCTCTCTCTCTGGTATGGTGGGGTTTGCGGGATTCAAAATTGCCTAAGGCAATAACATTCATGAATCTTCCTCTACATCCCATTCCATTATATGCATGCTAGAGCTTGACTAAAAGGGTAGGGTGCTTAATTCATCTTCATTCAATTGCAATGTCTTCGCCATTGTTGTTGTTGTTGTTTCTTGCTTGGTTTTGCATTTGTGAGGCTCTTGAGGGTGAGAATGCTGCCACTGGTCGTAGTACTGTGAATGTTGGTAGTAATATCTCAAAGGTGGAAGATGCTTCTAATTTCCGTATATATTATGGCCAGTCTTTTAAGGTCATCAAAAATAGCCTCGACGGCAAGAGTTATCTCCTCACTCAGGTTCTCTCTCTCTCTCCCCAACAGATACTTCGTTATTCAGCTAAATAAGTCAAGTGGCTTATTTTTTTGTTCTTCTTCAAATTTTTTTCGGATTTGTTAGTTTTTCGTCAATTTTTTGGGGATTATTGCTTCGTCATGATGAGAAGAACCTAAAAAGAAAAAAATTACGATCGAAACCTAATTTTTTGAATAAAGACAAAAATAAGCCAATTTTTTCGTCTTTATTCAAAAAAAATTAGATTTCGATCGTGTTTTTTTACTTTTTAGATTTCTCTTATCTTGAAGAAGTAATAATTCCCAAAAAATTGATGAAAAATTAACAAATACGAAAAAAAATTTGAATAAGGACAAAAAAATAAGCCAAGTGACTTATTTAACTGAACCACTCGAACAAACGTCATAAAAAAATGGGCATTGTTAATTATCTCACTTTATAAGGTGAAAATGTGATCGATTTTTATAGTGCACTCTAGAGGTGCATGAAAATTTTAGTGATTTTTTAGTGTTTGGCAATCTTAAATTGTGTACTCCAGTAGATTATTCAAGTACTAAATCACCTTTTACAGAGGGATATTTGGTATTTGAAGCATGCTAGGATGGGAAGTAAAATATGAAAGGTGAAATAAGTACTCCTTCCATCCTTGTTTTAAGTCCCTCATACTATTCTAATCGGATTTTAAATTGGTTATATTTGTCAATTGGTAATCATTTTTAATATACGATATGGATCTTGTTTGATAACTTTCGATTTGTACTATTAAACAAAAATTTCAAAATGTCATAGATAATAAGACATAATCAATTGAAAAGTGGCACAATCTAAAAAGAAAAAAAAAGGAGTAGTATGGTATTTGGTAGAGCATGCAATGATGCAAAAGCTATAAAAAAAAATGTGCGAATTAAAGAATTTAAATTCTCTCTGTCGGCAATAAAAATCATGGGGTTTAAGGAATTTAAATTCTCTCTGTCGGCAATAAAAATCATGGGGTTTCTGCCTCCGCGGTTGTGGGTCCTGTTGTGTGTTCATTATTGTAATTTGAACATTCATCTTGAAGGACTCGCAGAGTAGTATATTCACTCAAAAAAAAAGAAAGCTTCATTGAACATCGATATGTATATCAAAAATTGAAATGGTTTATAAGATGGACATTCTATCGATTATTGTAAAATTAATATACTACTCGACTAATATTACAACATGAACGGTTCAAACTATAACAATAAATCTACGGTAAAGCCCAAAAAGGTGATGACAAGAAATCCACGATTTCCAACACTATCAAACGCTAGAGGAAAGAATTGTCCTTGTTTGGAAGCAAATTGACAAAAGCAACCCCTCAAGACCACTCGTATGTCACGGGTCGAACAGAAGAGGGGTTCTGGTGAGGGGGCGGCCAGGGTGCAAGAACTCGGTCCCTGCACAATTTTAAATATTTTTTTATATTATATTGATTCTTAGGTTCGAAAAATTTAATACGATTTAACCTCGTAAGTAGCAATAAATGCTTATAAAAATATTCTTTATTATCAAACTAATATACACGTGATTCAGACCCGTGCGAGACACAAATTCTTTGTCCGCCACTACCGAGCCTCTAGGAAAATAAGCCATTTCTGCATTTCATAAATGAGAATACTCCGTACAACAAGTTTTCAGAACCCAAATGCATGGAATTATTACTTTTCAAAAGGGGAGTGATTTTGCCACTCCCGAATTGTTAACGGCACTCCCCTCAACTCATATTGATTTTGCCACACCCCGATTTGGGGGGAGTGGCAAGATGAACCCATATTGATTTTGGCACTCCCTAGGTAACAATTTCGGAAGTGGCAAAATCACTTCTTTTTCAAAATGCTAAGTAAATATGTTTTTCTTATTCAGAAAAAAAAGGGAAATGATATTGCCACACCAGTTTTTGATAATACCACACCCTAAAAGTGTATTTTGCACCAAAAAATACACTTGCAGGGTGTGGCAATATCAAAAAAGGGTGTGGAAAAATCACTACCAAAAAAAAATCTAGTATTTAACTTAAGAATAAGTATGTGAAAATAATGTTGGCAGAATAACTCAAGAATGGCATCAAGGACGAAGTATTGCACGGGAAGGATCAAATCATTTGTCGTCCCACTATCGAATTATTCGCTGGATACCAGTTATTTCCCAGGTATAAATATATACGAAAACATAAAGGCGGCCCGGTTTCGCTAAGGGTTTTTTTAGTATTTTTTTCTTATTTTACAAGACAGATCATTTTCTTACAATACATCACTTTGTCTGCTGATGATACTGATATATATGACTACTCTGTAATAATGATGCTTCGTCTGCTTTTTCTCCTCCCTCTGCCTCGGTCTTCTTTCGGTGAAATTGCAGTTTCCTTCTTCGAGGTGAGAACTCCTTCTTATTACGATTTTCCGTTAAATATTCTACTTGATGTTTTAATCCTATGAAAGCAAACACTTTAATTTGATTGTCAGAATATTTTTAAGAAAAATTGGATAAGATAGGATTAAGAGGGCAGTAGTCAGTGAGTGGTCAGTACAATGACACTGAGAGAGGTGGAAAGCACAATGGTCTCAGATCTAGAAAAAATGGCGTACCTCTTTAGGATATATCCCTTGGGTTTATAAGGGTGAGTGTACTTTCTCTCTAAGTAAGTTCATGGCAGGCACGAGCTATGTGTCGTCACATGTGTACGTACGGAACGTGACACCAAGTCGCCATGCAGAATCCAGCTGGCCGCTGAGTCACCTTCGTAGGCTGGCCATAAATCTCTCAGTCTGTCTACTCAGCGGCCTCCCACCAAGTTGGGCTCACTTCATGGGCTTCAGGGGATGATTGGGCCCATAGGCATCCGACCTCGGCAAGCCCGAATGAGATGGCTAGCTAGTCCAGGCCATTGCCTGGCCCAACTCGGCCCACTACACAATTCCCTCACCATATCCAGAAAAGACTCCTCATTGTTAATCTGACAAATCAAACAGGTCTTAAACAAACTTAATTTGAACCTCTAAACTTTTGTTAGAAACTTGTACAATTTGCTTGGTTGAGTAATTGGTGCATGCTTTTGGACAGCTTTTGGGATTGCTAGAAAACTTAAAGGGGATTACATCAGACACTGTGGCTTCTCAGTGTGTGCTGAAACTGTACAATGAGGGGCAAATTGGGTACATCAACAAGAGCGAGCCACAGCAGCTAAAACAATTTACAGCCCACTTCAGTAGCAATTCTGATCAAGGGCAATCTTGTAACTTCGTTACTTTCCTTCCTGCTGAGGAGGATTCACCTCTCAAGGTATTTGCATCACTGTCTAGCTTCTGGCCTTTTTGTTTGTTTCTTTTTTGCGCAATGACATGTTGTTCGTAAAATCATTACAAGAGGTTGATTCTGTTTCATCAACTCGAACCTACAACCTCATTCTTGAAAACCATAACTAGGCCACTTGGGCAGTAAGTTAAATCACTTATTTACTTATTTATTCTTTAATTCTCAGAGAGCAGAGTGGATCAAATACCTTGGAGTATTTGGCAATGTGGAAGTCAGAGCTAATCAAGTCTATGCTGCTGTAAGAAACAGTATCAGATTTATATATATCAAGAATACAATTTCTAGTTTTAACATTTTACTTCTGAGTAGTTGGCTTAAAATGTGGAAGGAGATTGGCTTAGTTGCCAAAAGATACCAGGAAATTACTATTGCTTTCCTTGTGGTTAATGTGTAAGCCCTTGGTTTTACAGATTAAAGAGAACTACATTTGCTTGACAAAAGCGGCTGCAAGTAAGACGACGTCGTTCAAACCAATAGTAGCCTGGATGGAGTACAATGCAGTAAGCGTCCTGAACTCTAAAAACTGATAAGTGTATAGTGCTGCCTTGGTTCATCTCTGTTGTCGAAAGGATTCAATTCGGAGTATTCAATATGCTTTCCAGTAACAATGTCGAAGGGTTTTACCTATTCGCCTTTCTCCTGATATTGCAAAAGGACAGACAGAGATAAACGAATTGATAGTAGAGTATTAATTACTTTGTCATGACCCAAACCTAGGGGGGTTCGAATCCGTGACAAGGCTAGTGATTAAGAATCACCCTCGGCCTCTTCTCATTCTTGTTTTGAAAACGGGTTACTTCCTACTATAGCTCAAAGTTGCTCATCACCATCGCTCTTGTTCTGTTTTGCAGGGTGTGTGGTCTTTTACAAAGGAAACATACAAGTTAAAGGTACATCAATCATTTCTATATCTACCTTAAACATTGAAGGTATATCAATTATTTCCATATGTACCTTAAACATTGAATTTATAAGAACCATAGAACTAAGGCGCATACGATGACCATGGGGCGCCCGGTAAAACAAACAATCACAAGTGTGGGTAATGTTGAACAAGATTGTTTCGGGCAGGCTTACCATGCTCTGAACAAATCCGTTTTCAGGCAGGCTTACCTTGTTTTTTACCACATCGAGGATGGTTCCAAAATCCAAACTAGTTCGTTGCACGTACAGTTACCCAAAAGAGTTCGAATTCGAAAAGATGGGGAAGATAATACCGAGTCTATTTGCTCCATATTGTAGGATTCAACTTGAAAATTCTAACTATTTTGACAACATTCTGCAATTGATAATCACATTGACTGATTGGACAATATGGTAATTGGTACTGGAATACCTCTAAAACTAGGATCATGGAAAGATTGTTCTCTGCAACAACATTTCCTTCTGCAAGTTCAACACTTGGACATCTAAGCAGATGGAAATTTGGTCTAAAATAAGGATTATGTGAACTTTCAATGTCTCTAGCTAACTTTGCTTGGTTTCATTCAACACATGTGTATGTAGCTTGTGGAAGATGCCGGTGGCGAAAACGTTGACAACTCCATCAACAGATTTACCTACAACATCTCCGTACCCGAGGACTTGGATGAATTCCATGCCATTCTATGTGTAAGTTCATTCTATTTGTCCTTCCAAATTCTCACTAGTTTGCTCCATACGCTTGCAAAGTTGAATGAGATATTGAATTTTTTAACAAATCAAAGTTTTCCAAAATGTCCGCGGTGTAATCCCACTGTACTTACCCCGATTTTATTTCTGTGTAGACTGTTGATGTAGCGATTGATGAAACCTCTGCTTCTGATCCATTGGGTTACAACATTTCCACCTTTCTCCAAAATATTAACCTCGATGATCAATCCTGTTTTGCTTTTCTCACGAATCAAAGCCTGTGGAGATACGATAAGCGGATCCAAAACAATATCCCTCTCGGTGAGCCAAAACTCGTGTTATCATACTTCATCGTTATGCTTTCTTCACGCAATTACATTTTGTACTTAATTTTGAGAAGCTAAATGTATAGTTGTTTGGCTATGTTGATGATTTTCGTTTGTTTGTCGGTTTTGTGATATCAAGACTGGTACGATGGAGCAGTGTCCCAGCCTCAACTGGTTCTTGCAGACCTAATTGAAGCTCTCTTCCCATCAGGAAATTACACCACCTCATATTTCAGAAATCTTGTGAAGGTCAGAGATTTTCCATTTATGAACTTGGGAACTTACTCCTTAATTCTGTCGCGTATTTTTTCCCGGACGTTCGTATTTGTCCATGTTGAGAAATCAACGGGTACATCTTGGATCATTTCCGTCTACCCTACATCTCGGATCATATCTCGGTGAGCCAAAGTCGCAGCTTTTGAAATGGAATCACTGTACATCTCCTTAATTAGTTGAATTTCTCAAAAGGGATCAAAATTACGGGACGAGGGAGTTCCATTTTTTCTCTTCTACCAGATCATATCACTCCCAACTTTTTTCCCTTTTTCTTTACTAACTTGTACCTCTTTAAATGCAGGGAGAAGGAGTTATAAATATGAGTCCAGAAATGTGTGATAGGGATAGCTCCATTCCCATGGACCCTACTCTCATAGCTTGCAAATAAATTTTCGAGTGATTCCAATTTTTTGGCCAGTTTAAAATTTTGCCCTTTGGCTCGATTGAGAGAGTTCAAATATGTATTTAATAACTTAATGTAGAGTGGTCCCACTTTGCAGTATATTGACATAAAAAAAAATTAATATAGTGCTTTCCCATCCCTTGTTGCATTCCCCAGAGTATTTTGTGTAACCGTGACACCACTCAACGTGTTGATGTGATGTTAGTTCCACTTATATTCGGCCATGTGTGCACGAGATAGGGACCAAAGCCAAGCTGGTACAGATGAGTGGTTGGCTTGCTCAGCCTCGGGTCACGCCTCGTGCACACATGGCCAATCAGGACGCCACCACATCACAGTTAAATTCACAAACTAAACGAACAAATACATATGCTCTTGTATTACATCATGATTCATGACTCTCTCTCTCTCTCTCTCTCTCTCTCTCTCTCTCTCTCTGTGTCAGACAGCATGAGAAAATTCATCCTGCAAAACTTTCCTTCACATGGAGAATGCTAATACAAAGCTTATCCAGGAACAAGTAAAGCATGACAGTCACCACCTTCATCCCCTGCCCCCAAGGAAATTTACCACTTTTTTTCTTCTTCTCTCTACATTAGCCTCTAGTTAAACTTGACACCCAATTCAACATCAAACAACAAACTCAGGCTATAATGTTGAGCAGGAATCTAGGCCAAGCTACAACCCTCTTTCTTGCTATTCTCCTCTGCATCTTCTTCATCCCCTACAACATCCGCCTAAAACCACCACTTCTATTTTCCTCAAATACCACCATCACGATAACCGGAACCCGTGATTCAAACCCGCGATTCAGCCTCTTGATCGGCATCCTAACCCGTGCAGACAACTACGCTCACCGCAACTTCCTCCGCCTCCTATACGGGATCCAATCCTCTCCCCTGGCAGAAATCGACGTGAAATTCGTATTCTGTAACCTCACCAAGCCCGAACAAAGGGTGCTCATATCTCTCGAGATCATGCGCTTCAATGACATTATAATCCTTAATTGCTATGAAAACATGAACTCTGGAAAGACTTATGCCTACTTCTCCTCGCTCCCTCGGATCCTGCCTCGACGGTATGACTATATCATGAAGGCCGATGACGATGTTTACTTGAGGCTCGTACCGTTGGCTGTTTCATTGAATTTGTTACCTAGGGTTGATTTCTACTATGGGTTTGCGATTCCTTGCGCTAGTATGAACCCGTTCGTGTCTTACATGTCTGGGATGGGGTTTCTGCTATCCTGGGACCTCGTCGAATGGATTAGTGTATCTGATATACCTAAGAATGATACGTTTGGGCCGGAGGATAAGTTGGTCGGAAAATGGTTGGATGTTGGGAGGAAGGCGAAGAACCGGTTCTCAAATAAGCCTGGAATGTATGATTATCCTGGAACTAATGGGAGGTGTTCACATGATCTTATTCCGGATACCGTGGCTGTTCACCGGCTTAAGAGGTGGGATCAATGGGTCCATGTCTTGAACTTTTTCAATGTAACCAAAGAACTAAAGCACTCCAAGCTATACAGTGTAGAGTTGAATTGATAAAGAACTACGTGAAGTTTAAGATTAGGAAACATTTTTTTTAACTCGACATTGTTTCAAGTTCCAGTCTAGTAATGCAAATCCAAGATATGTTTTCCTAAATACATTGACATGGATCTGGTGAATCAGACATAAGACCCCAGATTTACCAGAGACTCTGGGCCTAAACGTAGGAGGTGAGGGGAAAATTGCCCAGTCCATGCATAATGTTTCTGAGTCATATATGGAGCCTTACACGTGTTCGATGAACAATGCATCTTAAAATCATGTGGACTTGGCCTAAAAGGTCAATATCATACAATGCCAGGCCAGAGCACTATAGTATCGTATCTGAATCGCAAAACAGAAAGAAAGATAGGAAATACGGCAACATGCCCAGACAGTTAACACTGCTACCTTAAAACACTGCAGAACACAATGACCTTGAGAACAACAGAACAACAGCCTCAAGAACCACCTTAAAACACTGCAGTAGTGCAACACAATGACCAAAGTAGTTTTGAAGCCCTTAAGCAATCATTTGACTGCGAACAAAAATCACTGGCAGTGTCCTTACACAATCAAGAATGCACAAGGGGAATGCGGTAAGGAAAATCCAAGTTATAAAAAATAAAGCAGGAATGTGAATAAGTCATCTTCTTAAGAGATGAGAGATAACATTAGTACCATTGGAAATTTGGAACTATAAGGGGATGTAAACAAAATAATCCAACTCCATTGCAACCTGTCAAAGTGAATTAGAAACAAAAGAAACCATTCAGTAATTGCACTCAATATGTTACGTCTTCGAACATAAAGGAGTAAGCAGCCAAAATCGGTAAAAATTCTTTGCAAAGAGAAGAAATATTGGAGAGAACCTTGGGGCGGAAGAGCAGTGCATGTATAATGTCACGAATGGGGACACATGCTGAAGAAGAACTAGTTTGACTGCCCAGCAGGAGTTATTATGTTCGACGTCAAGAAGGATGGATCCCCAAATGGCCTGCTTGAATAGAATGAAAACCAGCAAATGTCAGACTTCTACTGTGTCTACAACGGTTTTAATTAAGCTTGGCTTACAACTAAACCAACACTAGAAAAGGACATGGGAAAGGGGAACAAATAACCAGCCTTTACTAATATTTTCGCGACGGAAACATCCTATTTGAGTGTTAAAAGGAGGTAAAAAAAAAAAAAAATGCCCCCCAAATTGATTGGGTCGAGGATTAAAATTCCCCTTTCATAAATGGACGAAATCAGAGAAAATTTTTGGTTCCTTGTGAAAGTTTCAAATGCAAGATATTACTGACATTAGAAGGAATAGGATTCTTTCACGTTAGATTTTTGGAAATCCAGGATATAGACATAAGAATGATCACATTTGACAGCACAGATAAAGAGTTAAAAATCCTTGGCCTCCCTAGATAGTCTCAGTAATCCAAAAGAACGTCGTTTAATAACCATAGGAAATAAAGGCAAAAAAACCAAAATTCATCTTTACACCACAATTATCAAGCCATTATGAAAACCTTCTACTCACCTTGGCATAATTACGTACACCAGCGCAAAGGTTATTGCCATAAATAAGGAAAGCCCGCCAACTGCAATGTATGCTATGCCCAGGAAATCATTTTTTCCACCAATCCAACTTGTGGTTGAAAGCACCAGCGTCTTTTTGCCGCCAAAGCTATATGTGTTGTAGTTGTTCTTTATTACCACTGCTATACTCTGGTTAGCTTCAAGATCCACCTCTATCTTTCCGTAGAGCTTTCTAAAAGTTGGTAATGCCGCAGTTCGCATCCATACAATGAGATCCACTTGCTCACTTAACTGTTACATGCAGCATGATGAACAAACAATAGTTGCGGGGGAACAGAATCCAGAAAAAAGAAGTTAGGCATCTATGACTGATAAAACAAATAAAACATGAACATACAGGTATGTTTTTGTTGAGTTTTGCACCCCCAATCAAGCCACTGCTCTGGAAATTTTTGGGATAGACATCGGACCCAAATTTATGCTGTTGATCGCTTTTCCAAGCTATGTCCTTTTTACTGATCTCGAGATCTTCCTTCTGATACGAAAGTTGATATGTATCGTTGAACAAACTCCAAGCAATAAGGCCACAAGGAACTATGGGTCCTCCGGCTGTTGTTGATTCTGGGTCACAGTCTTCTGTGTCATACTCGTACGCCTTGCTCCGCAACTGATTGTCGCTTCGACTTTGGACATACCTGGAAATTTAAAGTCATAAGTCAGAGATAGAAAAGTTCAACGATTCCTCTGAAAGTCCATTACTCAATAAATTCAGCCACAGAACTTGATTCTTAAAATTGTATTGCACAAAATATACTGCTGTTCTGACGATATAGTGCATTCTAGGGTTGTAATTAAGAGGAACACCTAAATATGTAAATTACCGGCGATGATTCTGGTAGAAGTTATCGAGCTGATAATATATATAAATGGGACTTTTCATTTTCTTAGGAACCTGAAAATCATTCAAGCAAAATAATTTAGTACATCCGCAAGTGGTTAAGCTGATAGGAGAATTGAAATAAAGATTAAAAAAACCCACGGACACGGGAGTAGGGATTTCACTAACCGTTAAACTTCTGATACAGGTCTTGTTAGTTTTGGCGCTCTGGATATATGCAAGTGCATCATTGCTATAATTTGAAGGAACGCAAGCCTTATCATAACGGTCTACAATTTCCACCACCTGCATGTCAGACAAAGAGAAGTTCAGGTTCATTATCAAGTGGATGCTGACTACAAAACTTCACTAATGGAATGGCAAGAAGGAATTCAAAACCATACCTGCTCTGATGCAAACAAGGAAGCAATGCCAATTGGAATGAAGATGACTCCGACAGAGATGAATGCTGTAATGACCTGAAACCGTGAGAAAAGAGAGACCATTACTCGCGCGCAAGAGGAGAGAAAACAGCTTTTCCAGAAGATGATTCAGATAGACATAATATCAAAGGACAAACATACCCATCTGTGGGATAGAATTGGTTTGCAAGCAGGAAGCTCTTGTTGAGTGAACTTTGAATCTATAGTATATAACAAACATCACGCAAATGAGTTATTAACAATGAAATTACGGGATAACAACAACCGCAAGGAATAACCATGAATTCTGCAACTAAAGTAACCAACCTCGATCGATCGAATATTACGATTGATAAAAGCTAGATTGCTAGTAACAGCCATGCATGCCCAGAGGAGAAAAAAGATCATTTCTCCATTTAATGAGTTATTTGGCTATTTTTACCCTAGGGAGGAAATGACTGCTAACAGTAGGCAATAAAGTTCTCTACAGTTGAGGACAACTAGACCCAGCATATCAAAGCTGAGCAAAATCCATCTTTTAACCAACCAATGGTGATGATTATGTAGGGGGCCGAAATTTCCCTCAGTTCATAAGGTCCAAATGGGGTACCATCATATCTCGGAAGGACCATAAGGTGTTATCTTTGTTCTTATTTTTGGGACTTTTATTTATTGTCTTTGCCAAAACCACATCATTACAGCCGAACGATTTCAAACAAGTAAAGTATTATCCCACAAGTATTGCCGAAAATTTGTCTTAAGTACAGTCGGGGGCTCTTTGTATCGCTCGGCAATTCTTATTATCGCTCGGCAAATTCTTTGTATCGCTCAGCAATTCTTATTATCGCTCGGCAGTTCTTAATATCGTTTGGCAGCTCTTTGTATCGCTCGAAGGTTCTTTATGTTGCTCGGAGTACTTCACCAGCTCAACAGACATCTTTATCGTTCGGCAAAATACACAGTTGCTCGCGATTGCTCGGAACGTACTGCTATTGCTTGGTATGTGGACGTGGTAAGTTGTGATCTTCTAGAAGTTTCTAGAAGCTTCCTTTCCACTTTTTACCTAGCTTACTCCTTAAGTCTCCTAACTTTCCATTTATAGAAACTTTCTACTAATAGCCTTTACTTAGTCATTAAGTTTCACTCACTCTTCTCTATATAAGCAAGGCTCTCCCCCTCACCTAAGGTACACAACACTCCTCTCCTACAAAATGGCTTATATTCTCTGCTTTATGTTTTGATTTATCTTCCCCGGGTACTAACTAGCTCATCGGAGGCTCTACCCGGAGGAACCCCCCTCCGGTTTGCAGGTGCGATGTACTATTCTGACGATGGGGTTCAAGGAACAAATCGGAGAACGTCAAAGTGATAATTATACCATCCGAAACGCCATTCTTGATTCTAGTTGGCCCTAGCCATCTCTAATACTTAAGAGCATTAACCTAAGCTGCCAGCTGCCCCAAATTAAGAAGGAGAAAGTTGCCTGGCCTCATGATACTTCGTGATAACTTCAGTGTTTGATGTCCACTCAGTGCTTGATTTAGTCTTTTACCTTGAGGAATTTGGATAGAAACTGAATTCAAAAAAGCAGAGAACTTTACTGCAGTTGAGCGTTTCGTTGAACTTTGAAGATGCTCAAACTACCTTGTAGCTCGTACTATGCTAGGAGCCTGTGCACCGTATACAAACCACCAAGGGGCTGGTAAATTGGTACAACAACAACAACATAACGGAACCCATCTGGTCCCAGGCGGGGGATGATTGGAGACAGACCTAACCTTTGGCAATATATGCACAAAGTGGCTGCTCTCAAAATACCACTGAAACAGTAGCCCCCCTAAACCTCCAAGAACCGAGGAGCTACAGGGGCGTTTTGTTGTAGAACCATGCCCCCAAATCAAAGCCAATGGCATCAGAGAGGGCTGGCCTAGAGACCCAAATCAATTTATGTGCACATTACCAAGCTTCCTTTATTGATAGTCTAGAGCATCGATATGCACAAACAGGGCTGGTAAATTGGTAATCTTACAAATTTGATCCATTTAAGAAGAAATCTTATTTTTTGCATATAAAATAACCATATCATCATTGCCTAGAAAACATCCTTGCCATTAGATACCCCACAAGCTGTTGCAGATTCAACCCAACACACACAATTGCACGAAGAATAAACCAAGCAAAAAACAAGGAATGCAAGACACACAAATTTACGCAGTTCTCCAATCAGGTAATTGGGTACATCCATAGCTCACGCCAGTTTTCCCTACCTAACGAATGAAAAAGAGTACACAAATTACATTGCCACTGCATATAGCATGACTTGATATCTCAGGTTTTGAATCATCGATTATCGAATACCCCTCTTCAGGTCCAACACCGACACAGTCACCGGCAAGCCAAAGAGTGAATCAGGCTTCACAAACTTTTGCACAAAAAGATTCAACTAGTCAACAATCACCTTATTGTGTGGGTTAATCCCAAGAATAAAATCTTCACAATATACAATGCAGGATTATCCCCCAAAACAACAAAATACTAGGGTTAGAGAATGTTGATAAATTGAACCAAGTGCAAGAAAACATCATGTAAATCCAAGAGGTCTTCGGCCCAACGGCATTGTTAGACTTGTCCTACATCGCTCATTTAAGTCACCTAAGCCCCCAAAAAATCTAACAGGCATCAAGGGTATTAGATGCTAGTAAGGGGGTTAGTAGTTCAACTCCTCTAAGGTGGTAATCTAGCAATAAAAATAAAAAAAGAAAAGAAAGAAAACATCACGTAAAATACGCAAAAAAAAAAAAAAAAAAGGAACGCACATTTGGGTTTCTTGGAAATCTTCTTCTTTGTAGCCGCAGCCGCAGCAGAAGCAGGTGTATCTGAAGGTCCAGCCGCATCCTCAGGGTCCATCATCTTCAAGATATACCTCTACATGCAGAACCAAATATGATAAATTTCAGAGAGAGAAAATGAGCGGGGGGGAGAGAGAGAGAGAGGAATTGGGTTGCCGAGTGGATCGAGAAAAGGGGGAAGACTAACCAGTGCGTGAAAAATAAACAAGGACTTCCATGAGGTTTTGCTGGTTGAGGGATACGCAACTAGAAGTCAGAGGGAGAGGAGGCCGCGAATATAGCGGTTTGAAAACCACCCTTGGAGTTCGTTAGTTGGCGCGAGCCTAACTACCAGTCTCTCCCTCTCTCTCTCTCTCTCTCTCTCTCAATGCCGACGTTTGGAACTTAGAGAAAGGAAAAGAAAATAAAAAGGAAGGAAAATGAGAGGAAAATAGGTGAGAAAATTTACTATTCATTGAACTTAAAATCTTTATTTTCTTTCCTCTTTTTCTTCCAACCAAACAATAGGAGAGAAATTTTTTTTATTTTCCATTTTTTTCCTTAAGTTCCAAAAAGAGCCTAAGTTTGCTTTTAGAGTCCAATGCTTGAACGGAACTTTGATTGCACATGTAATCCCCCACAAATAGTGCATACATGTTTTTCCGGGATCATGATCCGAACAAAAATTATCCAAACCGCTCATTTTTTATTGAACATCTTTTATGGGTTTTAAAAAAAAAACAACTCAATCGGACATCGATAAGTTTGTTCTACAAATTTTGAAAAAACACTTATCGTTATCCCATTGAGTTGGTGCCATTGTACATTGAATAAGTTTTCCTTTTGGAGGGAAAATAAAGGAAAAATAATCCTTTTCTTTTGTTTGGTTCGTAATTTAGAGCCCGCATGCAATAATAGTTCTTGTGAACTAGAAACTGTGTGTGAGATTACTCTTATTCAACTTCCGGTATGTCTCTTTCAGAACAATGCCTATCTCGCAAGAGCACCTTCCAACCGAACATTCTAGTGTCTTAGGAATTTTTATTCAACTTCCTTTTGGAATCATGGTGACGACATATTTTTTTCAGAACAGTGGCTACCTCGCAAGAGCACCTTCCAGCCGAACATTCTAGTGACTTAGGAATTCCTCACTCAAGGGGATCACTAAGCTGATTTCACATTCTTAATTGTTTAATAATTGAGGGAAAAAAATGGTTCCTAATTTTTAAAGAAAGCTGTGGTACCATTTTTATCTGTAGTGTGTACTTATTCACTAAAAATAAACAACAAAACAGGAAACATATAACACAACGATCGAAAGACAGTTTTAACCACTTGTTATTATCATAGTATTAAACATTTTTTATACATCAAAGAATCGATTGATCTACATCAAATCACACGCCAAATTCTCTTTTATTGTTTTGCTCTATACAATGCACTTTTCTTTGTTGTAAGCAAATCAATATACAAAGGGAAAAAAAAGAAAAAGAAAAAGAGAAGCAGGGTAGCACCAATGGAGACTGGCCCTGAATCCAGCTGCCATGTGACATTGAATCTTCAAGATCCGAACAACCTGGAAATCATTCAACTTGTTTAAAAGGAAAATGGTTAACTAATTAACCAATACCTAGTAAAATACTCCATGAACAATTAACCAGTTAACTGGAATTGTACTCTTTACCTCTGCAATCGAGTTTGCGTGCGCTTGATGCTACAAAGATAAAATAAAAATGAACAAAGAAAAAGAAACAAGTGAGATACCATCGAGAAATACGTATTTTGACTTCTTCTTTTTTCAAGAACATGTGTATTTGGTCTAAGTGTATCGGTCTTTCCCTGAGGTTGATTTCCCATCATGGGTTTGTGAACGACCCGGGAAAGGGAAAGAAATAAGAAAACTAAACAAATGTTCACTTCAATGTTTTTAGGCCAAGACACGTACGTAAACTAGGAAGGCCTTGTGGAATCTAGTTTGAGACAGGTAGTCAGAGCTCAAAACTGAAAGGGCTGTATTATGATTAGAAATATAATGTGTAGGCTGTGTTTGGATCGATAGAGAACTTGTTGAGCGAAAAGAAAAGGTGAGGGAAACATACATTCAATGTTTGATGGTATTTCCCCTACGTTTTCTTCTCCATCCACAAATCCCTCCCCATATCCTAGATCCAAACACAGTCTTAGTGAAAGGTACATTGGGGTCACAAACATAAAATAAGGGCTATAAGGGAGGGACTGAAAGGTACAATGTGGTCACAAACATAGAAAAGGGGCCATCCTTCTTATCAAGATATGAGGTTTGATAATGGTTTTAAAGAAGTTAAGTGTGGGAAAATTGGGTTGTAACTTACCTTTGAGAGGGCTGTATTTTGGGTTTTTCTTTAGGCCCTTGTGATTGGGGAGCTTCAACCTTAGACGTGGGGACATTCTTCACCTGTGAAAGTCAAAACAAGTTGTCAAATCCCTTGTCACATTAGACTAAGTCGAGCAACATCTTCCATCTATGATATAGCTGTTGAGTAGCTTGATATAAATTGTTGGACCCATTTTCTAATGGCCTAAGTTTTGGGGACAATCGGTAACTTAACATGGTATTAGACCTCAGGTTGGGAGTAGTCTCGGATTCAAGTCTCTTGTTTCTCATTTGCATTCTACTTCTCCCCTTCTTGTTATGTTTTGCTCAACCTACGGATATTTGCATCTTCACGTGCAAGACAGGATTTCACGTGAGAGAGGACACTGAATAACTTTATATACATTGTTGGGCTCATTTCCTAATAGCTTAAGTTTCGGAGACATTTGGTAACTTAACAGCAAAAGCAACATACCAAGTTCCTGAACTGGAGATTATAGAACATTTGGATGTATCTTTGCTTTGCTTGCTTCTGGTCCTTATTCAACTGCCTCCAGAAGGTATATATAGAGCCCATATTCAACACCTTGTTTGCATAGATCTTCCATGTGTAGCTGCAAAAAAGAATAGCACAGGAACAATATTTATGATTAGGCCCTGTTTGGCACAGGCTTTTAAGCCGACTTTTCAGACTCTTTTAAGAGGATTTTCTTGCCCACTGCAATTTTTGAGGTACTATCAAAAAGTCCAAAAAACATGACATTGTCTACACACACACACACACACACACACTGGAGAGAAAGACACAAAAAGCCACTTAAAGAAGCTCAAAAAACCTATGCAAGAATTCAAAGAAGCAATGTGGAAAAACTTCTAATTAACTTACCACTCATTGATGCGCTGCAACCCCCCTTTGGAAATCCGGTTCCAATACTCAGGATCCTCCTTGCACTTCTGAAAAAAGTCAGCAATCTTATTCCCGGACTCATCTCCGTTAGTTGGATCAATATGGAACCCTGAAACCCCGTCAACAATGATCTCCGCGGGACCTCCTTGATTGGTTGCGAACGTGGGTAATCCACAGTTCATTGCTTCAATAACCGTAAGTCCAAATGCTTCGTAGAGTGCAGGTTGCACAAAAGCTCCTTTTGTATCAGCAATGCAACGGTAAAGCTCTCCGTTTCGGTGCCTATCAGTTTGTGCTGCTATCCATCTGATTTGACCCTTGAGTTGGTATTTTTCGACCAACATGTGCATCTTTTTTATTTCGGCTGCTTCTTCTCTGTCTTTGGATTTTGAAGGATCAAAGAAACCCGCCACAACAACGAGATTAACCAAACTCCTGAGTCTCTTGTTTTTGCCATACCACTCGGTTAATCCGCTGATGTTCTTCACTACATCAAGCCTTGCCATTGAGAAGATGATGGGTTTTTTCCTGTCTTCTAGGTATCCACTGATTTTCGAACATTTCAGAACATGTTAGATGCTTGTGCTATAATCTAAAAACATCAAAATTGATACTTTGGAAAATCAGCTTTTAAGTTGCTCTATCCAAAATAGAAGTAGGAATTGCGTTCTAAAGTTAACATAAACAGCGCCAAAAGAAATAAAAACTGGAGTATAGTTATAGTTAAGAGACGTTGAGGACCAAAAAACTGAAGCAGTTTCATAGGAGGGCAATTTGGCAATGAAACTGAAGCTACGCAGCTTTAAAAGGAAGGAAACACCAAAGCGGTGTTCTTCTTTTGAAGTTGCATATGTAATCATATTGGGAATTCATGATAGTTTAGAGACTCTTGACGCTTACATGTGCTCACTGTTATCAACTTTATTGAAGAGAAGTTCTTCAATGGAAGGACGAAATAATGAGAATCGCTTCTGCTCCGTGTAAGGGAAATAGACAGATTGATCTGCCCCGGGAGCAGCAATATTGAATTTGGGATCGAAAACGTCGATGCCTGAAACAAATCTGCAGAGCCCTGGAAGCGTAAATGCAGTGTGGCTTTCATACTGCCCAGGCCTATCTTTGCTGCAACCATAGAACATTGTCCATGTTACGATGTTATTTTTGTTTAAGGTTTTTCATTTTATTCCCACATCTCAGCTTAAATTCTGACACCTGTTTGGAATCGTTTTTGTTTTCTTCTTTTCAGCAAATTAGTTTCGCAAACCGTTTCTGAAAAAGTATTTTGGGGAAATTCTTGAAAACAGCCAACTTTTCAGGAAACACAAAAAAGAGGTTTTCAAAACTTCGGATTCTTCAATGTTTCATCTTGAAAACTGTTTTGTCATAGTAATGAACCGATATGAAAACGATTGTTATCCAACTTTTCATTGTGAAAGGAATTGGAAATGTTAGCACACACGAAAACAAAACGAAAAAAGTGACAGCAATTCTCTAACCTTCCAGCGATCTCCTGGTATGTGCTTGTGATGATGAAATCTGCTGCATTCATTGCAATAGTATCAGCTGTGAATTGGCATGAGAAGTGGTACTTTGGGTCCAGCTCTTTCCACTTTAGGTCTGAATCCTCATACTTTGTCTTCTCCAAAGCATGTGCAATAGTCCCCTGGCCAAAACACTCCAAGTTAGTAAATATATTACTCAACAAATAGTTTAAAATTTGCTAGAATTGATGAAGGCACCAGAGTTGTTCCCAGTTTGCTAGCCAAAAGTGATGCCACTAAATTCCCATCGGTATAGTTTCCAATGATAAGATCCGGTTTATCTTCCATGTGCTCAAGGATTTTCTCCGCAGCATCCTATTTATTGAAAACAAAAGGTGAAAATTCACAGACAAAACAATCCATTTAACTTTGCTTGGATCTCGGATTTGTGGAGAGATTTTTGAAGAGAAAACAAAAGGACATGGGGAATAAGTAGAACTATGGATACGTTTCCATAGTTTTTCCCATTTCTTTTTGTTTCTCCCCAAAACTTACACATCCAATGTTCTAACACGTATTTAAGCATAAGGTTGTAAAGGCGAAATTGGGGAAAAGGAATTTGATGACTAATGTAGCAAATACCTGAGTAAACCTTTCAAGGTAAGGGTATACATCAAAACGCGAAACCCATTGTGGAAGCACTCCATTTTCTGTCTTAAAAGGCACCCGAAGGATGTTGGAGTGCTTCGTATTTGCAATTGGTTCTAACTCCACATTGCACTTAGTCCCCTTGGCATCGGGGATTAGTCGAGTTACCTGATATAATCAATAAGAGTATGATCAATTCTTATGCAGTTGATAGGAAAAAGAAGCTTTGTGTCAATTTTGGCACTCACAACAAGAATTTGAGGCTTCATGTTAAGGCCTTGCTGCTTCATCCGGATGAGCAGTTCTTCCTCCAAAGCAACCACTTGATCCAAAACATAAACCACCTGTTGAGGGCAATCAAGTGAAGTTTCAATAAACTATTACATCAGATACATGAACTTGATATTGTTTTTGTTTCCATCATCCTCATTTTCGTTTTTTTTTTTTTTTTTTCATGCTTTGGGCTGGAACATAAATAAAATAAAATAAAAAAACTTTAAAAGCATGCATTGTGTCTTGACGCTTGAGAAATGGATTGTTTTCAAGGAGTTATCAAAAACTGTTTTCAGAAACAAGTTTCGTGTTTCCAGAAAGTTTTGAAAACAGAAAACAGAATTGCATACCTGTCCACCGGTGTCTGGCAAACCAAGAACATCGGCTTGACCAAAATACCCATGGACTGAGAACAGTACAACATTGAAGACTGTTGGAATCCTGCCAAAGAACTTCTCAATATTTAATGGGTCAGGCGCTTGGAAAATCTCTGAAAGTGATCTCATTGTCTCCTTCACTCTTTCTGCAGTATCACCCCATCCCTTCTCAAATCCCCATCGCTGAAACCTGTAGGAGATATTATACTAGATGTCAATCTCACAACCAATAGCACTGCATTGAAAAATTCTGTACAAAAGCAGAAAATGAAACTTATGGCTAGGATTCACACGACAATCACCTTGGCTCAAAGTCCTGATATGGTGTGTCCTTGGGTAGGGTTGAAAGGGCTGCTTCAGCTACTATTAGCGCAGTTTGAAGCTTTGAAGCTGTGTTGACGGTCTCATTGATCATCAGTTTCTGCATATTTCGAACCAAACCATGATTAGAAACAGCTCATTCTACTATAAACAAGGTTAAAACAACAGGTTTACATGAAGCAATACGCCAAACTACTTTATTTCATGTATGCACCAGAAATAAGCTTTTCATGATACAAGTTTTTCAACTTTGGCCATATAACATGGAAGAGCAACAAAAAATTCATAATGTCATGCATTGCATATCGCACCATGAATTAATCTTTTGGTATTGCAAAATATTTACTTAAGCTTTCATATCAATTTTACAGGTTTTACCTCTAAGCGAAGCATACTGAATTGTAATAGAGGTGTCATATCATAAGATTTTCCCTCCCATGGATATACTTACGTTTACCAATATGTATTGATTTCAGCTCTAAATGTATCAACTCCAACGATTTTGACACAACCGACTATGAATTTGGAAGGAAAAAAAAACAGTTGTTCTCATACTTCTCCATGGTGATTCAAGGAGAGTAGGTAGTCCACAAGATGCTGTGCACCCTTTGAGCCTGAGCCACCATTCAGATTGGAAGTAAGGAACTTCGAAACGAAATGGAGTCCATTTCCAATAGATGAAGATAGGGTGAGGTGAGGCATTGAGAAGTCCATTGCTCCAAAATCAACCTCTAATGCATTCTCATCTTTTGCCCTGCAATTTCAGGGAAAAAATGTGTCAGCTTGACAAACTCACAGCATATTACACAATAAATCAAGGCCAGTTTTTTGTGAGTTTCCTGAATCACAGAATACTCACAAAATGTCTCACCCAATGCTACTGACACATATTTTAGGATATAGATTAAGACATATATATGTGTCCAGAGTCATCCGATGCAAGTAGACCCAAGATACGCACGGAACCTACACATATATGTGTCTCGACGTCTGTGTTCAATTATTTTCCAAATGTCTCGCCCCCACCTCATTGGAGTGTTCTATGTACTTAGTTTGCTTGGTTTCATGTGACCTTTTCTTTCTGGGCATCTAAAATTGAAATTTGTGCTATTCATGGTTCCAAAGTTGAAAAAGATGGGAATTTCGATTGAACAACGGTAAAGGAGTAAAATTTGAAGAAACCTCTAACAATGTTGGGGGAGACGAAATTTGGGAGAGTCCCTGCCCAAATTTTGCTCGGTTTGGGGACTCTCCCAAATTTTGCTCGGTGCTCACATGTACTGAGGTTATAATTAACAAATGTGAGACAAACTAACACTTCCCATATTAAGAGGTAAACAAAATTTTGCTCGGTGCTCACATGTACCGAGGTTATAATTAACAAATGTGAGACAAACTAACACTTCCCATTAAGAGGTAAACAAAATTTTGCTCGGTGCTCACATGTACAGAGGTTATAATTAACAAATGTGAGACAAACTAACACTTCCCATTAAGAGGTAAACAAAATTTTGCTCGGTGCTCACATGTACAGAGGTTATAATTAAAAAATGTGAGACAAACTAACACTTGCCGTTCAGAGGTAAACAAAGAATCTATAACCTAGGCATCATAACGAAACAAGGTACACTAAAAGCACAAACAGTCAGACAATCAATGAAGTAGAGAGTCTTGTTCCTAAACTTTCCCTAGCTCTGATACCATACTGGAGCACTCAACCAATACTCAAAACCAATTGGTTATGAGTGTACTGTCTAAACTTATACGAGTTGAAATTCTTTCCGCCCGCGGCAAAAAACCTAGGTTTCCCCCAACCTCCATTAGCAATCTGAACCATGCTCTTGTAGGTAATATTAAATTTTGGGTTTTAGTTTGTAAAATGGATGATCGGACATCAATGGGTATGTTGAATTTTGCATGGATATAACATCGTGTGGGTCCTACAATATGACAGTGGAACCCACAATGGCAGCGACGAAAAACACATTGCCGGCGAAAAGAATTTAAACTCAACTCATATGGTACCTTAAAAATTCATCAATGTGGGGCAATCTTTGTAACCTCTTGCAGTTATGACTAGGGCTGTAAACGAACCGAGCAGCTCGCGAGCTCAGCTCGTTTGACGAAAGTTTAGCTCGTCAAGGGAGGCTCAACTTGATTAAAGTGGCTCATTTAGTAAATGACTAAACTCGACTCGTTAAGGCTCGAACATAGCTCGAACTCATTTTTTTGAATGGTTTAGTAAACGAGTTGAGTTCGAGCTCGAATTAAGTGCCATAGATAAGTTTGAGAATAAAATACCAGTCCTCATCAACTATCATTTCTTTGCATCTCAAGTACTCCGCAGCCGTGATTCCCTCTACTGATAGGTCAACAGAGCTCACTTTAACAAATTCCCAGAACCCCGGATTTGGTCTTATGGCAAATGCAACATAAGGAGGAACTACAGCCGCCTCCTGCAAATTCAATGCCGAAATGTGGGATTGAAAAATTTTGCCTGTGATCTTGAAATGTTTTGGAAGACTGAATTGAAAAACAAGAATGAATAAGTCCAATTGTTCAGTTCAATATTGCTCTATTTAACTACTTATTTAACAAAAATAGTGTCGAGATGTTTTTTTTTTTTTTCGACAGTCACTTGTGTCTTTAGGCGCATTCATGCCGAAATTAGGGAATTCGCAAGAAATTATTTTTTTGCGAGACCTGACCCACTAAATCAATTGTATGGGGAGCCAAGGGCGGCTTCAAGCAAACATCCTGTACTTGAAAAATACACTAAAATTTTGTATTTTTTTTTACATATAATTTGATTTTTCTTTCGTACTTTTTCATATTGTCGGCACTGAATTATTCATGAGTAATCAATGTAATAAAAAATTACATTTATATAGAGTTATGTATACAAAGAAATTTCTATATGTTTTTGTCATCATTGAATTAAAACCCTGAAGCTGTTACTGTGGGAAGCAAACCCACCTACTAACCGGAATAACTCTTGGGGCTCAAAATGCTTTATACTTTAGCAACGTTGCAAGTTTGCATTTTATTCCTTCTATACTTTTATTAGAAGTTGTCCATTTGACTTGCAACATGAGGGTGAAAAAATGAAACTTCTTCCAAATGTTACTCCATATCTTATGCTGAATTTGACAAAAAAAAAAACATTCGCCCTATGAAAACTATGACCTCGTGATACAAATCAAAACGACATCGTTTTGCTGGATTTTTCTACGCGTTTTTAGAAACATTAATCAACGAATGACTTTATTTGAATTCTTTTGATGCACAAGACTAGCTCTATCGTAACGCTTGTCCCACATCTTGACAAAACAAACCTGGGTTGTGCATAAAATGTAGCCGAGCAAGCCGCTCAAGATCTGCTCTCTTTCGGCCTTATCGTTGATGACGATCTCCATTTCACCCATCAAGTGGTGAAGCTTCATCAACCTCTTCCCCTTCTCGACGTACTTAGCGAAGCACCTCTTCATATGGTACCGGCTCTCCCTCAATGCATCCGGCATGCTATCGGCTATCGTCTCTGACCGCTTTAAGGCCGGAGAAATACTAGAAGCAGAAGCCATTTTTTCACAATAACAGAGATGTATATAACTTAAAGAGACTTGTTTGGTTCCAATGTATTTTTCCTTGAATTTGTTTGGATACTTATATATATCTAGAATGAGTTTTTTTGGTTACGTGAAGTGTGTGTCTTTTTGTTTGGAAATGGCCAAAGAAAAGAAAAGCAGAATGCAACAAGAGGAGAAAGGAGATTCTTCAAGGCCAGCAGAGAAAAATGTCACAGAAAGGAGAGATTCCTGGTTGGAAACCAAGGTAATCTCTCTCTCTCTCTCTCTCTCTCTCTCTCTCTCTCTCTCTCTGGAGGATAATTCTTTTCTTTATGTTTTTCATTCATTAGTTTAGGCAGGTTGAGCTGCTCAAAGAGAAAGTTTCTCCCTAAAAGAAGCTGCTCACAAGCACTCAAAGGCCTAGAAGCCTCCTAGTAAGTCCCATCAAAGGCCAAGCTTTCATTGTCCATTACTTTTTTACAAGCATCCTGCATGCAAGCAACTTAGACCAAGGACACGTCACTTGAAGACGTCCCAAGCAGCTCACAAGCAGTGTGCACAAGCAGCTATTGCGTGGACAGATCTGGGTATCTTTCAATCTATAATATTTTTCAGTCGTGAATTTGCTCACATCTGTTTTTGATTTTTATTATAAAAGAACAGAGAAATTGAAGATTTGAATCTATCAAATAGAAGCTATCTGGAGCATTTTAGGCCTTGCTCCTATAAATCACATTTTTGGAGATTCAAAAGCCCATTGGAAGTTTGATATAGCCAAGCGATTAGCCAGAAAACTGAAGACAGGCCGAACATCAAAAAAGGACAATAGAAGAATTGAGGCATCCAGGCCTTGACGACTGAGTCCTGGAGTAGGCCTAAACTGCAATTCGGCCAAGGGTAGCTCAAGTAGCAATCGTAAACCCAGACATCTTGGGTTCGAAACTTGGCAATCTCTCGAGAGCCGGTCAAGAGGTTAGGTTGCAAGAGAGAAATCCTTATCCCGATGCAGATGGCCTGCGTCTGAACCGTTGAACAAAAACAGGAATACTAAACAGGGGAATTGCCTTGTACCACCGGTCAAATCTTATGTAACCCATTTTGCTTGTATTGGTGTTCCGGTCCATTCCGCCATAGAAATACTTCTTAGAATCTTGAGAGATTCTTGAAGGTGAGAAGATTGTCATGGAAGCGAAAACGGAACAAAACATCGATATAGACAAAATTAGCGTTGTACACGTTTGATGCACCAAACAAAAAGAAGATTGTCATTTGGTTTGGTCTGTTTAAATCCTGAACCGACTGTAAAATTTGAGGAAAATTTAATTTTAATTTTTAAATTTAATTTTCCTATAGGAGTTAAGAGTTCAGATACCACATCCAACAAAAGAGCAAGTGATGGGGAGCAAGGTCCTGTCCAGTTTACCTTGCAACCAACTCGGTCCAGTTTGGATCTTTTGTGGGCTCTTTCTGGGTTTACAACAATGATCGAAACTATTCATTTTTTGGAAAATGACGGCTCATGACGTGTTTTGATAATTAATACCCGTCAATGACAAGTTAAGAACATTTGTTAATGCTGAAAATGTCTTTGGTGGATATTAATTATTAAAACACGTTCTTGACCATCATTTTCCCTTCATTTTTTAGAGTTCGACGAGAACATTGATCATGCCAAAAATCACATTGATCGGATATCATTTGATATGATTTTGAAATGCATTTATCTTCAGATAATTGTGTCAAAAGGGTTGCAATCCAATATTGCACACTTTTTTTTCAATCTTAATGCATTTCAAATCATATTAAACTATATCCGATCAATGTGATTTTTGGCGTAGTCAATATTCTCGACAAATTTTAAAAAATGAACGATTTTGATCATTGTTATGAGCCCAAAAAGGATCCAAACTGGTTGCAAGGTTAACTAGATAGGACCTTGTTTATTTCTGTTGCACCAAAAAAGGAAAAAGGAGGCTGGATAATCCAATATCATATATGAGAGGGCGCTACAAATAATCATTGTATTTAAAAAACAATTCGAAGAGGAGGGTTGTTGGGACTTCATGGGTCTATTAATCGATAACTCGAACAATTCGAAGAGCCTTCTTTGCACAATTATTTGCGGCTCGATTACAACCACTAGAACAGTAGAGCCCCCGGATCCACTAGAAAGAGCTCTTTTTTTTTTGTTACCCCTGTACAGTTGTAAGATATTTGGGGGGAAAAAAAAACTTCAAACCGATTTCAAAGGGAAAAAAAAACCACACAATTAGCTAATCTGGATAAAAAAAGAAGATAAAAAGATAAAACAAAACAAGTCAGTGAGAGAGGGTAAGTTAGTGGTGGGGGCTCTGATTAAAAACAAGACAAAACAAAACAAGTCAGTGGGGGGCTTCACAAGAGTTTCTTCATTTTTATAGTAATATTTGTAATTTTGTATACGAAGCTGTCAATAATTGCAAATAGAGAGGTTTTGTTGGTCTTTCACTCTTCAATCCCTTCCGACAGGTAAGTGGAGTGGAGTGGAGTGGAGTGGAGTGCAGTGCAGTGTAGTGGTGTCTCCCTTATACTCTTTCATGTATATGGGCAGAATTTGATTTCCGTAAGCATTCATATGGGCAGAATTTGTTGTCGAGTCCGACGGGGACTTCGGCCATGGTGCATGGGTCTTTTCGTTCCGGTCTTGTGGTGGGAGCTCAGATCTGGCAGCTAGTGGTCGACGGAGGGGTTCAATAAGGTGAGGTTTGTGGAGTTGGGTTTTTTTTTTTTTGTTTTCCGGCGGTCCCCGGTCCTCCGTCTCTTCTACCGGCTGGTTTTCCAGTCCGGTTGTGTATCGATTTGGGTCTCCCCCGGATCTGGTGAGGCTGTGGTGGTGGGTAAATAATTTCTTTGTGTGAATAATTTTAGTTATGCTTTCGGTGGTCTAACCAGAGCAGAGGGTTTTGGTGGTTCTGCTAGTGTTTAATGGTTTGTGCTGGGATCCCATTTTGGTATCTCTCCGCCTAGTCCCAGACGGGATTCCTAGGCCGACACTTGTGCCGGGTGCTTTTGCAGGGTGTTCTTGAGGGTGTAGCATGTTGTGCTTAATGCAGTACTCATGTCTCGGATTAGGTTGTTTGCTGTTATTGCAATGTAATCTTTGCCTTCAGGTATGAATTAATGAATTGCCTGATTTCAAAAAGCATTCATCTTCCTCCCTAAGTCTCTTAGGATAAAGTAGATGAAGATTAACGAATGACAAAAATAAAAATAAAAATTCTCTTGGGGCAAGATTCACAATAAAGTATAAATTATGTTCGGATAGTAGGAAAGTGGGGGGTTTTCACCACCCCGTGGGCCCGTTCGCACATTTTTTTAGATAATCCAAACCGTGCATCATGTAGGGTCCATAAAATAGTGTATCCATTTAAAAAAAATCAGTTTGTTCGAATATCGATAGATATGTTAAAAGTTGAGTTTTTAGACGAAAAAATAAACGGTTGTAGACAATTTAACTTGAAAAACAGTTGAAAGATCCAGCTGTCCATTTTTTTGTCTAGAAATCAACTTTTGACATACCTATCGATGTCTGAACAAGCTGATTTTTTGCGTAGATACATTATTTTACAAGCCCTACAAAATGCAAGATTTTAATTATCCAAAAAAAATGTGAGAATGGGGTCCACGGGGGGTACTGGTGGAAAACCCCCTCTTTCCGGCTCATTTTGAAAGAATTTAATCTCTTCACAATAAAGGAATGGGATGACTGTAGTGCACCCGCCGCACTACACCGTGTAGTGTAGCTAATCCGATCGTTTATTTTCGGCACGAACGGCTTAGATTTAATCCGAACTCCTACAATCCTAACCGTCCATTATTCGGATGAAAATTTGAATCATCCATTGCAGAGATGAACGGACGGATTAACTGCACTACACATATAATACGAAGTGCACTACAGCACCTCCTGGTCCCACAATAACACCCTCGCATGGGTTGGCTAATCCAGTCATTTTTGTGGGATTGAGAATCCCTGGGACTCCTGGTCCACCCCATGAGAACGAAACCAAAACGTGCTTTTTGGAAGCACCACCAGGGGTCCAATCCGCCTACCAAACAAGGCATCTTTAAATGCGAGAAAAAGGCATATGCCCGAAGGGCAAAAGTGCAAAAAAAAGATACTCCTTCCGTCCCGATTTATTTGTTAACTCTCGAATTTTCAATTTGTTATGAAAATCAAATTTTATCTATTGATTTGAAAATTTATATAATCTGATCTATTTATTTTAAAATTGGACAGTCAATTTGAAACATGTATAAGTTAAAAAAGGGATAAACAAATAAGAACGGAGACGGAGAAAGAAGCTTACGTGTCCAGTGCTTCGGCCGAAAGTATGTGGACTCCTCAGGTTTTACCACCAGCCCAATGGGCCCCCAATACCGACCATGTTGTCTTTCTTTTGACATACCTTGTACCGGAACTTGCTATGGATACAACACCACTTTGTCTATAACACTTGTACACCATCTTATGTGGAATTTATTTTGAGATCTCATACAAATATTTCAAGCGTTTCAATTTGTCTAGAATACTTTTTTAACGGTCTCTGTAAAAAAACAATTCAGCTGGATATCGGTAAGTACTCGATTCATACGTTATTTGCTAGTTTCGTATGATTAGAGATTAGACAAGAACGTCTTGATCAAACACTTATCGATATTCGACTAAACTAATTTTTTACAAGGACCCTTCGAAAAAAATTCTGAACAAATTAAACAGCTCAAACCATTTGTATGGGACCATGAAATGGTTCCACATAAGACCATGTACAAGTGTTGTATCTATAATAGGACTCGTACTTGTACCCAAACAAAATGAGACTAATCGAGAACTAGCACCCGCAAAAAAAGGCTAAGAGAGGTACTACTGGACTCACCCATGCGACTATCCATACGAAATTTCACCTCTCAATCCGTTAGCCTACCCTCGAAAATCAAACTCACACCTAAACCGGTTGTCCTATCCTCGGAAATCAAACTCACACCTAAACGGATTAACCTGATCCCAAAAATCAAACTCAAATTTAATACTCCATTACCAAACCTCAGTGGAGACAACTTGTTGGGTGATGATATGTGGTCGTTTCACTACTCTGTACTGTGCACTGGGACCCACTCGAACACAAAAACTTCGCTTTTTCCTCCTTTTGTGGGCCCTCCTTCTACTAGGATCTACCATCCCGCATTTTGAACCGCTCGTTCATTGACCGACACATGTACGGTGTACCGAACCTCCAACACCACCCAACTACTGTACATAATAAGGCCCGTTAGGTGGTTTCTTTATTGATAACCTTATCGACCACTTATTGGCTGAAATCTCCGCGTGTCAGTCCAGTGGATCGATCGCCCGGATCTCGGTATCTCACGTCTATTCGCGGAATGCAGATGCTGCCAAGCATCCGGCCAAGCGGCCGATTCGGCAGTTCATCTCGACAATCGGCAGCTCAAATTTTTGCCGAGCAATTGACGGATCAAATTTATATAATCTCGGATTCAATCCGAATCATCCGTGTCGAGATGAACGACTACATCAACCGGTTTGCACCTGCTTGGCAGCTCTATCGCTCTGCAGGAGGAGAGGGTACGTCTAAGATTTGTGCTTAAGCAGAATCATGTAGGCTATGTTCGTTTGGAAGTTTGGAAGTGTTTTTATTTTGTTTTTCAATCATTATCCTACTTCTTTTTTCAATTATTACCCTATTTCTCCAATTATTACTTTCTCATCTCTCTCTATCTCTCTCCAATCATTACCCCTATTTCTAATCATTACCCTATTTCTCTCTCCACCCACTACCAAAACTAAACCAAACTAAACTCTCAAACGAACATAGCCGTAAATTTTCTTGCTAATTGCTCTTCCTGTCTCAAATTTTTTGTCCGCTTTTACTATTTTGAAAATATTTTGGAAAATTATTCATATTTTCAAATGCATAATGTTTTTAAATATGTAAAATATGATCTTATTTGATGGACCTTGATTTTATTTATAAAAAAAAGTTTTTAAATCATGTAAATATTATGAATTGAAAATTTTAAGTATTAAAAATGGCATGTATTCGAAAAAACATACAAAAGTTTTTTGGGACTAATGAAAGTACCATATTATAGCAACGGCCGAAATGTTGCTTCGATGGTTTGGTAGCTATTTTTACAATCACCACTCTTTCCTTCACTTTAAACAAATTCATCCAACTCTCCTTACCCAAACTTCAAATTAATGCAAATTTTACTTAATTTCATTATCTAGATTTGAAAGCTACTGAAGATAACATAAATTTCGATAATATATTACGAATCGGAAATCTTCAATTTGTGAAACTTTTCTTTTTATTCTTTTATGCTTTTGTTGTTTTCGATGGAAATGTCTAAAATAATTTGAGGGGAGGAGAGGTTCAACAACGGGGAAGAGAGCTGAAATCAGTGTGTTGGAAGGGAAAAAAAATGACTTGACAAAATTACCTATATACGACAAAGGGCTTGTAGCTCAATGGTATTTTCTGATTCTTCTCTTGTGGGAGGTCAGTATTTGAGTCTCATCAGGGATGTTTGTGGTTCAGGATTATAAACTCGCCTTTGAATCTGTTTGGACTACTAACTACCCCTTAACTTCTGCTGATGTATATTGCTTGGGAAAAAAAAAAACCTATATGTAAAATTTGTGCTGAATATAGCACCAAGAATACCGATACCTATATGTAACATATTATAAACCTAGGGACAAAAGGGTAAGCGTAAGGGTGGGATAGCTGGGTTGGGTCACCTCCAACCTTGCAAGAATCACTATGTATGTAGTAACATTAAAATGCACATTAAATATACATAATGTACTTTAAAAAGGGTAGTGATTTTGCCACACCTTATTTTGATAATGCCACACCCTGCAAGTGTATTTTTGATGTAAAAATACACTTGCAGGGTGTGACATTATTAAAAAAAAGGTGTGACAATATCATTTCCCTTTAAAAAGTGGTTATTACGGCCCTTCCAAACTTTCAAAAAAATAAAATAAAAAGTGGTTACGTGTGGTGTAAAACGATTACTTCCGTTAAGTGTATATGTATTTTTTGGCAAGTATGAATAAAAAATTACTATTTTTTTTTTGTAAAGAATAATTCTTGGACTTCTTGCTTAAATTTTGAGCTGCAAGTAAAGAAAATTTCAGAAATCGACATCTATGTGAATATGGAAAATTTCGAATTTTAAATTCCATCCTTCCCCCTATGTAAATTTACGAGTCCCAAATCTAGCTCAGTTTTTTTTATTTTTGTCTTTTCTCATATTAAAATACATTAGCGGGGATTGGATTTATAGGGATTTAATAAGTTTGTTCACAAAGAATTCAACGTCTATTTTTCAATGTACCTCAAAATTAGAACATTGACTGTTGAACATGCTTGTTATCATAATAAAATAAGTTACTAAACGGATGGAATAGCATGCCGCTACGTCAACGAAAGTCTACAAAATGTCACAATTACTAATCTCTCCCAATCTTGCGATAAGGAGAAGATTGGGTGTCGAGTGTCAACCATACGATAGAGAGAGAGAGAGAGAGAGAGAGAGAGAGAGAGGGAAGAATTGTCGGAGTCTGGATTCTCTGGAAGAGTGGAGAGTTGGGTGAGTCAGGAAACCATACAAAACAGAGAGGCAAGTGACCTGGGCGGCCATTGATCATTTCTTTACTGTGATTGTGATACTACTTTTTTTTTAAAAAAAAAAAAAGAGAAAAGAACAGAAAGGCCAACTTTTTATTTCAAGTATTTGGAGATGCTGATTCTGTGAAATTCACAGTGTGAATGGTTGGTTAGGATTCTGGCCAATAAACAGGTGAGTTCCTTCCAAAAATATTTTAATTTTCTTGCTGCTTTCATTGACGCCGGTCATCATCCATCATTTTGGTGGATCTCTCTAGCTAGCCCTCTACGTGTAATGAACTTACAACAAGTGAGATCTTATTTTAATCCCAGTTGACTAAAAATAGAAACCACCCATTACCCAAAGAAGATTGCCAAACAGTTCACTTGGAACTCATTTTACTCAACCCTCCTCTGGACCCTCTCCCCACTTTCTTAAGCACTAGTATAATTTCTTGGAGATCCAATCGCTTCAAGCTTCACTCTTTGAGCCTTTTCACATTTGTGAGTTTTTCCCATATTTTCATTTAGGGATTTTTTGAGGGTTTATGATACTGGGGATTCATCTTCTTGTGAGTGCTGTCTGAGTGTTTGCTTACTAGGACTTTTTGTTTCATTGTACAGAAAGCCCAGAAAGTGCTTGTTTTGCTGCTTCAAGAGCTCAAGAACTCTACTTTCAGCTGGTTGTATATTCACTTTTTGTTGGGTTTTCCTCAACTTTCCCTCAAAAAGGGAACTGGGTTTTGCTCAAAAGGAGACAAACTTTAGTGGGTATTGCTCAAAGGGGGGGGAAAATTGTTCCAAAGAGTGTTTTGCCATCAGGGTTTCATTTCAAGGTCAAGTTCAAGTTCAAAATGTCTGTTGCTTTTATATGGGTTGTTTCCCCCAATTCTGAGGTCTCCAATTGCTTTGGATTCCTCGAATCCGCCCGAGAAGGAAACCGCCTATTTGATTCCTCCAGATACATTTCTAGAGACAGAAGTTTGATTTGCCATAGCAAATTCAAAAGGGGCAACAAAAAGAACTGGAAATATAGCTCCTCGAATGCAGATTTGAGCTATTCATACTCTGGAAAGAAGGGGAAATCCCCTATAGTTTCTAGTCTAGTGGCAAATCCTGCCGGAGAAATGGCAACCTCATCGGAGCAGAAGGTGTACGATGTGGTGTTAAAGCAGGCGGCTTTGGTTAAGAAGCAGCTGAAAAATGCAGAAGATTATGATGTGAAACCAGATATTGTGCTTCCGGGGACTTTGAGCCTTTTGAGTGAAGCTTATGACCGTTGTGGAGAAGTTTGTGCAGAGTATGCAAAGACATTTTACCTCGGTTAGGAATTAAATTTTCTGTTATCTATCATTTAAACTTAAGAGGGGATTTATTTGAGGTACTAGTATTTGAGAATAAATGATTGTTGGGCTTGTCTAATATGTAATTCTTTTAGGAATTAATCTGTCATTATGTTTGCCTTCTTGCAGGAACGCTGCTGATGACTCCGGAGAGGCGAAGAGCTATATGGGCAATATATGGTGGGGAATCTATGTTCTGCATTAGATATGTTGCGTTTAGAAGTAGAATTGAAATTTACATTTTGTTTTACTTGGGTCGTTTAAGGAGGAATAAAAGTGAATTGCTGGGATATCCCGGGGTGGACAAGAAAAATGGAACTACTTGGCTATTAAATGAAGTTTTTCCATTGCAGTTTCTGTCAAATTTTTGGATGCATGCTGATTTTATTAGCTTTATGTTCAAATCTGTAGCTATCAGATTGTATTTTATAAGTTACACGTACCCAGATACCGGTTATGTATGCTAAGTTTCGTATTTGTATTGGGAGGATGGGACATTATATAGTCTCCACTAATTTACTAATCTTTGATTTCAACTTCGACCTTGTGCTTTTTGTTTTTTCTGTTGATATTTTTGAGAAGTACAAAATAAGAACAAGAGTGTAAAAGAAGCCATTGTTTTGGTAGAGGATTGGGATTATGCAGTTTAGAGCTTGCTGAATGGTGAACCTGTGGTATCTAATCAAGATTTCATAGTATATCATCACCAAGTCATGATCAAATAGTGCTAGTTTAGTTCTGACAACTTCATTTTCCTAAATGATAATAAACCCTAAAACTTTGATTTCTGTTTTGTCTTTCAAAGTTAGCCAATTCATATATCCTAATGATGTGTAATGCATAATGAGTATTGCGAAGATAAGCTTATTTTCTTTCTTGTTTTTGGTGGTTGTGTTGGTTCATAAAGTGTGGTGTAGGAGGACAGATGAGCTTGTTGATGGGCCTAATGCATCACACATAACTCCTAAAGCCTTAGATAGGTGGGAATCAAGACTAGAAGATATTTTTCGAGGACGCCCATTTGATATGCTTGATGCTGCCCTGTCAGATACAGTTACGAGGTTCCCTGTCGATATTCAGGTTGGGAATCTCTGGACGTTTTAGTTTTTTGAATGATTTGTGCATACCATCTCATGGGATTGTATTTGCAGTAAAACTACTCGAGGTTCTGTTTTGAGGCAACCCTAACTGATAACCTTCACTTAGCTCTAGTGATGCACTAACAATTTTCTGTTCGTTTCAAAGTTATGACCAACTTAAGATATGTCAGTCATAATACCCTCCTTGATTTGCTAAAATTGTATGTGGGATTGAAGTTTATCACCCCTAGATTTCACTTGAAATTTGCTGTTTGTATGATGCAAAGGCATTCTGGAACTAAACTCCTTGCCTTGGTCATTCCCCTAACGCTGTGACAATTTCTTGTGGTCTATAATGTAAGAGCACTATAAGTTAAACTTCACTTTGATACATCTCTGTTCGATTTATTTATTTGGGTAATGTCAACTCTCGTCATAATTTGCACAGTAGCATTATTATTATTATTTTTTTTTTTGTAGTTTGTGTGGTTTGAGAGTGAGTAAAAAGTTAATTTTGTTTTGCAGCCATTCAAAGACATGATTGAAGGGATGAGGATGGACCTCATAAAGTCTAGATACAAAAACTTCGACGAGTTATATCTCTACTGTTACTATGTAGCCGGGACTGTTGGATTGATGAGTGTTCCGATTATGGGCATTGCACCTGAAACGCAGGCAACAACGGAGAGCGTCTATAATGCTGCCTTGGCTTTAGGGATTGCTAATCAGTTGACCAACATTCTCAGGGATGTTGGAGAAGAGTAAGCACATAGTTCTGAAGTTCTATTTCGTTCAACTTTTAAGCACCATGAAGATTTTTGCTAGTACCACAGTTCCATGGACCACAAGGCTTTGTCTGGATTTTGGATTTCCCTCCCAGAACCGAAACTGCATTTCCCTAACCTTTTCATTTCCTTCCACAAATTGCGTCACAAATCCAAGATCCGAACACAGCATGAAAGATATTGATTCATGTGCCTGATGATTTAAGACTGTTTTAAGACCATGCATGATGGTAACACATTCGATCATCATGGAATCCTAGCTCGACTGTGTTTGGATCATCGGAAGGAAAGGAAAGATAAGATAATGAAGTGAAGAATCTGTGTTTTTCTCATTTGTTTTCCCCATGACATGAGACAGTGAATTCCTCCAAAAGTCCAAATCCACGATCCAAACCCTGTTGAAAGGAAGTATGTGAAATCACAATCTTTACACCACTAGTTGCAGTATCAAATAAACTACTAGTTACAGTATCAAATAACTGCACTTTCTGATTCCATCTGCACACAAAACACACCACCCCCCCCCCCCCCCCCCCCCCCCCCCCCCACACACACACACACACCCTGGTTTTACCGAAAATGGGATGCATTACTATCTTTAGCAATTGCTCCGAAAGTAGCTTTTGTCGTTCTTTTAATGAAAAAAGAAAAGGTCTTCATTTGCCATTTTCTTATATCTTTGTTTTGCACCAGTGCAAGAAGAGGTAGGGTTTACCTACCACAAGATGAACTAGCACAGGCTGGGTTATCGGACGAGGACATATTTGCAGGAAAAGTAACAGACAAGTGGAGGAGCTTTATGAAGAATCAAATTAAGAGGGCGAGGTTGTTCTTTGACGAGGCAGAGAAAGGAGTCACAGAGCTTAACTCAGCCAGTAGATGGCCGGTAAGTGATCATTTACCAATTACCCCGAACCTTGGGAAAATTATTCATTACCATACTGGCATGCCTCGATATATTTTCGGGAAAAGTTGAATCCCTTTAGACCTTTTGATACCCTTCTGCTGGACTTGGTTGATATTGAAAGTGCTGTTAATGTTGACTCACCTTGGCGCCTTCATAGATAATCTAAGCAATTTTCAAATTGCATCAGGAGGCTCTAGGGACTACGTTTTAAGGTTGGAATTCCAAAAAATGCTTTGAAATCTTAGGAAAGCGACGTTTGTAATGAACAGTTTTTTCCAAAAAAACGCCAGTACCCTAGAAATTTACCTTCCGGAACATGCATTCCAAACTCCAAAGTATGATACCTTCTTTTTTCCCCTAAATTAGATGATTCAGCGGTCCAACAAAATCCATATGGTTTTCCATGCTTATTTTCTTTAAGTTTCATCAGGAAGAGTAAAAGCTGGAATATAATGACCTAAAATCAAGAGCAATTGGAGTATTAGAAACAGGATAAGGTATATTTGAAGGAAAGTAGAGTATAATTCTCCAATTTCGTTTCATATGTGCTTGCATTTACGACACAAACCTATACAAGTCTACATCTACCATACCGCATTTTAGAGCATACCGAGTTCCACATTTCCCTTTCCCTTGCATGACTGGAAATGAGCATAGCATAACCGTGAATGCAACTGTTTTTTTTCCTACTGCTGCAGGTCTGGGCATCGCTGCTTCTGTACCGCCAAATATTGGACGAGATCGAAGCCAACGATTACAACAACTTTACGAGAAGGGCTTATGTCAGCAAACCAAAGAAGGTACTCGCGTTGCCAGTCGCTTACGCGAAATCTCTTGTCTCCCCATCAAGAACGTCGTCTCTAATACAGGCATGAATGCAAGTGCGAAGATCCGAATAGCCTAAAACCATGATTTATATACAGCTGAGAAAAGAATGTCAAAATCTTGTATAGTAGGGACTGTAAGTCACAATGCAGTAAGAATTCATGAAGGCGTTAGAATAGCTTTTTCTGTTCTTTCTTATGTTGATGCTAGAAGTTGAGGGCAATAACTTATTCACATGGTTCCTTTGGTATTCAAAATATAGTACCCCATAATTCCCGGACATCCGGTTATAAAAGAAAATGTAGTACCACACAAAATTTTGGGCAGTAGTTTCGTTTACACTTGCTATCGAGACAGATCAGGACGTCGTTTGTAGGAACTGCGAATGCTTTTTGTTTAAGATGACTGTTGAAATCACAAAGAGACGGCAAACTGCTAGTCATTAGCTTCCATTGTGCACAAAAGTCATCTGCAGTTCTTGTAGCAGATTATAGGATTGGTTCTTGTTGAGCAAAGAGGCGAATACGCCAAATAGGGTATAACCAAGTAATTAAAAATGACAATAGAAATTTAAACAAGCATTCATGAAGCAAGTACAAGACTTGCCAAGTTCAGGTGAAAAATTCCAAGGGGGGCCATGCCAGTCTTGAGTTTGCAATTTTGACTTTCACCACCAGGGAAAAAAACTCAGAGCGTTGTGAATTCTCTCTCTTTCGCCGCGCAGGCGAGCGACAATCGAAGGTGTAAATGGTTAACGATGGCGTGTCAGGATTGGATCGCAGTCAAACTTTGAGCAGGCGTGAACGACTTGATCCGACTTCTAATTCAAGTGAAAGTGCACGGCACGGCCTAGGGTGAGTGGTTCTTTTGTTGCTTCAAGGAAGAGGACTTCTAATTTTCTAATAGTGTGGAAGAAAAGTAGAACTACTATCGGCTTGATAAAGTTGAATGATGTGCAAGGAAATAGAAACGGATATAACGTGCTAAAGCTGAGTTTGACATTGAAATTAAACTCGAAAGTCCTAAAAAGAAAGTGACACCGGAAAACTACTGATACCGGAAATGGAGGAAGTGCAAGCACTAAAAAGAAAGTGCTTGACTTTGGTGTTGAAAGCGGACCAGGGAATGCTATCGAGCATTTCCCTGCTGAGCGGCCGATCCGGTCGTTTATCTCGACACGAATGGCTTGGATCGAATCTCAACGCATACAAATCTGAGCTATTCATTGATCGGATATTCAACCGAAACTAATACTCTCTTCGTCCTAATTTATTAGTCCCTTTTGAAGATTCCAACTTATATGAAAAATTTCATCATTACACCTGTCTTATTTTTTTTACTTTTCTCTTTTTATCCATGAAAACATCATCATTGCATGTACTTAATTTCAAAAAGTAAGGGTAAAAAAGTAAACCCATCACTTTTTGCCCATTTACTTTTCAACCGAGACAATCTTTTTTTTGGCAGTAAAAAGTGCTAACTAGGACCAAAAAATTGGGACGGTAATACCAAAAGGCCCAGCTAGTTGTGACTAAAATCTTGGGTATGGAAATCACTACGGTTAGTAGACTTCAAAACCTCTGTTCAAGGCCCAGCCCAAAGTTATTGCCCTATGATGTTGGGCCTTGGCACCAAGGTCTACCATAGGTTGGGCCTTCTCTGGTAATCGCCTAACTAGCCACGACTCGGAACTGTCACTCAAATGAACCCAAGAGCTATGGCCCAAAATCGAAATAATAAACTTATTTTTTAATTTATTCAAAAGCTTGAGGAGTGGCCAACTAGGGACGCTGGGACTGTGCTGTGCAGTGTGTGCTGTGTACCATTTGGACCATCCGTTTCGTTAATAAAAATAGTCCGGATTAAAATAAAAAAATTTCGTCGAAGAGTAAAACTCTTTCCCGGAAAAGTTTTTTAAAATCTGAACCATCCATAACACTTTTGAATGGTTGAGATCGCATAGCATCGTGCTGTGCACTAGGTGCGCAGCACGCCCCCTCGGTCCACCAACTTGGCATATCAACCCTCCCCTGTACGTGATCTTAGTGACTCCAAACTTGCGGCTTGACCCTAAAGGAGACCCAAAATCCATAGGTGCGCAGCAACATGCGGATCATAGGATTCAAATGGGAGCAAGGCTGCATGCTGCAGACACCCAAAATCCATAGGTACCCACTGTCTCGTCCGAGACCGAAGAAAGCAATAGGCCGATCATAGAATTCAATAGGAAGCGCGGGGGCGTCATCATGCTCCAAAGCCAGTGGGAGTAACCCATTGCCATCTTGACTATCTTGACTAGCCTGGGCGGTGGAAATGATAAACTTTAAACAATAATGGTAGGTTGGCCACAAGTCTAGGGACGTATGAACCAACACCACAATTGTATCAGAAAATTCATAGATCAACATAATTTCTGCTGGACTCTATGAACAATTGGTGAATTTGCGTAGCGCTTTCTATTTTCTAAGTTCTCAGACTGACAGAACCGCATTGGATCATGTTTTGGCAGTGACGGAAACAGAATTTGTTGATGTGGCGTGCTGAAATTTGGAAGTAAGCGAACGAAGTGAAAAAGTCAAATCTAGAACAAAAGTTCCACAAAAATACAAACAATTTTGATTTAATTTTCGCAGTAAAAAGCCTTATAATAGGATCGGTGGACGATTATGCGTGGCCTACGTATCAATATAGAACCCGACGTTTTTTCAAGTGACAGAAGTTATTTGTGATCGAGGCCATGGTAAAAGTGACAATAATTTCTGCTTCTGTGTCTATGAATGTTGTTCTTTGTAAGTGTTGGGAAACTGAATCCCCAAGACCCAGTAATGACGCGTACAGATTAGACAACAAAAATAAATACCCTACAAGGCGGAATTAGGGTTTTACCACAACTCCCGGCGACACGAACGCTGGTTGAACTTGTTATAGCACGTCTTGCTATAAACCACGAATACTGCTCGATCGTACCTTACGATCTTCTATCGTATTCCCTGCACGTCTAGAATGCGAACTGAGTGTGGACTCTTTCGAGATCTGTTTGCTCTCTCTAAGTCTGCCTCTATTTCGTGAATAATAGAAAAAACGTTTTTCTGACCTAGAGAGCATAACGTATATATATAGGGCTACGATAGGGACCTAAGGAGTAATAAGTCAGGGCTCCCAATGTAAATAAGAAAACCTAATCCCACCAGGATTCTACTTCTTATTTCACTAATTATAATTCACCCCACTACAGAATTATAATTGCACTCCCATCCTTATCTCAATTATATTACGAGCTCCATGATATTAAATACTTATTAATCTCCCCACGTTAAGATTACAGATACCCGTTGATTAAAATAAATTACTAACAATCTCCCACTTAATCAACATCTTAACTTGAGACTATCCGCTTAACTTATTCGATATGTCGGATACAAAATCCACCTGCAGGGTTTGACATATTCGAAACTTATAAGCTTACTCAAGGGGTATCATCAATCCCTATCGGGACGTGGATTCCATTAATAATTAATAGTTGTCATATACATAATGTTGCGACCCAACTCACCGAGACTATTGACCGTATGAAGATCTCACTCTTTAATGAATCAAAGTCAACAACATTAAATATATACCTCTAATAATTGTCTTTGGATTAAGAGCATAAGCATTCATAATAACCATGAGGTTCCAATTGTCTTAAAAAGTTAGTATAAAGACAATTACCTCAATGCGGTCCCAGTTCAATACACACAAAGTGTACTAGCACAATGAGTTAGAACTAGACCATTCCCTGTAGTCAAGACAGACCTACTAAACATTGTACTACAGTCCTACCGATGGTGTGTCCAGTTCCATCTAAGACTGCGAACCATATCTTATATTTCACAAGAACTGATGATCTGATCTTCTGTGTGTAAGCCGAACTCTACACACCAGATCATCTACTTTGTAAAATAAAAGACACACATGCACAACATACAATAATATTATGCAAACATTGCCCATAAAAGATTCTCATCAAAAATGGATAAAACTGATTAATAAATAACAATCAAATATTAATCCATTACACAAAAGCATAACTTTTAGTATAATTTTCTAACAAACTCCCACTAAGACTCAAAACCATACTGCCATGCATCTCACTCCCATTCCCTCTACGTGACTATCAAAAGTCTTAGCTGGTAAGCTCTTCGTAAAAGGATCGGCCAGGTTATTCGCTGATGCAATCTTGGTCACAGCAACATCACCTCTCTGTACGATCTCTCGAATCAGATGATACTTACGCTCAATGTGTTTGCCCTTCTTGTGAGTCCTTGGCTCCTTCGAATTAGCAACTGCACCGCTATTGTCACAATAGAGTGTAATAGCTGATTGCACTGAAGGGACCACTTCCAGATCCAACAAAAAGTTTCTAAGCCAAACAGCCTCCTTGGCAGCTTCAGAAGCTGCCACATACTCTGCCTCCATGGTAGAATCAGCAATGCAAGATTGTTTGATACTCCTCCAACTTATGGCTCCACCTCCCAAAGTAAACACATATCCAGAGGTAGACTTTCTGGAATCCCTATCTGACATAAAGTCTGAGTCTGTATACCCATGAGGTACCAGACTATCTGACTGGAACACCAACATATGATCTCTAGTCCTTTTCAGATACTTGAGTATATGTTTCACTGCAGTCCAATGTTCTTGCCCTGGATTAGACTGAAATCTGCTAACCATGCCCACGGCAAAACAAATATCAGGTCTAGTACACAACATAGCATACATAAGGCTTCCTACTGCCGAGGCATAAGGAACTGCCTTCATTTTCTCCATCTCCTCAGGTGTTTTAGGACACTGATCCTTGGATAGGTTGATTCCATGTCTAAAAGGGAGGAACCCTTTCTTGGAATCTTGCATGCTAAAACGGGCAAGAATTGCATCGATATAAGTAGCTTGTGATAAACCCAACATCCGATTCTTGCGATCTCGTATAAGCTTAATCCCTAGGATGTGACCGGCTTCTCCCAAGTCCTTCATTTCGAATTGGCCGGATAACCACACTTTCACTGAAGACAACACTCCTACATCATTTCCGATGAGCAGGATATCATCAACATATAGTACTAGAAACACCACCACTTTTCCGTTGCGCTTCTTGTACACACATGACTCATCCGGACATTGATCAAAACCAAAAGACTTGATTGCTTGATCAAAACGGATGTTCCAAGATCTAGATGCCTGCTTAAGCCCATAAATAGACTTCTTGAGCTTGCACAACATATGCTTTTGACCTTTTGCTATGAATCCATCTGGTTGCACCATATAGATGCACTCATCCAGATTTCCATTAAGGAACGCGGTCTTGACATCCATTTGCCAAATCTCGTAATCGAGATGAGCCGCAATGGACAAGAGAATTCGGATGGACTTAAGCATGGCTACTGGCGAAAAAGTTTCCTCATAGTCGATCCCTTCTTTCTGAGTATACCCTTTTGCAACAAGCCTAGCTTTAAAGGTATGCACCTTCCCGTCCGCCCCTCTCTTCTTCTTATAGATCCACTTACATCCAATGGGTTTAATCCCTTCAAGTGGTTCTACAAGATCCCAGACCTGATTAGAGTACATAGACTCCATCTCTGATTTCATAGCCTTTTGTCAAAGTTCCACATCTTTATCTTGAAGTGCCTCATTGTAGTTGCAGGGTTCGGCATGTTGATCATCAGGGATCATTTCAAAAGACTCTCCCAACAACGTATACCGACTGGGTGGAACAATAACCCTCCCACTACGACGAGGTACTGGTGTGTCAATAGGTGCCTCTACAGATATCAGTTGTGGCGTTTCCTCCTGCGCTATTGGTGGTAAAGAAGTATGTGCCGGTCTCTCTCCTCTTAATTCCTCTAGAACAATTTTACTTCTGGGCTTGTGGTCTATCACATAATCCTCTTCTAAGAACCGGGCATTAGTGCTAACAATGACCTTCTTATCTGTAGGACTATAAAACAGTCCACCTCTCGTTCCTCTAGGGTACCCTACAAACAAGCAAACTTCTGTCCTTGATTCCAATTTATCTGCGTTCCCATTCAGCACATGTGCTGGACTACCCCAAACCCGAACATGCTGAAGACTAGGTTTGCGCCCAGTCCATAGTTCTGTGGGTGTAGATGGTACTGACTTAGATGGTACCAAGTTAAGAATATACGCTGCTGTTTCTAGTGCATGTTCCCAAAACGAAATTGGTAAATCTGAATAACTCATCATTGATCTTACCATATCCATAAGAGTCCTATTCCTCCTCTCTGCTACACCATTTTGTTGTGGCATACCTGGAGCTGACAACTGGGATGTAATCCCTTCAGCTAACAAGTAGTCTCTAAATTCTCCCAAGAGGTATTCACCACCACGATCAGATCGCAGTGTCTTGAGACATTTACCCAAACGTTTTTCCGTTTCCGCCCGATACTCCCTGAATTTCTCAAAGCAGTCGGACTTACGGCGCATCAAGTAAATGTATCCATACCTTGAGTAATCGTCAATAAAAGTGACAAAGTACTCAAAACCACCTCTAGCTTGGACATTCATAGGCCCACACAAATCAGAGTGAACCAATTCCAATGGCTCTTTGGCTCTATATCCTTTTGCTAAAAAAGGCCTTTTGGTCATCTTACCTTCCAAACAGGATTCACAGACTGGAAGTTCCTCAACTTGTAATGAATCTAAAGGTCCATCTCTAACCAGTCTAGAAATCCTATTCAGATTAATATGACCAAGACGTAAGTGCCAAAGATACGTTTGATTCAATTTAGAAGGCTCTTTTCTCTTACGTGGTAAATTATTATTGTTATTCAATTCATGCAGTTGCACTGTAGGAAATATAGGATTAATAATGTAGAGATCATCCACCAATGAACCAGAACAGATAAAACGTTTATTTAACTTAATAACTATAGAGTCACTAAAATAAACCAAATATCCATCCTTTATTAACTTAGAAACTGAAACCAAGTTTCTTCTAATAGTAGGAACATAAAGACAATCTCTCAAAATTAAAATCCTATTACTATTAAAATTTAAAACCACATTTCCTACTGCAACTGCTGCCACTCTCGTAGCATTTCCCATATGTAGATAAATCTCCCCATCACTAAGTCTTCTGGTTTCCTGGAACCCCTGCAATGAATTGCAAACATGATTAGTGGCTCCCGTATCTACACACCAGGTACTGGTAGATAACACCGCTAAACATGATTCAACAACTAGTGAAAAAGATTTACCTTGTTTGTTCACTTTATTGAGAAAAACCGGACATTCCTTCTTCCAGTGTCCTTTCTGCTTGCAGTGAAAACACTTACCCGCAGGCTTTTTCACTCCACCTTGAGGCGCATGAACTGTCTCCACAACCTTTTTCTGAGATTTGTTCCGCTTCTTCTGGCCTTTCGGCTTAGAAGTAGAAGCCTTCTCTGCCACTAACGCTGATGGTGGTTTCTTCACAACCAAAAGACCCTCAGCTGCTTGGAGTTCCTCAAGAAGTTCCGCCAAAGATAAATGCATTTTGTTCATAGAATAAGTCAGGCGAAACTGCTTAAAACTCTCAGACTGCAATGAGTTAAGAACGAAATCAATCTGGGTTTCCCCATCAATTTCAGCTCCAAGGATCTCTAGTTCATTAAGAAGAGCTATCATCTTTAGAACATGATCCCTAATTGGGGTCCCTTCAACATGGGTGATGCTCACCAATTCTTTCATAGCAACTAGCCTTGCTGCCCGATTCTGATCCCCAAACATTTCTTTGAGGTTCAGCATCATATCGGAAGCAGTTTCCATAGGTTGATGCGGATGTTGCAATATATTTGACATAGAAGCCAAAATATAACACTGCGCCATCTCATCAGCCTTAACCCAATCTTTATAAGGCTTTGCTTCCTGTTCTGTGGCATTCTCTTCAGGTCTAAGAGGGCAGGCCGTAGATAGCACATATTTGTGGCCCTCAGCAGTTAACACAATATTCAAGTTTCTTTTCCAGTCAACATAGTTTGGTCCAGTAAGTTTATTTTCTTTGAGAATAATTGCAAGTGGATTGAAAGAGCCCATTTTTGAATCTGAGAATCAAATAACATAACAATCAATTATGAAGGGCAATAAAAATTTTGAATTTCATTTTAATATTGGTTCCCTCTACCACATGTTAAAAGAAAAACATTGGCAACCTTACACACCGTAAAAAACATGCTTCGATGGGAAGTCTCTACTCTTTATCATTTGTGTAGATAGGCACAACCTTTTAATTTTACTATCTAGACACTATACCGTGCCAAGCAAAATTAAATAGCCAATATATCTTCGGTCCTATAAATAATAATAGTGACTCAGATGGTGAGGATACTATTATTTACAGCTAAGTGTATACCATTACCTAGCCCCATGACCCATTGTTCCATTATGAATTACCTCAGATGGTGAAGTAATTCACACAACAATTATCATAGACCTATCCTTTAAGGAAGTTTGTACCGATGGGGCCATAATTAATTTTGCCCGATGGGGGGGAAGGTTCTAAAACCATCACATAAAATTAATTACATCATCTACATACTAGTAATGGAGACCGTGGGATTTATAAAAAATAAACTCCCTCTCCCACTTAGTTATTTAAAAAAAATTTGTGAGGGTTATCAAAATTTTCGAGTTTGCAAAACCGTGATCTAGGTCAAAGCCAATTATCACCATGTTGTCCAATATGGTAAAACTATCACATATGCTATACTCATGGAAACATGCAAAAACATAAATAAGGAAACATAATAAGATATGCATCCCAACTATTATGGTCAATATCCTTGTTTCCAAAAAACAGCCAAGATTGCAGCCGTGTCTTGCCCACCAAATCAGAGGTTGATGCAGGCACAGGGGGTCGAAACAGCAACTTCGGCCATCATACAGAAACTACGATTTTATACATCAATCCTATGCCTCCTTTACAGAGTTCACATAAACTAGATCAGAAATACATACTGCATGACTTGTAATCTTACAACAGTTCTACATATCAAATAATGATACAACTGGAGAAATAAAGATTACACAAAAACCTTAAGCCTCCCACATGCCGGAGTTCACAAACTACTTTTAATATTACAACCACGAAAAATAATCGTGGCTCCCAAATATAAAAGCAGTAACCACGTATGCAAAAACGTGGGATCCAATCACACAATCATACATGCATGACCATAATAGTGGGATAAGATTTTCTGCAAAACAGACGTTAGTAAAACTGAACCCTGCAAAACCGGTTACCACAGTTTCATACTATGCGATCTACGGACAATATGGCCTGTTTAATCCATACGCGCGATTACAGCCGGCTCTGATACCACTGTTGGGAAACTGAATCCCCAAGACCCAGTAATGACGCGTACAGATTAGACAACAAAAATAAATACCCTACAAGGCGGAATTAGGGTTTTACCACAACTCCCGGCGACACGAACGCTGGTTGAACTTGTTATAGCACGTCTTGCTATAAACCACGAATACTGCTCGATCGCACCTTACGATCTTCTATCGTATTCCCTGCACGTCTAGAACGCGAACTGAGTGTGGACTCTTTCGCGATCTGTTTGCTCTCTCTAAGTCTGCCTCTATTTCGTGAATAAAAAACGTTCATCTGACCTAGAGAGCATAACGTATATATATAGGGCTACGATAGGGACCTAAGGAGTAATAAATCAGGGCTCCCAGTGTAAATAAGAAAACCTAATCCCACCAGGATTCTACTTCTTATTTCACTAATTATAATTCACCCCACTACAGAATTATAATTGCACTCCCATCCTTATCTCAATTATATTACGAGCTCCATGATATTAAATACTTATTAATCTCCCCACGTTAAGATTACAGATACCCGTTGATTAAAATAAATTACTAACAGTAAGAGCATCTCGAACTAGGGTAGGTATTGTGTCATGTCATTTCGTGTTCGTGTCAGAAAAATCTCAATTCTAATCCGACCTGTTTAGCTTTTCATGTTATTATGTCGTGTCCTATTCGTGTTCTGTGTAAAAAATAGCAAATCCTAACCCGTTAACTTCGTTTCGGGTTCGTGTCATGTTATCGTGTTCTTTCATAAATTCACACCCCGCGTAGTGTCATGTCATGTCATCTCGTATTCGTGTTAGAATTCTCTCAACCCTAACCTAACCTATTTAGCTTTCTGTGTTATCGTGCAGTGTCATATTCGCGTTCCGTGTCAGAAATAACTGACCCTAACCCGCTAAGTTTGTGTCGGTTCGTGTTGTCTCGGAAATTCCCACCCCTATCGCCAATCATGCTTAATATCCACCCCTATCTAATCATGCTTAATATCTTTAAGACAGAAATTCAGGATTCAGGATGCCATACCAAGCCAAGCTCTCTCAAATTTAATTCTTCTAAAATATGGATAAGACTCGACCAAAAACTAGAAATGAGTTTCTAAATTTACGTTCGACTATCTTTTTAATTATATAACAACAATAACTTTCATGTTTTTATTCCGAATTGACAATATCAAGAAGATATTCATGAGACATTTGAAATGAGATTCATATTAAACGGGTTTGATTAAAAAAAAAAAAATCTTATGCTAAACTTTCAGGGAAAATTAGGATAAGATATCTATTTATTACAAACAAATACTATCATAGAAATTTGAGTTGGAGTTGTAAGTGATAATCTGCTTCCTCAAAGGACGCCCTTAGAGTAGAAATCTGCGGACTTGTGATCTCAGCTGTTGAATTGTGTTTTCAATGGTTCGGAATTTTGCGAACGATTTATATTTTTAGCAGTGACAAATCGTCCACAGATCTGGACAATTGAAAACACAATCCAACGGCTGAGATCACAAGTCTATATTTTACAACTCTAATGTGTTTGGGCCAATTTACACGCATCTCGACTAATCTTTAGAGGCTCAATCTCACGATCGATTTTGCGAGAAGCCCAATTAAAGCTGCTGCAAAGCTTCGTACGTATAGACTGACCCAAATTTGGTAACAAAGTTAGTCGGAACTAGGAAGAGCTTGAATTTTTTATGGTGATTAAATTCCTAGTAGTATATTATAAATCTTAATATAACAAAAGTTATTATTCTCTCATACTGTATATTAATATTTTGTTTGTAAAATTGGAACAAAACAATCCCAGTATCCCACCAACCAACATGGGAGTAAATTAAGATTAATGGGTAGGTTGGGGTGGTAATTAAAACATTTGGGGGTGTGGGACCAATCACGAACTTCTTCATCCTTTCTTCATTCTTGCCAAGCACCCACCTTGCACTTCACTAGTCACTTCTTTCTCCAATTTTTGTGATATTTCCAAATGTAAGGTAGGTGTGTTTTTTCTTTTTTGGCTCAGGAAAAGAAAATTATATTGAAACTCGATAAAAGTACATCGAGAGGGTTGAATACAACAAAATGTAAACGGTAAGGCAGGTGTGTGTATATAGATATTGATATATGCCCTTATATACATATTGGTTCGTTTCTCTTAAAGTATATTGTCTAGGCACAACTAGATACTTATGAACTCACAAATCAAAAGCTCAATTCATCCTCTTTATCCAAATATGTGTGTACCAGTCTTGTGATGCATTTCTGACGATTAATTGATCAAGTGGAGATCTAATGTCTTATTCGTTTTGGGGTCTCAAAGTCTATGGGCATGGACTTCAGTAAATTTTCTCTATCTATCTCTTTCGACTTATTACTCTCAAAAACCTCCCTCAAAACACAAACTGAGCAGGGATATTTTTCAAGATCATTCTCACTTGATTCAATGAGAAAAAATACACCAAAATATTGGTAGTTAAAAACAAATTTAAAGGAGGATTTGAACACTTCCCATTTTCCACATGTGGCGCCGCCATCACTATATGTATCTATGGAGGAATTTGCGAATAAAAAACGAAGATTAATGTGCTTGGCTGCCTTTTGTCATTTTCTTTGCAACTTCCTTTTTTATTTAGTCCAAGATATCCACTACAAGAAAATTGACCTATATCGATAGCCAAAAATGCGAAATATTCTAGTGACACAAAAATGATTGTCACAAAGTGTCACCAAAAGTACGTAGCTAAAAGTATACATTTCTACAAAAGTATCTAGAGCATCTCCAATGATTCTGGCCATTTTTTAGAATTCGAAGTCATTTTTTGGCTTGCTACAGTATTATTTGGGCAAAATTTGGCAAATGTATTCACTAAGAGTTCTTAAAAAATAAGTACTTATTTGTAATTTTCAAGCTTAAAAATAGACTCACCAAAATAATTTTTTTTTGTATTTGATAGATCTCAATGTGATCTTTTGAACGGTGCAAAAATAATAATAAATTATTTTCGTAAATACATTATTTTTTTAAATTTAAAAATTACAAATAAGTACTTATTTCTTAAGAACCCATAGCAGAATACTAAAGTCATTATTCGGACTCCATCACTTGCATCCTTTTAAAATATATATCACCATCATGAGATCACTCATAGGCGCCTAGATCACACTCCTTACAACAAATGGCCCAAGCCATTTGCATTACTAATTAAATTTGGCTAAAGAAATGACAAGCTATTTTTTGGCTCTCAAAATGGCTCCTTATTTTTTTTGGTTAAAGGATAGAACAAAATTTCGTTGATACGAAATAGTACAAAATATCAGAATGGACAACCAATTAACCCCCTGAAGAGAAGACAAAAGCCACAAAAAAGGGGCTGAACTCCCATGTACGAAGACCAGCACCTCTCACAGCTCTCTGGGCCACACAATGGCTCCCCAATGGAGGAGAGAATTTCGGGCTTGAAGCCAAAATATAGCTTTAGCTCCCCGTTGGTTTTTTTTTTCCCTCACACTTACTGGATGCAGCATCACCTACGTACATCGGTGTCGCAGCACCGACGTACATCACTATTTAATAGGTCATGCTCATTAAGTTTCTTTCTCACCTAGGCTATTTTTGTTTGATTGGCAAAAGGAAAATTTTATTAATCTTTGAAGATAGTTACAAAGATTAAAAGGATCACGGGCATACCGGTAAAAACCACCCGAGAACCTCACCCGGAGGAAAGCCTCCCAACCAAAAACACCACAAGAAATGTGAAAGCCTCAAAACAGCCCAGTAGCCTAACACCAAAATAACCACAAACCAAAAGAAAACAACCATTAATCCGAACAACAAACTAAAAGATCTAGAACCAACAACTCAAAACCGCCAATCTATGGAATTAAAATTCCAGAGAGAGAGGCACCATCCTTGAAGTCCTCATCACCCTCCAAACCCATGTCTTCCTCCAAATTGTCAAGAGCACCGATTCTTTCCGCTAAATTGGCCTCCTCCATTTCAACATATTTTTTTTAAAATTAAAACTTCTCCCCCTGTATAGTTAATGCCTAATGTGGTACCTAATTAATCCATGGCCTTTCCAGCTCTCTTAAAAAGGATGGGAGTTCCGGTTTCGGATGTCATCGGAGGATAAAGAACCAGAGGGGACTTTCTTATATTTGGGATTCAATTTTTCAGCCTTGACTCCAAGCTCTGCAAGAAGCATCTTTTTACTAATCTTCCTCTTTGATCTTCTCACCCTCCGTCCCATTTTTTGAAAGAACCAGTCTACTTGCACAGCAATCTGTGCACAGATTGTGCACAGATTTTTATGTGGGGCCCACTACGGGTCCCACACAAATGATCCGAGCAGTTCATTATGTTTAAAACATTTTTCCAAGGGCTCCCGTGAAAAATCAGCTCAATCCAATACCTATAAGTGCTTGATTTAATCATCTAACTTTTCATTCAAGTTTTTAGAGAATGAAAAGTCACTACAACACGAAAGGCTTGTAGCGAGGATTTAGTTTCCTCGCTAAAACTCTGATTTCCTCGCAAAATGTATTTGCGAGGAAATTTTTCCTCGCCCGTTTTCCTCGCAAAAGGCTTGTCGCAAAAAGAATTTGTGAGGAAAAAAATTTCCTCGCAAATTCTGACTCAATTAGCGAGGAATTTTTTCCTCACTATAGTTTTTCCTCACTAGACTAATACACTGTTTACAAAATAGGTGAGGAAATTTTTCCTCGCTAGACTAATTTTTTCCTCGCCAATTATAGTTTCGGCGAGGAAATTTTTCCTCGCTAAAACTCTTAAAACTAAAAATAGAGAGTTCTCCAGCTCATTTGCTTCTGCGCGAACTCGAACCGTGGCCTCCTGTATGGAGACATTCACTCCATCCATCACACCAACTTCCTTTTCAGTTCAAACCTTTGCCTTTTTTATTGTTAAACTTTTTGTACATTCTTTAAGCTCTCTAAATTTGTTTCTTTAAACCTTTCTCTCTAATTTTAGTCCCTTCGTAGTATTTCCTTAAACTTTTTTTTTAAATCATTAACATTATTCATTTTTATTGAATTTTTTTATAATTTAATGTTTTGTTATATATCTTTAATAAATCTTTATACCTTTCAAAATTTGTTTATTTTATACTTCGTTTTAATTCTCTCTAAGTTTAGTAACCTTTTGTAGTGCCTAAATTAGTTTGAGCACTTTAAATTTCTGCAAATACGATATTTTTTTGGTGGGTTAATATGTTCTTACTGTGTATATGCGCCCATAACAATTTTAACTCAACTACAATGTTACAATAGTAATAATTTGTTATGTTTCTTTTTAAATGGGGTTAACCTTACATATTTTGAAAATAGATTAGTGATATTTTGAAAATACATTTCGCAATTATTAAGTACTTTATTTTTTGTTTAGCTTTTCATTAATTTTTTTTTGTATGAATTAATAATTAGTTATCTCTACGAAAAGCAATCCATATATCCCCAGCATTCTTTTTCTGACAAGCACATTATTCATCCACAAACTTATAATCCCTATGTCCAGTCCTTTTTTTGGGTTTATAACAGTCAAAAGAACAATACAATAGAATTGATGAATGCACTCTGTTACCTAGAGTGTTCTATTCCTTGGGTATTTATATACAAATACGGTTACAAGTGATAAGCTTTACAAAAGATATTGCAAATGATAAAATATAACCACTAAAATGGCTAACATTATTAGGATTTCTTTTCTTGATCAACTGATTTGCACTGATTGGTTGACACCCCCCCGCAAGCTGATGGTCGAGGCATGACCTTCAGGTTGAAACACAGTGTCCGAATGCGGGAAGACGCAAGTCCTTTTATGTAAAAATATCGGCAATTTGATCCTTGGTGCTAATATATTGGACGGTTAAATCACCCAAGTGACTTTGACACGCACAAAATGATAATCAATTTCAACATGCTTTGTGCGGGCATGGAAGACAAGATTGGCTGTAAGATATGTTACACCAATATATATTATCACACCACATTAATGGAGTGGCACAGATATAAAGATCAAGTTCGAAGAGGAGTGACTGAACCCGGCCAAGTTAATTAGGCGACCACATCCGCAATAGCCTTGTACTTGGATTTAGTTGAAGAGCGAGCAACAGTGCGTTGCTTGCGAGAGGACCTCTTTTCTTGATCAACTGATCATTTGCACTGATTGGTTGACAATCACTATGGGATGAACGTTTTTTTAGCATGTCCTTAAAAATTTTTGTATTCAAACAATAAATTTTAGTACAATTTGAACATACTGACATTGTTAACAATTAATTTCAGTTGGGGAAAAGTGGATTCATATAATTCGTGTGAAACATATTTTTGATTTCATCAATTCAATGCGATTGGCGAGGAAACTATTTTTTTTCCATTTATCACTTTTTTATTTTAATAAATTTGCTTATGATATTGAACTATGTAGTTGATTATCCCTTATCACATGATATTAAAGATATATGAACATAATTAATAACGACTTACATATAAAAAATTTAATGAGTCCAAAAAAAGGTGACAAATATTTTTCGCCAAAAGGTTACATTTGGCAAGGAAAACAGATTTCCTCGCAAAAGGGTTACATTTGGCAAGGAAATAATTTCCTCGCCAAATGTAACCCTTTTGCAAGGAAATAATAATTTCCTCGCTAAATGTAACCCTTTTGGCGAGAAAATTTAATTTCCTTGCAAAATGTAACTTTTTAGCGACGAAATTGAATTTCCTCGCTGATTGTGTACTTTTAGCGACGAAATCTCTTTTCCTCGCCATTTTTCCTCGCAATAGGCCTTCCGTGTTGTAGTGAGTTAGACAATTAGATCAAGTACTTATAGGTATTAGATTAAGCTAATTTTTACGGGGGCCCTTGAAAAAATGTTTCAAACATAATGAACGGCTTGGATCACTTGTGTGGGACCCGTAATGAATCCCACATAAAAATCTGTGCACAATCTGTGCAGCAATCTGCTGTGCCAGTAGACTTTCTGTTTTTGAAAATTTGGCAATAAGCATCATCTCTATAGAGCCGTACATACATCTCTGTTGTTGGATTAGAATTGCTGAAAATTTGGCAGCGACTTTTAGTAACGTACGATTTTTGGTTCATGTCAACGTTGTTAGGGTAATAAACGTAAATAATTTAATACAGATCGAGGGTAACAATGCAAGGCGATTTTTTTTTTTTGGGTAATAAACGTAAATACTTCATACAATAGGTATACAATGTTCTTGCACTAACATATAGGATGGCGATTTTTTTTGGGCAATAAACGTAAATACTTTTATACAAAGATTTTATAATTTATACTCTCTTTTCTTTTTAATATTTTTTTTTACTTTATGGAGAAATCTTGGAGGGACCTATCACCCTTTTTGAAGACTCAAAAGTAAATTTAGAGACCAAATCTCTTAAAATACCAATAAATCCCTCCAAAATTCTCTCATAATTGAAGTACAAATTAAATCGAAGAAAAAAATTGATAAATTACAAAATCTTCCCTTAATATATCACATTCATTCTTCATTTTGAAGTTTTAGAGGTGGGTTGGAGATGCTCCAAAGACTACAAGGAAAAAGATTCTTTTGATCAGCAAAAGAATATTGTGCAGATTGATAATTAACAACAAAAGATAACACGCACGAGCCCTTGGGGGCTGTAATTGCTATGGCTATTTAGTCCCTTCAGGGGCTCGCCGCAGATCTAAAGTTTCTATGGTCACGCCGAAAGGAGGGTTGCTATGTCCGGTCGCCCCCTCCTCCAACCTTTTGGCTTTGCAAAAAAAATCTATGTAATGGGGGGGGTTTTTTTTATTAGAAGATTGGTGCCATTTTTTTTATTATTACTATAAAGGAGATCCTAGATGATCAAATTACAGAATTACAGGATAATAATAAGACACAACGGACAAATCACCCAAATCAAACACTTATAACTTCGTCATACAACTTCGGATAGAACAACTGGAGCACACTCAACAACGACAAATGCTACTTGGCTAGTTGGCTACACGCGGGTGAATGTCAAGAATTTGCAAACGGCACTTTCCTTGGTGGATATATATATTAAATCTGGGGACCCTGTAGTACACAAAAATCACAAACATGGAACAAGACTCCACATGCAATCGCTCTGTGTAAATTAAGTTGGCATATGCACGTACAAAAACAGTTCTTTTTCTTTTTTTTTTTTTTATCCGATAGAAAAATAGTTCTTCGCAAAGCAAATTTGTAGGAGCACCAAAAAAGAGGACTCATCCTCAAACCTTCCAAAATACAATCATGGAAAATGCTTTTAGATGGTTGTCCAAAATTATTCATATATATTAAGCAAAACAAATGTCCACCAATGGATGGACCGACATATATATGATTGTAATTAACCTCGGGAAAATATATCCATCTGGGGTGGTTGTTTTTCTCAATAATTCTGAGTGGTTGATGGAGTGTCTTTTTTTTTTCCAAATAAATCATTTAGGGTGGCGAAACTTAATTCTGCAAGGCCCTTGGGACCGGACTTTGGATTGCACAGTACTGTACTGTGCTGTGCACCTCGGAGCTATCGGATCGTGCATCAGACGGTTCGGATCTCTTCTCGGCAACCAACGATCGAGAGCCGTTCATTGCCAAGATGAGATGCAAGCCGTCGGATATACGATCCGACTGCTCGAGGGTGCGCAACACGGTGCTGCGCACACCACTGCACAACACCATCTGCCAATTCCTTGGGGCCACCCCATGCCGAAAAACCCTTTGAGTTAGCAAAAGTTGGTGGGAGGCTGGAGAAATTAGTCCTGTATTGCGCACAAGTTGGCCCGACGACCACTCTTCATAACCAAAAAAAAAAAAAAAAACTTAATTTGGCAAGCCATCTTCATGTTAGATTCTCATATATTTTAGTTCCATAATTGTCCTTCTTGTTATAGTGCCAACAATATCTCACTTTCTTTTTTTTTCCTACAAGAAGCGGTATTTTCATTAATAATAATAGAGATAATTAACTACGATGAACGGGTGGAGGCCTAAATAGGAGTTACAATCATTTGAGCTAGCTATTACACCCATAATACTAGAAAACGAATTAAAACTAGGTGATGGACTACCCCACAGCTCCCAATGTGTTGCTGATCCATGTGGTAGGGCAAGTTCTATTATTGCTTGAATATATATGGCGGATTTCTGCATGGTTTCAGGATCAAGCTCAATTGTTTTGAATACCCGTTACACCTAACATAAAGATAATAGAATGAAAAAATACTTGGTAGTCACAAGTTATAACTTCTTATTGGGATCACAATTTCTTGTTACAAATAACGAAATCTTTTTAATGGATCTTTCGCGCTTGCTATTAATAGCCCACCAACCTGTCAAGTCTTCTTTAATAAAATTTGGTTGCCGAAAAAAAAAAAAATTAGCCCACCAACCTGCCATGTCAAATTTGTGGGATTTTCAGCTTGGTATGAGTGTTCCATGTAAATCTCACCCGGACGATCGAATCAGGTTTTGAACTATAGTGCTCTTTGAAAATCCTGTCTAGGCAGCAGAAATCACGCGGTTTGGCAGATTTTGGTGTTAATATTTTGGACTTCCTAAAAATTAGTTTTGGAGTTTTTTTAACTCTATATGCAAAGGAAACATAATTTGGCCAGGATTCAGGCTTTAGGAAGTAATCTGTGGCTATAAATATACCCTTGCTCTCCCATAGGCCGGTTTGGACTTCTTGAGTAATTTCTCTGAGATTAGGGTTCTTTGGAAGATCTTTATGTGTTTGTGGTTGCCTCTTCTATGGTAGGTTCTATAGGCCTTCGGTACGTCATCTAGAAGAACATCTATTTTGCTTATTCTTTTTGGTTGAAATCGTAGGATTTTGTGAGAATCATTTGTATCTGTGTGGCATCCGATTACATATGTGGAACTCCGTTCCGTCTATGTCTCTTGGTTAAAAACCCTAAGGGTTTTGTGAGACTTGATGGAAAAGAGTTTGCATTTGGTGACAGATTCTAATTTGGTTGTTTTGGTGAGAGAACTTATTTTTTGGTGTTGTTGGGAGTCCCTTTGTAAGGGCTTTTTGTGTTTGTCACCATTGTAACTCTTCGGAGCATCGTTCTCTTCACGTAGTGCAATCGTCTCTCATTTGCTTGCCCCCGTGTAATAGGTTTACAATCGTATATAAACCGAATCAAGTATATCTTGGTCTCTCGTATTTATTTTTTTGGTTTGGTCTGGTTTTCCCTTTTTTTTCCCGAATATGTGTGGTTTGTTATTTTTCCAATATCACGGTCATCAAGGATCGTCGGGTTGCAATTGGGTCCTTCAACTTCGGGACCACCCACTGCACAACAAAAGTTGACATCTAATTAAGTCGAAGATGCTCGCTCTAAATAGTACTAGTAATTATTTGTCCTATTGTGCAACCATTCCAAACTTGGTCTACGTAGACAACAATCTTTTAGGTCACGAATACTCTAGCTAGGTTGGTTTCTCTTCCTCTCCTCTCGTAAAAATTCTCAGGCAATTGGTACCACGTGGTGCTCGCTAGCTCGGCACATCCGAGCCCGTCCATTGCTTTTTTAGGCGATTCGGATTTGGAGAGAGAAAGTGTTGGGGTGAGAGGAGAGAGATGGTTTCAATCCGAACCATCCAAAAGTGTATATATTGAACGGTCCAGATGTACCGATCGGGTGGGATATGGCCACCCGGCACTGAAAAAATTCTCCTCTCCCAGATAGGTCTATGGTATTGCTCTATTTTCTTCAACGCATGTGCAAAGAACCAACAACTAGAAAAGATAGTGTGTCCTTCCGGCTTCAGGTTAAGAGCTCGGAAATTTACACCCACTAATCTGCTTTTGTTTCTGCTTTCTACAAAATTTCCCAAACATTTCCACAGGACTTGGACGAGGTTGGTAACAACTAACAAGAAGAGAATAAGAATAGTTACTATTATAGAAACTTTTTCTATTTTTGTTGGCGTTTGATAAACGAACCAAGCTGCGCAAGTTCGAGCGATCGAGTTTCAAGCGTTAAAAAGCTTATTCCAAATTCTTCCTTATTGGAACATTTTAAGCTTGAGTATTTTTTTAAATAATTTGTTAGGAACATACTCGCTACATGCACGTATATGATGTTCAAAAAGTACTGGCTACTTGAGCTCCTGATAAACAAGCAAGTTAGCTTGAACATACATCTGAAACTCTATGCCTTGTTTGGATAACAATTTGGGGAAAAAAATTCAACTCAAAAAACACTCATTACTCTTATTTACTCTCATTTCTCTAATCATTATTCTCATTTCTCTAATCATTATTTTCATTTCTATCTCTATCTTTTTTCACTAATTACTCTATCTCTATCTTTTTTCACTAATTACTCATATTTCCAATCATGACTCTATTTTTTCTCTCCACTCATTACCTAAAAACCAAACCCAAAAATTTTCAAAAACTCATCCAAACAAGGAATTCATCTCTCAAACCAAACTTGTACGTTTCATCGTTCGGCTCGTTTACCAACCCTATGTATGTTTTCTTGACCACAAATTGCTCAAGACCTAAAAGCAAAGAAAAGTCAAGGAACAGAATTTTAAAATACAACCCTGAACAAAATTGTATCCAGATCGACCATTAGATATATGCGGATCCATGGGAATTTAACGGTTTGTGTCCGCAGTTGTGTTTTAAAAATGTGTTCATATCATTGCTTTTATAAGCAGAACCTCCTTTTCACGGATGTGGTGTATCATATCATTGCTTTTATAAGCAAAACCTCCTTTGCTAGTAGTAGTATAATGAAAGCTCTTAGGAGCATTGTTCTCTTCATATAGTGAAATCGTTTCTCTTTTGCTTGCCATGGAGAAAGTTCACAACTGAAGCCGAACTACGTATATCTTGGTTTCTTTGTTTGGTTTAATTTCTTTGCTTGTTTTTCGGATATGTTTGATTTGTTATTTTTGCAATATCATGATCATCAACGATTGTTGTGTTGCAGTTGGGTCGTTAGAGGGCCCGCTGCACAACAAAATTTGACATCTTTTAGTTTGTAGATGCTAGCTCTAAATACTAGTAATTATTTGCACAAATTCTCTAATCTAGTTTGGTTTCTCTTCCTCTCGTAGACAGGTGTATGGTATTTCTCTATTTTAATCTCTTCAATGCAAGTCTTCCCCACACAGGTCTTCTGTCCTACAAATGTAGTCCACAATAGTGCACCATCAGAATCATCCAAAAGTATTTTTAATGGTTCAAATTTTTTAGAAGCGTATATTCTCCATGTATGATATGTTTTGAATTCTGATCTATTAATTGTAGAGATAGATATCTCGGATCGTGTATTACAACGCCCTGTTGTGCACCCACGCATCACATGCAGTGCCCCGTTTCCAAACACATCCTCCATTGATTGTGGAGATGGACGGCTCAAATCTTGCCCTTCAATGTATGTCTACCCCCAAACAGCCTTATGTCCTTAGAGCATCCGCATCACCCTCTTTACATTTTGGACCAAATTACACTTTAAAAAGTCAATTTATTACTTTAGCTACTCACTTTTAAAATATCTACTGCTTCAAACTCTTTATATTAAAACTATCCTATTAAAAATATTACTTCTTTATTCTTAGGAGAAAAAAAAAGAGATGCAGCAAACCAATAAAAGAAAAGAAGGTAGGGACAACGTCACAACAAAATAGTAAAATATATGTAACTTGTAAATAGTGGCTCGTGTAAAGCTACGAGCAACAGCAGCAAAAATGAAAATTTTACAAAGTAGCAATGATGTAATCGAGTCTGATGTTACTGACTTTTCAACATTTTCCTCAGCATTTTCCTCATTAAAGTAGCGCACAAGGAATTTTGCCTACCTAATGTGGATGCTCTTAGTACTTTATTGCAAAGAAGAAATCAACTAGAAAAGATAGTATGTCCTTCAGGTTAAGTGCTCGGAAATTTTTACACCCACAAATCTGCTTTCTACAAAATTTCCCAAACATTTCCGCAAGACTTGGACGAGGACCACGAGGTTGGTAACAACAAGAAAATAAGAATAATGACTATTACAGAATTTTTTATTTTATTTTTCTTGACCTTTAATAAACGAACCAAGTTCGAGCTCGAGTTTCAAGCGTTAAAAAACTTATTTCCAAAATTTTTGTTATTGGAACATATTAAGCTTGAGTAAATTTTTTTTTTAAAGAATTTGTTAGGATTTCAAAATATGCAAAGCTAGCTTGAATATACTACTACTACTCGGCTCGCTATCTGCACATATATAATGTTGAAAAAATACTAGCTACTTGAGATAGGCGCACCTGATGAGCAAGCTAGCTAGCTAGCTTGAACATACATCTGAAACCCTTTTATTTTTCTTCAAACCAAACTTGAACAGTTCACTGTTCGGTTCGGCTCGTTTTCCAACCGTACATATGTTTTCTTGACCACAAATTGCTATGTACTCGAGAATTAAAAGCAAAGAAAAGTCTAGGAACACAATTTTAAAATACAATTCCGAACAAAATTGTGTCCGCGCTGGAACCATTAGGTGAACTTGGATCCATGTGAACCTAACGATTGTGTTCGAAGTTGTGTCTTAAAGATGTGTTCGTATCGATCATTGCTTTTATATATAAGCAGAACCTCCTTTTCATGGATGCGCTGTATTATTGCCACCAAGGATTGTCTCCATTGTACTTTTAATGATATTAGCACCATTCATTTCGTTGGCCTAGTTTCTGTCGAGATGGTCCATGAAAAAGATACGTGCACGTTATGTGGTTCGAACACTTGAGCGATCTAACAAATGGGAAGAAGACGTTTTATTCGTTAATTATTTACTTTGTTTGGTCAGAAACGGGAAATGTTACTTTCATGTGATTTGCATTGCATTTTCCATTTCTCTTCGTTTTTTATTTTATTTTATATATGGTGGGTATAGAACATAATCCTGGACTTGAAAACCTCATTTCATCTAAGATACCTCCTCTGATTCTTGTTGATCTCAGTTCATGATCTGAGTCATTCACGTCGTAGACCTCAGCGAGCAAATTGTTCGTACCCAAAATCATGAATTGATCAATATTGGTAAAAGTTCGGTTGAATCATATTTGTCATAAGAGCAATGGATAATCTTAGTTTGACAGTCCATTGGTCTGAAGTAAAATAGGCTCATCTGAATGAATTTCGATGTTTGATCAACTTCATTTGTTTTTCGTGGATAATGCACACATCAAACCTACAATGTGAACGGCTCGGATCATAAAATAAGATAGTGGTGTGAGTCCCATTTTACGGCAGATGAGATTTCACTTGGGCGAGAGATCAGCATGGGATCTTGATTCTAGAACCAACAAACCAAGAGCCACCCATTTTTTTTTTATCGTCACCAAAGAATAATCGTAATAAAGCAAAAGCGGAAATTAAAGCAATCCAACGGTTCAAATCTCATCTCCACCATCCAAGCATCTGAGTCGTTCATTATTGAGATAAAATCTAGACCGTTGGATTGTCGAACGGACGGTCCGGATATGCACAGCACCGATCCGCTAAATTCTGGTAGCCAAATGTGAAAAGTCCTTTTTAAATGTGGTTAAGAGTCTTCATTGAAATTCAAAACCATGGGTTGGTACTTGGTACTACCAAATCACCTTCCCTAGCTAAGCGTGTGTTTTCGATAAAATTAATTGACGGGATTTTTTAGAATCTCGGACCAATTAGAGCACTACAGCAAGCGCCACCCGAAACCCGAATGGGGCACAAGGGCAAGTGGCTGACCAAGAAATATGTAAAAAGGAAAACGACCCAAACCTAAACTTAAATACTACGTACCAAACCTCAGAATCCGACCAAATAGAACGCGCCTACGAATGCAGAGAAAACCTAAATTACCATAAGGAAGCATAGCAGCCGAAAACCAAACCTGAAACACCACCCCTGGCCTACTACTACTATAAAATCCAGAACCAAGCAACTAGAAGACCAAATGATACCAAAAAGAACAACACCAATCCGAACAAAAAACAAACCGCAGCGTCGATCGATCCTCTCTGGACCTCGGACAAAACCGCCAAACAGGCAACGGAAACTGTAAAACTCCAAAGAGAGAGAGAGAGAGAGAGAGAGACCATCCGCCAACCACGATCACCATACTTACGCGTTAATTATTCTTAAGATATCGGATAATTAATATTGTTATTATTTACTCGATTCTTTATTGTGCTCTTTGTCAAGATTTTTAGAATTAGTTACTCGTCTCGATGAGAAGAATCTAAATTGTTGAAAAATTATAGACCGAAATTGAAAAGGTAGAGATAAGACGACTCTTAAGACATGCACTAAATGCAGTGAAAATGTGCCTTTTCGAACATTGTTCGTCTTTACTAAACCTATTGAGGCTTTTGGTCATAATTTCACACTCTAATTTTAGTCGATTACGGAAAAATCTTGTTTTTTTAATAGCTAGCAAAAAAGGAAACATTTGTGTATAGTTTTTTGATTTTTTCGCATCAATTTTGAGATTTCAATTAGTTCTTTCAAGGTTGTACCAACAAATTTTAAAAATTATCCAACAGAAGTACGTTACCAAATTCAATATATGAGACTACTTTTCGTAACAGACTAAAATTATGAAAAAGACCCTCATACCAAAATTTTAGTGACGCATGGTAGTCACGTGAATTGGGCCCCCGCAAATAGATGGTAAAATTTTTAGTTTAATTGGGCCCCGCAAGTAGATGGTAAAGATTTTTTTTCCGTATTTAACCTATCTGTTTTGAGCCGAATTCTGAGTTACCATTTAAAAAAAATCTCGTAACAAAGCCAAAAATCCGACCATCGGGTAGCACTTCCTAATAATAAAGGTCCACCCAATTAACTCCTACCACCAAAATATGGAGAAGATATTCTCAACGTCTTTAGGACAAGGATGAGTACGAATTTGAACCGTATCTTAGTGTGGGGTTCACTCTCAAGTGTTTAAGCTAGCTTCACACTAAGGTGCGGTCTAGATTCGTGTTTCATCTTTGTACACGAACACTGAGTAATTTCTACGAAAATTCGTGTTTAATCTTTGTACACGAACACTGAGTAATTTCTACCAAAATATGGGCCCATTGCTAGCTTTTCCCAAGGACACAAATGTTTCCCGGCCACTATATATATCTCCATTCCATTACCTTCCCGACAATTACCCTCAACTCCTCTCTCTCTCTCTCTCTCTCTCTCTCTCTCTCTCTCTCTCTCGCATCGTTTTGGCAAAATGGACAGGCTACCAAAATGTGAAGCAAATTATGTATCTCTCACTCCTCTCACCTTCTTGAAGAGGGCCTCGGCGGTTTACGCCAACCGGACCTCTATAATATACGCCGGAACCCGCTTCACGTGGCGGCAAACCTACGAGCGGTGCCGCCGCATCGCTTGTTCTCTCCGGTCACTAAACGTTGTCAAGAACGATGTCGTAAGTACTCTTCTTTGTCACCCGCTCATACATTGGCAAATATATGGCCAGGTAGTTGAAGCTCGCACGCGAACAAGTTTTTTATTTATGACGATAATCCGCCTAACAAAACTATTAGTTACACTATCGTTAACAAAAACACCTCGAAGGGTTGGCCAAGTAGTTGAAGCTCTCGATCGCTAGCTAGACTCGACAATCAGATTCGAGTCTTGCTAGTGAACTTGCTACTGCAACTAAAAATCAAAACTTTGTCATGCAAGCCTAGCATAGTCCATAAATGACCAAATAGTCCCCGCTCCTTTTTCATGCTTGGCTTGGTAATTGCTAGCTAAATTGAAATATAAGAAACAAATAGATAGGTCCCCTAGATTTTATGCGATTTTTAATAATCACTTATTTAATTAGCTTGATTAATTTAGGTTCTGTAGAATCGTTAATACTACCAATAAAACTAGATATATATTCACTACAACTTGGTTAACTAAATAGCTTGAACTTTTGTTCTTGCTTACAGAAATTAAGCTATACCAAACATATCTACAAGTTATTTTTTGGTTTTAAATAAACCATATATAGAATAATCATAAATCCAAATTTTTTTATATTGTGAGTGATAACAACGGGCCGGGTATATATGGGGCTGATTCCGCTCACGCAACATTTGATGCAAGTTTTGTGTGGGACCCCCGCACAAATGATCTGAGCCGTTTAATTTATTAAAAACGTGTTTTTAAGAGTTCTCTCGTAAAATATCAACTCGATGGATATCAGTAAGCTAGGGCTTGATCGGTTCATTCCATTGATTTTAAAGGAAAAAAATTGAATGAACTGATTAAGCCTTTATCTATCCAAGTGAGTTGATTTTTTTACGAAAACACTTTAAAATATGTTTTAAAAAAAGTTGAACAGCTCCGATCATTTTGCGTGAGAGTCCCACGCAAAATTTGTGTCAAATGTTGTGTGAGTGGAACCGGCTCATATGTGTGCGCGCGCGCGCGTTTTTTTGAAATTTCTCTCAAGAAAAGGCAATTTATTGGTATGGTTTGGTCCTATTATTACACAGGTATCAGTGTTGGCTCCCAACACTCCAGCAATGTATGAGATGCATTTCGCAGTGCCCATGGCTGGGGCAGTCCTCAACGCCATCAACACCAGGCTAGATGCTAAAAACATCGCCACAATTCTCAAGCACTCCGAAGCCAAGGTCTTCTTTGTGGACTACCAATACGTGCCCCTGGCGAGCGAGGCCCTCCGGCTACTAATGCCCGAGTTGGAAGGTGCCGCGGTGGCATCCGTAGTACTGCCGCTAGTGGTGGTCATCGACGACATCGACTCCCCCACCGGCGTCAGACTCGGTGAGCTGGAATACGAGCAGCTAGTCCACAACGGCAGTGCAGGGTTCGTCCAGGACGAGATTGAGGACGAGTGGGACCCGATCTCCTTGAACTACACCTCCGGGACAACATCGGCTCCCAAGGGAGTCGTTCTTAGCCACAGAGGTGCCTACCTGAGTACTCTGAGCCTGATTCTGGGATGGGAAATGGGGACCGAGCCTGTTTATTTGTGGTCGCTCCCCATGTTCCACTGCAACGGTTGGACCTTCACGTGGGGAGTAGCGGCAAGGGGCGGGACCAACGTGTGCATTCGCAGCACGACGGCCCAAGAGATGTATTCCAACATTGCGTTACACAAGGTAACCCACATGTGTTGCGCGCCCGTAGTCTTCAATATTCTCTTGGAAGACAAACCGCACGAGCGCAAGAAAATCACGACCCCGGTCCAGATACTCACCGGCGGGGCACCCCCACCTCCCTCGAAACTCGAGGAGATCGAGGAACTTGGGTTCCATGTCGTCCATGCTTATGGCATCACTGAGGCCACCGGGCCTGCCCTTGTCTGCGAGTGGCAGGCCCGGTGGAACCAACTGTCGCGCCATCAGCAGGCGACACTGAAGGCACGGCAGGGCATCAGCGTGTTGACACTATCGAACGTGGACGTAAAGGACTTAAACACGATGATGAGCGTGCCGCACGACGGGAAAACGATGGGTGAAATCGTCATCCGAGGCAGTAGTGTCATGAAAGGATACTTCAAAGACGAAATCGCCACCGCGAAGGCCTTCCACAAGGGGTGGTTTCTCACGGGCGATATCGGAGTCATCCACTCGGACGGGTACCTGGAAATCAAGGACCGGTCGAAGGACGTTATCATATCCGGCGGCGAAAACATCAGCAGCGTCGAGGTGGAGTCGGTGCTTTGCCGCCACCCGAGGGTACTGGAGGCGGCGGTGGTGGCAATGCCGCATCCGCGCTGGGGGGAGAGCCCCTGCGCCTTCGTGACCCTGAAAAGGGACTTCTTGGGCACCGTGACAGAGGCCGATATCATCGTGCATTGCCGGAAAAACATGGCCGGATTCATGACGCCGAAGAAGGTGCAGTTCGTGGGCGAGCTGCCCAAGACTTCGACAGGGAAAATTCTGAAATTCCAGTTGAGGGAATTGGCGAAAACACTGGTGGTGACGGAGACCGATCAATCAACCAAGAAATCAACACAGTTGAAGAGAGATCAAACACCTCGGAACCGAAATCAAGCTCATGAACAGATCATGGCTTCTTCTCGTCTTTGAATTTTTATTTTTTTTTCACTTGGAATGTAAAAATGAATTAATAAGGGGACTGGCTTGAAAAAGTCTCTTTGTTAGGGGTACACACCTAAGGGTTGCCCCAGTGGTTCGGGCGGATGTCGAGACTTTGGAGTACTCCTTAAACTTTGGGTTCGATTCTCTACCGAACCTAGAGCAAGAGTATGATTATAATAAATTATTGTACAGAACTGTTTAAATTTTTGGCAATCGAGACTTTCCGAAGTATATTACGTACACCTCGATTAATTTTTGGAGCATTAATCCTACCGTCGACTAGCCGGGCCAAATCAGAAACATTGAACTTTAATTTTGCTTTGGCTCGATTCATCAAGTGGTGGTTTCGAACATCATCGTCCCATTCTTTATCCTCTTGGACCTTAGTTAGGCTAAGTTTTCCCATTTGTCTTAACGGAATAAACGGATTAAAGTCCACAAAATACTGCTTTTTAGACAAATCATTCTCCCCATGACGTCTATCAACTAAAAGTTCATTTAGAGGAAACAACTTGTCTGAAGTCCTTAAGTTATATAGACAAATGTTTTAGGAGATTGAAATTCGCCCTTAGACTAGTACATTTAGCGGAAACAACTAAAAGTTCATCTTGTTTTCTCCCTCTTTCTTTTCCATGAAAACTAAGTAATATCCGATTGATCAATGTTCGTACGAGTAGCTTAGACATGCAGGTCACCAAACTTTGCCAGAACGACGTCGACCCCATATGAAGGATGTCCAGGCCCGGGATCCCAGTAGCAAAATAATTTGGGTCCGGTTAAATATAACTGCGAATTTGCTACATGTAGTCAATTCATGAGGAAATTTTTGAAAATTTTTTCGAATTTGTGGCTACATATAGCAAATTCGCAGTTGTATTTAGCAGCACCCAATAATTTTGGTGTTAAATTTTGCCAAAGAGTAACTCTACCAAAATAAGGTGAATCGGTTAAAATTGAGTAATGTGATTTGAATGTAACATTCAAACGGTACGGGAATATGATAAAGTGACATTGCATTTATCATGCATTCGTTTTAGGTCGATCCTATAACCGCTGCGCAAGGTCCCCATGAACTCTCTCTCTCTCTCTCTCTCTCTCTCTCTCTCTCTCTCTCTCTCTCTCTCTCTCTCTCTCTCTCTCTCTCTCTCTCTCTCTCTCTCTCTCTCTCTCTCTAGTGGTGACGACAAGTTCCTCCGCTTGTTTCGCTCCTGTTCTTTTCATTTTTGAATAAAGTTACATTCACTACACTTATTCTTATTTTTTAGGTTACTCAAAAGTTGTTCAAATCTGTTGATTGGAATTTAAGGTCATAGGTAGATGTCATAAATGCTGAATCAATTTCTTTTTATACCCCTGCCACTTTATCTTTTCTTTTTTAATGCTGTCTATACGGATAGAGAAATCAAAAGGGTCAGCAGACTCAGCATTGTGGTTATTGGAGGGTAAAGGTACTTTTCATATATCATCCCGATCAAATACACAAGTCAATCCAGAAAAGGATACAACTCACTCCAAGAGGTCATGCGAGACTCAATCGGAGAAAAAACAGAGCCAAAACAGCAACATAAAAAACACAGTTGAAGGATCCTATGTAGCACCTATACTTGGAGGCCGGCATGTTCCCGTGACACGAGGAAACAACAAAATACGCATGGGACGCACCATGTGGCATGTCTAATAAGTTTTATTAAATTTTTTAAGGGGACACGGCAAGAACACACGAGGGACACGTATTGGGACACGGCAAGAGTTAAATATGACAATTTTTTTAAAACTTTGGAGGGTAAATGTGTAATTGCATCAGATATTTTGTAATAAATTATTTTATATGATGGTTGCTTACATATATTGAAACTTCAAGCTTGTACACCTAATTATTTTTCACTGGTCTACAATAAATATTATTTATTTATATATTTATTTTTGCCGTGTCTGTGTCCTCAATTTTTAAGAATTTTCGTGTCTCGTATCCCGTATTTATGTATGTGTCCATACTACATAGGAAGGATCCAATGGGGAATGTTCCACACCCTGCAAATCTCCCCTTTTTCCTGGGTGCCTTTCACATTCCTCCGAGACAGCATACCATCTCTAATTGAGTTACAGATTTTAGCACTAGCAAAGCCAGAGTCCGTACTTTTGTGCTGCAAAAACCCGAGCATTTCGTTCTTCCCATTTACCATAAACTGCGCGCAGCAGATCATAGAGATAGCTTAAGCAAGGTTTTTCTCAGGCGATTCCGCCTTAGAGTACTGCAGATTAAATCAAATCATCTCATCGCGCGCATAGGGTTCCTGCATGCGCACTTGGATTTTGCCTCAACACATCTGCTCAGACAGACAGCACTAGGTACAAGGACGATCAATAAAACCCATGATTGTGCGTACTCCACATTACCACTATTGCACAGCACTTGTGTGTATACCCCAAGCCATCAATCTGTCTTGGGACAAAGTCAGATACTATACAAAGGACTCCAAGGATCCGAACAAAATAAGAGAAAACGACAAAACAAACATAAGATTACGCAAGAATTGACAACCGCATTGACGGAGATCCGCTCGTGGATGTGTCTTTAAAACTCAAACGATGTTGCATAGCCAACCAAAAAATAAAGTCCCACCCAGGCACGTGTTAATTTGAACCACACAACTTTGCACCATTCCTGACTGTTGCTAGACCACTTGCTATTTATACATGGTACAACAGAGGAAATATGTGGGCATTGATGGCCAGTACTATATGGTCTTTATTTACAGTAATTTCAAAGATGCAATGAATATGAGGACTAGTACTACTCCTTTGAAATGTCCTTTCCCTATCCTGTCGCCAAAAAGTTTTCAATAACTTATACTCAAGTAACCAATAGTTAGAAAAATTATTCAATACTCAGGCACTATACTCCCTCTCCTCACAAAACTTGCGGAGTCTATATATGAGTCTTGTGTGATCGGATTCCTCGTGTTACGTGAGGGGAGGGAGTAAACCCCCGTAGTACTTACTTACCCAATCGTTGTTTGTAAAAGGGTTGTCTCTGGAGAGGAGAGAAATTATGAGATGCTCCGGGAGCAAAGCCATGTGGGACTCTAAAAGGTGTTGTGATGGGTGAAAACCTACCGAGCTCATTACTTTTGTGTTGAAAGTTTATTGAGACAAAGTGACATTTGGTATATTGTGAATGGTGGGGAGCATCGCTCTAAGAGCACTCAATGAACTCCGCCAAAGTGTCCTCTGTATCTTCATTTCGGTTTATTTTCAGCGACAACAAGTGATTTCAAAATTCTCGTTCACGTGAATAAACATAAACTTGCAAAAAAATTACATTATGCCTCGTTTGTTTGGGCGTAAAATATTTTTTCGGTAAAATGTTTTACCTATTTTCTTGTATTTGATTGTGTAAAAAATGAGGAAAACATTTTATATTAAGGCTTCGTTTGTTTCGGCGTAAAATATTTTTGCTCATTTTCCGCCGTTTGGCTAAATAAAACAAAGTAAAACATTTTCCATCATTGGGGCACAAATGTATTCCTCTAATTATTTCCGTAAGTTGTTTTTGTTTTCCATCATTCGCTTAAGCTGAAATTCAGCGATCAATTACTATTACTTATGTACTAACTCCATGCATTACTTATCCATAATTATATCCCGCACTTAATAAACGCATTACTTATCCGAGACCTTTAATCGTCAAAACTATTGTTTTGAAAAATATTTTCACGTGCTAACTAAACACCGAAAAATAAAAGTTTAAAGTTTGTTTTCTAAATAAAATATTTTTACGTTGAAACAAACGGAGTCTAATTGGATGAAAATGACTTACCCTTAAATTTTTCGTAAGTTATTTTCCGAAATGATCCCTCTGCCTTCTACTGCAATTCTCACTACTCAATCTTCTCGGTCGTCAGTTCTGACAAGTTCAATTTTAATATTCTTAGATCTCTCCACCGTTAAGTCTCCCCACCCTCTACACTATTTTTTCGATTTCTAAACATATTTTTCAAGTGTCAACCAAACATCGGATTATAAAAATTTGAAATTTGTTTTCTGAAAAACCATTTTACATGGAAACAAACAGAGCCTAAATTTACAGTTAAATACAAGACGACAAATATGATCTTGTATTTGTCATTCATATATGACGTAATTGATCTCTCCTATCGATTGAAAAAGAAAAACAAAACAAAACAAAAAACAAACAAACAAGCAGTCCCTATAGCTAAATCGAAATGCATATGCTTTCCACTTCATCCAAGATTGACACTTTATTCATGCAGTTCATGCTCCTTAACTACTTGTTTTTTTTAATTTCCTTATTCCACTAACCAATCTTTTTCAGCTCCAAAAAATAGTTGAAGGAAAATCCTTCCAAATCCCAACACACACCAATGCACATTGTTGAAGTGTTATATATTAGGCTTTTCACTACTTGGAATGGAAACTTGAATCGAAATCCAACCCTAAATTGATGTTTCACTACCCTACAACCTATATAACATAGCTATATAAATTCTCATGTGGTGCTATATTTTTGGATTTATTGTCTTGGAAAGAAAATCTATGAATTGATTGGTTTCCCCAGCCACCTAATTAATCATGCAATCACTCTTGCATCAAATTAATTCCAATTGCATTTTTCTAGCTAGGTTGTTCCAACCACCTTTCATTTTTCAATTCGATAATTAATTAAGATCGTGAACCACGTTATGAAAGGGCTGTGGGTTGGGGAGATACCTCTTCTGAGCCTGAAATTGTGGATAAGGGTTAGACTAGGAGGAAGATATTTTGCATGATATTTTGACTGAAATTACACAGGAACAGATCGAGAGATATCAATATAGGTGACCTGGTCGAGGTCTCGTTGAACTAAGGTGGAGATTGAATTTGATTCGGTATATAGAAGTTATGGATGTTAAATGAAACGCAGAAGCTACTCTTTTCTTCTTTTCAATGTACGTACTTTATAAAGATGCGAGCACATGCATATCCATATTGTACTATAGAGTGAATGATATTGTTTAAACACACAAACAAATTAAGTAACATTCATGACCGTTCGATCCTATTTTTGTGTCAAGGTTGTAACCGTCTGCTCATTTCTCTTTAAACAAAAAACCTTTCATCCCATGCATTATATGCTAGAGTTACTCTCAAGACCGTATTTTTTCGTACCTAAGACAATAAGGGGGAAAGTTGGTTCACTAAATCAAGGCTGTTACTTTGTACAAATTTATCCCTTTGAGATTCATTCCGAGCGTATAAATGCAAAACAAACCCTTCAATTTATAAAGCTTGATGTGTACACCAATAGCAGAGAGAGAGAGAGAGAGAGAGAGAGAGAGTTCCACACAAAATATCAATGTTAAGTGATCAAAAGGCCTTCTGTTGTCTACGTAGATTATGGTATCACATTACTCACATGTCAATTCTTTTAAAATCCGACGTCCGGGCCACTTTGAGCACATTTCAATTCATTTCGGGACCAATTTCAAAATCATGAAATTAACAATTAGACGAACCCTCTAGCGCCCCAAACTTAGAATGTTTACCCCTTACCCTTTGGAGGTTTTCCTCGATCGCATGTCAAATTATCCATTTCATACGATGCCAAGAGACATAATTATTCTTTCTTTTTCTTTTTCTCTTCTGGGGATTGGACGCTAGCTATATCAGTGCTTTTTCTTTTTCTCTTTTGGGATTGGACTCTAGCCTATAACATTACTTTTTTGAAAGTTAGGGGTGTTTCCGTCTTTCCAGTAGTGCAAAATTTTTAGATTTTTAATTGTGGTTGAGAAATTATTAGGTGTTTTTGATAGTGAATAAGTTGTTGATAGGTTTGTGAGTAGAGTTATTGTAACAAAAAAGTTTTTGTTGACAACCTTTTTGTTAGTGGAAACAAAATGGTAAAATACTAAAAAAAATTTGTTAGTGAAAACAAAATTGTAAAATGCGTTAAGTTTTTTTTTGTGATTTTTGTTAGTAGAAACACCCCCTTAGCCTTATGCGAAAAGAAGTGTGTCTTGAAGATTTTGGACAACAAGAAACGTTGGTATCAATTGAGGGCAAATTTTTCAGCGCCAAGTGGGTACCATGTGGTATGGGTGAGTAAAAAATCCGTCAAAGCGCAAATCCAGTCCAAACCAATCCAAACCGAAAGGTTTGGTTTGGGTTTTTAGTAATATGGTTTGGTCATAGTTTAAAAAATTAGAAACCGCTTTATATGGTTTGATTTGTGGATTCACGTTCATGGTCATGGTTCCAAACCGATCCGAACCGTATAATATATATATATATATATATATATATATATACACACACACACATATAATTTAATTATGATTCACCAAATAAATATGGAAGCCTTAGTCAACTACTTTTCTAATTTATTGATTCTATTAAATTCACCGCAATATTTAGTTTTCCTTCTCTGCCAAGATAATTTAGACTAAACTTTTATATATCACAACTCATTCCTAATTTCCTATGATTATTAATTTATCATACACAAAAAACACATGGAATCACCAGATCAGTCAACTTACACTGCCCAATTCCTAAATTTCTCTAAATTCAATTCCTATAATTCCTTCACTACCAAGACTTGAGGCAATTGTGATATTCCACTCTTAATTAGTTGGTTGATGTTAGTGTGTTTTGATAATTTGAATGGAATTGATTTTAATATAAGTTTTCTTTTAATTTATCTTCGTAACTTTAAGTACTTTAAATATTTTTTTGAAAATAATGGTTTAATTCAAAGCAAACAGTGGTTTAAAACCGAAACCAAACCGTACTTTAATAGTTTGGATTGGTTTGGTTCTATGCCTTTTGTGGGTTGATTTGGTTCTCTAAATTCATAATCCCTAAATATTGGTGTGATTCTTGGTTTACTATAAAACCGAACCAATCCAGACCATGCTCACCCCTACCATGTGGTGCCCGCTCTGCACATCTGAGTCGTCTATTGCGTTTTTGGACAACTCGGACTTGAAGAGAGAAAAATGAGAAAAGTGTTCGGGTAAGAGGAGAGAGAGGGTTTTAATCTGAACCGTTCAAAAGTGTATTGGACGGCTCGGATATGCCAAGCGAATACCACGTGGAATATACCCACCTGATACTGAAAAATTTCTCGGAAGAAAAAAGTTGAGTGCTACCTCATCTTCGCTTTACCCAGTTATATATGCAGTAGTCAAACCCTAATCCCTACATATAATTGATTTTCATACTCCACTTTTAGAATGGGGATAGTAAATTTTGAAATGCAAAAATCAACACTCATTTTTTATGGTGAAAATAAAGACAGAATGTTTTTTTTTTTTTGATAGGCAAAAAAATTATTAAAAACAGGGAGAGGGAAAAAGGAAATCCACCCAACCGTCTCACCGTTAAGCAGATCCAATCACAACCAGACGTAGATGACCGGCGGCAGAAAGGAACCCAACAAATCAACCACAGCAATAGATATGACCAACGACGGGCAGAAAGGAAACAAGGAGAGGGCAGAGGGACCAAAATCTGCCGCCCAAACATCACCTCCCATGAGCCCCGGAATAACGGTCGAGAACAAACGAAGGGAACCGTCACCGCGAAGTCGACCCCTCGACCGGACTGCACCTCAGACGACGCAAGTTTACTGCAAACTTTTTATTTAGAAGTGTCCTGTGTTTTGGATCTGGAAAAATTGAAAAGAAAGCACGACTCTAAACATGACCATTTGGGTGAAAACTCTGCCTATATATTCAACCAATTTAAGAAACGAAATGTGGAGGGTTTGCTTGTTTTTTGTGGACCCGGGGATGCCTTTGATTGCCGAGATGAGCGGCCGGATTGACCACTCTGCAACCGCTCTATAGAAAGATGCATGGCAGCATCTCCCATTCCGTTTTTGGTTTGGTTTGAGATCTCGCGAGGATATTGAGGGTTTTTTAGTAGTATGCTGTTTGAATGATTCTGGACAGGTTTTGTAAGGGCATCGGTTTTGGCTATGCTTTGTTTTGTTTCGGTTTGGTTTTATCTCCAGTTGTAGTTGTAGGTGTTCCCTGGTTGGAATTTGTAGAGGTGTTTGGGCTTTTCGTTTGGCCATTTTTTCTTTCGGCCCTTGGTGTTTTGATTGGCGTCTTACCTTCCTAATTTTTGGGTCCTAATTTGTCATTGCCGTTGTGTCTTTGATCTGTTTAATCTCTGTTTCCTTTTCAAAAATTAATAAAGAAAAATTAGGGCGAACAATTCCATATTTCATTTAACCTTGCCATTCTGTTTCTCTTCACTTTACCAAACACTAGATCCAAACATAACACCAGTCATTTCGTTAGTGTATCTTCCAAAATTACTGATTCATTTTGCAGTTTATATAGTCCGGACAGTGAATCCATGCGCTCGATGAATCCACGCTAAAACTACTGGAAATGCATTTTAAACCGATTACGCGTTTTTATACACGACTTTTCTAAACATTTCTTGAAGATTTATTAGGGTAAAGCATAAACGTCATACACGAATAAGGATAGAATTTTGAGAATTTCTTTGCACTAATTTTCATGAGCTGCATTCATTCACACAAAAACACCAAATCATTCACAAGTTTCCGTCAAGTGCACCGTGAGCTTTTTGAACTTCCATTACGCGATACATCTTGATCATCGTCCATCGACTGTCACATTGAGACACAAAAGCTCAAAAGCACAATCAGATATCGTTGCCATATGAACAGAACTCAGAAGCAAATATATTCGTGAAGATCAAAAACATATACTACGAAAATACAATGACTGTTTCTTTCTAAAAATGTGTTCTGGAAACCCGATTCTGAAACCACCGCCAAACACGAATCTTTTTACTTACTCATCTGCCTAGTAATATCCTTTGCTGAGAATTCCTAGAAAAGAACTTCATGGGAACGGTAAGGGGGGACCAAGAGGTAAGAAGCTCTGGTTTCAAGACATGAAAGCGTGTAAAAAATCAGTAGCCGAAGCTCTGGACAGAGTCATCCGTACACTGATGTTCACAGAGCCGAAGCTGTGCAGATCCGATGCATGTGAGTCCCATATTGCACTCGTGGGATCCACGTGCATTGGTCGACCCTGTCTCCGGATCCCCGCATCCCTAGCACTGCTCAAAAAGTATAGTTGATCTAAAATGGAAAACACAAAAGTCATTCCATTAGCAGATCAGGAAGCTTTGTTTTAAGCAGGCGCAATCGAATACAAGAAATAGGGGGAGTCTCATTGTTAGCTCCTTGGGGAAGGAGCAAGTTGACTTTTACGAAACGAAATGACAATTACCAGCCCTCAGTCCACTAAACGAAGCGACATCATAAGAGGTGTGAAGCATCAACTCTTTTGTGATGGAAGGATAGATGAATTTGAATTATATCACAAAAGCTATGTGGAGTACCGACCCCATTGCATGATGCCTGAATTCTTTGCAAGGCCCCCCCCCCCCAAATCAGGATTGTGGGAACCACAAATCACAAAAAGTCAATAACAGACACAAACAAGTTTCTATAGGCGGGCTGGTGAATGGAAAGGTGACAAGCGCACAACATAGCTGAAAGAATGCATGAACACCAGAGCAAGGAGGAAATGGGAATCACAAATCAAGGAAGTGGGCTGCTCAACGGATACAATCACTGACAAGGACGAAGTGGGAATCACAAATCAATAAGTGGATTGGGCGCTTATTGAACACATACGAATCATCGTGTTCATGAATTCGTGGATGAAAAACTAAAGGGAAGGATGAGGGACAGGCATGTGCTTCCACAACCCTTTGTGGACCCATCATGTGACAATGAAATTGTAACAGACAGTGCCACGCGAATTCAGCTGGAGACCATCAATTACATTGTCCTTGGCAGATACATGCAAAGGAATTATAGGTGTAAAATCATAGGTACATTAGGACAAGGTGAGTGTAAATCCACATTGTGTCCCTTCGGGTGACTTGCACTTGTGTAAGCTTAGAAGCCAAGAGAAGCTTAATATTCTTGTTTCAACGAACATAGAAATTAAGAGGTTACACAACAAATCAGAAAAATTCAGGCACTTCGTTTACCCATATATATTCTTTCTTCGGATCGGAAGGGTAAACTCATTTCAAGTGTACCTACGGATAAAGTATAGGTTATATGATATCACCAGTTGATTAAAATTGCCTCAATTTTTAAAAACATCCTACTACAGCATGAGGGAAAGAAAATACAACAAAATAACGATGAAGCGGAAACTCAAAAAACATAGGTCAAAGAAGATTACAGGAAACAGTTAGGCACAGCATGATGCAGCTTGGGATCCTTCTGTTGGTCTCTCCACAAGAACCATCCCTGCTGGATTTTGAGCAGGCTGAGCTCTAGGCAACCTCTTAGCTATTTCCGAAACCAAAAGGCACGATTCCAATTAGCAGGTCATTGGCAGAGTAAATATTGACAACCAAAACTAGAAAGTTGACAAACAAGAGAAATAACATCAAACGAATACCTGACACAATGTAAGAGTGATAGAATTGGAACTAAAATATCATAGATCAGTGATAAGGCTCAACTACGATCATCTCCCAATAGTAAATATTCAACTATCTTAAGTGTCGTGCTTAGCTGTGACCCTTTTTTTTTTCTTAACAAGGCAATCTTATAAAGGGACCATGCCCGAAAACTCAAGGGGATGGCCTTGAGAACAAGTTAACCATACAAGTCAAAGAGAAAAAACAAGACTATACTGGGCCAAACACAATCTCACACTAAAATCAAATTAGTTCACGGATACTGATATGGTTGGTACTGGTTTGATTGGTGGTAGCACTTGAACCCGTATTGTCTCTAAGAAACACAAAGAAGAGAGTAGGAAAGTTAGGCATTTAAGTTGTTTTCTTACCTATTAGCATATGGATAGCTTAGTCATTGTTCTAGTTAGGGTTCTCTTTTCCCTTGTAAATTTATTTTGTGAAATCACTCTTGTTACTTGTACGATAGGGCTAGCAGTGACAGGGTATTAGAGCCCAGCTGATGGAGTATTCGTGACATGTGGCTTCCAGAACCCTAACTGAAGCCTTCCTTGTCGAAGTTCAGGAAGGCCTCTCGGTTACCAACAGGGCAATGCAATCCCAGTTGAACAGAGACGTCCGATAATGAAGTTATTACTTAATCCGAGAGACCTTTCCAAGCCATGTACACTATTAATGTGCACTACAAAACCAGAGTTCCCACAAGATGGCATTCAATAGTTTATTTTCTGATGAAAGTGGAACCCACTTGGGGATCCCTACGAGAACACAAAAAAACAGATCAAAATTACACATATTGGGATAACATAAACCAAAAACAAGAGATAACAACCTTCTTGTGGAGTAAAATACTTGTATACCAACAGAAGAAAGAACAGACAAATAGCGAGCAACCATGCAACTCATAACCAAATTCCAAAGATTCTAGGCAACTCTCCCCATTCAACAGTAAGACTCAGAAACACACCTATTTCATAGAAAATATCATTGACATTAGCAGCAGTTTTGGCAGAGGTTTCGATGAAAAAAAGACCAATTTCCTCAGCATACGCTCGTGCCTCCTGCAAAGTTGTTGATCAGAAGCAGATCATATAAGCAAACCACAGCAAACATCACGCCTAAAGAGAGAATACTTTGAATCTGCAACTCCTATGATGAATTCGCAAAGTTAAAGCAAATCCATAAGTAAAATAAGATGAAAGTCTCATAGCGCGTAGGTGATAACATAAAAGCCACTAAGTGAAAAACTACAAAAAATAATAATAATAATAAGATGGCATGCAAGAAATGAATGGAGGTATGGCAATGCCATGATTCCAGTCAAAGACATTGTAATTTAGATTAACCAGCCCCCATATACAAGTTGTGACTTGTGAGAATCAAATTTGAAATGACACTCTTGTGGGATACAGGGCACAATCAAGGTTGATGATCAGTTTGTGAACCTCGAAGTCCAAGACGCTCTCTGAGGAACATCCAGACAATGGTTTTCCTTCCGATGTTGATATCGCTTTTTCAGGCAACGGTTTGGTGGTAGTGATGAAGAGGAAGGGCCAGAGTAACCAAATAAGGATGATTTGGGGGGATGATTCTGCTTCCAGATGTGGAGGAGCCTGATGCTCAGAAGGCTTTGTTCTGGGGGGATGCCTCTTTAACAAAAGAGACTGGGAAATCAGTTTTCGACCCTATTTCGTTGGTGACGTTTCCTCCTAGCCATAGGTAACAAAGAGAAACCAATTACATGGATGCGTAAGTTGGGATCAGGTTATGGTAATCATTGAGGAGATAGAGGTGTATTAAAGGTTCAGGAGATAGAGGTGCACGTTAAATAATCACTTAGAGGGTGAAGATCTTGGGTCAATGGTTCTTAACAAAGTTGGCATTTCTTCAGGTGGTGGTGAGACTTTGCTTGATTCTATTGAGGGTGGTAAGAAATTTGGAGGAACTGAACAAGAAGTACGGTTTCTGAGGATACGTCACAGGAAGATAAAGGCTTTAAATCTTCTACGAAGGATAGAAAGCTTAAATGTCTACAATCTTCAGTTAACTAACAGGAAGAAAAGCAAAGGCATAAAAGGGGATAGGAAGGAAGAATTTTTTGGGTTTTAGACTCACAAATGATTTCAGGGGGTAACTTACACAAGAAGCATCCTGGCATCAAATCAGCAGTTATTAATAAAAGCACAGGGAGATGAATAGAAAGCCAGGACTCCTGGGGAGAAAATACTCTATATGCGGCATGGGATCTGTTTTTACTTGTTTTTTTGGAAGTTTGAATCAAGGTTGCTTGTGGGTGTTGGTTTGATCCTTTTTTTTTTCATTTTCTTGATCTCATTTCTTTTTTCCTGGCAGTTTACCAGGTTCCACCACTGCTTCTTGGAGTTCATTGTGGGGACTGATGGACTGCTCAAATCGAACCTGCCTGCATTTGGACTGTGAACCCTCGGCACTTGATCTAATAACATCTCTGTTTTATGCCAATAAGAGAAGAAAAAAACCACAAATTAAATAAAAGTTCAAGGGGGGTTAATGTACTGAACTAGATCGAAAAATTGAGCATGTATCCGTTGTATGACCTCTATCAGAAGGCATGATATCTGAATAACACGAAGACATGAAAAAGAAAGCAATTCGACAGTATATGTAAGCACAAAGCAGGAGCGGCAGGACCTATCCACAGCAGAAAGACAATAGTTGCCGACATAACAAAAAGAATACCGTTATGCTCTATACGTGCACTTATTTGTATGTGACAGAGAATGTAGAACTTACTTCTACCGGCACTTCCCTCTTATCTGCCAAATCGGCCTTATTTCCAGCAAGAGTCATCACCATGTTAGGATTACCTGTACAAACCACATGAAATGGTCAAATGACAGGAACATTTGAGTCAGAAAACCTTATCTCAGCACAACTCTTCCCGAGCACCTTGCTTCTGAAGTTCTTGCACCCACTTCTTAGCCCGTGCAAAGGAGTCCTAATGAACTCAACGAAAAGAGAAATCCAATCAGCAATAGAAAATTACAAAGGATATAATACAAAATACAAAAACCGCACAATTAGCAGTAGCGAACATACAAGTTCTTATACAAGAGCAGAAGAGCTTCTCCAATGGTTTGCTAAAATTGCATGCCATTGCAAAAAAATTGGCATGAAGCTCAACCACAAGCTTGCCAATGGCTAGGTATAGCGCTTGCGAAATTCATCTATTTAAAAGTAAGAAGCAGAATACGAATATGCTAAATTCATCTATTTACTAGTAAGAAACAGAACTGGAGGTACTCATAATCCAATAAGACAAAAATGTATGACAGGATGGCTGTCAATGCAAAGAAAAGAAGCATATTATCCAAACTCATCACTATTTTAACAACATACATAAAAACCCTGCGTATCTACAAATGCAGAAAGCTAGGGTACGCATAAACGTATGCCACAAAAATGTTCTGTATTTTTTGAGTTATGAATGGACGAACCCTACAGCAAAGTAAAATTCCTCATGTTTAGAATTAGTTACGAAGTGTATGGTTCATGTATTGTACATTTTCTGCGATAGGATTTACTACGTCACTTTTAGCTCATTCAGACTTTTTTTTTTGCATTATGCATAGTTACAAGGCCAGTTACGAAGGAATATATATTGTACGCAGTGAAGTCAAAGTCTTTTGATTAATGATATGTATCTTATGATTCGATACATTTAGCAACAAAATAGATACATATCTCTAGCTGTTTCTTATGTTAAAAAATATCTTATGATATGCACATGATACGGTAGGTATCTTACAATTTGATATGCTTAGAAGTAAAACCGACACGTATCTCTAAATGTATCTTTCGCTTAATCAACATTATTGGATACCATACAATCCACAATTCAATACACTGCATGCAATGCCATAAATTCTGTTGCTAGGCCACATTATATGGTTGGTGACGTGAAATTCCGTGTTATGAAAGTCTTTTCTTAATACATGCAATAGATTTTGTATCATGCATTGGGTATATTACTCTTGTCTGCATATCATATTGATACGTTTACAAAACCCAGTACGATACACAAAATATGACAAACCAAAACATGCTATGTATCCTGTTTCTTGACAACCTCGACATACAAAAATGTTGCGAGTCCTTTTGACCACTATTTAGACTCATCACAGAAATATTTGGTGTTAATTACGAATAGTTTTTATTAGTTACAAACATATTCCCTCCCTCCAAAAGACAGTCCTATCTGCAATCGAGAACTTAAAAATGCATTTTATCACATAAAAATCAAAACGTTTTTTGATAAATTAAAAGAACTCAGAGATATTGACTAGTGACTAGCGGCAGAAAATTTGAATTTTTTTTGACAAAATGCATTATTTTTTAAAGTCTCATTTTACGGACTGAACAATCTTTTCGGAACGAATGTAGCCACACTCACACAACTAACTTTTATTATCTCAAAAGTACATACATAATTTCCCTTCCCTCACACTCTCTCACACATCCACTCTCCATCTCTCGTAGCTTTGACCTCACTGGTGGTGGGGGGAGACCCCCCAATCTCTCTCCTCTCTTCTCACTGTTTCCCCACTCTATAATCTGAATACACTTACATATACTAATACATAGTTACAATCCACCAGAGCCACACATTTGCATCTAACATCCAACGCCCTCTTCAATTACAGACATCACACGCCTCGCCACTCTCATGTTGTCTGTCAACACATGGAGGACCCCACAACAAGTTTACCATTCCTAACAGTAGACATATTCTAAGTAAATTAGTAGAGGTGCGCGTAGAACACCTACCTTATCAAAAATAAATGTACGTATTAGTATAGGAGAGAGGCCAAACCGTGCTAGTGATATCGTAGACGATGATAGCAGCAGCTGCACCTCTGTAGTACATCGGTGCCAAGCTGTGGTACCTCTCTTGGCCGGCAGTGTCCCAGATCTCGAACTTCAACGTCTCGTCGCCCACCGCCAGCGTTTGCGAGAAGAACGCCGCTCCTATCGTCGATTCCTACCACCACCACCACCACAAGCACAATCACAAATCACTAATCCCTAACCAACCTCGTCAACTGCAATAAAATTACAAGTCTGGAAACATTAGCAAAACCAAAAAAGAGAGATTGTGCACCTGGAATTCGAAGAATTGACCTTTGACGAAGCGCAGAACGAGGCTCGATTTTCCGGCTCCCATGTCGCCGAGTAATACCTTGGAGTTAGATTATGAATCGTCATAGGAAATTGAAGGTAACAGAATTATGGAGATTAAAATGAAGAGTATACAAGTAGATATTGAACTCACGAGTTTTGCATTGCGAGTGTTCTGACCCATCGTTGCCATGATTTTCGACTGATTTTGAGGTCTTTCTTGAGCTTTGAGAGAGAGAGAGAGAGAGAGAGAGGGAGAGACGTTTCAGCTCGCAGGCGCAACGTACCCAAGGAAGAAAGGCATAGTATTCACTGCGTCCCAATTTTTCTGTCTATTTTTAATGTTTGGCCCAGTTTTAAATCGCTTATGTCAGGATTTTAGAGTTTTTTTCCTTCGATATTTTCGCAAAAAATTAGGTAAAAATCATAATTTTTTATTTTACCAATTCCTCTCGTTGAATTAATAACACGTAAAGATTTAATGCAAAACTAACAAACGAAAAGGAAAAAAAAACTAACAAACGAGAAAAAAAAACAATTGAAATTGAACTAGGACCAAAAAAAAATGTAGTTTACAACTTGTAATTTAAGCGGAAACGGAGACTCACAACACTATTTTAAGAGAAGATATACATTTTGATGTGTTTCTAGCATTTTTGATCTTCCAATATAGATCTTTAAAAATATGTAATTTGTTTAATAGTTCTTGATTGATTCTATAATAAAAAGATTTCAAAACTATATACGTAGTAAAAATCATTACTATATTAAAAGATGTAAATAATTAAAAATAGCATGAAAATTTAAAATGAAAAAACAAAATAGGATGGAGGTAGTAGCTAAAGTTTGTCAAGGAGTGAAGAAGACAAGTTGGTGATTTGGATGGTGGCTTTCGGATAAGAGAAGTGGACAATTTAACAGCGTTAACACATACGTCCGTGCATAGATCAGAATAATGTGTCTTAAGGGGAGAGAGAGAGAGAGAGAGAGAGAGAGTTTTTGTTTTTCTATTAGTACTTGCACAACAACTAGTAATTAGTATTATTGTAAGAAAAAAAATTGGATGTATACATACATTTTCAAATTGGTTCCATCTTTAAATAGGATGCTAATTCTTTGCTGAATGAAATTATCTTAATTGTGTTCCATTAACTAAAAAATAAGTACTTTTTTAAAACGAAAAAAAAAAGCCCTTAACAGAACAAGGCTGTATCGGTTAATGTATGAAAACTCATAATCCTTTTTAGTACTTTTTAATGTTCCAAAAACTGTTTTTTTGCAAAAATGAAGTAAGTTTTACTAGTATTAGATATTTTAGCATTGTGTCCATTCGATAAACGAGGACAAAAAAAAACACCAATGTGATTTTTTCACCCGTACTGCATCGAACAGAGACGGATGATGCTATGGTGTCCCCGGTCATTTTGGGGACACCGTAATTTTTAGCATAACAAAACCCTTACAAGCATAACAAAAATCATTAGAAGTATAATAGAACCATAACATGGCATAACCAAGGCATAACCAAAAACCAATCAAGGCATAACCAAAAATCAATCAAGGCATAACCAACCAAGTTATGCCTTGTTATGGTTTTGGTTATGCTTATAATGGTTTTGGTTATGATTATAATGGTTTTGTTATGCCAAAAGTTACGGTGTCTCCAAAATGACCGGGGACACCGAAGTCATTCCCAACAGAGACAATGCTAATGCTAATGACGAAGAAAAGAAAGGGACAGGAGAAAATTGAAATCGTCTCTCTCTCCTGCCAAACACCGCCGTCCAAATTAGTCTGAAAAGAGTTCTTTATTGTCTTCAACAGGCCAACGTACCTGTTAATGGGGTCTTCAAATGGATCTGTGAAACAGCAATCCAAAAAGAATCGTTTTCCAAACAAATTTGATCAAACTCTTTTTAAGCTAAAAAATCCTCCACAAAACATCCATTGATTTGGAACAAACACTAATCTTTTCCTTAAACGAGAATGAGAAGACATTTCACATCCTTGAGATTTGGAGGGGAACTGTGGCTTCAAGATCCTCATCCCTCCCAGAAATGAGCTGGATCATCTTGAAGTTGCCGAGTCTCTCCAAGAGATACCTTCGGCAATTTTCGGCCGCCATAATTCCAGACGAGTAGGCCCCATGGACAGAACCCTGGTTCTCCATGCTAACTGCTTCACCAGCGAAGAAAAGATTACCCAATGGCAAACGAAGCTTATCGTACAAATCTTCAGGCTTCCCAACCGCATCGTACGAATAACACCCAAGCGAGTTGGGATCCGCTCCCCAACGCGATACAAGATGTTGAACCTGCATGTGGGAGCCAAGCAAGTACTAGTTAGGAACTACTTCACATTTAGTTGCAGGTGGCAAATCTGCTCTCGGACTTAAAGGGAGAGCTTCTGTACCTCCCTCTCCAAGAGATAGGATTCTGTATCTGAATCTTAACGAAAGGTCCTTAGAGCATTTACATTTTACACATGGAGTGCTAGTTCGTGATATATTCAAATTGCAAAATATGCTTGCTTCTAGGTGTTGTCTACATAAACATGTCAGACACAGATCTCAAAACGTTATCCAAGTGTATGACATGGGTACTTTATAGTTTATACATCTAGAGGAATCACAGCTCCCAACCCACTACCATTCGCACTTCGTGCAACTTTGCATCAACACAACCAATCTTGGTTTACAACCAATCTTGGTTTACAACCAATCTTGGTTTCTCACCAAAGCACAAGAACTAAGGATAATGTCCATGAATTCATGCAATTTACATATCCAAAGCACCCAAAATTCGCATAAACATCGTTGAGTAGAGAGACTGCAAGTACCAGAATAGAAAAATCAAAGAACTTACTGGCTCAGTAGCTTGGGGGAACATTTTCCTGAGCTGCAGCATCACGAAATTAACAGCAGCCTCATCAGATAGCTTCTCAAGGTCATAAGCAAATCTTCCAGCAGCCATATAGACTAGAACAGGATGGCCTGTTGCCTTGTGGAGATTGAGAAAATAGCCACAGGCATAAGAAGTGGGTGCGGCAATTCCCAAATATTCCACAGTTGGCCAAAATACGTCATTGAAGCGCAAGGCGACCTTGTTCTCATTGCCCATACCAAGATCTGAAATTGCAGAAAGCTTCCACGCAGGCAGTTTAGGCTCGAAATCAATTAATTTAGCTTTAAGGATCCCAAGGGGTAAAGTTGAAATGACAGCGTCTGCAATGAAGTGCCTTCCGTCCTCGACCGTGACCATAGCTTTACTACCGCCATAGGATATTTTCGTGATTCTGAAAACATATTAACACGATATAATTTTAGTTCTTATGTAACCTGACAAAATACATGAAAATTAATTTTTCATCCACATAATTCCGCAATAATTTTCTTTATTCATTTAATTTTTTACTCGCGTAGAATATTTTTTCACTAACCTAACAAAATCCGTGAAGTTTTAAATTTTGGCACCCCCATAAAGTTATAGTAATTAGGTTGGTTCATTTGCTTTTACTTCAGTAAAATTGGTGCATTTGTCTTGCATAATCTAGAAAATACTCCAGCTATGTTTTAAAAAACACAATGCAGCTCTCATTAAGGTCTTTGGCATATTTATGAATAACCTTTTCCAAATTAGAGCAGCTACAAGTAGGAATTGTTTAACCCTTCTGAGTGGGTTAGGAGGGAGAGGGTAAGGCATTTTGAAGAAAGTTGCACGCAAATACATATAACTTTGCTTGTGCGTAAGATAACCCTGCCTATTGTTTTCATTCTTGCAGTAACTGACCACTGAAGACGTCAAACGTGACTGCCAATCGAAAGATTCGAAATTATTTGTACTGTATTATCTTGAAGTCTTGTTACCTATCTGATATTTTTTCCTATCATGAGGACACACATAGTTTGATTGTTCGCAATATCAGGTATGTTCAGCACTTGTAAAAATGAAACCAGAAAACCATCTACCATTCATAAATTATGCAAACCTACCGGTGATTTAAGCGAATGTCAATGTCCTTCGCAAGGGCCTTAATTACAGGGTGATAACCTTGCACCATTAGTCCATGACCACCAGAAAGAACGTGTTCCTGCAAATCCAGTAGTAATCCTCTACTGAGTACGCAATCCATGCAATGTACCAGTGACTTGTTGTAATAATACAGAGATTTGACTTCCATCTAATTCATGCAAAACCATCTACTTATATGCATGCTTCGAAAAACTGCTTTCTAAATCCTTCCCTTCAAGTACTTCACATACTATTGCACTAAAACTATCTATCTACTGTAGATAAGAAAGTCCAGATGGATGATTGAAAGTTTGACTATGCATAATAAGACATTTTATATCTACTAGAATGTGGTGAATTCGGTGGGAAAATACATCTTTAATAAAATTCAGGAGCAATAAGGGCTTAAGATTAGCAGCACATTAAATAGCAAATCAAATTTATTGTCATAGCATGACGCACAAGGGACTGCGTAAGCTATCCATATAACTTGAACTACCATTAACTGAGTTCCTTTTAAACACAAGCAGAAGACAATCAGCCTATAAACTATATTGATCCAACAGTCTAACTTGCCTGATCCCAGGTTTTCAACGAGATCATATCCGCATCTACAGCAAACCATGCTTCCATTCTACATACGTACCATTGTAAAACTTTGTGGGCGAGTCCTTCTTGTCTACAAAAGGAACAAATTGTATTGACAACCAATAAATCCAATAGCACCACAAGTATCAACCGTGCTCATCCTATGCTTTAATATTTCTTATACCTTAATTCCGGATGCCTGTCCAACACAATGGATATTGCTTGAAGAACGGACATGTCATCCGGGTGTTCATCCCTCACTTTCTCCGTCTAAAGATGTCAACAGACCAATAAGTAACTTGTCAAGTGCAATTGACCAGAAATAGAGTAGTACAAATTTTCAGCAGTCAAAAGCTTACCTCTTTCAGAATTCTCACGAACACATCCCCGACTTCAATTACCATCTGTTGAGGAACTTGACCGCCATCTATATCGAAAAGTGCATAGCTGAAACAACCAAATAGATCCTTAATATTGTAGTTCTATCTAAAGACACAAGGAAGTGCAATAACATTAGGGAACGTGGGAAACAGTAGAGATCCGTAGAGCTGACACACGGTGTTGTATTGCTCAGCTACTTCACGGACAGATGATGGCTTCGATTCCAGCAGATATGACGTTCAGGACCATCCTTTTTTCAGGTAATATCCACATTAAGAAAGTTATGCAGAATTAATTAACCTAGCTTTGAAGTGTTTAGCACCAACACAGAAAATACAGAACAGCAATGACCAAATAGAAAATATAAGGCTAGCATTTTGAACAAGCAATCAATTGATGAAGTTCAGGGGCCTGAACTGCAAAACAATGCAAAGGGAGGGAACTACGAATAAATTTTTAACCGCATGGTTGATCTATAACTACGACCTTTTAGCTTATAGAAAAAAGGCGTCTCACCTGATGCTTGATCTAATTAATGTGAAACACACTTTAGAAGGGAACCGATAATAGTCTGCAAATTACCTTTGCAAGTCATGATCATACAAAACAGAGTTGTCACCACTAGTACGATATAATGTAAGCCCCAACGAACGTATCAGAGGAGCCAAAGGATTTTCATTGCAAACACCATGTAACCTGAATAAGGCACAATGGAAAGGTAATAAGCAAAACCGTGAAGGCATAAAAAGCCAATTGTTACTACTTACTTGCATCATGACAATCATAAAAGGCATCCCTCCATGCACAGATACAAAAGTGTAAGACGTGCAGTTACCCGTAATGCTAATGTTAACTGGCAAAATCATGTCAACTTGCCGATCAAAATAAAAATTCATGTCAACTCGTATAGAAAGACTAATTAGGCAACAGAATTTGCAAACATGGGAAACTATGCAGAAATTTTTCACAAAAACGAGAGAAAAAAAATCTTCAAAGCATTAGTAGTAGAAAATCCAACAAACTCCACACTTGAAAGGTTAATTAGTTCAACAAAAGTGCCCATAAAATTACAGGAACCATAAAGAACTTGGAACCGCTTTTATAATTTATTATTTACGAAAGTTTTATGAAAAAAATCACTGAAATGAAGTTGTTGAAACAAATTTTTTACTTCAAACCACAAAACTTGGTTTACAACTTAGATCTTTGAAGTGCAGTTGGTCTAACAAACTTTTTACTTCAAATTCTAAATCAACCAATCATGCTTTGGACAAAAAAAAAAAAACAAACAAACAAATCAAGACACCCAATGACATCAAAACAATCCATGTATAGAAAGTCATGCTCATCTGTATAAGAAAAGAGAAATATTAAGTATAAGCTTGCCATGAGGCTCCCATATCTACTGGACAACCAAATGAGTAGTCAGTGTGGATACGGCCACCAATTCTATCCCGCGACTCCAACAACAGTACCTGAAAAGAATCATAGCAGTAAGTCCATGACATTAGCAGATCAATTTTTTTGCTCCCTCTGTACCAAAAGAAATAATTCCACTAAGAAAATGAGCATAGTTTTATAGGGTGGGAATTATTTTACATTGTTCTCTTCCACATTCAGTGTTGACTTCTTACAAGATTAGAAATTAGAAACTTCCAAGCAACATTTTTAACAGAGGTTTAGCAGGGAATTCATAGATAGATACACTTTTGAATATTGGCCATGGATATAGCAACTTGGGGCATACAGATAGCAAAGGGGGCTAGTACTTTGATACACAGGTAGTAAGTAGTAAGCTCGTTATTAGGAATTAGAATAGACTTCAAGGTTGAAAAAGAACCACCTTAATAGAAGCATTGTGGAGGATATGTGCAGCAGAAATCCCAGAAATACCAGCTCCAATCACAATGACTGAAGGAGGTGAACCATGTTGCCTCTCAATGTGTGAGGCAAATGTGCCTAGTCAACAAACAGAAATATATCAGCAAGGTACATGGAAGTCCATATGGGAACAAATTGAACATAATAACCAATAAAAAAAAACCCACTACTCCTGCTACAGAGACACTGGGACATGCCAACTGAGAACATCACTATTGAAAAAGTAAAAGATTGAAAGTCATGACCACTTGAACTGTTGCAACCAATAAGAATTATTCGATTGGTTTCAGAGTAATATGCACTTAGCTAAACCCAACTCAATGCCTTAGCCCCATCCAAGATAAATCTGACCTTTGTAACTGAATTCAATTAACTGCAACTTAGGATCCTAAGAGCCTAAAAAGTTGTTTTAAGGGCCGTCCAGATATCACCAAATATCTTTAACACGATCATTATGAATTACTAGTCCTTAAATGGTCGAACCACTTAATTGCTTCAAAATAGCAAGCTCAAAATACATGAAAGATGTTATACTCATGAGTCATGAGTCATGACTTGTTAGCATAACTAAAAGCTCCCATTACCACATGCCATTTCTCAGTGCAAATGCATCAAGCCCTTAGTTGAAAGTTGAAACCAACAATTAAGCTTCCAATACCATGATACATGAACTAACTAAACTTTTACTATAAGTTTGTAGGAATGGCAGAAGTTTTAACCACTTTTTTTTTCCTGTACAGTTTAGCAACAAATTTCTCAACATAAGCATGTTTTGCTTTCTGGTTACTCCAACTCGTATCGCCTTTGTTTTCTGTTTCCCGTTCTCATTTTGAGGAAACACAACAAAGCTGTTAGGCACAATGTTCTAAAAATCGCAAGGTGCTAGTTAGGCGGAAGAGAGGCATCCAGTGCCAAGGTGCTGACCAGTCGGCCACCTAATCTAGGCATTGGACCACCGCCTAGTGCTGAGGCGCGGACTAGTCAGCCTAGGAGGCCGACTTTTAGGACATTGGTTAGGGAATAAATTTCCAATCTAGTTTTGGGGAGATTTCTTTCTCTCTTTATTTTTCTATCTCCCCCGAAAAGTAATAGTATATCAAAACTGTGTCTGTTGTTGTTTCCAAAACCATCACTCTCAAAATTGTCATGTAAAACTGCTTTTCAAAATGGGACCCGAACCATTTCGTTGCTATCTAATTTATCCCACTGTCAAAGCTAATCAACAGTTTCCATAATGCAACTTCATCACAGTGTGAACTAATTTTTTAAGGGGATAAATTTGTTTGTCCCTCATGTTTCAAAATATCTGATACATTTCGACTTTTTAACGAATCAAATTCCCTTTTTTGCCCTTGCAATCTTTCACCATAAAGTAACTTTTCAAAAAAGTAAAAGGGTAAATCCGTAAAGGTTAGAAAGTTGAATAGGCCAGCGGTTATCTCATGATTCTCCCACAAGGGAGACCACAGTTCAAGCCTCGTTAGAGGTGTTTGGACTTCAGGCTATGAACAACTTCTCAACTGTTGTGGACTAACTAACTAACTCTCGCTACCCCCACTTATGTATACAATATTGACACACACACACAAAAATTAGGCGCAATCATTGTTCCCTAGAAAGATTGAATTCTCCAAATTAGATAAACTTGTTTGACCATGTTCCAAAATATTCGTTTAATTGGCTCTACATTTCCCTTTTTACCACATACACTCCGTTTTTTTGTCCTTATTCATGTGAATTTATATTTTTACCTTTTCATAAGTTCACTTTTTTACACATTAAGGGGCAATAGAGTAAATTTACACTAAATAAAGACAAAAAAAGTGTATGTGATAAAAATATGAGTGTAGAAGTCAATTTCCTTTCATTAATCAAATTCCCTTTTTGCTCTTGTATTTTTATAATAAAGTAGTTTTCCGAAAAAGTTAAAGGGGTAAAGTTAAGAGTAGTTGAATAGTTGCAACCATCGTTCCCTAATAAAATTGAATTATAAAAATTTGACCTATTATTATTATTTTATATTAGTATAATACAACAGACATTACCTAAACTAATACTCCAATCATACTACTCATAAAGCAATAATAAAACATGAAAATCCCAAATTCAATCTTAATAAATGCATCGAAATTGAATCTAACCGTCAAGAAACTTATCCGCGGTTGAATCCTTGAACTCCATTAGAGAACAAACCGAATGCAGCTTCAACGAATCAGATAGAATTTTTGAATTAGAATTCGAATCCGAAACGAAATCACAGACCGACGATTTATATATTTATTAATTTACGGACGTATAGGAATCAAGAAATTGGAAATCAGTTGGAACGAATGATAGAGAATGAAGATCAAGAGGCCGGCAACGAAGCGGCTGAGATTGGAGGAGCAGCGCAGCTTATCAAACCAGCTCATAATACGATTGTTGTTGCGAAATTGTTACGGGTGGATCCAATGACGAGGAGAACTACTGTCGGTTGCATAGATCGATCGATCGATCGATGCCCTCTTTTCTCTCTCTCTCTTTCTCTCTCTCTCTCTCTGGTTTTCTTTTGCTTCTCCGTTTCTCTCTCTAGAAGATGAGAAGTCCAGAGATGTATACGCGCACCCGCAACTCCTAACTCAACTGTATTTAATAACACCACGTTTCATACTAATATAATGAGAGAAATACAACGCAGCATTGTGCCAGAAGTTTATTGTTTGCGCAAATTGGATACCACATGGCACATGGCACTATGGCAGTATTCAACGTGCATCCGAGTCGTTTAAACGTATATTGGACGGCGCAGAACTGAGCACTTTCTTTCTTACTCAGCCGATCACTCTCTCTCTCCTCTTTTTCGGCATCTAAATCATGGCTGTCCAAAGCACGTTTAGATAGCGTATACGTGCTCTGATACCATGTGGATTATACTCTATTTGCACCCAATACATTTTGGATGGTCCAGATTGAAATCATACCTCTCCTCTCACCCACCACTCTTTCTCTCCTTTTTTTCCTCTTCAAATCTGAACCTTCCAAAACTGCAATAGACGACTCGAATTGACCGAGCGAGCAACACGTGGTAGCCCACCGGCATTGAAAAATCTTACATCAATTGAGTACAAACACGACAAGCTCAAATCAGATTGTAAAAATAACATGTACTCCACTGATTTTATGGGACCTACAAGGCTACAACCAAACACGACAAGCTCGCATTGAAGACTATATTATCAAACAATCATTCTACAACTATAAATATTTATATAAATTTATTTACATTCACATTGGGACCCATATATATTATACCTTCAATATGCATGGACCCCGCCAAAAGATGTGAGTGTATATATAATGTGTATAACTGTTTGTGATATAATAATTGAATATCTAATCATAATAAATTCGGTAAGCCAATGCCATAGAACCACATACACATTATATTTATGTAGTGATAATGGAGAAATTTTTTTTGGTGTCGGGCTGTGTGGTATCCGTCGGTGATTCTGGCCATCCAAACGTGTTTTGAACGGTCCGGTTTTAGGGAGAGGAAAAAAAGGAGAGAAAGTGGTCGGATAAGAAAAGAGAGGAAATAAATTTGGCCCATCAAACCATGTTTGGACAACTGTGATTACCGACGGGTACCGCTAGGTGGTACCCGCTCGTGATAATCAATTCTAGATACGTGTCCGATTTGTGCTTCCATCGTGACTGGAACTTGTCTGGCAATGATAATCCAAAAAACAATTAATTTTTGTCAATGTCTATTGTTTTTTGGATGTTTGGCAACTAATAATATGGAATTGACGGTATGCTAATGAAAAGGAAAACAAAATTAACCTTTACGAAAGATTTTTATAGTTAGAGAAAATGGATTCTAGCTAATTACTATGTGGCAGACCAATATTTGATGTTGATTGGAGCAAATGTGGTTTGGCTAGCTATGATTTCTTTTTAACTGCGAGGTTTTCACAATAGTCGAGTTGTTTTTACTAAATGATTATGAGATCAAACAATTACGATTAGCCTTTTCATTATTGAAGAAAACAATGTATGAAGGGTAATTTCGTAATTTCATATAAATAAAAACAAAAATAAATAAATAAAGTGCACTTCCATGAAAAGGGAATGATAAAATCAATTACATATATACCACGTTAATGTATGGAGTAAATCAAAGCGTTATAGCAGAAGTTGAACACAAGATCGTTAATCGAACGTAGCAAATAATAATGTAGCGTTTGGATTTTGATTTTTAGACTTAGCATTTGCCTGAAAGGATTGAAGTTTAGAATTACTATCTTAGAAATATCCTTACCATCATAGTCTCTTTCGCAGAAAAAATGCTCGACATCTCCCCTTTTTTTTGGTCGTTTAAAATTGGAGCTCTTCGTCCTGCAAAATTAAAAGCCAATATGGTTAAATTACAGCTAGGGCTGAAGGCATGACTACAAGGTTCGATGCATGACACTGACCCCTACGTCTTTCTGTTCTTGAGCGCATTATTCATGGCATTACGTCAGCATACTTTGAGAGGCATGGATTGTGACGACTCGGTGGAAAACCAATCAACAGTCATCATGGCCGAACCTCGTACCCCGGACTTCGTGGCACTCTCGCTCGGACATGAAAATGACACAAGCTCACGACCATCACTCAGCAACTGATTGTGAATCTGGAACCCACAGTCTCGCACACCCACTTTGGGTTATCCAAAAAGTTGATTCATTGTCCCACGAGGGCGGCCACTAAATTGCACTATCAAACTTTGGGTATAGCTCGCATGTTCGGTTCGAGCCATAACTAAGGACAAACAGCACCAAACAATAAACTTTGGTGTACTCCATCAAGGCCCCCACCATCACCTAGGGCTTTGTTGACTCGGGATTTCAAAATCTCTCTCTCACAGTACGGTTTCAATAAGTTTTATTTATTGTTATTGATTACTCTCGTATCTCTATCTATTTCAAAATTTATTACCCTGAAAAATCTCTCTCAAAACCTTAATCAAATAATATATGAAGAGGTGGATTTGCAGGCTTGCAGCAATTTGGTTGGGAACCGCATGCACCTAGTGTAATTCAACTATTTTCAATCTCATTTCGGGTCTATTTTGACGATTGGACTCATTCATATTGCTGATTACATCCAGTAGAATAATCACGTAAAAAAAACGCCTTCATCGAATAAAATGTATGTGCCCGACTCAATATCAAAGTATTTACATTGATTGGAGTACATGTACCTTCAAAAAATGCATTATTTGAGATGCAATTCAAAGTGTTAGTTTCAAATTATATGGAGTATTTTGTTCAAAATAAAGGAGGTCCGATAATGTATTGATCAATATTCTATCAACGTGATCTTTTACTTGGTTGTTCAACGAGCTAGCTATAATATATCAATGAGTGTGATCATTAAAGTAGATCCGAAACTCGAAATGAGGTATAAATTGGCCAGGTGTAGTCCCAACCGCCATACTACTGAGAAGTCGTCCCCTTCACAAAACGCTTAAATTTATTTTGACACTCCATTTTTATACGCAAGCTCTCCACTTTTCACATTAAAAATAGAACGCAACTTCACGTTAAAAGTAAAATATTTAAGTACAAAAGTAGAGCGCCAAGAATATGCTCATGGCTTTGGGCAAAGGATAAAGCATATTCTGTGGCTATTTAGTGTTGGCTCTCTCTTCCCTTTCTCTGTTTCTCACATGGAAATGGACAGCATTAATGAACCACATGTCCAGGGTCCAGGCAGGCATTTTCCTTGAAGTTTCGCTCGCGCTCTCTCTCTCTCTCTCTCTCTCTCTCTCTCTCTCTACAGAAGTTCTGAATTTGTAAGGGGTTGAATTGTCTTCAGCTGTCCTTACTTTACTAGGGTTCAATTGGGCTGTGCACAAAAACGTATACAAAATTTCTAACCCACGAAGTGGAATCCGGTCTCTTCTGTCCCGAAAATTCCTGTGTTTTTGTGCCGAAAGGTTTTTCGGCTATTGGATTGTGTGATTTTCTTTTATGTTTTGAATCTAACGGCCAGAACTCATCGGCATAGAGGCACATGAGTTTTCGGCACAGAGAAATCTGCCTCCAACAAAGTATAGACCATAAAAGAACTTTTTAATTACTCCAACGATATCTTCGACCTGAAAGGACAAACTTTGCAATTTTAAAGCTCAGTTTGGAACTTGGAGAAAGAAATGGAGAACAATTGTAAAGAAAATGAGAGGGAAAGTTAGAGAGTACTAGTAATTGGGAGAAAAGTTGAATTTTTGTTTGAAAATTTCCCTTCACCTTTCTCAAGAACCTATTGGAAAAGAAAATTTCCTTTCTACCTCATTCCCCAAACAGAAATGATTCGTGCACAGCAAGCTGTGCACAGCAGCCATTTTCTCCCGCCTCGGGTCGCACAAAGATGAGCAGCTCCGATCATCTTTGTGCGACCCGAGGCAGGAGAAAATGACTGCTGTGCACAGCTTGCTGTGCACATAGCACAGCTCTTCCCCAAATTCCAAACGGAGCCTAAATATTTTGATCAATTCCTACAGAAACGGCGGGATTGTTTCAAAAACATAGGGTGGACGGCCGTCCATGCCCAACTACCCTTGATCAACATAAGAGTTACACAGTTGAACAACTCAAATTGTTCATCTTGCAAAGGATGTGAAAAGATCTTTCACATGCTTTTTTTTCGTCTTCTTTGCTGCTTATCATTGTTCTATTAATGCCCCATCGACGACACTGACGACGACGACAATGAAACAAATCCCAAGGGGTTGGCAAGTGAACACGAGAAAGCAACAAGTGCTTGACAATGAGGTTGTAGTTTGAGTCTCACGGAGGCCAACTATCCCAAACCTTGGGAGCTATTGGGAGTTATGTCCGGTCGTTACCTTCATGGTCCCAAAATTAGTCGAGCTGCATGTTAACTGGCCTAGATATCCGATTATCAAAAACGAAAACACAACTACATCAAGAACCAAGAACACAATGTATTGGAGCCGATCTTACGCAACATACTTAGAATTTGAGAACCAATAGGATTCAGACACAAACTTGAATAACTACCTTGCTAGATGATCACAACAAATAATTTTACACAGCGGGTATCCACAAGAGCTCATACATAAACTACCATCTTCTAGATGAGAAACTAGCTCAAAAATACCCAAAACAACATCAAACAAACAAAGGGTTTTGATTAGAAAAGCTACAAAGTGTGCCAGTAGATCCATGTGGAGGAGCAGAGGGTATAGGGGCCCTATTATTACCAACAAAGCTAGGAGTCCTCTTTGCACCAAATGAAGAGCAAGAACCCCTAGAATTAGAAGCCTTCTTTGTGATAAGCCTTGATGAGGAATTTGCCCTGGGAAGGTGGTGGCTTGAAGAAGAAGAAGATGAAGATGTGTGGTGGTTCTGAGCTGACAATAATCCTCCATAGCTCCTGCAGGATTTGAGCTTCTTGTTGTAAGGGTTTTCTGGCTTGGCTAGGTCTTCCAAGCTCCTCACATTTGTTAGGGAAGTGAATGACTGGGACTTCCCCTGGAAGTACTTTGAAAGCCCTCTCCTGCAACAGGAAAACATTAGCTATTGGTACAAGAAAAGTATAGATTTCAACCCAAAATGGAAAACGTTTTAGATGAGATAAAAACAGGCCCCTTAGATAGTCTAAGCTCTGTGTGACAATCACAATGGCATGCTACCAAGAAGCACCGACACTAGTGCAGGTGGCATGTCTGTGTCCGACACGTTTAAAAGGAGGTCGCGTGTCCGACACTCTTTCCATTACGAAAGAAATAGATATTAGTGTCTTGTGACTAAGGAATAAATATTTGATCGATCGTGCGATCAAAGACAGCAAAATTTGACATGTCACTATAATATACAAAGTTGGGGAAAATTGTAATTCCTTCCAATCTATGGGACTGACCTAATTTTCCTGTAAAGTGGGCTGTAGTCCTCCGTGCCATTATAGCAATACCAAACTCTGTCAATTTTGAAGAGATCGAAGTTTGGCAGCCAAAATTTGGCAAGAGCTTTCTCTCTAGTCCATTTGAGCCCACAAACATCTAAAATTTGACTTTTTGTGAACCAATTAAAGAATGAAATGAAGCAGAATTGTGAAATTACAATTTTTTTTTGGACAACAAGTGTCCAGATCAGCTTAACCGTACATGCGTGCATCGACTAATCCTAAGAGAAAGTTAACAAAATCTTCCTAATACAACATACCGAAAAAGAAAATTGAAAATAACTAGCCTGATTTTCATAGTTATAACCACTTTCACGGTTGATAAACGAATCGAACTATCCAAGTTCCATTTTGTGTCCCCTCGGAGGAATAACTTCGAGAGGTGTTTCATCTCGTGAGTTCATTAGGTGAGTGACCAACAGGAAATTCATGGGGAAAGATGGGCCTATTTCTTAGATGCTTTCGTTAGAATTTCATTTATATTCTATAAACAGACCAAGATTAAATTTTTTTCGCTGATCCAAAAAATAAAAAGCACAATTTTTATTTTTTTTGTGAAGCTCGTTAAGCAGTAAAATCGAACATGGACAAAAAACTAACAAAATTTGAACATATTTAGATCGGTAAGCTTACAAACTAAATTTGAACCATCTACTAGTTCAACTCCTTTATAAGCCCTTACTATTTTAAAAGAATAAGAGAGTAATTCCATTTATCACCTCCACTACCCATGATCTGAATAGTCCACAAAACACTCACTTCACAAAGTCTGCCCTGGGGCTATTTAAGGTATTTAAGCAACTTAACTCAGTTAGGTCAAAGTCTAAAGTTCGAAACTTTACAGGTGCTATCAATTTCGGAGACAGTCCACGAAACTTCATACGCGATTTTGCCCCGCTCCAAATTGAATACGATTGGTCTTAGACTCCTAGGGTAAGCGATTTTGCCCCGCTCCAAATTGAATAAGATTGGTCTTAGACTCCTAGGGAATAATTGAGGTGCGCGTGAGGGGTTCCAACACTTTGAAGTATCAAAAGTTGTGCAAAGAGAGAGAGAGAGAGAGAGAGAAAAGAGAACGTACTTGATAGGTAATTGCTGCATGAGAGAAGACATGTCATGCAATGGGGAAGTACTTGCAATCTGGCCGGAGGAAATAGAAGCCGAAGCCGAAGACGGCGGTGGCAGCGGCGAATTAGGAGAGGAGGCAGAGGAAGTCACCTCATCCTCCATTAAATCAGATTCCAAAGACCCAACACTAGAAACCCCAGAAGAACACTCAGAAGAGATGGAATCAACAACTTCCACCTCACCTATGTTCCCATTTTTGTTCTCTTTGTTCTCAATTTTGTTCTCTCTGTTCAACGAAGAAAACCCCATTTTGCAGCTTAGATCATCCAAACAGACCTCAGAAAATTCTCAGATCTTGAAAATTTCAACCCTACCCACCAAACAAAAATGCAGCAGCTGCACAAATCTCTCTCTGGATTTTATTGGAATGGGTTAGAAAATGAGATGGTGATGGAACATGAAGGAGGAGTGAGAGGATAGGAAGGAAAACAAAGCAGGGGACGAAGGATAAGGGTGAAGGAGTATATATATATGGAGAGAGAGTGATTCGGGATTATCCAGTTTTTTCTTTTCTTTTTCTTTGTTCCCCAATACCCACCACGCCACCTGTCCGCCCCCCCTTTCCCTAATAGTAAGTCAATCCAAAGCCCAAACAATCCTCTTGAGCGCGTGAAGATGTGTGAGTTGGGGGAACTCGCTTGTTGAATTAGCTTACGTACATGTCATTAGTCTCGGGCTGTCATCCCACATCCAAGGTCGGGAATCCGAGTAAAGCCGTAGCAAAGTTATGTATAAATTGGTCCTAAGAGAATTGATAGCATTTGAGTGATTTTGAACCAGACATGAGACACGTTAATACGAAGCAAATTTCTGTGTCAGAGGTCTTGATCAGATCAACTTTTCAGGGTTATTAGAGTAATTAGTGTGTGAGAGATTGATTGAAATTTACGAGGATAATGATTTTCATATTTTCTTCTAAAATTTTGTTTACCTTATTGTTTATTGTTTAACTTGTTGAAGTTTAAAAAGGATAATGATTTTACGTATTGATATTCATATATTTTCCCAAAACAATTGTTAATTTTTTAACGATTGCTTCCAAATTTTGTGGAGGGCTAACTTTTTGAAACAGATGAAGTAAAATGAATCAATTGCTAGTGGTTGAGAATAATCATCTATGTTCAACCATTTTCTCCTCAAACTTAACATTCTTGTCGTTTACAGCTTTATAATTTTCTACCCACTCTCCTTTCAAAAATAAATAAATAAAATTCTACACGCTTAACTCAAATATTACGTGCAAATATTTGTCAAGCAGGGGTGGACCGAGTAAGCGGCACATGAGGTCACCCCACCTCATCTCTTCCCCCCTTTTTTCTTTTTTATTAAATTCATAGTTTATTTTTTTATGCAAAAATTAGTGTTTTTTTGGGCAAAATGAGTTGGAGAACGAGAAATCCACACAGAAAACTCAACGGGAAATGGTTATAGCTCGACGCTTAATTTACTTTTGTCGTTGCCGATCGCTCGTCTCTGTGGTCATTGCCCGTCACCTCACCGTTTTTTTCACCAATTATCAATTAAATTTGGGACTAACGGCAAAACTAACATTTTATTGAAAGGACTTTTAATTTGGGGCTACATAATTTAGGGCTTTTACTCTTTTCTTTTAAGGTTCGTAATATATATCTTGATTGTTTGAAAAAATTATGCCTTCATTTCTTTAGCTAATTTTTTTCTAATAAATGAAATTTACAATTCAATTTCCCATAGTTTGTGCATTTACGCTTAATTTCGATTTTTGCTTAAGGTTATTAGTATAATATGCCCTTACATGAGGCAAATCCTAGATCCACCATTGTTGACAAAAGCCAAGAGACTTGAATAAGTATTCTTTTCAAGTACGACGGTCAAGGATGTCAGAGCAAATTTATCCACACATCGACTAGTAGTTTTTTTTTTTTTTCCTGAGATCTGGTCAAAGCCAAATCATCTACGCTGCAGTAAGCGAAACACACGCATAGTAGGTGAGCGCGTGGTTGTTGTGTTTCCTCAAGAAGGTAACTATGGATAAGGCTCCACGTTCCCTTTTCGTCCCCACCCATATATCTCTAATCTCTTTTCAACTTTTCAAAATTTAAATTTCCATCGGCGCTCGCTGTTTTGAGGAGTTATTTATTCCCATGAAACATCTCACCCACCCAATAAATATAAAAAAGAGTTTCAAGTGAGTATATGAATTTCGGCCAAAAAGATTATTCTATCCACACTTTTTTGTCGGAATATCATTCCCACAAGGGAAAACTCTAGAAAGATCTTATCCATATCATATGAGAGGGAGAAGATTCCATCCAGTTTTGGCTTCCAACCAGTTTGGTCGATTTTTGGACCATTCATGGACATTTTCGGAGCCCATAACAATTATCGAAACTGTTCCGATCAACGTGATTTTGGCATGGTAAATGTGCTCGACGAGCTCTAAAAATTAAACGATTCTGATCATTGTTGTGAGTCTGGTAAAAGCCCATAAATGATTCGAATTGGACCGGACTAGTAGGAAGCCAAAACTAGACGGGATACGCCTCCCATATGAGAGAGTCTGTATAATAATAAAAAAAAAAGTATGAAATGAGTGCGCAAACAGGTTTACATATATTCTTTTCGAACTAAGATTACTAAAATATCAATTTATTATTGGTGCGAGACGTATTGGTACAGCTAAGATATCAGGTACCATTTACTCCAGTATTTATTGTTATTAGTAGTATTATTTTTTCACATCATAAAATTGAGCCTAAAATGCCTTTGTTTTCTTAGAAACAAGATAAAATAAAATTAAATAGTCCACTACCATCCGGTACTAGCTGATAAAATTTGTTTCAACCGATATTTGCTCCAATTTGCTCAATTGGAATTTGCTCAAAAAATACTTACGTAACTTTACTAGCCCATTTGATGGGAATTTAAAATTCCAGAATCGATATTTATATATCTATTATCTATTTTTGCAATTATGTCTTTGATTGAAGCGAGAAATAATGCTTCCTCCGTCTTGTATTATTTGTCCGTTTTTTAAAATCTGGTTTTTTTTCTAAGAAAAAAAAAGTAGCTTCGTGCTTAATTTCTTTATAATAGTAATATTTTTGCTAATTTTATTGATTTAGGACCGCATTAGAGATAGGATGAGTCAGCACTCGCCCGTCAAATTATTTAGAAAGTACACATCTGAATTCCCTTCTCTCATCCACACCTTCATGCCCATTCTTATCCATCCACATGTGAGAGAGAGAGAGAGAGAGAGGAGAGAGAGGGAGAGTTGTCTGCTGGTAAATTTCCTCGCAAATGGAAAAGGTTTGTCGGGTTGGACATTATGTGGAGTACTTCTCTTTACCAAAAAAACAAAGCATCCTCCATTGAATTCAAGAATCTAGCTTCTCTATGTTGGAAGAATTTATGGAAAAGAATCTCTCTTCTTCTTTTTTTTATAGGAAAAATCATTTTACACCATGAAACTATTCATTGTCGAAACCGACAACCGATTTACTAGTGGAGAAGCTTCTCTTCAATCCAACCGCTAAGAATTTGGGTCCTAAATTCGAAGTTAGAACGAGGTTTTGGATGCAAGAGAAAAGCTCTGGCGCCTCAATGAGTGAATCATGCAAGTGGTTTCTTTTGCTAGATTACACTAACAAATGCTTCTTCTTTTTTTTACACAAAAAAAATACTGAAAAACTGTAGATGAAAGGGGGAGGAATTTTGGAATCTAAACATAGATAAATTCAAAACAAACATCTAACTACTTGAGTTATCTTTTAAGTTTTGAAAAATGACGTTTGTCGTTGTTGGTCGTCCATTGTCGAAATTAGATCCGAGCCGTTGGATGCATGATTCGACGGCTCTGATCACGCATAGCACCGTGCCGTGCACTAAACTTTAGTGCACAGCACACACTGAGCTATTGTCTTATTTCTCATGTACATCCAGTAAGGTTGGATTTGGTAATGTCGGGTTGGCAAAGTTGGATTTTCTGACTTCTTGTAAGCTTCCGGGGCTTTAGAAGCATAGGCTGGATTAGTTGGGCTAAAAAACCAGAATATGCTCATGAGAAAATGACCGGCCGGTCCTGTTTTTCGGTTTCATAGCTCACTAAGTCCTTGCCCAAATGCTTTATGGGTCATGTGGGTGTAATTTTACATTTTTATCCCGATTTTAAATAACAAATGAAGGCACAATGACATCGATAATGGTCCTTGGGGATTTCAAATCTCCCATCTCTCTCTCTCTCGTCACGGCGTCCGCTTCCGGTCAAGCCCCACGCCTAGCCTCCTCCGAGACCGAGTCCTCCGTCGACAAGCAGCGCAAGGACGGCATCCGCCGCGCGAACATCGTGGCTGCCCGGGCCGTGGCCGACGCCATCCGGACCTCTCTCTCCAGTCATGGCATCCGTTTAAACCCCACGCCTAGCCTCCTCCAAGACCGAGTCCTACGTCGACAACAAGCGCAAGGAAGAGATCCGCCGCGCCAACATCGTGGCCAACGCCCTCCTGACCCCTCTCTTTCTCTCCACTCATGGCATCCGCATCCGTTCAAGCCCCACGCCTAGCCTCCTCCAAGACCGAGCCCTACGTCGACAACAAGCGCAAGGAAGACCTCCGCCACGCCAACATCGGCGCCGCCCTGGCCGTGGCCAACGCCATCCGGACCAGCCTGGGCCGTAAGGGGATGGACAAGATGATCTCCACCGCCTCCGGCAAGGTCATCATCACCAACGTTGGTGGTGGTGATCTCCACTCTTCAAAGTAAAACGCTGCGGATCCCCTTTTTTAGTGCAGGGAGAAACCTATTTGGAGCTCAGAGCTGCCTGTTGTACGTGCCTCTGACAACTAGTGACTATATGCACAACCGTTGTGCAAAACTCTTTACACAATTAATCTCTGACCGTTCGTTGTTGTAATTAATGGCCAGGATTCATTTCATTTATGACTGTGCAAAACTCTTTACAATCAATCTCTGACCGTTCGTTGTAATTAATGGTCAGGATTCATTTTATTTATAATTGGTCATAAATTGCTAATAGATTAATTTTCATCCGAACCGTCCAAACACATCTGGACGGCCAGAATTAGTAGTACAACCGATACAACGGTTGTGTGTGTAGCATTTTTGGATTCCTTCAATAGTATTTCTCTCCGGGTAATGGTTTGTGGTTGAATTCATATTTTTCTCCCCCTAAAACTTACTTGTGACTAAGGATGCGCTAACTTATAAGTCTGAAACTTAATACGACATTTTTTAATTTTCATAACATTTTGTTTAGCTTTTCGTCGTAATTTTTTGGTTAATCATTCGTCTCGATAATAAAAGCCGGGAAAGTATAAAAATATGGAGCGATGTTGAAAAAATTCAAATAAGATGGTACTTTAGACAAATACAACAACTGTTTGATATTTTTTTCGTCTTAGTGAATTTTTTTTTTTGCTTTCCGTCACTATTTCATAGATTTAAACTCCTCTCGTCGAGACAGATGATTAATCCAAAAAAATATAACTCAAATCTAACAAAATGCACAAAACAAAGAAGAAAACTAAGTTTACAAGAATGAAACCTAAAAATCCAATCCTCCTTCTTACATAATACCTCCAAACCTAATCCCGCATCCAAACGAGACATCAACCCCATTCTCAGGTGCTGCATATTTGGTGGGAACAAGGGCAAGGGCCAAATTCAGCCATGGTGGGCTTGTTGGCCAGTCACCCTACAGCATGTATTCCCTTTTGGGTGCATAGGTGAAGAGTAGTCAATGAAGCATACAAATTCCATTTGTCCATGTAGACCAATAGGTAGAGAGAGCGCGCGCGCGAGAGAGAGAGAGAGAGATATGGAGCTTCACTATTTTATTTTATTTTATTTTTTGTATAATCGAATGTTCAAATAAGCTTTTGCACAACTCAAAAAATTCCAGAATCTCGAAGTTAGCGAGTCAACGGCTGAATAAACCTCTAGAGTTAGCGAGTCAACGACTGAATAAACCTCTAGTACTGCATGTCCATAAAAAATTCTTTCATTGGCGATATGAAAGTCGAATTGCGAGCTTAAGAACGATTCGCGAAATCGAAAAGACCTCCAGTTTCGGTCTGACTTGCAGTAGGCAGACATATTTTCCTTCATAACCGGTATCAGACTAAGAAGTCAAAAACAACAATGCTCCTAAATCCTAATGTATGGAGTCCCAAAAATGTCAACAATACTAATGATATAACCAACAATAAGAAACGAAACTACGTTTTCTCACTTAATCTCACCATTTTTCTGGTGGGAAATGACACGAAACAACACCTAATCTCACCATTTTTCTGGTGGGAAATGACACGAAACAACATGAAGCTCGTAGGTAATACCATTTCTCACACTCTTTTATTCATCCAAACTAGACTCATTTCTGTTTTCTCCTCACCAAACCCCTCCCTCCTATGGGCCTCTTAGGTTTACTCATAGAAAGCCACATAAAAATGTCTTCTTTTTCTGCTCAGCAGATACATACTAGGGGGAACTAAAACAGCATGATTTACAACTAGAACGATACCCGGAGACCAAGCAACGACATGAGCTGAGAAATAAACTGAGGGTGACCAGGCCAAGCCGCTCCGGTTACCAGATTCCCATCTGTAAAACAGCGGTCTATCGGATCCGGTTCTAACCACTTTGCCCCAGATAGGACTACATTGAGTTTCACAGCCGGGTATGCGGTACATTTCCTCCCCTGCACAGAAATTCATCACTCAGCACATTAAATTGATAGAGCAACAAGACAAAACATGCACTAATTTGCAGACCATGACCAACATCAGATTCATGATGCAACAAGATTTTCAAGAACAAAATGAGAAAAAAAAAAAAAAAACTTTCAAGAACAATGGGCATAGCATGTACAATTTTTCTGATGCAAGTCTTGGGAGGGAAAAAAAATGGACGCCGATATTATAGTCTGGGAAAAATATCCGTCTCATATACGGAAGGATTATTCAACTGTGACTGGCATTTGAGCTCTTAATCTTGATATTATTATTCCATTGTTGAGAGTGACATGTGGAAGAGTTCGCGGCCAGGATGCAAAAGTTTGCGGCCAAGATGTAAAAGTTTGAGGCCACAACGTAAAGTTCGCGGCCACGATGTATAAGTTTGCGGCCACAATGCAGAAGTTCGCGGCCATGATGCAGAAGTTTGCGGCCACAATGCAAAAGTTTGCGGCCAACATGTAAAAGTTTGATGCCACGATGCAGATGCAAAAGTTTGCAGCCACGATGCAGATGCAAAAGTTTGCAGCCACGATGTAAAAGTTTGCAGCCACAATGCAAAAGTTTGAGGCCACAATGCAAAAGTTCGTGACCACGATGTAAAAGTTGCGGCCAAGATGCAAAAGTTTGCGACCATGATAAATCAACACTTACGCCCAGAAACTACTACATTTACAGAACAAGTAAGCGAATTTGCATTCGCTTACGAAGATAATTAACCATCAATGTGAAGTAATCTTAAAAAAGGATGCACCAACAGAACATAGAAAACAGAAATTGATCGATGTATAGAAAGAATGTTGAAAATTTACCTTGAGAACACCAGCAGCAGCCAAAATCTGTTGTCCATGGCAGATTGATGCCACCGGCTTTTCAGCCTCCATGAATTCTATTACCAATTTGATTACCGATCCATCCAGCGCCAGGTATTCTGGAGCCCGGCCTCCGGGGATCACAAGAGCATCATAGCTAGAAGCATCAATGCCTTCGAAATCAGCAGTTAGTGTGAAATCATGGCCCGGTTTTTCAGTGTAAGTTTGGTCGCCTTCAAAATCATGGACTGCCGTTACACATTTATCACCCGCTGCCTTCTTGGGGCAAACAGCATCAACATGGCATCCCAGAGCTTGAAGAGACTGGAAAGGAACCATTACCTCATAATCTTCCATGTAATCCTGAACGAGCAGAAATGAGGCAACAGTTCTTCATAAAGTTGCGTAAAATCGCAAACCAATGTCATCACAGATACAAGTTTGTTATGATCCAAAATTTCACATCAGGAAGTAGTTTGTGCACTACAAATTTCTTGCTCGATATATTTGACTTTTTCGGAAGGTAATCTCTTTCATGCCTAGTACACTACACAAAATCGAAAATTCTAAGTAGTAGAAATATGGGGTAGCACACATTTCAGCACCTCAATTTTTGTTCCGAAAAATATACGTATATCACATTCTATCAAACACATGACGATATTGTTGGCACTTGGCATTATGCTATAGGAGCATTTGCTGCGAAGAAAAATATCGATGCCATGGAAGTTGATGGAACATCGAAAAGAGTACTCGTAAACAGAAAGAAAAGGTGCATCAGGCATGTAGTTTCACAGTAAGGTTTTGGTGAAAGAGAAACCATTTTTGGCTTTATGGTTTTGTTGCTGTAGTTAGACCAACCAAGGTTGCAATTATCTAGGATTCAGAGGCCATAGGAAGTACACATGTAGAGGCCGCGAAGAGAGATTAAATGTAAAAAAAAAAAAAAAGACTGGAAAAGGCCTCAACTCGCATATGAGTCTGCCCTTTTCTGCTTAAACTTAACCGACAGAGATATATCTTACCCCACAGAGAAACAGAATCCGTTTCTCAGAACTTGTTATGGTGCCTCCGAGTGCCTTCAAGAAAAGCCGGATGTATTCGGGATGACCTTTATACATCACCGCCGTTATGAGATTCCCATCGACAACGCAATCCAACTTGGTGTCTGGTTCCACCCAATGAGCACCTGCAGCGATGAGTACAGGTTTCACAGTCGGATACGCTGTGCACTTCCGGCCTTTAAGATACCCTGCGCCTGCCAATATCAGTTGCCCGTGGCAAATACTTGCAATTGGCTTTCCAGAGTCGGAAAATTTCTTCACCAAGTCTAAAACAGAATCGTTAACTGAGAGATATTCTGGAGCCCGTCCACCTGGAAGTACCAATCCGTCATACTTGCTCACGTCAATATCATCAAACGTTGCATTTAGAGTGAAGTTATGACCCCTCGACTCAGAATAGAACTGTATATCATAAAAATGTCGAATTGTGGTTAGGAATAGATAAGAGGAGGCAATGAAAACAATTCTTTAGGGTGTTTGACAAACTAAACGAACTTGTTCAAATTCACTGACATCAATCACAGATATCTAGAACATTAGCGCATCAAACTCAACAACTATTGGTAGCAGTGGAGAGGTGATAAGTAACTGACATATGTGGTATGCTTCGACACTCCAATGAGCGGAGAAGCCATTTAGACTCGTACACTAGTTTTGGACGTGATAATTTACCAACATTGGGCATGTACTCTCCCACCTTGCACGTCAAGAGAGTGCACTTATATGGCACAACATAACAGAATGCAGCGCAAACAAATAGAGAGAATCAACCAAGAGAGTCCTGCCCAAAAGACTCAGAAAGCGTAGTTCTAATAGCTTGTTAAATCATACACCTCGAAATCAATTTAGAGGTGATAATTAACCAATATCGAACAAGCTCCAACCGAAAAAGAACCAACATGCTCCAACTGAAAACAAAGTCTATGTATCACATCTTCCAGGAAACTGAGTTCGATAAAGTCTATATCGCTCTGTCTAAAAACAACGTATGAAGCTTCAAAAATTTCGTAGGAAGAGAAGATAATTTCTTCTGGCCCTGGTACTCATTATGCTGCCTTATCAATATCTAAGCCAAGATATATGCTCCAACTGAAAAACTTGAGACAAATTCAAACACATGTGACCCGAATAGCATTTCTAAACTGCAGTCAAATTTGGAGGGATGCTCGTACTACAATGTTTGAAATTTGAATTTCAATGGCCCTAACTGAATCCTCCCATTGCCAACCTAATACGGTGATGACAAATCGATCGGTATATCCAGAACTGTGGAAGATGATTCTAAGAAGTGTACTAAATCGAGTACAAGTGAGTCGAACTATGGCAATTAGTTACTACACACACACACACAACAGGTGAACTCAAACCTGATGAGCCGCCTGCGTAATAGCAGTGCGACAGATGTCCCCCGCTTTCTTCCCGGGGCAAACTGCGTCGACTGACACTCCGTATGCTTGCAATGCTTGAAACGGAACCATTGCCTATAAAAATCCATAACAAACAAACACGAGCATGATGAAGTTCATATATATACAACATATACACACTGGCGACTTTAAATGGGCCCCCGCCAGTGGACAATGTGATTGGTCCTTTCAGAATTAGTCGAGGTGCGTATAACCCCGTGGAAAGTTTTTCTTTTCATTATTGTTGTTATGCTGAAATCTTGTATAAATTTGTAAATGGCTCCATAGAATTTAGTGTCCGACACCACAATGGATTAGTTTTCTCCCTTATAATCATCCACTTGATCTCAATATATTGCACTGGTAAAAAGAGAGAGCGTAACGTAAAACGCAGGGCTCGCTCCTCTCTCGCGTCTATATGTGCTCCTCGTGTCTTATCATGCAACGATTTCATAAAATTAATATGAAACCTTGTCGAATGTACGCAATTGTAGAAGTTCGTGTAGTTACTTTTTTGTGTTCGGAAAAGTAAAAAGAACAGTTCGTTGCTATAGTTTTTTTTTTTTTTTGGAAACATGTAGATTAGTAAGTTTTGATTATCATAGACAATTTTCTTACATTATAATCAGCATTTAATTAGTGAATGACCCATACTCATAAGTTTTTGGAGTCGCCACCGCTGAGAGAGAGAGAGAGAGAGAGAGAGAACCTCGTAGTCTTCCATGTAGTCGCCACAAATCATCAGTACTGTTCTCTGAGCTTTGGAATCCGCCATTTGAGAGAGAGAGAGAGAAAGAGAGAGAGAGAGAGAAGTGACTTTGTGTGGAGGTGTTTGTTGAGGTAGTGATCATCCTGATTAGAACTTATTAAAGACTAGTCCAAACAGCGGACGCATGCTGTGACATATTCACGGGTACGGGGCATGTCCCCACACCATTTGAATAATTTTTCTAAAGAGAGACCGTTCTTGACTTCTGTTGCCTTGCCTTTTGTACATTTCTCCTCTTCCATATCCTGTTCTTGACTTCTGTTGCCTCGCCTTTTGTAATTTTCTCCTCTTCCATATCGTGCGTGAGAGTTCCGGATTACCGCATTAAAAAATATATATTTATTTACAATTTTTAAGCTTAAAAATAATAAGTTTATTGAAATAAAAAAAATTATGCAATATGGATGTAGATTTATAGATCTCGATGAGATCTATCGAATCCTGCGGAAAAAATTAAAAAGTTATTTTCGTAAACTCATAATTTTTTAGCTTAAAAATAGATCCTTATTTTTTAAGTACTTTTTTTAGAATGTGGAATGGATGGACCCATTCCAGAACCCAAACAAATTCTTATTTTTTAAAAAGACAATTTTAAACTTAAAAATTATGAACTTATTGAAATCTAAAAATATGTAATACAGTAATATGGATATTGTTTGGAAGATTTCAATGAGATCTTTTATACGATACAAAAAATTTGAAAAATTATTTTTCATTTATATTATTTTTTATTTTGAAAATATGAAATAAACTGTTTATTTTTTAAGAAGATTTCTAAAGCAGGGGCTTCGTTCCGCTTTCTCAAATAAGTACTTATTTTGCCACTTCTCAAAGAAAAATAAGAGCATCTGCAATGGGAATAATCAAAACCCATAACCAAAATGTGCCATGTCCTCTTCCAATCACGCACCCGACCACACCAAATTATTCGTCTCAATGAGACGATTCCAATGTGGGGTGTTTTTGAATTATTGAGTTTTGAGTTTAGTTATTGAGTTTGGTTATTGAGTTTTGATTATTCGTAAAAGTTGTTAAGTTTGATTATGGAATAAGTGAAATTTAGTTATTTGCTAAAAGACTTGTAACTTTGCTTATTACAATGTGGGGTATTTTTTGAGTATTGTTGTTAAATTTTCTTATCCACAATCATTTGTTTATTACAATGCGGATGCTCTAAGAAGGTTTGTTCCACAAAATTCAAATAAGCAGCTTATTTCACATTTTCAAACTCAAAAATAACGTAAATGAGAAATAATTTTTCAATTTTTTTTGCACCGTATTAAAGATCTCAATGAGATCTATCAAATAAGATCCATATTGATAGGAAAATTATTTGCGTAAGCACATGATTTTAGAGGTTGAAATTGTCTTCTCAAAAAATAAGTAATTGTTCAATTTTTTAAGGAACAAGCCTTCTTATTATACAAAAAATAAGTTCTTATTTCATTTCTGGAACGGGGCCTAAGTACTTAAAAAATAGGACCTATTTTCAAGTTTAAAAATAATGAGTTTATGAAAATAATTTTTTAATTTTTTATACAATGTTTAATAGATCTCATCGAAATCTATTAAATAATATATATATTGCATAATTTTTTTATTCTAATAAGCCTATTATTTTTAAGTTTAAAAAATACAAATAAATACTTAATTTTTAAAAGCAAATCTGGAACACACCCAGTTGCGTCCGCCGCTGGTGGAAAAATCGAACTTTTCCTCCGAGCCAATCTCCTCAGTGCCACGTCATCCAGACAATGCAAAACGCGGTCAAATCACGAGGTGGAGGAACCCAAACACTTTGATGACATGGCTCGAGGAGATTGGCTTAGAGGAAAAGTTAAGGGTTGGTAGACAAAATTTAATTAGAGGGAAAGTTGGGTTTTCCAACTGGTAGACAAAATTTAAGCAAGTTTTTTATGAAAACATCCCTCAAACTATCACTCATTTTTCTATTTCGTCCTCAAATTATCAAAATCTCTTACTTCATCCTCAAACTATCCATGGTCAGTTTCGTTTTCCAGTAACCTTGTGGATATGAAGGGGGGATTAAAATCATTTCTAGTTCTAATTTCCCAGCAAAAAGCACACCCACGCACGCATATAGATACAAACATACATACATACATACATATATATATATATATATAGATAGAGAGAGAGAGAGAGAGAGAGAGAGAGAGAGAGAGAGAGAGACATAGGAGGGCTGTTGATTTTTTTGGGAGGAATCATCGGCTGTGATGGTCTGATTAGAGATCATCACCTTGACTAGCAGGGAGGGAGAGGAGATTTATCCGATTTTGGGAGAAAAATATATGAAATGGCATCTTTGCCCTTCGTTTGGGTTCAACAAAGACATGTGCTTGGCACATGCTAACTTTGCCGTCCAAAAAATTGGATGGTGTTAGATTTTGGACCAAATAGGTGGGATATGGATAGTTTGAGGACGAAGTAAGAAATTTTGATAGTTCGAGGACGAAGTAGAAAAATGAGTGATAGTTTGAGGGATGTTTTTATAAAAAAACTCAATTTAAGCTCATGGCAACATATTTTTTTCGTTAATGTTAAAAAAAATGAATTTCGATCGTAATTTTTTTACTTTTTTAGATTTCTTTCGTCACGACAAAGCAATAATCTATGAAAAACTAACAAATGCAAAAAAAATTTTTTATGTCATTTGGCTTATTATGGCAAAATAGGCCTTGGAGGCTTGTTTTTACACGAAAGGCTTGTACTACGTACAAATTACGATAACGTATTTTTCCAGGTGGGACTATAAGATCTAAATGAGAGACTAAAGAGAAAAGTTACTACCACTAATACTTGCACACAATTGCATATAGTGTGCAATCTTCACAAATACTCAACTCTCTGTCCATCCTTAAACAGAAAGTTATCTCCATTTATACGACATCAGATTACGAAATCAAAAACATCAATGCTCCTTAAAAGCAGGGATGGAGCCAGGGAGGGGCCAGTAGGGGCGATCGCCCCTGCAAGAAGAAAAAAAAATCACTACTTTTATATGTAAAAAATAAAAATTCCTATGAAAGTATATAGGCTCGCCCCTGTGTATATAGGCTCGCCCCTGTGTAGTGAAATTTCTGGCTCCGTCCCTGCTTAAAAGTGTGGTGTCCCAAGTAAGGCTGTAAATAAACCGAGCAACTCGCGAGCTTTGCTCAGTTTGGCTAATTCAGGTTCGGTTCGGCTCGTTTAGTAAACGAGCCCAACTCAAGCTCGAGTGTTTGGCTCGTTTACTAAACAAGGAGAGTGGAGCTCGGCTCGTTAAGGGAGACTCGACTCGATTAAAAAGACTCGTTTAGTAAATGACTAAGCTTGGCTCGTTAAGGCTCGAGCCGAGCTTGAGTTTTTGGCTCGTTTAGTAAACGAGCCTAGCTCTAGCTGGCCGAAACTCGGCTCGGCTCGGCTCGTTTACACCCCTAGTCCTAAGGAGAGTCAAAAATACTATTGATGCAACCAAAAATTCGAAAACAGAAGGAGAGTACAACCGGTTTAAACATATGAATTGAGAAAACACAACAAAAACCACCATGCATGAAACCAGACACTGATAAGGTGGTACATAATATGATAGCACCATGCACTGGAGCGCGTGGGATGCCATAGCCATAGATTTCTCTTACAGAAAGCCTCTTTGGATGGTGAGAAATGGTAAGAAAGGACGACATTGAGCTCTCTCATCTAATCTCACCAATTTTTATTTTTTTTTGTTGGGGAGGGGGGGGGGGGGGGGGGGGGGGGGGGGGGGGGGGGGGGGGGGGGCCAAATGATGGGAAACAAAATGAACCTCGTATAGATGTACTATTTCTCATCTCTTTTATTCATCCAAACAAGTCTCATTTCTGTTTTCTCACCCATCACATCCTATGGGCTAGTAGGTTCACTCACAGAAAGCCACATAAACATGTCTTCCTTTTCTGTTCAGCAGATATATACTAGCGGGAACCAAAACAGCATGATGCACTACTAGAACGATACCCGGACACCAAGCAACGACATCAGCTGAGAAATGAACTGAGGGTGACCCGGCCAAGCTGCTCCAGTCACCAGATTCCCATCAGTAAAACAGCGGTCTATAGGATCAGGTTCTAACCACTTTGCCCCAGATAAGACTACCTGGAGTTTAACAGCCGGGTATGCAGTACATTTCCTACCCTGCAGCGAAATTCATCACTCAGTCAGAACATTAGATTGATAAAGCAACAAAATATGAAAGATCAAATAAGAGGTCTTAGCTCATGCTACATAAAACACATGTAGATTACAAAACATGAATAACATTAGACTCATAATGCAACAAGAGTTTAGGGAACGATGGTATAACATACAATTTCACTGATGCAAGTTTTAGGAGGAAAAAAACAGATGCTGATAGTAGAGTCTGGACTCTGGACTAAAAATCAGTCTCGCATATGTTGCTAGTGATAATGATGGAATGATATCAGGATTAAAAGCTCAAATGGCCAGTTTGCCATACCTGAGATCTAGGTGGAAATAGATGAAAATTTACAAGAAATAGGATACATAGATGTACAAGTAGAACCTAGTTTGTTGTTTGATGGGATAAGATATTTGTGCTGGAAGCTTTATAGCCGGTGTTGCTTTAGTGTCAAGGTTGGTAGACTGAGTTTTAATTTTAATTACAGTACCTTTGGCGCCTGTGGATGACATTATATGTATTTGTTGAAATTTTGTGAGCATAGTTGGTGATATGTGTGGATATTGCATAATAGCAAGGCTAAAAACACAATGGCGAGTTTGTCTTCTGAGATTTTGTGGCAATACGGCAAATGCTTATATATATATATATAACTAGTCTTGTGTATTGCACTTGAATGTAAACAGTGCTGCTTTAGGATATGGTTATGATGTTTTGCATCGGAACTTCTGAATTTCTGTTAGCCTTGTGGTCACACTGTGACGGCTTCACTTTTGTGTCAGCTTCCTCTGTGTTTGTGAGGCCATGGTTTTCTTCTCAAGAATTATAGTCCACATAAATCAACACCTACACTCAAGGCCAAGTACTGGCTAAAGTTTTAACAAATATCAATGCAACTACATGTAAGTTCCACATCAGAATAAGTACAGGGATACGAGCACAGCAATTTCATTAAAAAATATATCACTAAGGAAGTCAGAAATCAGTTTACTGAACCAGGAAGCGAAGCTGCGTACATGTATTTACTTGGGAAGATAATTAACTGTCAATGTGAATTCTTTTGGAGAAAAGGATGCACCAACAAAGTACAGAACAGAAATTCAATGTATAGCAGGGAAGGAGACAATCTACCTTGAGAACACCAGCAGCAGCCAAAATCTGTTGTCCATGGCAGATTGATGCCACTGGCTTTTCAGCCTCCATGAATTCTTTTACCAATTTAATAACTGATCCATCCAGTGCAAGATATTCCGCCCGGCCTCCAGGGATCACAAGAGCATCATAGCTAGAAGCATCTATACCTTCGAAATTAGCTGTTAGAGTGAAATCATGGCCTGGCTTTTCAGTGTAAGTTTGGTCACCTTCAAAATCATGGACTGCCGTTGGGCATTTATCACCCGCTGCCTTCTTGGGGCAAACAGCATCAACATGGCATCCGAGAGCTTGAAGAGACTGGAAAGGAACCATTACCTCATAGTCTTCCATGTAATCCTGCACAAGCAGAAATGAGGCAACAAGTCTTCATAACATTGCATAAAATTGCAAACCAGTGTTATCACATATATGAGCTCAATAAGTTCCGAAAGTTCTCATCACAAAGTAGTTTGTACACAAGAACTTTCTTGTTTAAAAACTCCATAGTACATATGTAGTTTATTCAAGATTTGCCAGACATATGTTGACTACAAGACCATACCCATAGTGTCAAAGACTGCATTGTAAATTCCCAAAGCAAACACAGATCCAAAAAAAAAAATCGCAAAGCAAACAAATTGAAGTACTTCATTCCAAATAAGATCACGGAATAGCACTTGCATGCATTAGAGAAAATAAGACATTCCTTTGCAGCACTCTTGGTCAATTGAATGACAATGCTTGCTCTGCCATCGATTGTTCAACTTTCATTACAAAATGTAAGGAACAACAAAGCTAGCAGTTTATGCAAAGACAGGAATCACTAAATTTTAGAACTCAACAGGTCAACATTTGTCTTGGAAACAAAAATAAAAAATCTGTTGTTACATCTGCAAGATTCTTTCATGATATATTTGACTTTTTCAGCATGTGATCTTTTTTATTGCAATTACACTGCCCTAAATTGAAACTTCTAAATCTAAGAAATATGGTGAAGCATAAATTTCAGGACCTCGCTTTTGGGTCCAAGCAAAATATGCGCATCCATTCAAGTAAGGAGGACATATTAGAACATAAGTTGGCAATTGGCATTATCTGATGGGAATATTCCTTTTGAAGAAATTTATTGACGCCAATGAGCATCCAAAAGAATACTTTTAAATTGATAGAAAGTCGAAGCATTATATAAGAAAATAAGAGCATTCAAGAGTTAAAGGCGTATGGAGACCCATTCTACGCAGGAAAAGTTAGGCAAATAAACAGTTAAGGGGTATCAAATATGTGGTTTCGCATAAAGGTGTGAAAGAGAACCCATTTTGGCTTCAAGTTCTATTGCTCTAGTTCCACGTCCACTTGCCAATCTAGCAATTGTCTAGGATTCAGAGTCCATAAGAGGTACAAATGCTGGAGTCACGAAAACAGAGATCAAAATGGAAAAAATGTAGAAAAAGACCACTCAAATACAAGTCTGTTTGAACTCACAATACAAGGCTGCCCTTTTTGCTTGAACTTAACCAAGAGGAACATAACTTACCCCACAGAGAAATAGAATCCGTTTCTCAGAACCTTTTATGGTGCCTCCAAGTGCCTTTACAAAAAGTTGGATGAATTTGGGGTGACTTTCATATGTAACAGCAGTTATGATATTCTCATGAACAGCGCATGCCGACATTGTGTCCGGTTCCACCCAATGAGCTCCTGCATCAACAAGTACAGGTTTCACAGCAGGATAAGATGTGCACTTCCGACCTTTAAGACACCCTGCACCTGCCAGTATCATTTGTCCATAGCAAAGGGAGGCAATTGGTTTTCCAGAGTCCGAAAATTTCTTCACCAAGTCTATAACAGAATCATTAAGTGACAGATATTCCGGAGACCGTCCGCCTGGAATTACCAAGCCGTCATATTTGCTCACCTCAATATCTTCAAATGTTGCATTTAGAGTGAAGTTATGACCCCTCGACTCAGAATAGGTCTGTATCCCATAAAAATGTTGAAGTATGATTAGGAATAGACGAGAGGAGGCAATGAAAACAGTTCTTTAGAGTATTAGACCAACAAAAAGTACTACCCAATTTCAATTCACTTATTATACTTGCAATGCTGAAGTAGTAAAGTAGAGCACAGATAGCCCATCTGTTTTTACACAGCAAATGCCCCTTTGTGGCAAAGTTCCGCAGGGTAGATGAGCAATGCCACCAAATAAACACACTAGGTATATGTCCATGATAAAAACTTGGATATTCCAGATTTCTAAGGAGTAATGCAGACTTCAGTAACTTTGTTTCCGAGTATGTGAAACCTAACCCATATCCACTGATAACAGCAACCAGAACGATAAACAAACATGGCTCTTAGCATGAAGATGGGTGACACATTATGCTAGTGCTTTTAGACCATCTTCGCTTGAGGTAAAGTCACTACAAAGTGGTGGAAATATGTCCTAATACTGCTTCTTTGAATGCAGCAATGAAAGGGAGCAAGTATAACCTTTCACAACAAATGCAGTAAATTATGGAATCTTGCATATGAAGGGGAATAACTGAATAAAGTTATTGGATACCTTCGACAAAGATTAAGTACTGAACCTCCAATTTGAGGAAAAAAGAGTTTCCATATACGAGTTGACATTCAAACCTAATACACTTGACCTTTTAGTTTTACTTGTTAGCTCCTGCATCAAGTCCAAGTCATATTCCAATTTCGATCCTCAATATCATTAAAGTCAAATTTGCTAAGCCATGTTTGCCCTTAGTTTACGACAATCTCCGAAGCCAACCAGGTTATCATAGACCTTCAACAAAAATTGTATTCCGTATGAGTTTTATGACACCCCAAAACGGGGATCAAAATCTGCAGGATAACATGTTCCAACCTAATCACTTCAACGGCCCTCATTGATCCCTTAATGGCCAGCAGCCCAGCATAACATGGCCAATAATGGATATAAGGAATGCTAAAACATACAACTCAAAACCAACTGACTACAGTGTAGAGGTGATAATCAATATACGGGACAAGCTTCTCCACTGCAACAAGTGGACAGACTTGTTAAAAGAAAAACTAGTGGGCAGTGGCAGAACCAAGATTTTGTCCTAGGGGGTGCCCAAATTTTTTAGTTTAAGCATGAGGATGTCATATAAGACTAAACTTTCATAGGGAAGTATAAACTTACAGTTTCTCTTCAAAAATTGCACGGCAATTTATTTAATACATAAATAACGACGTAATTGTGTTTAATACATGTAGCTCAACATTTTTTTATAAGTAAAACCAGTGTCTTTTCAAGAAAATTTTCTTTTCAATACAGAAAACTAATGAGTTCATTGGGTCAAGACCAAAAAAGATTGAAGTGGAATCATAAATACTACAATTTGTATCTTTGTATTAAGTTAATTTTCATCCTTAAAGAGATATGGGTGCCGGTGCAATACAAATTTGCTATTTGGCCATGTATATGAAGCATATTTATGGGTATTAATAGCCAGTCCAGGCCGAACCGGAACATACCTGGAATTGACACGCTGGTATGGGCGTGTGGCCTGATGTGTGTGAGCCTAAGCCTGTGGGATTACGGAAGTTAGGCATTTGGGCCGGACCAGGTCAAAGGAGGTCTACCCTGGACAAAGACAGGAAGGATCCGCGTGGATGCCGGGCAAAGCAGCTCGGTCACGTGGAGCGGACTGCGTCCACGTGGCATTCGATTCGTCATGCATGACGTCAATCTTAAAGGTGGTTCGGGGGTGACTTCACAAGGCATATGCCTAGCACATGATTACTTGGAGCCTAAGCTAGTCTCACTATATAAAGTACAGGACTAAATCCTAGAAAGGTATGCCATTACCATTCACCAAAGAGCTCTGTTCTTTCCTTCTCTTGAGTTGGGACTGCATCAGAGTGCCTTCTGGCTTTCTATGGCCGGCTAGACACTAACTAGTGCCTAGTGGTTGATCTTGCAGGTTAGGTACGTCTCAAGAAGGAAGGTCCAGATCTGATCAGATCCATACTAGAGGTCCAAGAGAAGAACCAGATCACTTCCCATACACCTCACACATCAAGAGGGTGCACTTGCGGCACAACACAAAAAAGTGCACTAATAGCACAAACATGCAGAGAATCAATCAAGAGAGTTCTGCCCAAAAGACTAAAAGTTGATCTCGAATAGCTTGTTAAATCATCCAACTCAAAATCATTTTGGAGGTAATAGTTAATAAATGCAGGACAAGCTCCAACTGAAAAAGTGAAAATTTCAAACACGTGATTGTGACCCCCAAAAACACTTCTAAACGGGGATCCAACTTTGAGGGATACTCTTAATAACATGTTTCAATTCCATTGGCCCTCGCCAAATCACCAAATTGCCAGTTTGCCACCATACTAACGGTGACAAATCGCTATATTCAAAATTGCGAAAGATAATTTTGAGAAGTACAATAAATTGAGTACGAGTAAGTTGAGCTTTGGCAACTACTCACTATTCAATCACGAATTATAGGTATTACACACAGGGGCTAACACAAGGGGGTCCCGGGGCCCTTGCACAACTCCAAATACTAGGTTAGTTTGGAAAAATGGATCGGCCCCCGCAAACCTCTTGAGGGAAAAAAAGGTCATATTTTTTGGACGCATGTACAATATTTAACGGGAGTTATACGAATAAACACAATTTCGTCTCCCCATAACCAACTAGTAGCAATATCTAGTATAGATTATATTTATTTTGTTACTCATGTAGAAATACATGTGATTTGTGCCCACGTTGAGTGCAAATCATGCCTCCGTCACTGATTACACACACAGAATATCAGTAAACACAAACCTGATGACCACGAAAATCATGAATAGCGGTTCGACAGACGTCCCCGGCTTTCTTTCCGGGGCAAACTGCGTCGACTGACACTCCGTATGCTTGCAATGCTTGAAACGGAACCATCGCCTATAAAAATTCCATAACAATCAAAAACACAAACAAGCCCGAGCATAGAATCCATATAGATACAACATACTATACGTGTAGAGAGAGAGAGAACACCTCGAAGTCTTCCATGTAGTCGCCGCACAGCATCAGTACGTTTCTCTGAGCTTCTGTATTCGCCATTGTAGAGAGAGAGAGAGAGAGAGAGAGAGAGTGAGTGGAGGAGTTTTTTGAGCAAGTGATCCCATTGTGCAATGCGCAACCGCTCTAGTGCACCACTTTAGTGCATGTGTAAGGCGACACACAGTCGTTAATCTTATTAATTAACGGTTTAAATTAAAAATAATCTTTTACCGATAAAAGATAATTATTATCGATCAAAGATTAAAAATACATCAAATCCATTGATTGATGAGATCAACGGTGCCGTATTTCGCATTGCACCTGGCTGCACTAGGACACATACATACTCCACGCCACGTAATCAGGGAAAGGGAGGGGGAAAATGAGAGGAAAATGGGAAGGAAATGTTGTTGATTTTCCGCTTGAAAAAAAAAAAAAACGACCAAGGTTCTGTTCCTCTGAGTGTTCTTAAAATATAAATACATATTTTTTATTTTCAAACTTAAAAATAATAATGTATTTATGAAATTTTTATTTTTATTTTTTTTACATAGTTGAAATGATCTAAATCTATCAAATAAGATTCATATTGCGTAGAAAATTATTTCCGTACTTACGGCGTACATCGAAAAAAGTTAGAAGATTGAATCAAGTACTTACACTTATTCAATTGAGTTGATTTTTTACACGGCCTTTTGAAAAAATATTTTAAAATTTGTTAACGGATTGAATCATTTGTGTGAAACCCATAGCGGGCCCAACGTGGCGATGTCCTCCGCATGTACAACCTATGGTAGATAGTAGATACCAATAGCATCTCTCCTGGAAAGCAAAACTCATCGATGGGACAAGGTTCTAGCAACTTCTAGGATCGAAAATTTTCATTTTTCTTGAAAATGTGCGTTTCGGGAAAATAATTATATTCTCTTATCCTCAGCCCCGTCTACTATGGAAAGTAAGTACTTAACTTTTAAATTAAATATAATGTATTGTGAGAGAATGATCAGTCTCATAACTAGACAAGTAATTTAAAGTATTCGATGCAATTGAGTTTTACCAAATGCACGTTAAGGCCCCATTTCCACTAATAAAAAATAATAAAAATTTAACATATTTTATCATCTCGTTTCCTCCAATAAAAAAATTGTCAACAAAATACTAGAGTAACTCTACTCATAAACCCATCAATAACTTATTCACTACCTGAAACACCTAACAATTTCTCAACCACAAATAAAAATCTACTTTACAAATTTTTTACTACCGGAAACACTCCTAAATCCAAAATGAATTTAATTAGTCCGAACACATTTATAATGCTCAGCTTCAATCCGTTGCATTTTTTATTGTCCCAAAAAATCAATTGGATAAATAGAATATAATCATATGCTTATTAGTACTATTCAACCACTGGTCCACCATTATTCTCTGCTATAATATTTGAAGCTTTTTAAATTGTTAATGCGTTGTATAATTGGTGGATGATCTGGCAATGGTGGTTTAGGTGAGAAATCAACCACTACCCAATTTCAAGTACCCACCTAGTTTGGCAAGCCAAATGACTTTTTTTTTTTTGTTCTTATTTAAATTTTTTTGCCTCATGTTAATTTTTCGTCGATTTTTTGAGGATTATTACTTCGTTATGATAGGAGAAATTTAAAAAGTAAAAAATTACAATTGAAATTCAATTTTTTTAAATAAAGACAAAAATAATTCAATTAGCCCATTTTTTCGTTTTTATTCAAAAAAAATTAAAATTTCGATAGTAATTTTTTATTTTTAAAATTTGAATAAAGACCAAAAAAAAAAAAAAAACCATTTAATTTATAATGCCAAACTAGAAGGTTGTGCTTTTGGGCTTCTTGTAAGCTTACGGGGCTTAGAAGCTTAGGCCTAATAAGTTGGGCCTAAAAGCAAAATATGCTAATCTCAAAGGCTTGGCCCAAACAAGAATGATTTATCCTTTTTTTTCTTTAAAAGGGAAATTAAGCCAATCTTATTTTCAAGACCAATTTTATCCTCCTCTTTCCCTATCAAATTTCAATGATCCGACCCGTTCAATGTGTTCAGAACGTGATTTTAAAAGTATCCGCGAGAAATTAGCAAAAAAAAATGACCGGAAAGGACTTCATCAGAACAATTTTTTTATTGAACTATTCAATAAAAAATTGCTTAAATCAAGCCCTTTCCGGTTTCCTTTTTTTTTTTTTTCAATTTCTAGAGAATACCCTTAAAATCATGTTTTGAACACATTGAGCGGCTCGAATCATCGAAATTTGATAGGGACGCTATTTAACAGAACATTTAACGAAATCCGTTCATCATTTGGACAGAAGGGGTCATTTTGATTAACAGAAAATAACGTTGGGAGTAAAATTGATTTTTTGAAAGTTTGAGAGTCTAATTGAAATTTAGAGTAAAGATTGGGGAGTATTTTGAATTTTTCCCTTCTGTTTAAGGATGGATTGAGAGGTGAGTGTTTGTAGAGCTTGCACACTAACCTTTTACGTTATCAGAGATATCAATGCTCCTTAAAGTGCGGGGTGTCCCAAGTAGAGTCAAGCATACTGACCGGTTTAAGCAGAAGAATTGAGAAAACACAACAAAAAATCATGATGCATGAAACCAAACACCGATAAGGTAGTACATAATATGAAAGCACGATGCACTACAACACATGTAATGCCATAGGTTTGTCAAGAAGAAGAATTTCTACTGGCAGACGACATTGATGGAACTAAAGAAGACATAGCAGAAGAGTAGGTGGTAAACAAGCGATTCATACTTCAAGAAAAAGACTGGGGTTTGAAAAAGTCTTTGAGAAAGAATCTGGGATTTTCCTTTCCACAGTACGACAATTCTTTTCCTTTTGAAACTAAGACCTTCAACTAATTTTGATTAATAAAATTTTGTATACAAGGGAAGATAAACCGAGATACACCGCCAACACATGGGCCAAAATCTCAAGGTACTTTTATCCCACTGATACAAAATTCTTTTAACCAAAATAGTTAGTGAAGTTTCTGATGTGGAGGATCCTGAGAAGGCAACCACAGAGCATACGCTTCAATTTTTCCTTTCAGAAAAGATTTGAAGTAGTGTTGGAAAAGAAGCTCCCAGAAGGGGGTTTAAGCTAGAATAGAAGACATGGCTCTGATACCACTATTACAGACACTAAGTGGGTACAAACACTAAGCAGGTAGGATCGTAAAGAGAGAGAATATAAGACACAGGCTTATTAGAAAGATATTGAGTTTATTGCTTAAGGTCTGATTTTTTACAATGGGAGAAACCCTCCTTTTATAGGCGTAAGGAAGGGTTACCCAGCATCAGTGCTTACATCATTTACATGCCACACTTATTAGATATTACTGTTGCTTACATGACTTCTATTACTTACAGAAGTCTTTACTACGTACAAACCTTTTAACTACTTCTGCCTTAGCATTTATTACTACATGGTAGAAAAGGTTTACCTGTTACTTCCAGACTTGCTCTGGTAGATACCTGAAGACTATTCTGGAAGCAGTGGATCGGATAAACCTGAATAACTTTTCAGGCCAGCTGTCTCTTTTGTGATGTAATATAAAGTGTGGTAGTATTGTCCTCTTTTCAGAGAGGGTGAATTATTGGTGTGTTCTGTACATTATAATAGGAAAGTCTACGCAGGGAAAATGGTTAGTAATTGATAGTCAGTAAAGTCCTTGTAGTAATAAATGCTAAGGCAGAAGTAGTTAAAAGGTTTGTACGTAGTAAAGACTTCTGTAAGTAATAGAAGTCATGTAAGCAACAGTAATATCTAATAAGTGTGGCATGTAAATGATGTAAGCACTGATGCTGGGTAACCCTTCCTTACGCCTATAAAAGGAGGGTTTCTCCCATTGTAAAAAATCAGACCTTAAGCAATAGACCCAGTATCTTTCTAATAAGCCTGTGCCTTATATTCTCTCTCTTTACGATCCTACCTACTTATTAGTGTTTGTACCCACTTAGTGTCTGTAATAGTGGTATCAGAGCCATGTCTTCTATTCTAGCTTAAACCCCCTTCTGGGAGCTTCTTTTCCAACACTACTTCAAATCTTTTCTGAAAGGAAAAATTGAAGCGTATGCTCTGTGGTTGCCTTCTCAGGATCCTCCACATCAGAAACTTCACTAACTATTTTGGTTAAAAGAATTTTGTATCAGTGGGATAAAAGTACCTTGAGATTTTGGCCCATGTGTTGGCGGTGTATCTCGGTTTATCTTCCCTTGTATACAAAAAGCCTCTTTTGAATGGTGAGGAATGGTAGAAAGGACGAGATTAAGGTCTCTCACCAAATTAATCTCACTGGTTTTTTTTTTTTTTGGGGGGGGGGGGGGGGGGGGGGGGGAGGTTGGTTGGGGTGAGAAATGATGAGCAACAAAGTGACCCTCGTATATATGTACCATTTCTCACCACTTTTTATTCATTTGACTTTCAAAAAAAAAAAAACAAACAAGTCTCATTTCTGTTTTCTCCTCACCAAACCTCTCCCATCCTATGGGCTAGTAGGTTTACTCACAGAAAGCCACATAAACATGTCTTCCCTTTCTGTTCAGCAGATACATACTAGCGGGGGCCAAAACAGCACAATGAACAACTAGAACGATACCCGGACACCAAGCAACGACATCAGCTGAGAAATGAACTGAGGGTGACCTGGCCAAGCTGCTCCGGTCACCAGATTCCCATCAGTAAAACAACGGTCTATAGGATCAGGTTCTAACCAATTTGCCCCAGATAAGACTACCTGGAGCTTAACAGCCGGGTATGCAGTGCATTTCCTACCCTGCAACGAAATTCAACAATCAGTCATGAATACCATTAGACTCGTAATGCAACAAGACTTTAGGGAACGATGGTATACCATTTACAATTTCACTGATGCTAGTTTTAGGAGGAAAAAAATGGACGCCCATAGTAGAGTATGGACTAAAAATGTCTCGTTTATGTTACTCAAAAGGGATAGAGTCACCATTGAGCTTGAGAAGAAAACCATGGCCTCACCAATACAGAGGAAGATAACACAAGACAAGAAGGCAAACAGAACACAACACTGTTCACATTCAAGTGCAATGTCTTGCAGATCAAACAACACAACAAATTTGGTTGTATATTTAAGCATTTTCTCCTAGTGCTGCATAATCTCTAAGAAGGTAAACTGGCCATTGTGTTTTTAGCCTCGCTATTATGCAATATCCGCACATATCACCAACTATGCTCGCAAAAATTCAATAAATACGTATCCAGTCATCCACAGGCTCCAAAGGTTCAGTAGTTAAAACTCAGTCTACCAACCTTGACACTAAAGCAACACTGGCTAACAAACTTTCAGTTCAATATTTTGGCCCACCAAACAACAAACTGGGTTGTACTTGTACATTTATTCATTGTACTTAAGTAGATTTTCATCTATTGCCATGTTGATCTCAAGTATGGCAAACTGGCCATTTGAGCTTTTAATCCTGATATTATTCCATCGCCATCACTAGCATGTGCAACGGTGCAAGAATTTTAGTCCACGCAAATCAACAACCTAACTCGAGGCCAATAACTGGCTAAAGTTCTAACAACTCTCAATGCAACTACATTTTAGTTTCACATGAGACTACCCCTATAAAAGTATATGCATACGAGCACAGCAATTTCATGGAAATATAAATCACTAAAGAAGTCAGGAATCAGTTTACTGAACCAGTAAGCAAAGCTGCGTACATGTATTTACTTCAATAGGAAGTCTTTTGAAGCAAAAGAATGCACCAACAAAGTATATAAAACAGCAATTCAATGTATAGAAGGAAAGGTGACAATCTACCTTGAGAACACCAGCAGCAGCCAAAATCTGTTGTCCATGGCAGATTGATGCCACTGGCTTTTCAGCCTCCATGAATTCTTTTACCAATTTAATAACTGACCCATCCAGTGCAAGATATTCAGGAGCCCGGCCTCCAGGGATCACAAGAGCATCATAGCTAGAAGCATCTATACCTTTGAAATTAGCTGTTAGCGTGAAATCATGGCCTGGTTTTTCAGTGTAAGTTTGGTCACCTTCAAAATCATGGACTGCTGTTACGCATTTATCCCCCGCTGCCTTATTGGGGCAAACAGCATCAACATGGCATCCAAGAGCTTGAAGAGACTGGAAAGGAACCTTTACCTCATAATCTTCCATGTAATCCTGCAAAGAAGAATGAGGTGACAAGTCTTCATAACATTGTGTAAAACTGCAAACCAGTGTTATCACAATAATGAGTTCAAAAAGTTCGAAAGTTCACATCACGAAGTAGTTTGTACACCAGAACTTTCTTGTTAAAAAAACTCCCATGTGTTCTTTATTCTAGATTTTCAAGACATACGTTCACTCCAAGACCATACCCATAGTGTCCAAGACCATGCCCATAGAGACTACATCGTAAATTCCAAAGCAAAAAGATTGAAGTACTTCATCCCGAATAATATCATGGAATTACACTCGCATGCTTTAGAGAAAATAAGACCTTCCTTTGCAGCACTCTTGGTCAACTGAATTACAATGCTTGCTCTCTGTCATCGCTTGTTGAACTTAAATTACAAAATGTAAGCAAAAAGTAACAACATAGTTAGCAGTCTATGCCAAGACAGGAATCACTAATTTTAGAACTCAAACAGGTCAACATTTGTCTTCGAAACAAGAATAAAAAAATCTGTTGATAGATTAGCTAGAATCTTTCATGATTTATTTGAATTTTTCAGCAAGTGATCTCTTTTATTGCAATTACAGTACAGCAAATTTAAACTTCTAAATCTAAGAAACATGGTGAAGCATACAGTTCAGGACCTATCCATTCAAGTATTTAGGACATATTAGAATATAAGTTGGCATTATCCAATGGGAACACTCCCTTCGAAGAAATTTACTGATGCCAGAACATCCAAAAGAATACTCATAAATCGATAGGAAAAAGGAAGCATTATATACGAAAATAAGAACATTCAAGAGTTAAAGGCAATGGCGACCCATTCAACGCAGGAAAAGTTAGGTAAATAAACAGTTACAAGATGCATGCTACTGTAAGAGAAATTCCCCTCAAAGTTATCCTATCACATACTTTTAAGGGGTATCAGATATGTGGTTCTGCATAAAGGTCTTCGTGAGAGAGAACCCTTTTTAGCTATGTGTTTTATTGCTCTAGTTCTACCTGCCAGCATTGCAATTGTCTACGACTCAGAGTCCATATGAGGTACACATGAAGGCATAACGAAAACAGATATCAAAACGGAATAAATGTAGGAAAAGACCTAGATCGAATGAAAGTCCTTTTTAACTCACAATACACGGCTGCCCTTTTCTGCTTGAACTTAACTTAGAGGAATATAACTTACCCCACAGAGAAACAGAATCCGTTTCTCAGAACCTTTTATGGTACCTCCGATTGCCTTTACAAAAAGCCGGATGAATTCGGGATGGCTTTCATATGTAACAGCAGTTATGATATTCTCATGAACAGCACATGCCGACATGGTGTCTGGTTCCACCCAATGAGCACCTGCAGCAACAAGTACAGGTTTCACAGCAGGATATGCTGTGCACTTCCGACCTTTAACAGACCCTGCACCTGCCAATATCAGTTGCCCGTGGCAAATGGAGGCAATTGGTTTTCCAGAGTCCGAAAATTTCTTCACCAACTCTGTAACAGCATCATCAACTGAGAGATATTCCGGAGCCCGTCCGCCTGGAATTACCAACCCGTCATATTTGCTCACTTCAATATCTTCAAATGTTGCATTTAGAGTGAAGTTATGACCCCTCGACTCAGAATAGGTCTGTATCCCATAAAAATGTCGAAGTATGATTAGGAATAGACAAGAGGAGGCAATGGAAGCAATTATTTCAGGTGTAGACCAAGAAGAAGTACTAGCAAATTCCAATTCACTTACTTGCAATACTGAAGTAGTAAAGAAAAGGATATGAGTTTTTCAACAGCAAATGCCCCTTTGTGGCAAAATTCCACAGGGCACATGCGCAACGTCACCAAATAAACCCCTAGGTATATATGTCCATGATAAAAACTTGGATATTCCAGATTTATAAGGAGTGATGCAGACTTCAGTAACTTTCTTTCCGAGTTGGAATGGATGAGAAACCTAATCCATACCTCGTGATAACAGCAACCAGAGAGGAAAACAAACATAGCTCTAGCATGAAGATGTGTGACACTTTGTGCTAGTGCATTTACACCATCGTTGCTTGAAGTTAAGTCACTGAAGAGTGGTGGAAATTGTTGGTTTAATTTAATATTTTACTTTATGTTAATATTAAGGGAATTGATAATGCCAAAACCATTTTTGTTCCTGCCAAAACTCGAGGGATATTCTTTCATTACATGACTTAATTGTCCTCCACTACATTACTTGTTTTACGAAATTGCCCCTTGAAATCATCCGTTTAGAATCGAATCCATGATCTCTCTCTCACTCACTCACTGCAAGACTTAGCTTTCTCTCCTCTATCCTTCGACTCCCATCATTCCAAACCACTGCCAAAAAATCCCTCTTTCACCCACAATCTATACATGGATACAAGGAAGATTACAACTAATAGCACAAAATTTTTGTCATTTAGTTCAAAATGAAAGACAGTGACCCACTTTTGGCATTTGTATCTCTCCATATTCTATCTTGGCATGCTGTAAATCATTCTTGTTTCTTGGATTAAACTAACATGATTTGGGTTGATGGTGAATTGGATTGACGAGTACAGTGGTGTGCTTGATCAAACATGAACAGCAATTAGAGGAACAGAGGAAGTAGGAGCAAAAGGGTGCGTAACCCACTTTTGCCTTCAATCAAAGGAAGCAGGACAAATAGGAGGAATTTGGAAGGGAGAGTACAAAGAAGAGTAGATGAAGCAGAGGAACGAGATGAGAGAGAAGAGAGACGTGAGACATGGGTTTGCAGTGAGAGAAAAAAAGATGAGATAGAAAATGGGCATAGTTGTAGAGGAGAGCAATTAAGTCATGCAACCTTGAGTTTTGGCAGGAACGAAAAGAGTTTTGGCAGGAACAAAAGTGGTTTTGGCATTATCAGCTCCCAATATTAATCATATGGGTTTGTGGAGGAATTATGTTGTACAGTTAGAGTTAAAAGCGGGTTGACTTGGTCTCCTTGATTTACTCCTAGATATTAGTTGTATATCAGTATAAACTATCGGTAGGATTACTGCCTACAACATCTCAAAGTTACAACCCACTTTTACTAAACCTCCTCTTTCTTCTCCTATATATCAGCATAGTTGGTTGCATGTATTACTTATATAAATCTTTTATTCTTCATTACTGGGAGATTAAAAGTACACAACTCTATCAAAAACTCTCTCGCTTGCTTTACAAACTTACACACTGATGAGACTTGTATTTCCTACCCGTTGATTTCTGTTCCTAACAAAATACTTTCAACCATCTTCTTTCATATATATAGATATTTGGTACAACTATATATTTGGATTTCAAGTGTAGGGAAACTATTGGTTCGTGAGTTCAATTCATTGCACAGAAGAGAACTTGTGGTTGATGTATCTCGGGGAAGGAGTACCATTCAACCCTATGCAAGAGGGGGTATATCGATCCTTAGGAGAGCACTATCACATGCCTCAACTACCCCACAGGCTATTCTATTCCTTTCTTTATTTATTTATATTGTTGATTTTGATAGATTAATATTATTTAGAATTGTTATTCTACCAGAAAATTTCTATCACATATATTTTCTCCAACAATATGTCCTGGTACTGCTTCCTTGAATACAGCAATGATTCACAGCAAGTAAAAACCTTCCACAACAAATGCAGTAAGAATATTAAATCTCACACATGAAGGAGAATAGCTGAATAACATTATTGGATGACTTTGACAAAGATCAGTAACTAAACCTCCTAGTTGAGGAAAACGAGTTTTTATAACCAAACTGAGCCTTATGTCCCAATCACTTGGGGTCGACTACATGAATCATGTTCCTCCATTGAGCTCTGTCAAGGGCCACTTGTTCACACAAACCCATTATACTCACATCTTTGCGCACAACTGCATCTAATGTCAATTTAGGTCTACCCCTCCCCGTAGCATTGCTACCCAAAGCTATCATATCCGCTATCTTAAGTACTGCATCTCCTGGTCTACAGTATACAAGTCAAAATTTCAAACCTTACACATTTGACCTTTTGCTTACTGCATCGTGTCTGTGACCCATAAATGCCACATTGATTGATCACGCATTCAGAAGTCTTAGGTGAACGGTCTCTCAGAATAGAGAAATTCCAGTCGAAGTCATATTCCAATTTTGATCCCAAATATTCTTTAAAGTCAATTTTAATAAGCCCTGTTTGCACTTAGTTTACGACAATCTCAGAGATCAACCAGGATATCATAGACATTCAACAAAAATTCTATTCCATATGATTTTTACAACCCAAAACATTTTTAAATGGGGATTAGAATCTGAGGGATGATCTAACTAATGTGTTCCAACCAAATGATTTCAACATCCCTTAATGGCCGGCATCAATATGGCGACAACAGATGTAATGAATGCTAAAACTAAAACATACAACTCAAAACCAACTGACTACAGTGCAGAGGTGGAAAGTGGTAACCGATATATGGGACAAGCTTCTACATCCCAATGAATGGACAGACCACTTAGGCTCATATACCTCTAGTTTGGATGTGAAAATGTAACCATATATGGACAGTAATTTTGGATGTGAAGAATTAAACTCTCCCAACTTGCAATGGGCAGAATCGGAGCATGCATTGGGCCCAACGATCGGGCAGCCCAAAGCACAGAGTGTTTGAGCCGGACATGTCACATTTGAGCTGACACATTGGTATGGGCACGTGGCCTAATGCTTGTGAGCCCGAGGGATTGCGGGAGCTAGGCCTTTGGGCCTGATTGGGTCGAAGGAGGTCCGACACGGATACAGGCAGACGGATCCCCGTGTTGGGCAGCGTGGCTCAGTCACGTGGAGGGGAGTCCGTCCATGTGGCACTCGATGCGTTATGCATGACATCAATCTTAAAGGCGGTTGAGGCATGATGTCACAAGCCAGCCTAAGTCTGGCCTCACTATTTGAAGCATAGGACAAAATCCTAGAAAGGGTACGCCATTACTGTTCACCAAAGAGTTTTGTACTTTTCTTCTCTTGAGTTGAGAGTCTTGAGACTGACTAAGGCCCTGTTCCAGAACACCTTCGTAAAAAAATAAGTACTTATTTCACATTTTCAAACTCAAAAATAATGTAAATAAAAAATAATTTTTCAATTTTTTTGCACCGTATTAAAAATCTCAATGAGATCTATCAAATAAGATCTATATTGATAGAAAATTATTTGCGTAAGCACATGATTTTTGAGCTTGAAATTGCCTTCTTAAAAAATAAGCACTTATTTCCCTTTCGGGAACGGAGCCTAAGGCATTCTGAGCGTATGGCCGGCTAGGCACTAAATGGCTGTTGATCTTGCAGGCTAGGTAGGTCTCAAGAAAGAAGGTCCATATCATATCAAATCTGTACCGGAGGTTCAAGAGTAGAACCAGATCACCCCCCACACACCTCGCACGTTAAGAGTGCGCTTACAACACAAACGAAAGGAGAATCAACCAAGAGAGTTCTTCCCAAAAGACTCTAAGAGCTTATCTCGAATAGCTTGTTCATCCAACTCAAAATCATTTTGGAGGTAATAACTAAAAAAGTGACAAGCTCCTACTGAAAAAAAATTGTGCAAATATCAAACACACAACCCTAGAAACATTTCTAAACGGGGATCCAACTTTGAGGAATACTCTTAATAACATGTTTCAATTTCATTGGCCCCCGCTGAATCACCTAATTGCTAGTTTGCTACCATAAAAATAGGGATAAATAGGGGTGATAAACAAGCCAAACGAGTTGAGCAGTTACATGTTCACGCTTGGTTTGAACACTTAACGAGCTTAAAACAAGTTCAAGTTTAGCTTGTTTATAAGACGAGCTGATCACGAACGAGCTTCAATCTAGCCGAACACGAGTTGCTTGAATTTTGTATACACCATAAGCCAAACGAGCTGACCAGTAGCTTGTTCAAGCTTGGTGTTCAAGCTCGTTAGAGCGTCTAGAAAATGTTTGAGTTTGGTAACAAACCGGTAATGAACAAGGTCTTAATGAGCGAACAAAGAGGCCGAACTCGAAGTAGCTTGATTCGTTTACCAGCCGATAAATCCCTATATTCAAAATCGCGAAAGATAATTCTGACAAGTCTAAGCTTTGGCGATTACAAACACTATTGACTATTCGATTACAGATTATAGTTTTATTCTATACACAGAATGAGTAAACACAAACCTGATGACCACGAAAATCATGAATAGCGGTTCGACAGACGTCCCCGGCTTTCTTTCCGGGGCAAACTGCGTCGACTGACACTCCGTATGCTTGCAATGCTTGAAACGGAACCATCGCCTATAAAAATTCCATAACAATCAAACACAAACACTATCATAGAAATTAGAATTCATATATGTTCAACGTATAAGGAGAGAGAGAGAGAGAGAGAGAGAGAGAGAGAGAGAGAGAGAACAGCACCTCGTAGTCTTCCATGTAGTCGCCGCACAGTATCAGTACGGATCTCTGAGCTTCTGTGTTCGCCATTCGATCGAGAGCGAGAGAGAGAGTGCCTGACTGTGTGGAGGAGGAGTTTTTTGAGCCAGTGATCTTGATTAGACACAAATATAAGAAGCCGTTCCTCTTTTTCAAAGAGTGGATTTTTGAAAAAAAAGTAAATTTTAAGGTAAAAAATTATGGGTTTACGCAAATAATTTTTCTACTAATATTAATATGAATCTTGTTTGATAGATCTCATTGAGATCTTTTAAACGGTGCAAAAAAAAATAAAAAAATTATTTTTCATTTTCGTTATATTTGAGTTTGAAATTAAAAAAACGGTTTTTGGAAAAAGCGGAACGGGGCCTAACTCCCGTGTTGGGTCACCACATGCGCACCTGCACTAATCTTGCTTCTTGCGCATCAATTTCATCGCTCATTTGCAGTGATTTCAATTAAAATCAAAAGTTCTGTATGAACTGTTCCAAAAAAAATTAATCGCACCTAAAAGCTTTCGAACCTAACACCTTAGCATTGTGATGGCAGTTCAGTGTTATTTTTATTTATTTGTTTATTATCTAGCCTGGATTGCAGCTGAAATTACGTTGAGATGGGGCTTAGAGATCGGCGCTGTGTCGTCCATTTCCGTGGGCTTTCAGTCATTTTTGCTGAGATGGAGTTTTTAAAGATGAGACCAAATAATGTCAAACGGCTGAAAACAAAACTCGCCGATGAATGGAAAAAGATTCTAGCAAATTCTACTCAGCTATGGGCTGGGTCACGTGAGTGCGTGTGTGTTCGCAAGCGGGAGCGGGATCGAGATCGTGAAACCGTCTTTAAATTCCATCTTGAACAACAAAACTTCACAAGAACGATGATTGAGAACGAAAAGACATGTATTTTAAAGGATTATGTGATTGGGCATGATGCACCACTTCCATTTTTCTTTCCCAGTGACAACTTTATTGCAAGCTCATTTTCAAAAAATATATATATTTCAGAAAATTATTTATATTTTCTACTGGACACCATTGGAGATATACACGTATTAGATGCAAGGGAAAGTCTACAATACACACCCTTTAAAAGGGTATACCATATCCACCTATTTTAAGGTTCATCCATAACATTTTTTGTGTGCTTCATAACTTTTATTCTAAAACTCATAACATTTTAGCATCGTAACATTTTCATTATTATTTATAACATTTTGGTGTATCTCGGGTTCACCATTAAAAATGGAGAATGGTCTTCTTTAAAAAAAATTGTGACAGTTTTTCTTTTCTTTTGAACAACATGATCTTAATTTTAAATAGCAGATGAGATAGTTCAGATCATGTTGTCAGCATTTTGTGGGACAACCAGAATATAATCATATGCTTATTAGTACCATTCAAAGTTTTCCATTATTGATCTCTATAATATTTTAAGGTTTTTATTTGATTATTGCATTGTACTATATAGTTAGTGGATGGATTGTCTGTCACGTTGTCTATATAAAATTAAAGAGTGATTATGCATATATAGTAGGAGATGTACTGAGAAAGAGAAAAATCAAAGTAAAAAAAAAAAAAAAAACACTAAACAAAATCTCATAGGTCCGGTAGTTCTATTTTGTTCTTGATAGTTCCTCTTCGATCTCCACATATTTGTGTCCAGCATAATAGAAAATGAAAAACCAAAAACAGATTTTACCAAGGGTGGCCATACTCATAGTGGGTTGGACTGTAGCCCAGGTTAATTTCGAAAAAAACAAAAAAAAAATTATATGTAAAATTTAGTCCAAATAATTTTAGTCTGATCCATTTCACCCACCAACCCATTTTAACACAGGGCATATTACATTCCGCACTTGAATTTTACAAACTTCTACCGCACGCCCACGCCCCAAGAAATGAAAAAACCTCTGCTCTATTGAAGGGGGAGGTTAGAGAATTTTTCTTATCACAATTAAGGGTGATACCCTATGTTGTCCCACGTCGGCAACAAAAAGTAAATGGAAATGGTATATAAGAGATTCCTACCAGCTATTGTATAATTTGAAGTTAATCTTTTGAGTTATGCAGTTAGGCTAATGGTTAACAGGTCAGTTGGCCGCATCAACATTGAAACAATCCCGTTGAGCCGTAAATCTTTTCTTCTCCAATTTTGATCGTCCTTAATTACAATAGAGAACCGTTAGAGCCGGAAATCTGTTGTAAATATCGATACAGAGCTCTGAAGTCAACAATGGTGGAGCTGTCTTCAGGTTGGTCGACCTTAATACCAACCAGGTTGTCCTTAAGTAATTATTTTTCGCTTTACAAGACAAGTTATTGTCTCATAATACATTACGTTTAGTTCAAAAAATAAGCATTGATTTGGAATTGGGCTAGTGATGGCCGTTCTAGTAAGGGTTCTTTTTTTAAAACTTCTTTTTCTTCAATTTTCAAACTCAAATATAATGAAAATGAAAAATAATTTTTTGATTTTTTTGGCATCGTATAAAAGATCTCAATGAAATCTATCAAACAAAATCCATATTGGTAGAAAAACAATTTGCGTAAACACATAATTTTTGAGTTTAAAATTACTTTCTTTTTCTAAAAGTTACTTTTTCTAGAAACCAGAACACCATCATCCCTCAGCGGAAGAGGGCCTGATAAGAACCGGACGACCACTTGATGAAAACATTGATTTGGGCTTGGTCTTGGGCTTGGGCTAGCGTCTTGTTTTTGTCGAAGGCGTATAAGACAATTCTTCATGGGCCAATACAAAAACATGTGTTTGGGCCAATGGAAATGCCTTTTAAAGATGGGTAAATTAAGTAGGAGGACATACTACAATAGTTTTTACCATGATAAGGACATAAATATTTTCCTTTAAAGTCTAAAGGACATTATGTCCAAGATTTACAAATAGCCCCCCCAAAGTTGACCGGCGTTGACCGGAGTTGACTGGCGTTGACCGGAGTTGACCGGCGTTGACCAAAGTTGACCGGCGTTGAAAGTGCCTAAAATCTTAGGGTACCCTATATATGAAAGTGCCTAAAACCCTAAGGTACCCTATGAAAGTGCCTAAACCGCTAAAACCCTATAATAGAAAAATGAACCCTAAAACCCTATAAAAGTGCCTAAAACCGTAGGGTACCCTATGAAAGTGCCTAAAATTTTAAGGTACCCTATATATATAAGTGCCTAAAACCCTAGGATACCCTATGAAAGTGCCTAAACCGCTAAAATCCTATAATAGGAAAATGAACCCTAAAACCCTATAAAAGTGCCTAAAACCTTAGGGTACCATATGAAAGTGTCTAAAATCCTAGGGTACCCTATGAAAGTGCAACAAAATCAAAAAACACAAAAAAAAGACATATTTTGTGTTAGCCAAACAAGGCCCTTGTCTCATTTAAAATCATTTAAATGAAAAAAGACATTTTTTGTGTTAGCCAAACAAGGCCCTTGTCTCGTTAAAGGCAATTTGGTCTTTTCACGGATCTTAAACTCTAAAATATTTTCATTAATGGACTTTACACATCACTGAAACTTAAGCTGGACTAAATCTACTTTGGTACCTCTTCTTTTGGACTTTAGACTAATTTGCTGTTTGCAATACTGTATCAAAATGTGTTGTAGTCCAAAACTTGACAACTGAAAATGATTTATTCAGGGCCAACCACATTACTTATCAAAAGTAGTTTTTAATAAGTTACTACTAGATTTCAACAAGGCTTTTAATTAATAAATCAAATTTTTCATAAAAACATAATCAAAATCTATTATTTCTGACAGATGTCATGATGGTTATAAATTTCCCTCTTGTGTAAGTACTTATATTTTAAGAATGTGTTCTAGAACGGGATCTAATGCTAAATATTCTGCCGTTATTAGAGCATGTACATCAAGGATAGCAATTTTACCTACTCAAAAAGGTACTTTTATATTTTACCTATTCAGTTTGCCCTTCCAACCTACACAAGCCTCTCTATCATCCTCTCTCTATTCCTTGTATATTCATAAAATATACATCAGTTAAAGGAGAGAAAGGCAGGCCATTGGATGAGAGAGAGAGAGGAGGAGTGAGAAATTAATTGTTTAATGGATACATGGTGAACAGTGGATCGGTATTTCTACCGAGCATTTTCAACAAAGCTATTTTCCCTTCCAGTTTACCTCGTCTGCTGCACCATGGTTTTTGTTGTTTTCCTCTGTAAAGTAGCTACAAAAGGGGTTTTACCTCCCCTGGTGCACATGCTCTTAATGGTTCTTCTGAAGGCTTTCTCTATTTTTTTCCCCCAGGGAATAGAGAGTAATGGCTAGGGGACCCCTTGTCCTCATATCTGTTTGTTAATGTGATGGAGGCTTTTGCTGCAGTACTGCACTTCAGAGTGAATCATCATGGGCAATTTAGCTACCACCCAAAGTGCAGAGATACGAGGCTTTTGGTTGTGTTTGGTTGGGAGTTTAGTTTAGTTTAGTTTTGGTAGTGGGTGGAGAGAGAAATAGAGTAATGATTGAAAATAGGGGTAATGATTGGAGAGAGATAGAAAGAGATGAGAAAGTAATAATTGAAAATATAGAGTAATGATTGAGGAAAGAAGTAGAGTAATAATTGGTTTTCAAAACTAAAACTAAACAGAAAAGGCAACCGAACAAAGCCAAAATTGTCATTTAGCTTTTGCTGATGACTTTTATTCATCTTATGTGGGGCTACTGCTCAGTCATTTTCTCATCATTAATACTCATAAATGACCTTTTAACCTCACTTCCACTTTGATTTGACTTCAAAAGTTGAATAGTGACCTTTTTTTTTTTTTTGGTCTCTATTCAAAATTTTTTCACATTTGTTGGTTTTGCGTCAAATTTTTATGACTTATTGATTTATCTTGACTAGAGGAATCGGAAAAATAAAAAAATTTGATTGAAACTCATAATTAAAAACAAGAATAAGTAAAAAAAAAGTTGTCGTAGACTTATTTTTGTCTTTATTCAAAAATTTATGAGTTTCGATCAAAATTTTTTATTTTTCCGACTCCTTTTGTCGAGACGAATCAATAAGTCTCAAAAGTTTGATGCAAAACAAACAAATGCAAAACAATTCAACTAAAGACAAAAAAAAAAAAAAAGTCATCCTATTTTTCGATCCAAACCCACCTTCCTAGGGCTACGACCTAACATGTATAAGAGTTCAATTTTCTTTTGTTGGTGTTGATAGAACTGGGCCTGAATTTTTTGGGGATTAAAGCGAAAATGAAAACTGAAAGTCTTTTTCTTGGATTATTATAAGAGGTAAAAAGTTTGAGGGGCCTTGAAATTCAAATTTTTTTAGAAGCCTAGAGCAGCCATAACACAGGCTTAGCTTAGAGCTGGGCTCTGGGTGTTGACAAGCATTTGAAGGGGTTTCAAGGGTATTCTCCTCATACCAGAAGTAAAGCTCCCAGTTAAATATCCAATAAAGCTACGAGTACATATGAGTTTATACATATCATGTATATATAGATTTTGTGGGGCACACCTCGGGTCATACAAAGATGATTCAAATTGCCCGTCATTTTTAAAATATTTTTGTATAGAGCCTTGTAAAAAATAAGCTCAACCGATATCAGTAAGGATTTTTTCTGAAGTTATAGGGGCGAAACTTAGTAGTTAAGTAGTTTCGCACTCACAAATTCAGAAAAAATTCTTACCGGTATCGGATTAGAGCTTATTTTTTACAACGCTCCATAAAAAATATTTTAAAAATAACGGACGGTTCAAATAATCTGAAGTGAGATCTGAAGTGAGCCCTACAAAACCCATATATACATGGTATGTATATGACATATGTGCACATGCATAGCACTACTCTTCAATATCTAGGAATCCCCCTCATCTCTGTGAGGCTCAAGCCAGGGGATAGTGGTGCTTTAAGTTTAAAGAACAGGATTTAACATAGAATTCAAATGGTTTTTCCGGTCACAATTTCTTGGTAGAATTATGTTTCCAGTCCAAAATATGGTAAATGATGTGCATGGAACTGGTAAGGCTTCGTTTGAAAGCTACTATAAAATTTCTTGGATCCTTATGAATTCCTGCAAGTGCTGGTCATAGGGGCTCTCATTTGTATTGCGCTTACATTCGTGCGTGATTGTTGGTTATATGGGTTTTCATTTGAATGGGTGCTTACACGGTTGTTGCAATCTCTCTACAATATTTTGTTAATTTTTGAAAAAAAATTCAAGTGCCAATCAAACACGAAAAAATAAAGATTTGAACTCCGTTTTTCTGAAAATATATTTTACATCAAATCAAAACAAAACAGGAGCCCAAACATGATTAATTGACACCTCACAGTCCTCTCGTATCCAGTCTCCAAATCCACCAAAATCAAACAAACTATAAGCTCTAGTGTGAACATCAAAGTCAACCCCTAAAAACTACAATTCCCAGGCTGCCTTGGGAAGAAAGATAGTAGTAGAAAGAAATAAACAAAAGAAAAGAAAAAAAAATAAAAACTTGTAACACAAGAATCAATAGAAACTAGCCTTGGGAAGAAGGACATAAAGAAATAAAAAAGAAAAGAAAAACTTGTAGCACAAGAACCAAGAAACTCATTTTTGCCTAGCAAGAGACCTACTTTTCCCACCCCGGACCCCCCCCCCCCCCCCGGCCGGCCCCACCTCCCTTTTCCCGGAATACCCCGTCCCTCCCTCCCTCTCTCTCTCTCTCTCCCTTTTCTTTATGGCAAAATCTACCGTCAGCCCTTAGGGCTCGTTTGGATGCCGCAGAAGGAAGGTGTATTGTTTTACACCCCCTTCCAATACGTGGGCCCTCGTCCAATGCTTCGTTTGGCAAGTCCAAATCCGGGGGGATTCCTCAAAACCCCCGGCTCCATAACCCCTCCTAATACAGGCTGAGGGGGGATTACAGATTGCTAGGGTTTGAGGTGGCTATGTGGAATCCCCCTATTCTCAGACGATCTTACCCCTCGTAATCCCCCTTTTCCACTCCCCAGGCTCCATTTTCTGTCGCAGTCTTCTCGGTCTTGTTCGAAAGACAAGAAGTGTGGCGATTTGGGTGCTTTGGTCGATTTGGAGTTCGATTCATCAGGTATGTTGTTGTTCTTCGACTTTTTCCTGTTTTTGTTGATTTTTGTGTTCAAGTTGTGTTGATTACTGATTTCGGCAGTGTTTTGGTTCGATTTGGTGTGTGGGTTTTGTGGGTTTTGACTCCCAGGTACCATTTCTGTCGCTACTCTTCTCGGCAGTGTTTTTGTTCGAAAGACAAGAAGAGGTTTGTGGCGATTTGGGTGCTAGTCGATTTGAGAGTTCGATTCACTGAGGTATATATCTTCCTTGTTCGATTTTGGAGTGTTTAGGGCTCAATTTTGTACTGGTTATGTTCGATCTGTGTGCTGCTCGATTTTCTACTGGTTTTGTACTGGTGATTTCAGTGCTTTGGTAAATTTCTGTTCTATTTTGTGTTGAAATTTTTTCCTGCTGTGTTTTTGTTCCATTTCGTATGTGGGTTTTGTATTACCAATCTCGGTTTGGACCATTTGTTTGCAGCCCTACACACGTATGACTACGGTAGAATGACATGGGAAGAATCTAGGGAGTGTTATGTTTAACGACGATTAGTAAGGCTTGGTTGGTTTTTATTTTTTTGTGAATTGGTTATGTGGAGCAATTTTTGGAAAATCGTTGCGAATTTGTTTGATGTGAAACCACCAAACAAGATGTTTTGAAATCATGAGTATTTTCAATGGGTTCGAAAATGATGAGTAGTACGAAAATGATGAGTATTTTCATGATTGCTGGTAAACTTATTTGCAATGGGTTCTTAACAACTCTACTAAGGTTCTCATTTGCATTGGACCAAACAAATAAAAATAAATAACTCTCAGGGTTTATGGTTTGCCAATCTAATACATAACACATTACATAAATAGAGGTACATGGTTTATGGTTTATGTATGAATCTCAACTGACTTGCTTGGCAGCGTTATTATATATAGGAATGTCAGGTTGAGAAGGGTGCCTTTGATTGTTGAGAAGTTGACTTAAAAATTCTACAGTTTAATATTTGTATTGTATGGACGTGTGTTTCCACTTTCCAAACCACGTACAGTTAATTAAAATTTGTTCAGTGATATGGTTGTGTGTTTTGAATCGGTGGTGGTGTCAACTATGGAGCCCCTAGTAATGACCCTGATTCTGAAGTTCAGTAGATGAATTGAAAGTGTAATTAGTGATGGACCTGGTCGTGTAGGACTTATATTTTGAACACGATAAGCTATTATGTCATGAACGGGATGACGATGACTAGTTTGCTTCTTCAATATGAGGACAGTGAGTCTATTACTTGACGTCATGGAATTTTCGAGTTTTGATATGTGGAAAATAACCAAATAGTGGGTCAGTTTTGAAGATCATGTCCTAGTGATAAGTACTTAATTGAAGCAACATTTACCAATTTTGACAAAGTTTTAAGAGATTGAAGCCACAGAGCGTCAGAGTACAATTAAATGTTGGCTTTTCTGTTTAATCTATATTATGTATGTAATTTAGAACTTTCGTGTGCAATACCCTAGGATTGTTTATATCATTGGAAATGTTAAATTGATAAGGAGGTGACAGTTTATTGAAAACCCTACACTAATTTTGGCAATGTATGGTGAACCAGTTTTTTTTAATGTCTACCTATTCCTTTATTTGTAGTGAACAGGTTGTTTGCTGTCATGTCTATTCATTGTTATTTTTAGGATCCAAACAATAGGTTTTCATTAAAAACCCTAAACCTTATAAGTGTTTGTTAGGATGGCACGATTAAATAGGAAACAGAAAAGGAGAAGAGAAGAGCAAGAGGGATTGATGGCATTACAGGCCTTCATGAACGCTGTCATTGGTGTATTTCGTCTGTACTTGTTCATCATGTCCACGTTTCGCCCTCGTCGTCCTGAGTTGTCTCCGAATCCAGACTTTTACCAGACCCACATAAACAATATCAATAGGCTTGTAAGGGGTAATGACGTTGACTGCCATGAACAGGTGAGGGTTAATAGGCATACTTTTTTGAGATTGTGTTGGTTAGTCCGAGGTGTTGGGTTAAGCGACTCACGCAACGTATGTCTCGAGGAGAGGGTAGCAATATTTTTGTGGGTCCTCGGTCACCATACCAAGCAGAGGCGTACCAAATATTATTTCTATAGGTCTACTGAGACAATAAGTAGGCATTTCAATGCTGTACTCAAAGCGGTCTTGCGCCTTCACCGAATGCTCCTAGAGACGCCAGACCCTGTACCTGCTAACTACCATGACACTAGGTGGAATTGGTTTCAGGTATAGTCCTCTTGAATTGTTCCTATTTCATCCATTGTAAAGCTTTCCTCTAGTTCACCATATTCACTTCATTAATACTCTTGTCCACATTTGGTAGAATTGTCTTGGGGCATTGGATGGGACATACGTGCCAGTAAATCCTCCAGCCGCTGATCGGGCACGATATAGGTCGAGGAAGGGTGAGATTGCTACAAATGTCTTAGGAGTTTGTACTCGGGACCTTAAATTTGTTTATGTATTGTCTGGGTGGGAAGGATCGGCCACAGACTCTAGAATCCTTGGAAACGCCATGGTAAGACCCCACGGTCTTAGAGTTCCCCGTGGTATGTTCCATATCCTTAGTTCATGTTTACTTTGACTCCATTAAAGTTATCCACCCATCAATGTGTTGTCTTCCATTGGTTACAGGACATTATTATCTTGTTGATGCCGGCTACACCAATGGGGACGGTTTTTTAGCACCATACCGTGGCCAGCGTTATCACATTAACATTTGGAGGCAAGGTCACATGCCAACAAGCAAAGAGGAGTTCTTCAACATGAAACACTCCGCCGCTAGGAATGTCATTGAGAGAAGCTTTGGGGTTCTCAAGATGCGGTTTGCCATTTTGAGATCTTCCTCCTATTACCCCATAAGGACTCAATGTCGTATCGTGTCAGCATGTTGTCTGCTTCATAACCTAATTAAGAGAGAGATGCCGAACGATCCTGTTGAACACGAGTACACAGCATGGGAACGAGCACATGTAAACGATGTCCCTGTTGATGATAACATTGCTAACGTTGAGTCTTCCAATGAGTGGACTGCGGGGAGGGATGCTCTAGCGGCTGCCATGTACAACAATTGGTTAGCCAATGGTGGGGGACAAGTGGAGGGCATCCTTCCGTGATTGTATTTTGGTTTTGTTGTATGAAACATTGTACTAAAAATCAAGTTGAAACTTGATTGTAACTTTTATTTGTGAACAACTTGTAACGTACAATTATATGTGCCGGTGTTTTTTCATAACGTAATGTTTAAGGTCATAATTTTACAACTGTTGCACACTTTTAAATGCATTTGCAGCTATGACTACTAACAATGTGGAAGTAGTGGAGGTCGAAGGGCCTACAAAGGGAAAACGTAGGAGTTGGAGGAAAAGGGAGGAGGATGCCCTAATGAAGTGCATGCTAAGTGAAGAGGCGGAGAGGTGGAAGGCCGAAAATGGTTTCAAAACGGGTTACTTCACCCACTTGGAGAAGGAGTTACAGAAAGTGCTCCCGGGGTGTAACCTTAAGGCAAACCCCCACATTGACTCCAAAGTGAGGTATTGGAAATCCGTATGGGCTAGAATTGTAGACATAATTGGCCTAAGTGGTTTCGGGTGGGATGCTCTTAATAAACGCATCGATGTGGAGCAATCCGTATGGGATGCGTATGAAAAGGTAATTCCCCATCTTCAATTCCAATACTTTAATTTAATATTAAGGTATGACAATTCGTAGTAAAATTCCTCTTGTTTGTGTAGGCCCAAACTAAAAAGGCCCAAGGCTTGTACGGGAAGTCTTTCCCGTACTTTGACGATTGGCAAACCATATTTGGCAAGGATAGGGCAACGGGGGCAGCCGCCGAAGATTATGACGAAATGGCGCAGCCGGATATTGCCAATGAAAGTGTGGAGCCACACAACTCCAATGACTTCTATGATGCCCTATTTGAGAACTACGATCAACAGCTCCCCAACACTCCCTCAACTCCCGTAACTCCTACAACTCCCGTAACTCCAACACCTCATGCCTCACTCCCCACTTCCACTCCCCGTGGGTCAATGCCGGCGGCCAATGCCGGAGTCCCAAACAAGAGGAAGAGGACAAGAATGGGTGATGCAGAGTTGTCCATCCATGCAAGCATGGACAATTTCTTCAAATCAAGCTCTACCTATATGGAGAAGATGGCCAATTCGTTTGGCTATGACAAAGAGCTATCCGCCCGACGCACGATGGTGAAAGATGAGTTGTCGAAGCTTGATATCACCTTGACGGAGAAGTTCAAGCTGAGTGCAATAATCGTGCAAGCGGAAGAGAGGGTGGATGACTTCTATGGGACTAAGCCGGAGGAGAGGCAAGCTTTTGTGGAGGCCATCCTTGCCGGTGAAGTGTATGGTCCCATCTAGTGCCATTGAAAGGAATGGATGCCTTTTTGAAGTGGCTAAAGTACCATTATAAGCAAGAATGGTACTTTACCCACTTTTTTTGTAGTGCCATAATTAGGAACCCTTTTGTTAATTCCTAATGAACATTTCCTTCCTTTTGTAATGTAATATGGTACATTCGATGCATAGTGGATGCATAGTTGTTGTTAATATTTGGGAATGTATGATGACGTTTGTCAAATGTCTAATGAACAATGGAGGATGTATATGAACTACCTATGATGGGTGTATGAAGTATATATGAACTAACGCACATCTTAAACTTTGCAAATTCGTACATTTGATGCTTACATGTTGTTAATCTTTCGGGAATGTAATATGAAGTTTGTTTGCATGACAGGTTGTTCGCAACTTAAGTGAGTCTTACTAGGGCAATGACGAAGCGATTAAATTCTTATTTAGGTAGATACCGTGGCGGGGTAACGGTAGTTGCAGCCATGAGTACCCTTATAATGGATTTATATTGTCGGAGCCCTTTGAGAAGGCTATGATGAAATTATTCTGAGCCTCCGTCCACTGTCGGCCAGCATTGTGCAGCATGTGCAGAGTGTGTGTGTGATTTGTTGCAGTTGAACTGTCATTAAAAATGTTCTACAGTGATGATCCATGCCAATGATGAATTAATCCATAAATAGGGCAATGATGAATGAATACATTAGTTGTGATTAACGTAGAAACATTGGCGGGGTAACAAAAGTTGCAGCCATGACTACCTTTGTAATTACAAATACATGATCTGAGCCCTATCTGAGCAGAAAACTGGACACAGACCCACACTCTCTGCACCTGCTACACACACAGACAGAGTTGGTTCTGCATTCTTTTCTGATCTGGACTTTTGTAAGGAGTTGAATGGTTTCTGCAGTTGACATTATTGTTGTGTTCTGGTTCTAAAGTTTTGCTCTGTTCTGGATGCATAGTTGTTGTTAGTTCTGGTTATGCAGTTTTGGAGGGGGTGTAGTGTGTGTGTAGCAGGTACAATGTGTGTGTGTGTGTAGCAGGTGCATAGAGTGTGTGTTGCAGGTGCATGTTATGTGCCATTGCTACTGCATTATTGGTCTATGAGTGTGTGTGAGGTTCTGTTGTGCAGCAGGTGGTGTATTGGCCTAGCTGTTTATGTTATGAACTGTGGGAAGCTAATTTGTGCAGTTTTGGTACCCCGAATAGGGCAATGATGAAAAAATTATAATGCAAACGAATGTAGTGCCTTGGCGGGGCAACTTTTGATTGCAGCCATGTGCACCATTGCGAATAAAATGACATGATCTGAGCCCTCTCTGCAGTTTTCTGGTGTGTCCAATGGTGTGTCCAAACTGCACTATTTTGGGGTAATTGCTGTGTCCTGGCTGTTTGCTGTTGGTATCTGCAGTTCTGTTAAGTCCCTATTGATATCTGTTAAGTAAAATTGCAGTTTTCTGTTTTACTGCAGTTTTGTTCTGTTGTGGTGAAGCTGTTTGTTATGTTCTGGTTCTGCAATTTGGGAGGGGGTGTAGTGTGTGTGTTTGTATCAGGTGCAGAGAGTGTGTGTGTGTGTCCAGTTTTGTGCTCTGTCCAGTTTTAAGCAAGCTGTATCTGGCATGTCCAGTTTGCTATTTTATATTCGAAGTGGTTCTTAATAGGGCAATGATGAAAAAATGACAATGTACATGAAGGCAGTGCCTTGGCGGGGTAACTTTTGGTTGCAGCCATGCGTACCCTCGTGCGTTTCGTACTAATTTCCTGAGCCCACTACGATTTCTGATCTGTCCACTTGAGGAGTTGAATGGTTTCTGAAGTTTTGTTCTGTTCTGGTTCTGAAGTTTGGTTCTGCTTCTGGTTCTGCTTCTGCAGTTTTGTTTTTTTCTGGTTTTGCTATGCCATGCTTTGGCATAGCCTGTTCTGTGCAGGTGTTTTTCCAATTTATGAATGTAGTGCCTTGGCGGGGCAACTATTGGTTGCAGCCATGCGCACCCTTGTGAATAAAATGACATTATCTGAGCCCTCTCTGCAGTTTTCAGCTGTGTCCAATGGTGTGTCCAAACTGCACTGTTTTGGGGTTATTGCTGTGTCCTACTTTGGAATGCTTGTTGTTGGTATCTGCAGTGCTGTTAAGTTCCTGTTGGTATCTGTTAAATTCATGTTCATATCCGTAGTGCTGTTATTTAGGCCATGATGATATAAAATTAGACAATTTTAGGCGAGTCACTTACCTTGGCGGGACAAGTTATGAAGGCCAACGGTTCAATAACCGTTCGGCAACATAACTTGTAGCCAAGTAGTGCACTGTGCTGGTCAAATATATCTGAGCCATATTAATTTGTAAACATACTCGTACTATTGTTTCACATTGAAATATCATAAATGTTGTATCCGAATAGATTTTCAATGGGAAGTGAAGATAAAGAAAAGTATTGGGTGGTTTTCGTTGGCCGTAAACCGGGAATATATACAAGTTGGGCGACCGCAGAACTCCAAGTTAATGGATACGCGGGGAATTTGAAGAAAAAGTACAACACACTTGACGAAGCGGAAGAAGCATTGTTAGCATTTCATGAGGAAAGATACCGTCTCATGCAAGACATACAGTTGGCTCAAATCAACAATCAATCAAGCGACGGTGCTTCCACATCCACAATTGCTTTGGAAGTGGAACAGAAAACTAGTCTAACAAAATACTTTGTTGTAACTTTTTTGTTAGGTTTCGTATGTTGTATTTTATTGGCACATCTGTTTGATTCAAAATGAAGTTGTATGTTTTTTATTTGTAGAATTTGGACGAATTAAGTTGGGAAGACTTTATCAAATGTAAGAATTCCGTAAGATGTACGTTTTCTTTTGTAACTCACTTGATTAAATTTTGGTTTGGATATGGTACCAAAATTAACGTGTCCAAGACTACTCATGTTTCTATGGTTCACCTTTTCAATTAAACAATGGTACAATACGAAGACCAACAGAAATACACCCTCACACACATACATAAAACTAAATAGGAAGCCACGAAAAGGAAAATTTATTCGTCAATCCATTTATTATCACAACTTTCAATTTATTCTTCCAATGCCCACCTTCAACTTCGAACTTCTAGTTGTCATCAGAAACAAAGCAATAGGCCCATCGATTAAAATGGGGAAATTGCTTGTCCCGAAAATGTCTCTGATGTCGGTGATCCTACATATAAATGTTAGGAAAACATTATCAAAATTTACGAACCAATACTTTATACAAAATTGAAAAAACATTGACGAGTACTTACTTGAACAAATTCATTCCAAATATCATTCCCCACCACTAGTTTGTTTTCATTTGAATTCCACCCGAACCCAGGACGCTTAAGCATAGCGTCTAGTATGCGATAATCACGTTTCCATTTCTTGATTAGGTATTCGATATGATTTTCGTTTATACCTGCTTGAGGGAAAGGAACTTGCATCTCATTTTTAAGAACTCGCAAGTAGGTAGGGCGAAACGTTCCGTTATCGGTTCGCCAAACCCCTTGATCGACAAGGCTCGTAAGCTTTGTTAACAATGTATCCTCCTCCTCCTCGCTCCAAGCTCGGCGTGCCATTGAAATGATGAAAAAAATAAAATTGTGAATATAGGAAATGAAGATGAGATATGGAATGAGATATGAAAAATGAGTGCTATTTATAGAAAAATTGGAGGCAATAATTTGTTGAACCTACTCCTCACATGAGTTCAACTAACACTCACATGTTCCCAACCACCATCCACCATCAACTACCCATTCATTTTTTAAATTTCGGTTTTTTTCAAAATTCTAAAAAATTCGGTTTTATTAAATAAATTTTAAAAGTGATAACATTTCCTACATTCAACCATTATTAAGTATTTTTATTAAACATTTAAAAAACGAAATGACAATATTTTATATATTTTATATAATTATTATATTAGTTAGGCACATTTTCACCAAATAAATATGTTCGGCACATGTGAATTCACCTAACAAAATTGTTGGACGCATTTTTAACTACCAAACAATGTATTTTTCCAACAATTTAAAAACAAACAGAATTTTAATTATAAAACCCACGAAGTTTTTCAAATCAAACTGATTTTTTCATTTATTAAATTAGTAGATTTGTTAGTAAAAAATTATTACGGCTTAAGTTTGAAAAATTAATTATATTACTAATTATACATATATAAAGTCATACATATTTAAGTTTGGGTCTGCACAAGGGCAAAATAGTCATTTGACAGCTTTTTACATTATCCACCCTTCATAATACCCCTTATTTATCCTCCATCCAAACCACGTACTATTTTATCCCCCTTTCTAATACCTCATCCAAACCAATCATTATTTAATCCCCCCTCCATAAACATCACATCAATGTGGGCCATCCCTTATTAACTAATACCCCCTACTATCCAATCCCCCCTTCTTACATAATACCTCCAAACCTAATACCTCATCCAAACGAGCCCTTAGGGCTGATTATAAGTGGGCCCGACAGCTTTAAAATTTTGTCCGTGTCCTCTGAAAATGTGGCAGGTAAAAGGCGAATAAATTGTTTGAATTAAAATGACGAAAATAACCCCTTTAATGACAAAACTAGCATGCTGGGACTTTTACCACCAAATGACGACCACTTTTCCCAAAGCAGCTTTCCCTCTTTTTTTCCTTTGTAAATAAGACCCCGTTTTCACTAATAAAAAATATTAAAAATTTAATAGATTTTATCATCTCGTTTTCTCTAAAAAAAAGTTTTAACATTTAATCATCTCGTTTTTACAAACAAAAAAGTTGTCAACAAACATTGTTTTTGCTACAGTAACTCTCTCTTTTTTAATAGCAAAAAAAATTTATTAATCTTGAAATTGTTATAAGGCTAATAGGCGTAAGAAAATAGTATCATGCTCAAGGAACAATCATCTGCTCCATCCGAGACCCAAAACCTAGTTCAATCTGAGACACAAAACCTAAGATTGGCAAGAAGCCCATCAATGACACCCTTTCAACCGAAACCCAAACACCACAATGAGTCTAAAAAATCCAGATATTACAATTGCTACAATAACTCTACTCATAATACATCAACAACTTATTCACTTTTGAAAACAACTTGATATTTTCTCAACAACTTATTCACTACTAGAAACACCTAACAACTTCTCGACTACAAATAAAAATTTACAAATTTTTCACTACCAAAAACACCCCGATAAATTCCGCCAAGGAGTTTTTTGGTTTCTTGGGTTTTTTCCTTTTGATCTTCTTCAAAAAAAATTCCCCGTTTGTTAATTTTACAACAAAATTTTGTAGATTATTGATTTTTCTCGATAAAAAAATCAAAAAATTTTCAATAAACATAATAAAATAATTCAACTTTTTTATTCAGCCAACCCGAACCCAATTTATTCTAAATTTCAAATAAGCATAATTTTTTTTTTTGTCGTTCTATGGGAAATTCCTGTCGTTCTATGGGAAATTCCAAACAAGCATCGGTGCATCAAATAAAAAATGTGTCTAAGAGGATGAAGGCTACCCCGATCAAAAAGGAAAAGGTTGTAGACTGCTTTTGTCATTTTCAAAATTATATTCTACCAACAAAAATGAAATGATATGCATAAGTCCTTATTATTTAAAAATTATACGTTTTTTCATAGTGGACGATATTGCATCATTTGGTTGCCATAATAAATTTTATTTAAAAATTATACTGTAGGACTCCCGTTAGGGAGTCCTATGATTGGTTGTACGATTTCTTAGGGTTAATTAACGAGAGTCCTAGAATCAAAATTTAATTATGATATTTAAGATAAAATGATCAAAAAACTAAAATCTTTCTATCGGTTCAAACGGATTGAAATTTGGAGCACTTAATTTTTTAACCATATTTTTTAAAATATAAACTGCAGGGTTGAAAAATTAAGTGTTCCAAATTTCAATCCGTTTGAATGGGTGAGAAGATTTTATTTTTTTAATCATTTAATTCTAAGGGTCATAATTAAATTTTGACTCTAGAGCTCTCGTTGGTTAGACCTAAGAGATATTTGATTCTAGAATTTTCTTAGGGCTAATCAACGAGAGCCCTATAGTCAAAATTTAATTATGACCCTTTAGAATTAAATGATAAAAAAATAAAATCTTTTCACCCATTCAAATGGATTGAAATTTGGAACACTTAATTTTAAAGAGAAAGATTTGTCTAGTGGGAGAGAAGAACGTGTGTCAGTGTTCCAAATTTAAATTTTAATCCGTTTGGGCAACGAATAATTTCTCCTGGCGGCAGAAGTTTGACCCAAATTCAATAGGACAAATTTTAATTGGTGAAAGGCACCACCTGTGTGTTGCTCCAAGGGCAACAAATAATTTCTCGTAGATGGACCCTTAGGAAAAAAGAAGACGTTTGCTTAGGGTTAAAACAGTCATTTGATGAAGATACCCAGCAGACATTGGGAAAGGACTACTGAGAGAAGGTACAATTTCACACGCGTCCACTTTTTATTGAATACTACTAAATTGTATTTTTCCCATGGGTCAGCCCAGAGGGCGGATAATAGCCGGACCGTTTCTTTATTTCTTTCTTTAAGGTTTTTTTTTTTTGACTGGGAAAAAACGCCCGAAGGCATTTTCTTTCTTTCTTTAAGGTTTGATTTTTTTTTTCCTCCTCTTATTTCCAGTTTGTTTTTTTTTTCATTTTTTTTCCTTTTATTTCCAGTTTCCTTTTCTCTTTAATAATAGGTTCAAGTCTAATTCTAGGCTTTGTAAAGTAATTGAAAGAAAAAAAGTGTTTCAATTTATCATGTTTATCCGACTATTTTATTTTTCTTTTTTTGTCCTTTATAGATTAAAAAATATAGTTACAAAAATAAGTGTTTCAATTTTCAATCCGTTTGAACCAGTGCAAAAATGTTATTTTTCCAATCATTTCATCCTAGATAGTCGTAATAAATTTTTGGCTTCAAGGCCTTTCAATGGACATTCTAAGAGAGTCTTGAAACTAAATAATGAGTTTTAGGGTGTTTGTTGAAAAACCTTAAACTAAAAAAACCATCTTTGCTCTAATTTAACTGAATTGCAAATTAAAGCACTTAATTCTTGAATTATATTTTTAAATATACAAAGGGTGTATTTATAGAAATTAAATAAATAAGATATAAGTAATTAAATAAAAAAATAAAGGTCAGCATGGAACATATAAAATATAAAAATTAAAGAAAATAAATTAAATGTTCCGAATTTCAATCCGTTTGAATGGGTGGAAAGATTTTATGTTTTTGATCATTTAATTCTAAAGAGTCATAATTTAATTTTGATTATAGGACTCTTATTGGTTAGTCCTAAGATATATTTGATTCAACAATTTTGTTAGGGTTAATCAACGAGAGCCCTATAATCAAAATTTACTTATGACCATTTAGGATAAAATGATCAGAAAACTAAAATCTTTCTATCGGTTCAAACGAATTGAAATTTGGAACATTTAATTTTTTAACCATATTTTTTAATATATAAACTGTACATTGAAAAATTAAGTGTTCCAAATTTCAATCCGTTTGAATGGGTGAGAAGATTTTATTTTTCTAATCATTTAATTCTAAAGGGTCATAATTAAATTTTGACTCTAGGGCTCTCGTTGGTTAGTCCTAAGAGATATTTGATTCTACGATTTTCTTAGGGCTAATCAACGAGAGTCCTATAGTCAAAATTTAATTATGACCCTTTAGAATTAAATAATCAGAAAAATAAAATCTTCTCACCCATTTAAACGGATTGAAAGTTGGAACACTTAATTTTTCAATGTACAGTTTATATTATTAAAAAATATGGTTAAAAAATTAAATGTTCCAAATTTCAATTCGTTTGAACCGATAGAAAGATTTTTTTAATTTTTTGATCATTTTATCCTAAATGGTCATAATTAAATTTTGATTATAGGGCTCTCGTGTATTAAAATCGTTGAATCAAATATATCTTAGGACTAACCAACAAGAGTCCTGTAATCAAAATTTAATTATGACCCTTTAGAATTAAATGATCAGAAACATAAAATCTTCCCACCCATTCAAACGGATTGAAATTCGGAACACTTAATTTATTTTCATTAAATTTGGTTAAATTATTATTGTTGATTAGAAGTTATTTTTATTATTTATTGTTAAGACTAATTAATTAAAATAATATAAATTTATTAAGTATGAAGACAAATTTAATTGAAAATAGAATTTGAGTTACCCAAAAAAAGAAGAAGGGAGATATATAGGAAAAGAAACAAATAAAGAAAAACAGAAGAAGGGTGGTTAATGGGAAAAGAAACAAATAAAGAAGATAATTGAAAATTTAAAAAAAATTCAAATGAAGAGTAAAAAAAGGAAATAAAGAAAAAAAAAGAAGCAAACAGGAAACCGGGGGTGTGGGGGAAAGAAAGTAATTGAAAATTTGAAAATTAAAAATGAAAAGTAAGAGAAAGAAATTAAAAAAAAAGGGAAAAAAGAAAACAAACTGGAAGGGGGGGGGGGGGGGGGGGGGGGGGGGGGGGGGGGGGGGGGGGGGGGGGGGGAAAAAGCTAGGGGTAGGGGGTAATATACATATATAATAGGTGTCATGTTGAGTATGTATGCATATATGTATATAAGATGGTATTTATGTAAATATATTTAGCTGTTCGGGTTTTGGTGTGGATATTGTATGAACCCAAATTTGAACAAGTGGTTTGTCAATTCGACCTTTTGTTAACTTTAGGCCCCGTGATGGTGTGAGCGTAAACTCGTTCAAACACCCTCTTATAAAAAAATAATGGTGAAAATTTGAGGGAAACATAAATTTATGGTTTAGCCAATATATTATGTTTCTCAATGAAAATAGTCAGATCTGGCAAGAAATCAGATTGATTGGTTGTCTGTCACTGAAATATGGAGATTGTCTATTCTAATTGGATAAAGAAAATAAAGGTAACCTATGTCTATTTCTCATTCTATACTTTCTTTCTCATCCATGTATTGGTAATAAAACACCATATTTTCTCATCTATTACTTCCTTTCTTATGCTATACTCTATACTTTCTTTCTCATCTGAGTATTAGTAAGAAACACCATCATAATTTTTACTCTCTCTTTTGAATCCATCACTTTCCTACATTTAGGTTTATTTTTTTTAAACCTCAAATTTCTTCATTTGAAGTCCACCCTAATTAGTTTGTTGGTATGCAATTCAGGTATAAGGTTTTCTATCCGGTCATGTATGCTATGGAATCTGAAAACAAGGATGCAAAGCTCTTCAACTGTGTCCAGGTTTGCTTTCTCTCATTAAGTGTGCTCCATACTGCAGTTAGTTGTTTCAGTTAGTTCTGGTTTTGGATGACCAGATTGAGGATTAATTTGGTGGATTGTGTTGGCAGAGAGGGCACCAGAACTCGCTGGAGGTGGTGCCCACTTTCTTCACGTCGATGATTCTAGGAGGGATCAGGCATCCCCTGATTTGCGCATCCCTTGGACTTCTTTATACCATCACTCGCTACTTCTATTTCACTGGCTATGCCACCGGCAATCCCCAAAACCGCCTTAGCATCGGGTAAATATATTCATGAACCTCGTACTCATATCGACTTTGCTTTATCAAATGCTGAGCATACTGTTAGATCTACGTACTAAATTGTGGGAAAAAATAAAAATGAAATCATGTGTTGTATATTGGAGCTCAAATCGTGCTTGTCTCAACACAACCTCCTTCGAGGTTGATTCTTGGTATAAATAGATCGAAGTTGAAGTCATGTTGAAGCATAATCTCTAACCTAGCTTCCACTTTGCGAATAGGATTAAAGCATTTTGAGACTAAGTTGAAGTAACTAGTAAGACTATTGAGCTTGACTTGTGATCTATCTACTTGATCGAAATTGATGGAGATGGATTTGATTGACAAAAATACCTGCTTCACTATAATACATGGAAACTACATCAAAGCCAACCTTCTTTAGAAATGATAAGAAGAATAGACATCAGAACATCTTCCTTAAAACCCAAAATCCTCGAGACTGGACAGCCCGGCATCATGTGTCATGATTGGTTGCCCCATCTTCAGTGTCATGTTTGGTTGCCCCGTCTTCGGACATGGATAGAAATTGCAGTAACGGGCACATCTAGCAGAGCACCAATGCTTTAAAAATTCCAGTCACCAAATCCCAAGCAAATTGAGTTGTGCGAAGTGGTTCGACAGTTTCAATATGGTCCAACCTTGATATTCTTTTAGCGTGCACAGTACAGACAGGCAGTAACTTCTTCATTATGGTTCCTTACAGTCGCCCTGCTACCTCCCACTCCTTTCTTAGTTAAAGTCCCATCACTTTGTAATATACCGTATTGTGGAGTCTTTCCTCTTTGCCTATTTTGATCATGTTTTGATACAGTAACTCTGTGAATTGTTGAATGATACTTGGCCAAGAATTCAACCACAAAGTTTGGCACTTTTCTGACGAAGCCAAAATGTGTTATTGCTCCTTTTCTACCAAATACTCCAAGCCACTAAGACACATAAAAAAATAGCTCTATTTACATCTACGGCAACTCTACTCTGAACATCCAAAGGCAATTACATAGTGTCTTGGGTCTCCCGCCCTTCATATATTCCCAATAGGGTGTTTGCATGAAATAAGTTGAGTGTACAAAATAAGTTGATAATTTACACCATTAGCATCATCCGATGGTTGAGCCTTGATACAAATTGGAGCTTAATTGAAACGAAAAAACGTGTCTTGCATTGTTGTGTTATGGCGCACAAGGAGATCGACGCATCAATTGCTCTCCCTCATAATCTGCTACAGGAGGAACCTGCAATCAAGGAGTAGAGCATTTAGGTGGTGGTGTTCATTTCCCTCTTCTTGAATCTGCTGCATCACACCATCATTGCACTTATAACTGTTTTCACTTTAATTCAAAAGATAAAGAGGTAAAGGAGAATTGTACTATCTTTTGGTCCATTAGCTTTTCAAAAAAGGACAAATTGGGAAAATTGGAGTATAATGTCAGGATACCTGCTTTCCAGGTGAAGAAAATCTTAACTTCGTTTGGCTAAAGCAAAACTCCGTAACAGTCCATGTATTGGACTCATTTACAGCTTGATTCGGTCAATTGGACTTGTACTATCCCTCTGACACATGATCTCGTTCTTGGATAAGAACCGAAGAAGCATATGAACTTGAGCAAATTTTCTCTTGATTTTGCAGGAAATACGGTTTCTTGGCATTATTTGGGCTTGTAAGCTGCACAATATCATTTGGGATCAATCTACTCCTTGCATGAATTCGGCCTGCTTCATCGGGTTGTACTTCCTTTGCATCCTCAGTTGCGTTGTTGTCTTCTGTTGCTTCTTTCTAGCTTCAATGTTTTCCATGTATTAGGATAGTTTTGTTAGCTCTTAAAGGAGGCGTAAGAAGACCTCAACCTTTTGTAGCTCGCGTTTGTTTTGCAATAATAATGTTATACTTCGTAACATGGATGCTTTGGACATGGTTAATAAAATTGTTGGTACTGAACTGACTTGAGCCCTGATTCTTTCTTTGATTATGATACTGAATTTGCGAAGGGATAGAGAGATCGAACTAAAATGGCTTACTCGTTTTCATTTTCATGTAACCAAATAAAAAACAAATTTCTTCCATGTTCCTATTTTTTTCGCTTTCTATTTTCCTTCCACTCTACAAATCTTTGGTCCAGACGTAATATTTTGGTGGGGATTTTTAGTTCAACGGAGGCTAGCCAATGCCAACGAAAAAATTATTCGTGGATGTGCTCCATGATGCTCTTCCTTTCACATAAGCGTGTGGTTCCTATGTCCAATTGTGTGGTCTACACACTTCATGCTTGTGCGAGGAAGGAGCATTGATCTTGAAATGCGACGGGCCGTCTTCAACGGGAATAGTTGGAAGATGTTGACCCTCTCGCAATGTTTTCACAGATTTCAGGGGGAAAAAAGAAAAAGAAGAAAGAATCTTCTCAAGGAAATGACAAATCTCAACGTCAACTTTGCCAGAAAGACCTTTGGCAAAAAGCTTAAAGCCAAATTTGGAAAGCTCATAAAGAGGAAGCCTGATTAGTTCTTTATTCTCTTGGCTGTTTGAAAATTTAGCCGTTACCCTCTCTTTAACATGGAGTGTGAGTGTTTTAATCAAACTTGAAGATTACAAATTGTCACGTAAACCTCCAAAAAAATTGACTTATCCAAAATTTGTGTGACCAACTTTTGAAACTCTGTCACAATGGTAATTTCAACGATTGTCCCTTCAAAAATTAAGTTTTTATAACTACGTAACACTGTTATGAACAAAATAGTGATCAATTAAAAAACACCTTATCAAGATAGCTACTCTACTATCCACAAGCATCTTCAAAATATGCAAACACATAGGGGTTGTTTGGTAAAGATTTTGAAGGATGTTTTTGAAATATTTAAAGTTGAGAGATATTGACGGAGAGATAAAAGTAACAAGTGGAAAGAAAATTTCTTTAAAAATTGTGCTGAAAAAGATGGGATGGTTCTGGTTCAGGGACCCCGACCATAGTGTTTGTCATCCCTTTAGTATTTTGAAATTGAAAACTTGTGATGGAAAGGAAAGCGATTATATACATAAATACATATACCTATTTTTTGCGGAGGATGTGATGTTTAAGATCAAGATTTTTCTTGTCCAATTTATTACGCACATGGAGTGGTAATTTCCACCAAGAATACTGACTTTCGCCGAGGGGAAAAAAATATGATTACTGAAGAACTTCAAATGTATTGTATTGCATATGAGTTTAGAGTTTTCATTCACTTAGTAAGGTATTGGCCTATTGGGTATGAAGGAAGCATTTTTGCTGAATACAACTCCTTTACTCCTTGCACTTAGAGAGATCATCAATGCTTCTGATCAATTGGCCTCTCCACAACACTCCACATAGGGAATAATTATTATTTTTCCTATGGTGACATTATAAAATTGCCATATGCCATTGCTATTGCGTCAGTTTCAGATCTTGACTGGAGCATTTTTTAATTCTTCTTTTTTGGCAATAAGATGGGAACATTTTTTATACTGGTCTCGGGAAGCGGGTGCCCTGTATTGAGTAATCACAGCCGTCTATCTTAGCAATCAACTGTCTGGATTTAAAAAAGAGTATTCCATTTAAGAGAAATCCGGACCGTTAGAAACACTTTTGGATGGTTGCAATGAGTTTGCTTACTACAGGACCCGCGGATCCTTTGTCTCAACTCTTGACATTTGGGAATCTCTCTCTTTAAATGAAGTACTAGTTGCAACTGGAGTGACAACTTGATGAAGGAAAAAACTAGTACTAAAAGTCTAAAAAGAAAGGTAGGGACGTCTCATTTTGAACCAAAAAGGTGACTTTACCAGGTAACATTTGGCTTAATTTTTTTGAGCATGGTACTGATGCTCTAAAGCTCTAAATAGTTGTGCATTCCTCATTAAAGTTGATTTGGTTAGCACTACTTGTTGACGTAGCAATACTTGAAGATGGGTTCTAGATTTTAGACTAGACAGGAACTTTGGAGGCCCACTACTATCTTTAATATTGAGCCCTAACTTCCACACACCTGAATAAAGGTTTCACGACATTGGCCGTGTTTTTTTCTCTCTAATAATTCAGGTGTCTGGACCCTTTTATGACGCATTTCAATGCATTCATTAGTTGAATATTGCTATTCTCCCAATATGTAATTTTGGTATGACTAATTGAATTTGCAAGCAAAATGGGTGAATTCAAAAGAAAACCTTTAAGTGACCCCCAAAAGGGAAAAAGCACCTGAAGCGTAACATTTGTATCTTTGAGCCAGACCGTTCTCTCAATCCAAGTTTAGAAACACCCATCCAAACAACAAAGCATATTATTGCAAAACCTGTAGAAAGGAATCTCATGTGCTCGATCAACATAGAAGAATACGGGTGGTGCTACTACTCTAGATCCAACGGCATTGGGTTACATGATTTCACCACAATATCAGTGCTCGATCGCCTTACGACGGAACTATGGGCTCTTCTTCGTAATGGTCTCTCTCTTCTTTTTTTGGTATTTATTTATGATGGTCTTTATCTGGCACAAGCACAAACAATTAGAAAAATTGAGGTTGAGATGGATTCATTGCAGGCTTCAAAGAACGAAAACCATCCTCTCAGAGATGTTCGAGGCGTGGAAGATTAACCATGTATTTTGAAAAACAAACAAACGTGCGGATGCTCCAGCGAAAGACCAATCTATTGTAGGCGATGATCTACATGTTTATCCTCAATTTTTCTATGATGCCCCAATGTGGTATTGGGGCATGATGCCCCCATTGAATATGGACCTTTAGATCAGGTTTTGGATGAATCTAAGCCATTGGATCAAAACCACCCTCAAAAAGTAGGGTGGTTTTGCCTTTTTTTCAGAAAAAAACGTCATCATACTTACCATGAACGCTGGCTTTACTTACCATAGTTTATGCTGACACTTACCACAAAATATTGTATACTTACCACAACAAAAGACTACACTTCAACGTTTTTGCCCTTTCTCTCTCTAACTTGTTCTCTAGGTAGCCGGTTTTTGGCGAGAAAATAAATTTTTTTGGCTGAAAGATGTACCTTTTTGCAAGAATTTTTTTAATTATTGAAAATTTATAAGTTCACACAACTTTTTGTCATATTCACCCTACTTTTTATCATTTTTCTAATCATTTGTGTAATAGATTATCAAATATTGGGTGAAAATATAAATTTAATTGAATAATATTTAATTTGTAAACAATTTTTTAACAAATTTTTAAAACTAAATATTTAAGCCAAAAAATTGCCTTAATTTTAGATTCATGTTGTTAATATATTTTATTAAATTATTTTTAATTAAAAATTATTTTACAAATATTATTGAGAAAATATTTATTCATTTATTATATTGAATAACTTATGATTAATGTTGTTAATATATTCCATTAAATTTTTACTTTGTGTATATATGTTTCTTATAACAAATTTTTAAAAATAATAAATATAAATCATATTATTTTAATAATCTCCTAATTATATTTAAATTATTTATTTGAAATGATTTCTGCAATCGATTAACGTGGTATTGTAACAATTAATAATGATTGACTATAGTAGTCAGAGTCATTGGCCAATTGTATTAACGCTATAGTAATGGTTGAGCATGATACAATTGGATAAAATGAATTGGTTAATATAGATTGATAATGATCATGTCATCAGTAGATATGATCACCATCATGTCATATTCAATGAATGATAATTGGCTATATTCAATGAATGATAATTGGCTATAGTAGCTAGAGTCATTAGCCAATTATATTAACGTGATAGTGATGGTTGAGCATTAATACAATTGGCTAAAATGAATTAGTTAATGTAGGTTGACAGTGATCATGTCATAAGTAGATGTAGTAGTTAACAATAGTATTGGTTGTGATCAATGAGTGAATGCTACTCTTGGTTAATGTATGAGTAACCACTAACTATTGATCCATAATGGTTATTCCATAAATTATTCCGTTTAATTAATCATTGATGTATTATGCTTTGATTAAAAAGTAATACAAATTAAGTAGAACTAAGTGACATTAAATTTATTATGTTAGTTACCTTTTTAACTACCTTTATTATGATCCATTAGTTATATTACATAAATTTATACGTACCTGTCATTAATGTCATACTTACCATAAAATAAGACTACACATACTGCAATACCTGATCATTGTTACCACAATGACATTCGGTTGTTACTTCATGATGTGAATATCCCACGGTTTATGCTAGTACTTACTTTTGGAAAATGATACACTTACTACATATTCAGACTTTTTTGCCAACTTCTTAAATGCAACAAGTCTAAAGTCTTGCTTACCATTTTTACCATAGTATAAGGCCACGCTTACCACAAAAATGATCAAACTTACTAATTAGTAACAATTACTTACCAATATAAATTAGAAAAATATATTGTGGTTTGTGATAGTACATACCTCTAGTTATATCAATATATCAAAGAGGAGTATCTCTATTTCGAAACAATAAAATTTTTGTTATTATCTCTTGATTCGATCATATCACAGTTTTTGCTACGTACTACTTAAGAAAGCTTGTTTTAGATGTCATTCTAAGATCATTCTGTGTTAAGTATGTCTAGTTTGAAGTCAATACATCCAGTATTCGTGGTAAGTATGTTCATTGATAAGGTCAACAAAAACAGAAAATTCATCAAAAGTTTCAAAATAGGCAAGGCATCGCATTTATCAAAATTCATCAAAACAAAGAAGAACCACAATGTCACCCACTATTATTTCCCAATGTAAGCATTCAATTCATCTTATAAAATTAACCACTCCACACAAGTGTGAAAAATATGTATTACAAGAAATATTTCAACCACTACCAGGACTACACAGAATGTCACTCAACATTAGGATTCATAAATTCATTTAACACAATTTACAACTCCTAGGACTAACGGACCGCCAAAGTAATGATCGCTTCCCCACCACCGGTCTTGATCTTGCTCAATGAAAGCCTTCGCCTGTAGGAGCTCACTCTTTAATTTTTGGACCGTCTATAAGCTGAAGTTTCCTATATGGACAAGTAAACAAAGCCCAAATCAATAAAAATTCCTTCAGATGTTGAATATTCAACAATAAAAGGGGAGAAATTACCATACACCGACTCCTTTAATAAGCAACAAATCTGCCATTTGTTTGTGAAAGAAATAATCCGATATGATGGTCATCTGCTCATGTCTAAATCCCATTGCAACTTCAATACCACCATGCTAAAGGGAGTTTAAGTTCTTTGTAACTATAAGCTATGTTGGTTTCTCTTACAACTAAGTAATTTTTCCTGTCCAACCATGGGTGCTCGAATGGTAACTTTAGTCACAAATTTATTCAAGCATATTGTCGCACAATGGATAGGCAAGAACAGAAAGAAAAAAAAAATACTACATAACCAATTCTAACTCCTATATGGAAGTCATCAATCACCTTATATCACGTTCCATACATTAGAGAACTTGATCATTGTTTATACCATACTTACCATAGAATAAGGTTACGCATACCACAAAACTTGATCATTATTACCACCATAACATTCAACCATTACTTCTTCATGCAAACATACCATGACTTTTGCTCGTACTTTTTTTTTCTGAAAGAAAATACTGACTACATGTTTAGACCTTTTTGTCAATTCTTCTTAGGTGCAACAAGTCTAGAGTCTTGCTTACTTGCCAGACATGGTGTCAATTAACAATGGTATGACATCCATTAACAATGGTAAAAAGAAAAAGGCCACCAAGGCATGACATCCATTAACAATGGTAAAAATAACCTGAACATTCCTAAATGCTCCTTCATCTTCACCCAATTCCCCTTTCGCAATCCTTCTAATTACCCACCTTACCACCACCATCTCTGGCTCAAACTCCCCAACCAAAATCGAAGTTTAAAATATACCTAAACAAGATATCAACAACCCGTTTAACTTCGTTATTTCTATTCCTCCCAGATTGAACAAAAATATAAAATTCTCCTTTTGTAATTTGGGGTTTAAGTACAAATTCTGATTAGGGATCAAAACCGTACTAATGGAACTCGAGTTTGGTCAAAATCCAATTGTAATTGGGGTTTGATTGACAGTGTTTGAATTAATTCAAAGATTGTTCAATTTTGGCTTTAAAATCTAGGGTAGAGAAACTAGCTTCATGCATAACACTGCTCATACTTGAGTCATCAAGAATCGAAATTAATAATGATTGTTGTTTGGGGTAGCCACTCCATTGGCGGTGGGCCTAGGCCCGTTTGAGGAGAGAGAGAGAGAGAGGGGTACCTCGACTGGAGTTGTGCAACAAGCCGTGAGATAAAGGAAGAGCGGAGGCGTGGTGCTGCGGAGGAGGAGTCGTGGAACGGTGGAAGATGTACAGAGATGTGAGAAGATAGAGAGAATGGCAAAAAAATTTAGCGCTTTCAATTTTTTTTCCAACCGGCATAGAAGGTAACAGGAGAGAGAGGGAAGGGGTCAATGAATGGTTGAGATTAAAGGAGGAATATCCAATGGCTCAGGGAAAACGGGGGCATGATGCCCCAATACCACTTTGGGGCATCACAGCCGGAGCCGTTTATCCTTCTATTCCGTCTTGTACTCTTTTGTTTCACAAATCGCAAAGTACTCAATGAACAATCCAATCTGGTAATTTGCCAAGCTCTTAAATGACCGTTAAAAGACAAAGTTTCGAAATCTCAAAAAAGGGTTCAAGATTCGAGGCAAATAATAAAAGAAACCTGCAAAATCAAATAGAATATACTACCAGTAATGGCTGTGGTGGCCCTGTGCGTTACAAACAACAGTAGTTGTTGATACCTTTAACGGCTCTCTTCATATTCCTATCCTAATTCCTAAAACCCGCCCCTCTCTCAAAATTTGAATCTCTCTCTCTCTCTCTCTCTCTCCTCAAACAAAGTTAACTCCATTTTAAACAGACAGGGTTTCTTGGACCTTGACCCCATTCATTTCCATTATCCTCCTCCCCACCATTCAAATTCTTCTCTCTCCTCCTTCTTCCCTTCTCACTCCTTTCTCTCTCTAAAATGGGTTCTTGTTTGAGCAAGAAAACCACCACCCATTCCAATTCAGCCATTGCACTACCAGACCCACCTGACCAAAAACCCAAAACTATCCCCCACCAAACCCAAACCCAAATCCAAACAGCAGATAAGAAGAAACCAGAAGAGGAAAAACCCAAACCAGATCCGAAGAAGGAGATCTTTCTCATCAAACACCGTATCAGCCACGACCAGAAATCCGACGAAGAAAGACCCAAATCTGCAAATACCCTTAATACCCCTACAACTAGTGCTACAACTCCGGCCGCATCTGAAGCAGCTGATGCTGGTGGTGTTGGCAACTCGATGGGCGGAGTCGGTGGAGGAGTAGCGGTCAGAACCTCGAGCTGCTCGAAGGAAGAAATTGACGCGATTTTAATCCAGTGCGGCCGCCTCAGCCGGAGCTCCTCGGCCTGCCGGAAGTACTCTGGCTCGAAGCGGAGCTACGATTTCGATCAGGACAAAGGAAATGGTAACGATGACGATGATGATGAGATTGTTAAATGCGGTGATGACGTGGCGGAGGCGGAGAGGGGCCGCCGTCATCGCCAGCGGCACCGCCAGTCGACGCCGACGTCGTCTGGACGGAGGAGAACTCCTAGCAGGGAAAGAGACCAAAGCAATCAGCGGTCGGGGAGCCGAGAACGAGGTGGCGTCGGTGGTGGCGGAGGGAGGAGGGTGAGCCGGTCTCCGGGCCGGAGATCGGAGTCTCCGATAACTGGTAACCCTAATTCAAACAACACTACTGCTACTACTACTACTACTAGGCCTGGAAAATTGGTATCTGTACCGGCTACGGTATCATCAATGGCAATGGACAAGAGCGGCATTGGTGAACCGGGGAATGGGGCGGCGGTTAAGCGGATATCGGTGAGGAGGAACGTGGGGTCACCGCGGGCGAGGTCGCCCGCGGCCACTAGGGTTGCGAATGAGAAGCAGCAGCAGCAGAGTTGCCAGACGAATCAGCAGCAGCCGTTGTCGCTGAGCCGGAGTAATTCTCGGAAGGCGGAGCACTCGCCGTACCGGAGGAATCCGTTGGGGGAGATTGATCAGAATTGTGGTATTGGTGTCAATGAAGTGGCCTTCAACAAGGGTTCCAACCATGTTGTGTCTCAGGTATAATTTGCTTTCTTTCACCAGAAATTAGGGTTAGTTTTTCCAGTTGGTTTTGGGCTAAGTCACGTAATAATGCACGTGCGTGAAAGAAAGTGAGAGCATGAAAACACCTTTTGAGAATATTCTGAACTACTTAAATCCATAAGAGCAAGGATTGAGAACCAAGAGAGGATAATTCTATTGGAGTAATAAGTGACTTAGGTTTTGGGCCTAAATTGGCAAGTGATGATTTCATATGAGAAAACGGGAGAAAAGAATAATTTTGTTCACCCTCGTCTAAAGAGGGTAAACATTATCCTCCTTGTGACATTCGGGTAATAATGTTCATTTTAACTAGATTGATCATCTAAATATAGAAGTACTAGCTTTAACTCATTTTCTATTATGATACTTGTTGTAATTCACATGGAATAAATAACCTCTGCAGGCTCCTCCAATTCAGAAGCCAAATACTGATAACATGAGGAGCAACAGAAACATAGTGCAAGGGGCTGAAAACAAAAGCAATAATCTCAGGGCAAAGGAGCAGCAGCAGAAGATGGAGGATGAGGGAAAGCCATTGCCTCAACGGAACACTGGAAATGTTTCGGTGACAATGGTGTCCTCCTCAGTAACCGAAAGCCAGAAACTCCAACAAGTAACAAGAACCAGATCCTCGAGACTATCGAGAGACCTGGACTTCAACCCCGAAACCCTACTGAACACCTCTCCTACTTCTTCATACACCGCGCTATTGCTTGAGGACATCCAAAACTTCCACCAGAAGGGCACTCCGGTAATTCCTTGTCTCACCAAGGCTTGCTCCATTCTTGAAGCAGTCGCTGACCTCAATTCCACTACAATCTCCAATCTGTCGACTGCTGAGCAGTTTGGAAAGAAGAAGAGGTTGGAGACTAAGGAGCCATTTGTGGAGTCTGAAGTGGTTGGGAGTGGAGACGATTTAATGGAGCCGAGTTTTCACAAGTACGTGACTGTGAGTCGGGGTGGAGGAGTTGGAGGTGGTGGTGATATGGAAGAGGTGGAATCCTCCGGGAGTAATAGCTTTATCGGTGGTGGACAAAGTTGGGTGTCTTCTTCAATGTGGGAAACAAATTCAGCTGATTCAACTGATAAGTGGAGTTCTCAGAGATCGGAGCAGAAGAGAGAAAGTGATCAGAAGCCTAATGGTATAGGGCGCGGAAGACTTGGTTCCGGTAGAGGTCTTCAATCAACACCACAAACACTTAAAGCTGCTTCAAGCTAAATATATGAGATGGAATTTTCAGTTGTAACTTTCAAATTGCGAACAGAATTGTTTGAGTGGTTGCAGACTTTTGCAACCATTGCAGTTGTTTGGTTGTTTCTGTTTTTTCCCTGTTATTAATTGGAAGATTATTTCTGACCTGTTCTTTCGTGTCGTTATGAAATTCTACATTTTACATGCCCTAACAACAAATGGTCTCAAACAACAAAGAAAATACACATTGTCATTCAGCAGAACATCTGGAAAACGCTTGCATTATCTGGGTAATGTACAGTACAGAAACCAACTTGAGTCCATCCCATTCAAGAACTGATTACAGATCTCTATAACAAGGTAAATGATATTGGCATTCTAAAAATTGATGCAGGCATTCCAAAACTAGTGTAATTCCAAAGCCACCTTCCTTTAATTTTTGGAGTGCCTCCATCAATTTTTAGAGTGCCAACATCATTTTCCCTATAACAACCGGGTAATATACAGTACAGAAACCACCTTGAGCCCATTCAGTCCATTTCCCATTCAAGAACTGATAAAGAATACACTACAGATCTCTATTACAAATTAACCCAAAGAAGGGCAAGAAATTAACCCAAAGAAGGCCTTGCCTACCGATGATTGCACAATATCGACACCTCATAGTCAGTGGGATTGTCCGGTGTGTGGTAAGTACCTTCAAACCCTGTTTCCACTTTTCATCTGCGACATTTCTTCAGCCTTGCTGTTCTTCCACGTATGCATGTAATCAGCGACTGGCTCTTGGCACAACATAGAAGAGCCAATAATTAAAGCTGGATATCCAGCTTACCTTCTATTTTACTTGTGTCTTTTTGTTTGTTACTCCAAACTCTTCCTATAATTAACCATGTATATTGCTGCAAGAGTAACGACAGCTCCGACTAGTTGCACAGGTGCAAAGGTTTCGCCAAGATAGAGGAACCTGTAGTAAGAAATAACTTTCATACAGAATAAATCGCAAACCAAGGGGGAAAGGGTATCAAGACCCACAAAGAAAGGGGTGGGGGAAATCCTTCACTGTGAAACCTTACCCAAAAATTGAAGCAAACATTGGAGTTAGGAAGGTTAGGGAGCTGAGCTTTGTCAAGCTACCTGAAATGAATCAGCAAATCCATGTTAATCCCAAAATAGAAGCCTGGATTATACAAACTTAATGCAATAAAATATTCAATACATGAGAATAAAAGAATACGGGAAGCCAGAGAATAAGAAATATGTAAAGCGAGGTTGCATTGCCAAATTGATCTAACCAGTTCAAGAAACCTCAGCTAAACATAATAAAAGGCTGGAGACGATGTATCCTAGGTCACACACAAAAGCATGATACAAAAATGCAATAGAAGACTAGAAACCTACCTCGTGTGGCATTGTAGAAGTATACACCATAGCTGATGGCACTTCCAAAAAGAGAAGTATAAAGGAGTGCCAAAAGGTCATTGGATGTAAGCTCCATAAAACTGCCATTGAGGGCAGGGTCATGATTCAGAAAAGAGATCACTACAAGGGGAAGTCCACCAATTACCATGTGCTGCAATAGAAATGGAATCCGAATCAATCCCTAATGTACACTATGCACTTTGCTTTGTCAATCTGACGTACAAATACGATAGTAGGTGATCCTACAGTAATCTGAACAATTATTACCAGCTCTTACATGTGTTTTACATCTATAGTATATGATTATCACAATCATGGGATCATCTGCCATTTTTAAGGTTGGAAAGTTCCCATGGACATTAAATAAGGATTTCTCAAGTGGGATAGCTTAAATATAAAAAAAAAATGCAGAACAGATGACTCACCCATCCAGTGGCCATAACAGAATCAGAGTACTTGGAAACCCAGCGAACCATGACCGTACCCACTGCCATGCTTTGAGCTGCCAGGAGCATCCACCACTCTCCACTCCCCCACAGTGAGAAGTTGCTACCATTTAAAGAAAGCGCAGGTACCTGTAGGATTGATTTTCACCAATACCAAAAAGCAGCTTAGGAAGATAAATAAGCACCAAAAAATTGATCTTTCTGACGATTAAAATGGCAGGGGAGGTCTCTGCATATTTTTCGACCAAAGCGGTTCCAACTGCCTGAATCCCTACATTGTGGGAGACCAGTGTATTTTACTGTTGTTCAATGTGATGGGTTCAGCCTGTTTTTGGAGTCTTAAGGCAATACTAATATGAAGTGCTAGTTGTGGGAAGAATTGGCAAAGTGATTGAAGCAAGGAATTTAATTCTACACCGTAGATAGATAGGCATAGAAACACGTGTGACATGTACACAACTCCACTAATAAAGCATCCATGTTATCACACCTGTTGGAGAACAAAGCTAGGGAATGTGCTTATTGGTAATGAGAGCTAAACATTACACATCCAGGAGATTCAGTGTCTGAACTCCTATGCCATATTCATTCTATCACCTTCAAATTCATTATAGTCCTTCAAAGATTATTCATTTGACAAGGATTGACAAAAATGGTTATTTAAGGGATGTCACCCACTAAGAGATATTACTAAACACTTGATGTAGGTAATCATGTACCATAAGTGAAATTCTTCAAGAGTGTTGCAGTAAACGAGCACAAGCAAAAACAACATTTCATGCATTGGCATATTGTACGCAATTTGCCTACCAAAAGAAAAGAACTCATATGCCCCATTCATGAACCAAAAACTACAATAAAACTCATAAAGATTAGAAGAAACGAATAGAAACAACATTGGGGTCTTCTGATAAGCATACCTCAAGAAGTAGAAGGCCAATGACACCGAGCACAAGTCCTGCAGCTCCAATGAACCCAATGGTTTCACCAAATAACAGGGAAGCTAGTACAGCCACTGTCAAAGGCTGAGAATCAATTATCACCTGAAATAGTCTGTTCCGACTTGTCAAATACGAAGTTTACTACTTTTTAGGAAACCAACTGAATGAAATAATCTTACTTAGGAGAATTGAACTATGTCATAGTCAAATAACTCAGCAACATAGCTAATGGTTGGTCGGTTGCAAATCGAAAGTTTAGGAAAAAGCATTATTCATGCTCCATGTTATTCACAGTCTACATTGTGCACAAGAAAGACAATGCGGAGGGTGAATAACAATTCCCCAAGGTTTTGGCACTATCCTCTTTTTTCTTCTTAAAACTTGCTCTCTTCACAATCCAATTGGTGCCTATTGGCTGTAACTAGTTTGCTTTCTGTTATCATTTATGTTTTCGTGGTTTCAGCTCAAATGTTCTGAAAACAGTCTGCGTTTTTTTTGGAGGAATACAGAAACAAAGCAAGGCTGTAAGATAACATGGAAAAGATGGTTTCACTTGTCACCACAGCAAGTCCCCAAGAGCATTTCCACTTCGAAACATTTCTGAGGAAAGATGTTCTTGGTGTCAGAATGAAAACAGGAAACATGAGACACAACCAAACAACTAGAATTCCCTGAAATTAGCCGTGCTTGATTATTGACAATACAGCATATCAGCAACCATCCAAAGAATAAGAAGATCTCCAACTCCCCTCAACCCCTAGAGTAGTTAAACTATTTGCCATTTATGATAATAATGGAAAGCTATAACAAGGAATGATAACACATACACTCCCCAAACCTGCTGACGTCCGCTCTAAACCTTCAGCAAGAAATCCCTGTCCAAGGAATAAAAATCGTTGAACGACATATTACTTCCTCAGCACTAATCATTTCTAGAAGAGAAAACTAAAGAATATTTATTGCAAAAGAACCTCTCCCTCTATATTTGTTGTGTGTTTGTGTGCATGTGTTGATTGCAATGAACATGAAAGAAGACCCTTCATTGCATACACAGTTTATAAAACATTTCTTTACAATACAACGGGACCAACTGGACATGTTGTATTTAATTGAAGACCAAAGAGAGACGATCCCATGGTGCGACAGCAGTGTAGGCAAAAGGTACAAATGGGCACATTATTGGTGCTTTAGCAACTCATTAGGCTATATGGAACGTACACATGCGATTGCAGCCGAATAGTGGCTAGATGACCAAGTGAGTGAGACAACTGTACCATTTACGTTTCTTTCCGCAATGTAGCTGTGATTAACAGTTAACAATTATAAAATTTTACTATTTGTCAACAGACACAACTTCTTACTATAAAGTCATCAACTGAAAATGTGACTCTTCAAACAAGTGCCCCTAAATTGTCTATAAGTAGAGGATTTCTCCTCCAGAGTTTCAAACCTCTCATTTCCTTCCCGTCTATTGACCGAATTTTTTTAGCTTTTAGCAATTTACTTAGAGATTGCTATACACCCAGAACCCATAGGTTTTTTCCTGGGTTCCTGTAATGACCCCTAAGGCCCTAATCCAGTAGGTAATATTTCGAGTCTCCAAGCCCAACTGCATAACCATTTTCCTTGTGGATCTGTTTATTTGACCAGATATTTGCATTGGATTCGACTATACAGAGACAAAAAATCTGTGTTTGGTTAAAATAGTTACAGATTAAGCACACCTTGGATATATAAATTGCATTGGATTCGACTATGCACGAAATATAGTCTTACAAGGGATATAAATTGCTATGGGTAATGATATTGTTATGATCAGACTGTTGACCCTATATATCTTGTTAACTCCCAACGCATCTCTGAAATAGGCCGGCACAATTTACCTTCGTGCCAGTCGTGCCAACAGTGCTTCGTGAATGCCTTGCCGGCCTCGTTTACTTAATTGTGTTGTGACGTGCCGTGCCTGTGCAGGGCCCATCTCCAACCGAGTTTAATCATGAAAAAAATTTTGCAAATTTGCGTAACAACTGACGACTTAGTATTTGTCGCGCTGTGCCCGCCAGTCTAAAACTGTGCCCGTGGCAACCCACCCGTTTGACACCTCTGGACTAATGTATACACCAAACGAGAAAACAAGAAAACGAACCTGAAAACAAGTAGCATCCACTAGTGCAAACAGAGAAATGGACAACCACGCCATAACTCCAGAGGGAAGAGGCCGACCTCTGGCTGCAGCAAAACCAACCAACAAAACTCCAGCCGGAATCAGCCTAAACGAGGAAACAAAAAACGGACCCGTCTTAGGCAACACCTCCTTCATCGCCACCATCGCCGTCCCCCAGAAAAAGAACGGCGACACCAGCAATCCCCATTCCCATAATAGCGCCACCAACGACAATTCGTCCGGCAGTTTCGGGCTTTCGGATGATGGTTCTTCGGGTTCGGACCCGACGACGCACTCGACGTCGGTTCCGGTGCCTACGCAGTCGAGTTGGGTGGACGGTGGGGATTCGAGTTGGGTGTCTTTGGGGACGCAATTGGGGGTAAATTTGACGCGGTTGAGGTTGATGGTGAGGGAGTTGCTGCGGTTGAGGAGGGATTTGGGGTAATTTCGAGAAGTAGTGGGGATTGAGGGGGAAAGAAGGGGTGAGAGTGAAACTGCCATCGCAATTGGCAGTTTGGTGAGCTGCGGTCATGTGGAAGAAGATGATGAAGTGGGAAGTGGGAACTAACTTGTGGTTCAGAGGAGAAATTATTTTGTGGTTCATTCCCAAGAGTTGTGTTAGTATTGTTTAGCCAGCAAAGATATAGGTACCGACCGGCCGGGAGGAAAATCGTGCCGATCGGTCACGCCGGACCCTCTCCGGCCATCGGATGACTGATCTGAGCCGTCCAAAAATTCTAAAAAAAAAACGAGAGGCCTCACGCAAGAATCAACGGCATCCTAGGTGTGTAGGGTACTTGATCCAAACACCAGTTTTTCTTGTATATATGTATATACGTGTATATATACAGAAAAGGGGTGCTCGGATCAAGTACCTTACACACCTTGGATGCTGTTGATTCCTACACGTGACCCCTCGGTTTCTTTTTTTAGAATTTTTGGACGGCTCGGATCGGCCGTCCGGTGGTTAGAGACGGCCCGGCATGGTCGGTCGGTACGATTTCCCTCCCCGGTGGTTGGTATGAATAGTAGCACTCTTTGTTTAGCCCCACATGTGTAATTTAACATCGTGCTCAATCTTATTTTAGAGGCATTGAATATCTTCTTGGTTCGGAGCGAGGTGGACATAAGTCGCATAATCTTCAAAATGGTCTCTTATTGCGTTTTGCCTTCGCGTTCTAAATTCTCACGTTCGCGTTCTAAATTCTCACGCTCAGAATTTTCATGTTGCACCCGGCAGTTGTCCACGCAATGTGTGACTTAGAAGAACAGAAGGCTGGGGTTTCATGGGGGTGGGCTTAGTGAAAGAGTGGCAATACGAGGATTGGTGGACTTGGGCTTGGGCTTTAATGTAACCATCCATAGCGAATTTGGTTCAAACTGCAGGATTTTTCAGATAGCTTTTAATATCGAGGCCAGCAATATTGGGTCTAGTAAAAATAGATTGGGCCCAAATTAACAAGTCTAGAACTTGCAGTTTGAACCCAATTCTCTATTGGGAAAATTGACGGCCAAAAATGTACATTGATAATTGATACTCATCAAGGATATTTTCAACATTAACAAATGTTCTCAGTATGCCCTTGACGGGTATTAATTATCAAAACTCGTCCTGGGGCGTTATTTTCCCTTCTCTATGTTATCAGACCCAATATTGCTGGGCCAAAGAGAGTTCGCTGAAATCCCCAAACCATCTTGTAGGCAAGCAAATAGAAATTGAAAATGTGACTTCCGAAGAGACTTGAGCTAGCGATTCCGTAAACAAATAAATATATTGTACACGAACAAGTCTAGAACCATACCCAATTCATGGACACTTGCACACAAGTTCACATGTTTTGCATGTTATACGTATTGCATATTTGTATGGTGTAACGTGTCCGGGATTGACCATAAAAGCGAGGGTGTATATGTAAATTGGGGTACAAGTAGCAAGGTTGTATTTTTATATTATACATATAAAAAATCAACAGTAATGCTAAATACCTTGAAAGGGTACCCAAAAAGAGAAATTAATGGTTTCAATTTACTTTAGTGTGTGAGATCCGAGTATCTAAGTGAATTGAACTACTAATTTTTCTTTTGGAGGCATTTTCGGGGTATTTTTTTTGATAAGTCAAGCAATTCATTTCAAAATATCCGAAGGTAAAGTTCAAAGGCTACAAAGATTTCATCAGAAAATACAGGAATGAACCAAAACCTAGACCGGAACACATCCACAAGGAGGCTCCAGTGCACATGCTATCAAGGCAACTTAGGCAAATCATACATAAATGCAGGGTATCGAGCCCGTCTCCAATTTTAGTAGTAGTGCTCGAAAGGGTCATGCAGCTCAAACCATAGCCCTAAGTACAGATGAAATCAACTACAAACCAGTAACAAAGAAAACAAAAGCAGCAACAAAATAAAACTGGACTTATTCGCCCACCAACCAGGCCCGACCTTGAGTTTTACGGGCCCTAGGTGATCAACCAATTTGGGGCCTTTCACATTTAGAAATGCTATATTTTCAAAAGATACAAATCATCGCAAATTTAAAACTTGCAAATACTTATATGTCGAGGCCACAAAAATTACTTAACATTACAATAACTAATGCCCATAGCCATAATTGGAATGAAAAGAGGATTCTTAGAGGTAAGAAAGCAATCCGACAAGGCGATATCAAATTTAAATGGTAGATTTATTCCTTGCCGCAGAAACCGGTTCTTGCATGTTGTATCAAGTTTTTACCTCTTCAAGTGCTAAAAGTATTTTGGGAGTTTGCTTTGATTTGGAATTTGAGGGTTAGGGCCACAACTCACAAGCAGGAGATGAAATTTTGGGATGAGAGAAGTCGACTAGGTTTGTTTCTGTGTAAAATTCTTTTCTTTTTTTCTTTTAAGAGTAAGAGTTCAGGAATTGGCCAAATTACACTTACAAAAATATTTGGGCCCTTAGTTTTTGAATGGCCTCACTCAATTAAGTTAGTTTTGGGTACAAATGTTGGGCCTAAAGACTCCTAGTATACTATGTTAACCTATTATAGTGAGGGGACCTAATATTTGGGCTTTTGGGGAGGCCCTAGGCCACCAACCACGCCCACCAAATCTAGAGAGTTTAGACCGGTACAATCACCGGATTGGAGAAACCAGCCGGGGTACCCTTTCGAGATACATAGAATTGTTGTAAAAACGAACATCCAAGTATACCTCTGATTCTGAGCAATCGAAGCATTTCATGTGATCACCTCTAGGAAGGCAGTGTAAACGCCTCCAAGTATACTAGAGCAATCCAAGCATATGAAACACTAAATTTGTTACACATTCATCAAGTACACTCTAGTATATTCCGTCCCTACCAAGTTTTTTCCTTTTAGAGGTGGATCATCTCCGGTCCAAGTTTTGAACCGGAGCGGACAATCGAAACTTGACTGTCCAATGTTGCAACTAATAGTTCGAATCTGCTCACAAACCCTTTGCAAAAAATTTGCGAGCAAATTGGAGCCATTGATTTTTCTAACGTACAACCCAAATTATGACTGTTTCCTTTGGTCCAAACTTGAATTTGGACCAGAGAGAATCCGGGCCTTTTCCCTTTGTACCATAAATCCAGTTCAGACCCGCCGCATCAACAGCTACTAATGTACCAGGAATTTGCAAATGGGGGCAAGCTAACGGTACCATTTACCTCACAGCGCCAAAGCAGTGGCCACTTCCTCCATTGTTGCTCTCTCTCTCTCACATCGTCCAAACTTACAGGAATCTCTTACTATTCCACATGTAGGATCTTTTTCTGCACCACTCTTATCAGTCTTTTTAGTATCATCCCCAAGTGTTCGATGAAAATCCCAATTTACGCAACATCCGTAACTGGACTCTAACTAACAGTCACATTGCATATTCTCTAGTTTGAGCAATGTAGAACTTCAGGCCCCTCGACAATTGATACCGCCTGTTGGTGGGTTAGATGGGGTTACTCTGCAAATTTGGCAGTTTTGCTTGTTTAAGCTCGGGTTTGCTTGTTTAAGTGAACATTTCTTGCTGCACGGTAGCTGTTTACTTTTGCTGATCAGCGGAGCGGTCAGCAGCCATGTGTCCTAAAAAGTTATTTGATCTTAGTTTGTTATTTTCTTACCTTACATATCTTTCTTGTGGAGGGACAATTATAGTGGTTCCTGGCTAGATCAAGAACTTCACGTTCACGGCTCGGGGTTGTCTTTGCAATAATCCGGAGTATGTCCGTCAAGTGTTTTCGTCATTGCCTGCAAAGAAATGGGTTTAACCTGCTTTCTCCGTTGGGGGTGTGTTTGTAGGGTGTGTGCCTATCATTTTCCTTTTACTTATCCCTCTTTTTCAACTTCCTCCATCTGATTTGCTGTCAAAATATACAATTCCCATGGTTTTTGGATGACTTCTGAACAGAATATCTAAATGAAAAAATTATTTTTTGCTCAGAGGAATGACTTTGGACATGATAAATTATACAGTTTATATGGGTAAAAGCATGGATTAGCTGAGCGAATTGTTACTAGTTTGTTTATTTGATTGTTTATATAGTTTAACGCGTTAAAACTTTGCTACGTGAACCAAAGGTCAACTCTTTTGAATGCGTGGTTTGATTTTTTTTCCCTTCCTTTTCTTGTGCAGCAGACTTTGCAAAGGCGTGAGTATCCTGCTGTCAAAGAATTCAGCTTGTAACTCGTGTTGATTTCACATAATGTCAAGTGGGACTGGGCTTGAACCTTTTGTGGCCCCGACGATTGGGTTGTCCAAGCCCGACCTCGAGGTTGGTTGCCCACTTAGTATTAAGTTTAAAAAAAAATGACATACAAGAAAAAAAAATAACAATAACAAAAATAAGGTTATATTGTGCTTTTAGCTTGAATTACATCAAAAATTTATAATCAAAATGAAATCCGGATATAGTGTTTCATGATTACCAAAATTTGGAGAGGATTATCATTCACATTCTTCATTGCTTGCTTTTTCAACTTGACTTGAAAGAAGAGATTTTTGCATTTTTTTTTGCATCAAATAGGCTAGATATTGAGCTCACTAGTGATTTTTCTATTGCATCTTTTTGTTGCCTCACTTTTCTACTTTAACGCCCGGATTTTTGTTTGTCAATTCTCACTCTATTCTTGTCATTCTCAATTTTCGTCATAGTATCTAGATTAGTATACCTCACTAATCAAAAATTCAAGACAAGTAATCCTACTAAAAACTCACAAAATTAATAATGTAGTGTGTACAATGATAGTCAAATTTCAGTTCAAATTTCATACTTATTAGTAATTCATTAGTTCAGCCGTGTAACCGAATAAATTATTCTGTTGCAATCAAAACAGTCAAAGGAACTAACCAATCTATATTTAAGGGTTGTTCTTCTAAAAAAGCCACTGGCTTTCCCTCCAAAAATGAGCCAAATAAACCCCAAAAAAATGAAAATAAGCCAATAAGCCACTTATTTCGTTTTTATTCAAAAAAAATTGGATTTCGGTCAAAAAGTTTTACTTTTTAGATTCCTCTTGTCATGAGAATACAATAATTCCCAAAAAATTAACAATAAGCGAAGTGATACGAAAAAAATTTAAATAAGAACAAAAAATAAGCCACCTGGGCTTATTTATCCGAACACCCCTTTATTTATTCTGTTGTTGCTCCACTAAAGGCACGCACTAACCGAAATAAAGATTATGTTAGGGCAAGAGAACACACGCACAGGAAAAAGAAACAAGCAATCGAAAGAACAAGACACGCGATATACGTGGTTCCGACTTAAGCAATTTGCTTAATCGTACTCCACGGGGTGTTGGGGGGTTTCACTATGATGAAAAGATGAACAACAACATAATGGGAGGCAACCCTAACTTTGCTTTTATAGTCCAAGCAAGTTAGCACACCAAAAAACCCTAAAAAAAACGTTTCTCGGGTCCCGCTGGTCCGGACCAGCTTTACCTTTGGTCCGGACCAAAATTCCAGCAGCTTCAAAAAACTGAATTCTGTCCGCGGTGGTCCGGACCAGTCTCACGGTGGTCCGGACCAAGGTCACAAAAATTGATCATCTTCACATTCTAACAATTCTCCCACTTGAAGACTGATCAACGGCGCTCCCCAAACTTCAATGGTCGTCAACAAACACCATCTATCATCAACACCCACAACACCCATCTCCACAACCTCAAGCTTGGAGACCAACTGAAGCTTCGCACAGCTTCAGCTTATCAACAGTCACAGCCTTTGTCAACATATCCGCTGGATTCTCCGCACCACGGATCTTGTCTAGTATCAATTGTCCACTATCAATCAAAGAACGGATAAAATGATACCTCAATTGTATGTGCTTCGTTCTAGAATGAAAGGCCGGATTCTTGGCGAGAAAGATGGCACTCTGACTGTCACTGTGCAGCACTCCTTTCTCAACCGTCTTCCCCAACTCATCCAGAAATCCTTGCAACCATACCATCTCTTTTCCAGCTTCCGTGACTGCCACATACTCGGCTTCTGTAGTTGAGAGAGCAACAATTTTCTGCAACTTAGAGCCCCAACACACAGCTGTACCACCCAAAGTATACACAAACCCGGTAGTACTCTTCCGACTATCCATGTCACCTGCTAAGTCTGCATCAACATAACCTTGCAACTTCAGGCCAACCCTCGTGAAACACAATGAGACATCTGTAGAACCCCTCAAATACCTCATAACCCATTTCACTGCTTCCCAATGTTGCTTCCCTGGATTACTCATATACCTACTCACTACTCCCACTGCATGCGCAATGTCAGGACGTGTGCAAACCATAGCGTACATAAGACTCCCTATCGCTGATGCATACGGAACTTTACCCATGTAGTCCCGCTCCTCGTTTGTCTTCGGTGACTGATCCTTGGTTAGTCTAAAATGACTAGCCAAAGGTGTTCCAACAGGTTTTGCATCACCCATGCTAAACCTCTTGAGCACCTTTTTGATATATTCGGCCTGTGATAGCTTTAAAGACCCCTTTGCTCTATCTCGGATTATTCTCATTCCAAGGATTTGTTTAGCCGCTCCCAAATCCTTCATTGCAAACTGTTTCGACAACGCCTTCTTCACTTTGTTGATTTCCCCAATATCAGACCCTGCGATAAGCATGTCATCAACATATAGCAACAAAATCACATAAGACTTGCCAAACCCCTTAGTATAACAGCAATGATCCGCCTCCAGCCGTTTGAACCCATTGCTGCACATGAAGCTATCAAACTTCTTGTACCATTGCCTTGGAGCTTGCTTCAACCCATACAAGCTCTTGCTTAGTTTGCAAACCATCTTCTCCTTCCCTTTAACTGTGAAGCCTTGTGGCTGATGCATGTAGATGTCCTCCTCCAAATCCCCATGGAGGAACGCAGTCTTCACATCCAATTGCTCCAAATGCAAATCCTCAGCAACCACAATCCCTAATACCAACCGTATTGTCGTCAACTTCACAACTGGAGAAAAAATATCGGTGTAATCAATCCCTTCCTTCTGCTGAAAGCCTTTGACTACTAGTCGAGCCTTGTAGCGCTTGCTACCATCGTGCTCTTCCTTCAATCTGTAAACCCACTTATTATGAAGAGCTTTCTTACCGGCTGGCAATTCTGTCAACTCCCACGTTTGGTTTGTCAACAAAGAGTTCATCTCATCTTTCATGGCCAACTCCCACTTGATTGAACTCTCATTCTGCAAAGCCTCGTCATAATACTCTGGTTCACCAGCATCAGTGAGCAATATGTAGTACAAAGACGGTGAAAAACGCTGTGGTGGTTTGCTAACCCTGGAAGACAACCTTCTGAGAGCACTAGTTGGCGTACTCTGTCTCTCTTGCGGAATAACAATCTTTTCATCTTCCTGGCTGCTGTCTGGCACAAAACCCTCAGATAGCTCATCCAAATCGACCACATCCTTTTTCTCAACCTCTGGCACAGAATCAACCTGTTCTGTCCTATCACGATCCTTGTACATAACTTGCTCATTGAATATCACATTCCGGCTTCTTACAATCTTTCGATTTTGCGCATCCCAAAATCGATAGCCGAATTCCTCATTGCCATAGCCAATAAAAAAACATTTATTAGACTTAGCTTCCAATTTATTACGAGCATTAGAATCAATATGAACATATGAAACACAGCCAAAAACTTTAAGAAACGAAAGGTTTACCTCCTTTCCGCTCCAAACCTCCTCGGGCAATCTGAAATTCAAAGGAACCGAAGGTCCTCGATTTATCAAGTAAGCCGCAGTGATCACTGCATCAGCCCAAAAAGTTTCTGGCAACCCAGCATGCAGCCTCATGCTTCTTGCTCGCTCATTCAGGGTCCTGTTCATGCGCTCGGCCACACCATTCTGCTGTGGTGTCCCCGGAATGGTCTTCTCCATCCTAATCCCGTTAACAGCGCAATATTCCTTGAACTTTTTGTCCTCATACTCACCTCCATTATCTGACCTCAGACATTTCAGTCTTAGGCCCGCTTCATTCTCCACCAAAGCTCTCCACTTCTTAAAAGTTTCAAAGGCATCAGATTTATTTCTCAAAAAATAAACCCATACCTTCCTGCTTGAGTCATCGACGAAACTCATGTAGTATCTTGACCTACCAAGCGATTCAACAGGAGCGGGACCCCACAAATCTGTGTGGACCAACTCCAACTTCCTTGACCTTGGAGTCCTGCCGTTTTTCAGAAAGCTAACCTTCTTCTGCTTCCCAAAAACACAACCCTCGCACAAGTCAAACTGAACCGACTTCAACCCTGGAAGTTTACCCTTGGAAAGAAGTACCTTCATGCCTTTTTCACTCATGTGACCCAATCTTTGGTGCCAAAGGTCTGCATCACAACTTGCAGTAGCAACTGCAACTGTATCCCTTGTGCTCTGTGTCATATACAACGTCCCTGTCTTGACCCCACGAGCCACAACCAATGCTCCCTTTGTAATCTTCCACTGATCATTGAAGAATGAGATTGAATGACCCTCTGTATCTAGCTGTCCCACAGAAATCAAATTTCTCATCAAATTCGGAACATGTCTGACTTTCTGTAGTGACCATGAAGACCTATTCGGCAGTCTGATTCGAACATCTCCCATACCCACAATATCCAACGCTTCACCGTCAGCCAAATACACCTTCCCAAAATTACCAGCAATATAATTCTCGATAATTTCCCGGTGTGCAGTGGTATGAAACGAAGCTCCTGAGTCCAACACCCAAGAGTCTATCGGACTGTCAACTGAAAGAAGCAAAGCATCCTGATTTTCAGTTGCAACAACATTAGCAGACTCGTTGTTTTGCTTTTTCGGCTCCCTACAGTTTCTCCTATAGTGGCCCATCTTGTTACAGTTCCAACACTGAACCTCATGTAGAGGGGTCCTTGACCCACTCCTTCCCTTCCTCGACCTCGACCTTCCTCTATTAGAACCTCTATTCTGGCTCCTACCCCTAGTCTCGGTATTCAAAGCGGAACCCGAACTAGACGAATAGGATTCTCCTGCATCTCTCCTACGAACCTCCTCACTCAAGATTAAATCTCGAATGTCATCGTATTTGAGTTTCTCCTTGCCAGCGGAGTTACTAATAGCCATTCTCATACCCTCCCAGCTATTGGGTAACGAAGCCAAAACAATCAAGGCACGTATCTCATCATCAAACTCAATTGAAACAGCAGACAATTGATTCGTAATAGTATTAAACTCATTAAGATGGTTGGCAACTGCAGCGCCTTCCGACATCTTAAGATTAAATAACTTCTTCATGAGATGTACCTTATTGTTCGCCGAGGGTTTCTCATACATACTTGACAAGACCGCCATCATATCCCCAACGGTCTTCTCCTTCGCGACGTTGTAGGCCACCGATTTTGTCAACGTCAAACGAATAATCCCCAAGACTCTCCTGTCTAGGGTTTTCCAGTCTTCATCTTTCATCCCTTCTGGTTTCTTCTTTTCCAACGGTGCGTTCAAGCTTTTTCCATACAGATAATCCTCTATCTGCATCTTCCAATATCCGTAGTCTGAACCATCGAACTTTTCGATTCCGTTTACTTTTCCTTCTTCTCCTGCCATCGATGCTCCCACTCAACCTAGGTGCTCTGATACCAGTTGTTAGGGCAAGAGAACACACGCACAGGAAAAAGAAACAAGCAATCGAAAGAACAAGACACGCGATATACGTGGTTCCGACTTAAGCAATTTGCTTAATCGTACTCCACGGGGTGTTGGGGGGTTTCACTATGATGAAAAGATGAACAACAACATAATGGGAGGCAACCCTAACTTTGCTTTTATAGTCCAAGCAAGTTAGCACACCAAAAAACCCTAAAAAAAACGTTTCTCGGGTCCCGCTGGTCCGGACCAGCTTTACCTTTGGTCCGGACCAAAATTCCAGCAGCTTCAAAAAACTGAATTCTGTCCGCGGTGGTCCGGACCAGTCTCACGGTGGTCCGGACCAAGGTCACAAAAATTGATCATCTTCACATTCTAACAGATTAAAGAAAAGCTCCACTAACAGTAAGACTAACACAGAATAAAGATTAAAGAAAAGAAAGAAAGTTCACTTACTTACCGTCAATAATGAGGCGAGACAGAGGAGAACTGGAGAAACAAAAGTTGAGTTCAATTTTTTCAACTTTGGCTGTTCGGCGACTCGACGTCGAAGAATCTCAAGCAGGGCCAGCTATCTGTGATGGAGATTGGAGAAATAAAACTATTCGTGGGCCAATGTGATGGTCTGAAAGCTGATGGGTATTTCTCCTTCAAATTAAGTTAGGGTTTATTTTTTTATTTATTTTTTTTGATCCGCAAATACACCATCACAGGCTTTCATTGAAATCCAAATTTAAAACTGATACAAGAGATAGAGGAGGATTCGAAATCCAATTACACGGTAGAGCACTATGTAAAGCAAGAGAGGCTACTTCATGCGCCACCTTGTTAGCGGACCGCCGGACCCAATTCAAAATAAACGCTCCTTCTTTGGCATACTGTCGAATAGCCAACACCAAAGCTCGAACATTCCACGGTGGTACAAGCTCGGAGACACTAAGAGTTATCGCCTGCTTGTTATCAGATTCCACAGCAACCTCTTTCATTCCCAACCTGAGAAGCATTTCACAAGCAGCTCTAATAGCAAACAATTCTCCACCAAGGCTGGAACAAGCATTGACGGTTTTTGCACCCCCATCCAACACTTTTCCCCTCCAATTCCTAAGAACCACAGCAGCTTTGCTAGCATTCTTAGTTACTGACGTTGCAACGTCACAGTTGACTTTAAACTTCCCAAAGTCCGGAGCCCGCCAGGTGGACACCTCCTCCTGGGTTAAAGGGTTATCCATATGGACCGCAGTAATCACTAGATTATCGACTCTTTCCATCTCTGCATGGAGAATGGATGCAATGGTTTTCTGAGGATTAACCGTCGCACGACTGAACACGAAATCATTTCTCCCTTTCCAAATATTCCAAGCAATAGTGGCCACTCTACCCATGAACTCTATACCGTTTTTGGATCCCAGCTTCTCAATAATATCAGCTGCCCATTTTGCAACAGTTGAATTACCTCCTAGATCTCCAAAGGGTTTAATATTACACCCAAACCAGACCAGATTGGCCCATGGGCAGAAAAAGCATATGATCAGTACTCTCCTCCTCCTTATCGCAAATGGGGCAAACGTTATCTCTAGCACACCTCCTCTTGAACAGATTACCTTTGGTTGCCAGAATGTCCAAACAGGAACGCCACCAAAAAGTTTTTATTTTATTTGGGACTTTCATCTTCCACAGAGCCTTCCAGAAATCCTTCCCAAGCTTAAAGGAGGGACCAGGCTTGGAATGACTTCCTTCCATAGGACCTTGATGAGCTACATGATACCCCGATTTGACCGAATAGCTTCCGCTTGAGTTGAAATGCCACACCAATTGGTCTGCTCTCTCCACGTGTGAAATGGGAATATCCTTCACCGCATTCACCACTTCGACCGGTACCTCATTTTCCAATTTCTGAATGTCCCACTGCCTTGAGTGGGGGTCGATAGTGTCGGCTACCCTACAAATGGTACTGTTGGGTGGTTTATTCACTGGAACCTTGAAATTCGGCAGTGAGGGGATCCATGCATCATTCCAAAAATCAATACTCTTTCCGTCTTGGACCTGCCACCTGAGTCCTCTAATCAATAGATTCCTTCCATGGAGAAGGCTTAGCCAAGCCCAAGATGCCCGATTGCCCCTTGATGCTTGAAGAAAGGAGGTTTTGGGAAAGTAAATCCCCTTGAGAACCCTGGCCCAAAAAGCATCCGGGTTCATCAATAGCCTCCACCCATTTCGCGCAAGCATTGCCTCATTAAAAGCTCGATGGTTCCGAAATCCCAAACCTCCCTCCTCTTTAGCCATGCCCAACTTTTCCCATGAAGCCCAACAAATTCCTCTGTCATCCGGATTGCCCTTCCACCAAAAATTCCGAGCTAAAGCATCCAACTTATCACATAGCTTTTTGGGCAATAGAAAACAGGCCATCGCAAAGGTTGGGATCCCCTGGACCACAGACTTAATAAGAATCTCCTTCCCTCCCATAGATATCAACTTGTTTTTCCATCCCTGCATTTTGCCCATAGTCTTCTCTACTAAAAAAGTATAAGCTTCAGCTTTTGATCTGCCCCAAAAAGAAGGGAGACCCAAGTATTTTGAATCTCCTTTCAGGGGTTTAATCTCCAGAAAATCACAACACAATTGCCTATCCACCTCGCACATATTAGAGGAAAAGAACGCACCAGATTTCTCAAAGCTACTACATGATCCACACCAGGTATCGAAAATTTGGGGGCAAGTAAAATTGCAATCCCATCCCCTTTCTTATTTTTTTTCCTGCTATATGCCCTCCTAATTTACCCTTCTAATTTTTGCCCTCCTAATTTTCTTTTTATCTTCTATTTACCACAGGCATAGAACACCTTTTGTTTTTGCCCTCCTAATTTTCTTAAGTATCATAATTTTTTAAAGAGGGCAGAAACTACATATTTTCAATTCTTTTTGATTTGGTAATTTTTTTTTGGGATTATGCCCCTAAAGTTGTTTCCTGTTGGATTTCTAATTTTTTTTATATTTACAAGAAAATTTTTTTTTTTGGCCCCCTGCCGGGGTTGCCTGAGCCTGCTGGCTTGCGGGGCTTACCTCTTGGCCGGCCTTGTGTAGATCCATATGCAATCCTCGAATCTGTTTTAATGTACGATCGGTGATCCTTTTTTTTTTTTTTTTTTTTGAACGGCGAAAAATTTATTAAAACGGGAATAGGGGAGGGGAATCCAACCAAAGGTTGAAAATAGTACATCGCAAAGAAGCCCTAACTCCTGAGGTCTGTGTAGTTACAATCAAAACAAATTTCAAGAGCCCAAACTACAACCTCGATAAACAATAAGCCCATCTCCTCATCCGGCCCAAACCATAGGCCGGCCTGCCCTAACCAAACCCTAACCCAAGAATCTCCAAAATCGGCCGTTGCCGTACAAAACACCGAAGCCACACCTCGCCGTTAAGCCACGCCGGCGACTCCAAGATGTAGCGGCCGGCGGAGGGCTTCGGCCTACGAAAACGAGGGAACAGAGAAACCAGGCTCGGGCAAACCACCACCAAACGAAACACAGACAACAGCAAACAAACAGGAATAACGTTAGAGATCAAAAACAGAAATGAGATCCCCGCGCCGGAGAGCAAAATAACAGCCAAGATCCGAAACGGGCAAACACTCGACAGCCTAAGCACCATCCATAGGGGATCCGACCACCTCCGCAAACAACCACCAACATCACTACCATATCCGCCGCCGCACCACTACCCCGACCACCAAAACCCAACAGATTCGCCATTCTTTTTTGAAAAACCTGCAAACAAAACAAAACAGAGAACCAGCCATCACTCGCTGCTCCACCGCCACTGACCCCCTAAACCCAAACAGTCAAGAGCTTCAACGGGACTCAGCCGCCGCTTCCCATGATCTCCCTTGGGCAAATTCCCACGATCGGTGATCCTTTACCTTCCCTCTATGTGAAAAAAAACAAAATTTGGTCCTACAACTTATTAATGTGTAACCTTACTGGTATATATTATTTACACTCTTATTTCTATAACTTAGATTAGCTGGATGAGCAAATCTTTTTAACCTTTTTTTTTTCTTTTCCGGTGACTATCTTTTCTACCACTTGTTGAAACGTTTGTTAGTTTTTACAGAAACATTTTCAGTCCTCACAAATGATGGACGCAACCTAGTGGTTACTGGTTAGCTAGTAGTTCGAGCCTCACAGCTTAGTATTGCAAAACAATCGAATTCTGGTTCAGTTGTGCTGACTATTACTGTTTTCTCTTCAGGGAGTTTTAAAAGGTTTTGATCAGGCCAAAAATAGAATCCTTGATGAATCTCACGAGCGGGTTTACTCCACAAAGGTTTTGCATCTGTTCCTATTGAAATCGTCATGATTTGGATCTTCAGCTTTGTGATTCCTTTTGATCTTGCCTCATTGCGAGATAAATAGTACTTTCTTTAACTCTTTACCAGATACATTTGGCTGTGAGCGGAGCTGTAGTGGGGCAGGCGAGGGGCCGAGCCCTACCCATTTTCTTAAAAGCTAATATTAGGTAGTATATGTCATAACTTAACTACGAGCTCATCTACCAAAAGGCTGTTATCCATTAAAGAACAGCATGGTACGTATGGGCAGTTCTTCACTTTTTTAGTGTTTAAGAGGTGAATCTGCTTAAATTGGATTTAACGAGTAAAATGGTGGGGAAATAACCTACGTGATTCTAAGGAACTGTAGTATATATTGGACTGTAAAGTGGTTACAAATACCGGATGGTCTGTACAATGCGATCACTTTTCTATCTGTTTCTGTCATTTTCTATAGTTTTGGATCAACAACTAGGGAAGATTTGGCTGGGGAAAAAAACAAAGCAAGAAGTCAATAAAAGTCTACCACGTTTTGTGGATGTATGATGCTAACTAAAAGGTTAAAGCTTTGACTAATTAATCTATATAAATATATAGTAATAGTGTACTTGGTATTTGTTGTTTTTCGTCATTTCCTTTTTATCATTCCCCAAGCTTATTTAAAATGTTTTTGAGCTATGTTAAATGGACTTCGATATGAGTACAAGGAGGGATGTATGTCCAAGTGTTGGACCTTCGTAATTTTTTTTTTTTTTGTACCTTCGTAATTGTAAGTAATAGAATATTGTAAGTATCTGTCCAAAAGTTAGCTATGTTATAAAGTATTTCGAAATGCTCTTTAAATGAAATGAGACTAAGTAGGAATAGGGAACTTCTATGTTCCATCGATGTAGAAAGGTGGAAATGTTTCTTTCTAGACAATGTGAGGTTTTTTTCTTTCAAATTTAATGAACGACAGACAATCTAAGTGTCAAAATTGGATACGGGTGTCAGACACAGATCCCACACGCTTACTCCTGCGTCGAATGTCTCAGGATTGGAGTTAGGATTAAATTGCTGGGTATTGCACTGTTTTGGAACCACCGAAAATATGGTCCTGCCTCCTGGATTTGACAAGAAAGCTTCATGGGATTGCTGTTCTTGATGGTAGATTTCCATGTTCCTCAATTTTCCCCAAATCAACTTGCTTTTATATCTGTCTGAAAGACTGAAACTCAGTAACATAAGGAAAATGAATCGTTTGCGTACTATTGTTGAACACATTGTGTGCCCTAGAAAAATAGGGGTACGCCGTTAAGTTGGACTTAGCTCGAAACTGAACCTTTCTCCCTAAAAACTGGTATTTCGGTGTCGTAGTTAAGGCAGGCAGCACTAAGTCATCGCTTAGATCATGAACGTTACACGTGTAATATAGTATAATTTTTGTCAATGCTTAGAAAACTGAAATGTAGGAATGGAGTAGGAAATCTCAATAAATAAATAATCTGAATACGCATACATGTGTATAGAATAACAAGGTGGAGGGGAATGTCAAAGATGATCCTCCACTTGGGTTAATCAACACCCAAAACCCAAAAGCAAATAACATCATGAATAATCCTCAGCTTGGGTAAACAGCACCCATAGCAAAAATACGAATAATACTGATCTAATGGTATATGGCACAAGTAATGGAAGTAATGAGAACTAAGTAAGCTAGAACCTAAACCTAAACTTACACGTACTGCTCTTAATGCTAATATCATTATTAGCAGCTAAGCTATCGACCACCAGGTTGCACCTAACCAAGAACTTCCACTTCATCAGCTTGAGAGACCCAAGCTTGATCCGCACCGGCACTGTCGCCCTCATTCTCAGAGGGATGCTTCCGGTCTGCTGCTGGGCCGACAGCGACTGCAGCAGATTGGTCGCATCCTGAGTTTGTCCTGTCAGGGCTACGGTGAGCACCGTCGTGTTCTGATGGCCCTGATAGAACTTAGGCAATGAACCCCGGCAAAGCTGTGTTGAGACGTACCACACGCTTATGCTACTCCCGCTCTCATAGTATATACCGATCTTCTTATTGGGGTTTCGTGCGGTGATGTTCACGTCGAATGTTGCGTACAGGGTGTTGTCGCTGTTGAGATTGAACTGGGTGATTGTCAGGTCATCGACAGAGTACTTTGGGATCTTCGGCTTGAAGACGAAGTAGATTATGGCAGCGAGGATTCCGAGGATGAGGATTAGGAATATGAGGAGAGATATAGTCCAACAAAAGCACTTGCACCAGCAGCTTCTTCTCTTGGGTGGTCTCGAGTAAGTCACCGGAATCGTGCGGCGGAAAGGCGGGTATTCCGCCGGCGCGGGTGCGCCTCTGTCGGACTTGGCTGCACCGGGGGGCACGAGTGGAGCCGACGGCGTATGGGGCGACGTCTCGGGGTCGTGCACCACCGGATGAATCTTCTGATGATCTGCCATTGATTGATTTTTGTGAAATAAACTCATATGTATCCTTTTGTTTCTAGAGCTAAGCTTGGTCTAATATAGCCCTTTCAGGACAGGGGCAGTTGCGCGTAGGAGGAGTATGAAAGCTCCATTTTTTTAAAAAGTCATAATTGGCGTTTCCTGTTTTTGACTTTATGGAGAAGGTTTGATAGGGGAGTTCTCACATGGCTCAGTGTTTTTATATTTTAGGTGTTTGATTCAGTCTTCAACAATTTTGCAATGTTAAATTTTGAAGGTCTTTGTGCTTTTAATTTTTTCTTTTATGTGGATATTTACACATAACACAAATTCAAATACACTTCTCTCATAATAGGTTGTAGTGCACAATCTGGGTCGTCCAAAGTGTTTTCAATAGTTCAGATTTCAAATATTGTCTTCTAATGTAGGAATACTTATTTTACTTGTAAGATAATAGGGACCGTTAAAAATACTTTGGACGGCCCAGATTGTACACTACAACCCTGTTGGACACTTCCGTCCTAAAAGATCCACGGGTCCCCTCTCAACCAGGTGGTAAATGACAATATATTTCTTTGTTTATTTATTGTTGGATGAGGTAATTTTTATGATAAAAATTGTTTATCTTGTAGGGCTCGTTGATAAAAACATTCCAGCAAAAAAGTTATGTTGCTCGGTATCCTATAAAAATGACCTCTGAGATACATATATATATTTTTTGATCTGCTCTGAGATACATTGATCTTAAAGAAAATAGGCTGACACAATGAATCAGAAATTATTAATTCGAGACAAATATGAATCAATCGCTTATTGGCGATTTTCAATTAATGAGATGTTTTAATGGTGAAAGTTTTGGCCAGCGCTGTAATGTGAACAATTATGATCATTAAAACGAGCTTGGGATGGGAGTTAGAAAATCGAAACCATGCATAGTCCTTGTTTGTTTAAGGGTTTTGGATTTCGGGTTCAAATATCATATTTCTTTTTAATCATTACTCTCATTTTTTTTCTATCTCTTTTCAATCATTACTTATATTTTTAATCATTACTCTATTTCTTTCTACACTCATTATTTACAAATCCAAATCCAAAAATCCAAAACGAATGGGATGAAACTAATCCAGTTTTTGTCCACCGGAGATGATCTGGTTCTTATTCCTTTTTTAAAACCATATTCGGTGACGTTGGCCCTATTAAACAAAAACTAAAAGCAAGAGTAAATTATTCAAGCAAATTCTGTGTTCTCTTCCATTTTCAAAAAGTATTTTTCAAAAAATTCCCCCTAGATTCTCCTACTTCCAATATTTCTCTCTCTATCTCCCCTTCACTTATTACCCCTACTATTTTTTTAAAAACTTTTTAAATACCAAACCAAACACAGCAATTATATATTTAAGATATTATGCGGTGCCCATTTGTCTATCTCACGTGATGCCCCAAATTTATTACTTTAACACACATTCATGACGTAGCTGAGGCTCCGTTCCAGGACACCTTCTTAAAAAATAAGTACTTATTTCATATTTTCAAACTCAAAAATAATGTAAACGAAAAATAATTTTTTGATTTTTTTTACACCGTATTAAAGATCTCGATGAGATCTTTCAAATAAGATCCATATTGCATATTTTTAGATTCTATTAAGCCCTTTATTTTTTAGCTTGAAATTGCTTTTTTAAAAAATAAGTACTTATTATTCATTCTGAAACGGGGCCTGAATGTACTACGTGGCGTTGTGGCCGGAGACTGGATAGTTTTTCGTTTAAGATTTGGGTTTCTTTCTGTTGAGACTAGGCATTTCAATTTGAATCTTCTCAATCTCTTTTTCTCTTGTAACTTATCTTGTGCAAACACTTTTTTTTTTTGAAAAGCTTGTGCAAACACTGAAACACAGCGGAACCTGAAATTCAAGAGAGAGAGAGAGAGAGAGAGAGAGAGAGGAAAGAAGAAGGAAATTGGCAAAGGCCAAAGTCAAAGTTCATACGCTTTGGAAGCGTCCACACGGGCAGTACGCGGTGTTTTGCGAATCTAAAACAATGCGTTTGGAGTATTTCACTTTGATTTGATTAAAATACAGTTGTTTCTTTCTAGTTTCTAGAACCTTTTAGTGTATTTTTTTTTCTTCCGCACACTTAAAGGTGTCCAAATCAGTTTACGTGCATCTCGACTAATTCTCTTTTTCGGTCCAGTCAAAGGTAGGCCATTCGCACAAGGGGCCTAAGAGATTCACAAGAAATTATTTTCTTTCGGTCTGACCCCAAGAATTAAACATTGGTCAATTATACGGAGAATAAACCCACCAACTAACCGGATTAACCTGGCTCTCATGTGCTATGTTTGATTACCGAACCGATTTGACTTTCGGGGCAAGGACAGGTGACGTTTTCTCTTTCGTTTTTGAACAGAACAGGTGACTGACTTCTAAAATAAAAAATTTAGTACTACGTACTAGTAATTATGGGTTAGTTGACTAACTTCTACAGTAATTGTTGAGAAAATCTTATTCACGGCTTACGAAAGAGCTGTGAATAAGTTTACAGTGCTCCATCTCGGTCGTTCAAAAGGGTTTTTGACGATACGAATTAAAAACAATCTATTAACAATAATAAATTATCTATTACCGTTAATAGATTATTTTTAATTCAAATCGCCCAAAACAATTTTAAACGGCCGAAATTCCCGGCTTTACCGTGAATAAGTTTCGCTCTTAATCGTTTGCTAATACGATAGCAACGACAGCTACGTTGTTTTGCAGCCGGCCTGAAAGGCATATGCGTCTTTGAGTCTTTCCGCATATTTAAGAGAAAGGAATTTACTTGTCAGCAGTGACGGAGTGATTTAATGGCTGAGGAGGGCCATGGCACCACCTAGCTATCAGATTTTTATCCTCTCTCTCACTCTCTTCCTTTTGTATAGTTTCTATATTAGGATTTCAAATACACCAAATCCATTTGATTATTATTTTTTTTATTGGCAAAAGCAATATTTTATTAAAGAAATTTGACAAAGGTACACCATGTTAGGGGAAGAGCAGGAGAATCCAACCTAAACTTGGATGAAAAAAAAAAATAGTTGAGACAAAGCCCAAAGAACCCCATGGGCCAAGCCCAGCCCAAGAACTCAAACCTAACCCTAATATGTGCCGCTTCAACCACCGCCACCACCTCAATAGCATGCATCCCACTGCCACCAGAAACACTAGCCGCAGCCGCCACCACCTCAAAACACTCTGCCACCACCAAACTACGACGAACCGGCAAGGAGCTTCCATAGTGCAAATATGAGTTTTGTTTTGATGAGTACATTTGAGTATCATATAACATTGGACAAGGAGCTCAAGAACTAACCATTGTGATCTAAATCGTTCAGTTTGTATGATTAGATCATCCAAGAAGAAATCAAATTGTTCAGATGCTTCTTGGTCGAACAACATCTTATACAGCGATGGATGGCTAGTATAATTTTAGAAAATGAATTGTAAGATAAATATATCACGATTCAGTGGTTATCAAAATTTGATCACCTTTAATATTAGAAGAAATGTATAGCGAACTAAATGGTTCAGATAACAGTGATAATATATAGGTGAAGCCCACCGAGGCGCACTCCACTTGGTACTGCATTTGCGCACTATTTTGACCCTTTGCATGTCCTAGCATTGTATGGTGTATGACTGAGTGATTACATAAATATTTGTAATTGATAAAAATTGTACTAAATTGACTTTTATGAAACAAAACGTGTTTCAATTCGTGGTAAAAATTGAATCAATCCTCAACACCATAGTTATGAAAAGGTCTGGTTTTCTAAATTATACTTGGTCTCTCTAATGGCAAAATTTTCAAAGCACGTAGAGATTTTTAAGAAGGGAAAAAGAGTAAATCACAACATGAGTGTCTTAGCCACTTGAGACTCAAATATTCGCGTACATCATTTGAGTAATGCTACGGACACAGATAAAAATGCACATATTGGGACAAATATGTGTGCAGAATCGTCTAACGTATGTGGGTCGTGCATGGTAGATTTGGGGCTTATACACGTTGGACGGATCCGGAAACACATTTGTATTCAGATTTGTGCATTTTGATCGTCGGTATCATTTTTTGATGTAATAATAGCCCAATATTGTATCCAACTAGTTGTTGATTACAAGCACTGTTATTCCAACTTGATTACAAGGTACTAGAGCGACCAATCGATACCCAATACCACAAAACACAAAATTAAAATGTCTCTAACGAACAACAAAAACAAATTGCCTCTAAAGAACCAAAGTGATGAGAAACTTTTTGTTTAATTTTGTTTTGTTATTTTTTTTTCAAATCCAAAGTTGAGAAACTCGTTTTTATTCCTAGCGATGACAAGCGATCCCGCGACCATTGCTCGTCTTGCTAGTGCAATCCACGGTCATGGACGGATCCAATTCCAATGGATTAGCCGCAGAAGCATCGGTCGCGAAAATGCAACGCTTGCAATCGGCAGACACGAGGGAAGATGTCTTGAACTTGTCTTCCCCTCCCATGACCGGCATCGGGACTCCTCTCTTGACAGGGCTCTGGAAACCCGGACGGTACGTCTGGCCCAGCACGCCTTCAACGTCCTCCGAGAGGTGCGAAAACTTGAACTGCACTTCCAGATGGGCAAAACAATCGTCGGACGGGATCTGATACTTGTGAATGCGGTCGTCCTCTTTCGTTACCGGGACCACGTTCACCAACATCTCCACTAGGCCCGGCAGCACCACCGTGACCCTGTTGCAATTCGCGGTGCGTTCCACCGCCAGGAGTTCGTCGGGGGCCGTCCAGGCGGAGAGGTGGACCGGGGGGATGGAGAGAGGGATCCCGTTGTAAGTGAAGCGCAGTTGATCAACCTGATCGTCCCATTGCGCGACCTTGTTCGCTTCTAGCGTGAAGCTGTTGGAACCGAACATGAGGCCGAGGCCCTGGATCCAAGTGTTGTCGCGGGACCTTCCGGTGGGGCGACGGCCGATGAAACGGGCGTTTACTTGGAGGCCATAGTCGGAAACCAAGCTGAAATGCTCGTTTTTCTTTCCATGGAAGTAAAACATAACGCCATCCCCTCCAATGAATCTCGGATCTTGACAACCTGCCCCCCTTCCATTGCAATTCGCCCCCATCCCTGCCAAAAAAAAAAAAGCAGCTTTAATTCTCAACAAAACGTCGATCTAGCGGGAAAAACCCATGGGGTAACGCCAAAATCTCGAGGTCGAGACCTTAACGAGCCGAGCTTAGTCATTTACTAAATGAGCCTCTCTTAACGAACTAAGCTTTTGTCGAACGAGCTGAACTTCCCGTAACGAGCCGAAAACTCGAGCTTGAGCTCGGCTCGTTTACTAAACGAGTCGAGCCGAGTCGAGAGTTAACGAGCCGAGTCGAGAGTTAACGAGTCGAGCCGATCTCGCGAGCCGTTCGATTCATTTATAACCCTATCACAGGGTCAGTTTGTTTTGACAAAATACCCCGCGTTAGGTTAAAATATTTAATGTTGTTTGATTAAACATACTATCTCTGATATATAATCTCACAAAACGTGACATATACAATACTACGGGATGTATGGTATTATTAGTCCGGCCGACAACTTTAAATCTGGTGAGATTGAATATTCCGCGACATTATATATCCTTTTAACACTAGTCCCGTCAAACAAATGAATACATAGTTCTTTTAGGAAAACAAATTCACACAAACAAAAACAGGTAGCTCATATTTGAAATGAAAAAAACGACATTTTCCTGATAGAAACTTTTTCTCTTTTTTTTAGAGAGAGAGAGAGAGAGAAATTTACCCTTGCAAACAGCTTCACATTTCTGGGAGCTGCAATCAACCGAGCAGCCTTTCTGCTTGGGGTTGGAGGGCTTGATGTCGGGACATTGTTGCGGGCAAGCAAACGCCATGCCATTAGCCCCACCACATTTGGTGCCCATGCCACAAGGGAAGAAGGTCTTCCCGGACACCGCGCTTCCTGGCGGCGGTGATGGCGGCGATGGGTTGCCGTAGAGGTCGGCAAGGCAGCGGGTGTGCAAAGAAGCTGCCAGCAAGAGTACGAGAAGCGAAACGTGAGTGGCAGTGCTCATGGTTTTTTTTGAGTACTAAAACTCAGTCTTCAAGCCCAAATCTCTGTCTCTCCTCTCCGGAGTGAATTGGAAGCCATTGAAGAATGGTAGTTTGATTTATAGATATAGATTAGATGTCAAGAATTAAAAAAAAGAAAAGAAAAGGAATTATGGGAAATGAATTTGATACAATCAAGTCAACTGTTTATTAACTGCACTATGTGGGTGGCTATTGGATTCTTGAATATTTTTTCCCCAGTTTTTCAAACATGGGAGAATGTGGACAGCAGCATCTCCGGCGCTCCTTGTGTTTCTCTTCATGTGCTTGCCACCTCTCTCTCTCTCTCTCTCTCTCTCTCTCTCTCTCTCTCTCTCTCTCGTTCCATCGGTGCGCTAGTTCGTGGTGAACCCATTAATAAAATCTGAACCGGTTAATTCATAGATTTATTCAAGAAAAAAACTAAGTTGATTGGGTTGCGCTATCTACTTGATCAAAAGAGATGATTTTTTTTTTGTCTTTTTTTATAAATAGACGAATAATATGATTCAAAAAATGAATGGTAAGACAAATCTATCCTGATCAACTAGTTAATCAACTTATCATGGCTCTATAAACTTGATTTTTGTACAATGGCACTGCACCAGATGAGATAGTCCATTAGCACACTTGATATCCCTCCCAGGAGCAGTGTATACACAGAAACAGATGCCTTGATGGCTGCGAAATGTTCGCAACCGTTCGATGTAGGTGGGCCTAACACGATGGACTCAGGACCCGCACTCATTCGACGACTGCGAATGCAATTGTACCCTTTCGCACCCGAACATGTCTCTATGCAAATCATTTTCCCTCTCTTACTCACACGGATAGGTGCATAACAAGGAGGGTACGTAGAAGAAGGGGCAATAATATTCAAAGACTGCCCAAGTACGCCGATCACAGCGATGGGAACTGGGAATAGGAAAAAAGTACTCCCTCCGTCCAAAATGTTTGTTCGGTCTACAAAACGTAGACGTAAAAATAATACAATTATTGTAAGAAAAAATCAAATTTTTTTCAACAATTCACTAGATATCGATGGGTTCTTTTAATTCATGAAAAAAATTTGAATTTTTTCTTGAAAGAAGTGCATTATTTTTGAATTCTCGTTTTGCGGACCAATAATTTGCGATGGAAGAAGTAGTATTCAACTGAAAAGTAGAATGGTGTTATCAAGGGGAGTTTTTAACTTCTAAAAGTTTCCATCCTGAGTCATACCCACAAACCTCGATAAACTCGGAAGAAAATCTTGTCCAAAACACACCATTTGGATTGATCCTGATGATGTTAAGTGGGAATAGGAAAATGGGGCGTAATGTTTGTAGAGTCAACTTAGAAAGCAAACTTAGTTTTGATAACTCAAGTGTTCGGTCAGCTTTAACCGTGCACCTTGAGGTCCTCGACTAATACTGGAAGCGCAATTGATCAATTGCCCACTTGCGGAGAGTCCAATTAAGAACGGAGCGAAGTTCCGTATGGACTGATAACGCCGAAGAGTTTTCGAACGTGAGAGGCTTTAGGACTTAGGAAAGAGCAAACCCACAAGTCCGAGACCTTCACCATAGGGCCAACCACTTGCTATTTAAAAAGAAACCTTAGTATCGTAACATAAACTAAAAGAAAATCACGAAAACAAGCGTTCAGAATGTGGTATTGCATGCAGTTTAATGGTGTTATTGAAAGGAGTTTCGACGTCTGGTTTCTATCCACAATCATACCAAGAAAACTCAGTAACACTATATGAACTTAGAAAATTTTGTCAAGAAATGACCAAAATAACGCACTGCAGTGATCCTTGCGGCGCCAAGTGAGAACAGGAAAAGGGGAAAAAAAAACCCGGCCTAATGGTTAGCGGGGGAGTTTCAAGGTATGGTTTAAATCCTCGGTTTCAAACCTAGAAGAAGACTCAATATAACATAAACCGACTCTTCAAAAAAAAAAAACCGAAGGAGCATCACGAAAGTTGTGTCCTCAACAACGCACTGCATTCATTCTGATCGAGTGTGTTCTTCATTGAGAAGGAATGCTGCCATCCGGTCATTCTCGAACACTTTTCTGGGTTTATATCGTTCAGCAGAAACGTCAGATCTTGTTGCCGCTAGCCTGCTAGTGACCTTTCCCAGCGAACTTCAGCTAATTTAAAAAAAAAAAAAAAAAGCGAAAGAAAACAGCTCGAGGGAAATGCAAGCCCAATGAGCAAAGTCCTTATCACCAAGATAAATATCAAGAAAAACAAATTAGCGAAAGTATCATTTCGCAGTTATTATCATCCAAAACCAGCTGGTCAGGAACCCGGCAGCGTTTAAGCCTAAACAAAACAAAAGACTACCAAAAAACTGGCATTCTTACCTACTACTCCCTCCGTCTCATATTAATTGGTCTCTTCTAAAAGCAAAAGAAAAGTACTTTAGTACTTTTTTTAAAAAAAATAATACTAGTAACCAATGAAAGATAACTGAGATCTTTAGATCAGTGTAAAACAATGCAAAAAAAAAATAAAAGTGCTGATTTTGCATCCGATTACTATCATGATTTCTGGAAATAGACAATTAACATTGGACGGAGGGATACTTATCTGCCCAATGTCAATCCATTTTCCAAATGACTCCCATAAGTATAACATGCTAATATCCAAACAGAGAGAATCACCTCACCCACCCCCGAAATTAACATATGAATATATCATGAATCATGGATACTAGATCCAAAAACCCAGAAACATGCTTCGGTAATCACACTCGAAATTTACAAACCTTTCGAAACTAGAGAAAATATAGAGATTTGTGATTTGTCCAATTCATAATCAAGCTCTTTACCCATCATAGCAGTACATAAGAGCTCGAATTTCAAAAACGAAAAACAGAAAAGGAACAATTTTACCCGGTATACGCTACCCTATAGTGTTTGCCAATCCTGGGTAGAACATTACAAGTACTTCAGACATAATAGCTAAATACAAACATACTATTAGTTATACTTAAATAACCTGCTTGAGATGAAGTCACTGGAGAGATGATGTTCACGGAGGAAGCAGAAACGCGTGATTCGGAATTGGTGCTCCAACATCATACAACAACTCTACTGGGGAACCAACATCCTCTGGAATTTCAGCTGGTGGAATAAACAAGTTGTTGCTTGATTCAACTATAGTTGGGGGTACATACTTGCTAACACCAGGATCGCTCAGAGGTGTTGGATTTTCAATTTTACTGGATTGCCCTGTGATTGGCCCTCGTGGAGTTGATGAGTCTCCTCCATCGACACTGGTTATGTCGTGGATGCTTGATCGCCTCCTTCCTTTGTTTACAGAACTTAAGCGGATGAAATATTTCTGAGCATGGCTGGCCACTTGTGTTGGTGTCCTGGTTAGCACAAAGTTCCGGGATATGCTACGCCAGTCACCTTTTCCGTATTTGTCCAAGCCCAGAAGAAATAACCTGCATGAGAGAGAGAGAGAGAGAGAGAGAGAGAGAGAGAGAGAGAGAGAGAGAGAGAGAGAGAGAAATGTTATCCAATCTATCATGGTGATCAACTGCATCATTTTAGAAATTGCGTCATTGACAAAAATTTCACGTTTTGAGTACTGGTAATTAGTCAAACTTCATATGAACATAAGTAGGGATTTGATAATATACTAAAAGGACCATTTATTTTGAACATAAGTAGGGATTTGATAATATACTAAAAGGGCCATTTATTTTAGCATATGAAAGTATAGATCCCTAAATCTCTATCATGAAGAAGAAGGAATCATGGGAAAGAGCAAAAGGAAAAGGCCATTACTGGACTGGGATCTCCACTTCAATGAATAGTAATCTCAAATGGGACAAAAGCACACTGAAAAAATTTTGGCATGAAAATGACCCATAGTGCGCAAAAGCTGAGCAGAACGGAAAGGATGTATGACAATAGCCATTAGATTCTTTACCTTGATTAGTCCATTGGTACATAAACTCTTCTGCCAATTGAAATTCCATACCACAAGAGATGGTGATGTAGAGATATGCTCTGTGTAAACTGAAGAGTCTATCTAAAATAGCAGCATCACTATATGTTTCTAAGCGAGAGGGGTGAGATTGTGCTTGCATGCAGAAGTACCATCCGAAGTGAACACCGAAAAAAGTGAGCTTAAACTAGGTTTTATCTGATTATCATTTTACAGTTTCAACGGAATTGAGCATGGCTATTTTTGTAAATATCAAGACGAATAACAGGAACATTTACAGAAGGTACAACCTACAAAAGTTTTCCATAGCAAGTCCGCAGCAGTCCAAAAAAACAAAAATCCCACTGAACTTGGAATGCGTCAACTTTACGTAGAGGGAAGTCAGTGTTGTGGCATTGTCAACAAACACAAAATCAATTTCACTACCCACGCAATCACAAGAAAAAATATAATCTAGAAAAGAATTAGATTATGCACACACAAACAAGTCCATGAAGCTGCTTTGGCTTTGCTATAATCTTCAAAAGTATGAAGGAGTAACTATCAAGTACTATAGAGTTGGTTGGAAAAAGGTACAAGATAATTCAATCATATATTTGAAGGTTAAAACCCTTGACCAAAAGTTTTAAGTGTCCTTTGATCCTAAGTCCTAAAGCAACAAATAGTAATTATTTGAAAGCCGCCTCAAAGTTTCTGCTACGTGGTGGAGAACCCTAATCAGCGTCACCATGTTAAATGCATCATTATAGTGCTCCTTCAGTCATTGTTAAAACTTGTTTCCAAAGTGGAAAGGCACATATCCTAGTCCTCCTTCAAATGTCATCACTTAAGTAAGAGAACTTTTCCAAAATTCACTATGTGATAATATATGGGCAAATACTTAAAAAGTAACAATGAAGGGGCAATTTGAGAAATCAGTATTTGAATCCATATGCACTAACTAACAGAAACAACAACAATACCTATGTAATCCCCAATCGATGAGCGTATGCATTAAAAGTTGAAACTCCCAAAAGAGACTAACTTAATGAGACAAAGCATAAAAAACGCGAAAGAGGTTGCTAGAAGTTTTGTGCCAACTGCCAACAATTTCCTTATTCCAACTAAAGGTGGCAAAAGAGGAAATTACATATACTATCCTTCCCAACGCCGTTGATCAGTTCTAACCGGACTCCATATGGATAGCTTGATTTTAGAGAAAAGAGATCCATGAGCCACTCAAGCAGTATTGTTTCTATTTAGTACAGTATTACTATAACCTCCCCATTTGCGAAGGTCCATGGACATGCACTAATCCATTAATACATCTGTAACTGCATGAACTTCAAATTTCACCTCCACCTAATTAGCCTGTTAAAATCAATTTCATGATCAATGTGCTTTTCGAATTTCACCCTTCTTTAACAGAGGGATTCAGGATCTAATTTCGCCCTTTTTTTAAACATAGAGAATCAGGATTCATTGTTTTATTTCCATCTCCTTCTTTAATCAAAAGATCCAACACCAAATCATGCATATTTGTTCTAGTCAGCAGCACCAAATCCTAGACATAAAAAATGACGCTTCTGTTTAAATGATTTCAATTACATTAACTACGTATCACTAGTCAGTAGTCAAAGGTAAGAGTTTGGATGTGACCACGGTCTACAGGTAAAAAATAATAGGTTTCAAGATCTTTAAGAATGATCTTAATGGCCTCCGCAATTGGGCATTGAATACCAATCCCATCAAAAGCTAAAGTATACTGAACTATGTTTCTCTCAATTGGACCAGAAAGAAAGTGATCCGAGCCCCTGTGAATAAAATTGTTTTCAATCTTACACCAGCAAAAGCAACAAAATAAGCCTTCTAAAATAAGTAAGAACTTAAATGAGTTAAATCCAATTCTTTTGCAACCAGCATTGATCACATCATACCGAACCTTTTGTAGCAAGAACTGCACTTGTTTCTCTCTAATTTTAGCAGCCCTAAACCCTTGTTGCATTAGCTATTTATGACTAGAGGATACACAATTAAACCAAAGAAGTAGTTAGATAAAGTTGAATGGTAACGCATGTGCACATATAGTTATATACAGCATTAGAAAATTACGACCCAATCTATGTTTATTATGCTGTTATTCTGTTAATGAATTCAAATTGGCGAGGTTTCTATGTTAACACAGGAAATTCTTAAAGTACAGCAGTTCAAGTGAATAGACTTGTATATGAATAAAGAAACAAACCATTTCATATCATAGGTAATTGAGTTAACGCAAGAGAAAAAAGCTTTAGAAAGCTCCTTACCAATATCTTTGAAAAAACTATCATAATATGTGACTGTAACCTTACCTATGTTCCTCTTCAGTCCAAGCTATTCCCTTCCTCCGGTCTTGATCTGAACTAGATGGCATCCCTCCTTGGCAGGAATTGCATTGCTTTTTCCCAAATGGGATCCCCTTCCTACCACCACTAGAATCGCCCCCACAACTCACAGAATCCTTGTAGTGAGGCAAAGGGACATGACCTGCCTCGATTGCATGGATATCTTCAACTAAAATCCCATAATGGTCTTTAATCTCCTCAATTGTTTTCCCAGGGACCTTTGCAGCAATCTTCTCCCATCGATTAATTGAGTCCTTGCAATAGATTGCTAGGGCATTCTCAAACGCCTTGTCCTGCTCTCTAGTCCAGGAGGAGCTATTGCATGCCATGTTAGCTCTGATAATGAAAACTTAAGCGAGGACTCAAAGAAGGGAAAGATGAAGCTCACAAGCTCAATTACAATTGCAAACCAGGACCACAAATACTCCATTATGTAACCGACGATAGCTTTACTTTCTCCAATTTTCCCTTCCATACGATGGACACCTGTTGTAATGGCAATTCCTGCATGGATACTAGAGATCAGAATGTCAATTAATATGGCAAAGAAGGGATAGCTACCAGCTACCTGGCACATCAGACCAGAAAGACCGGCAAAACATTTTTCAAAAGTCATGGATGCGAAAGTGAGAAGCAGCTGTATCAGACAATACTTTTAATGTCAACCAGGTATACAAAGAGAAACTAAAATCGTTGGGATATATGAATGAATTGGTGGAAAAAGGTAACTCAATTTGTGGTTACCGAATGCGCACTAAAATACAACAATGATGAAGCAAGTAAGAGGGAAACGACGATTTTGGACAGTGGGATCTGAAAGAAATACTGTCACGTGCCCATTCAACTTGGCCCATGTATTGCAATGAAACTAAGAGACAAGTAGACCATGTGAAAAATCAGTCTCACCTAGAATCAATGTAGGTTCTTGTGCACCTAGTTGCAAAAGAAGCCGTGGCAAATTTTTTTTTTTTGCTTGGCAAAAGAAATTTAAAAAAAATACACGTACCATGCGATTGCATGGTACATCTGCATGCGTACTGGGCAGGCAAAGCATGAATCCTACTTGGGTACTGGCCACTGAGGATCTAACTATAATCTTGTTTAATAGTATACAAGTACCCAAACAGGACTTGGAATTGTAAAGAATGACGTTATCTTGCTAGGATTTTCTTTTATACTTTTTCCGAATCAACATAAGTAAAGATGAATCGCTTTTTCTGTTTTGAACGGGAGTAAGGTGTATCATTAAGTTGCGCCAAAATGGGACGCAACGTTGCACAAACAAAATATACAAAGACAAAAATGTACCGATTGCTTAGATATCCACAGGTTCTCTTATGCTTAGCATGCTCTCAGAATTTGGCATTGGTTTATAGGTTCCCTAATGTAGTGAAAAAACTCAAGTTTGTACCTTCTTTTTGGCAGTAAATCTTGAATGTAGGTTGCATTTAAATAACTAAGGCGTTTAACAAAGTTTAGCACATGATTTTCCAATTGTTGAATATAATGCACCACTGCAAGTTACAAATGTATCTCACTTGTACCATATCCTGTTTCTTGTAGTTTTTTTGTATTAGGACACTGGTGCCAATACACATATATCTACCTGGGTTTGTTGTATCCGCACACTATTATGGAGCCAATACGAGTACTGGTACCCAGTCACATGCTGATACAGACCTAACTTCTTACATTGTTTATGTTATATAGAGCTAGGTGTATAAATTTAGTACTTATAAAAATAAAATAAAAAGTTCTATAGAATTAGGTTCAAGAGTTTGGGGAGGGGGGTTGAGTATTTAGATGTTTGATGCTTCTAATCTGATAGCCCTCCACAAGAGTTGCACAAACGGACTAAATGACAGTCTTGTTTCGTTCCATAACCCTGGAGCAAAGATTTATACCTTACATAATATATTTATGTATGGCATGGATATTGAAGTCATTGTTCTAGGCAATCTACCCATGAAAATGGCAAGTGATAGATCTAGTCTAGCATGGTTTGGCAAGTTATTGGTGTTGTCTTAGTTTGAATTGTACCTCATATATCATAGACAATGGGAAGGGGACAACAGACCTAGTTTTGAAAATTGTATGTGTTACATGGCCTCCAAATCAAACTCACATAATTCACTGATATTGTCCTTGTTTATCTCCCCCCCGGGAGCCCAGGTATCAGGTATAATATAGGAAACCGTCTGAGGCTTCCCCGACGAATCCCCCTTATATTATGACCAAGTACGTTACAGAAACGCGTACCAAAATCTGTCTCTCTATGCAATTATACCTCTAAAATATCAAATTGTATTTTTATGACAGCACTCCACCCGCACCCATACCTATTTTCTAAGTTTCACCGTATCGAGGTACCCGAATCATACCAGCGCACAGGCTCATATAAGTACATGAGCTTTATATTCGGGATCTCTCACCTCACTAACTGATCAATAACATTGCTTGCAATCCTCCAGCTTCAAACACATTTGATGAATTAAAGAAGGAAAAAATAACCAATTTTGCATGCCTTAAAAAATAGTAGGACAAAAAATTATCCAAAACAAGCTGCATCACACAATTCAACCTATTCCGCAACATAAACTAAGAAGCCCATATCAAATGGAGTGAAACTTGAATTGCACAGCGATCTAAGATTTGTTATGAAAGAACAATTTCATTGAGTATGCTATACTCTCAATGAATAACAAAAAAAATCCACTCTATTTGATGAGAAAGCAAATTCATGCTTTTGTTTTCTAAGTAACCAAGATGACATCATCAGCAAATGACATCATCAGCAAAATGCCCAATTGAACATTTAAATTAGTGCAATAAAAACACTATGACCATGTCTGAAATCCATATCACCTACAAAAACAAGTAGTGAAAAAATACCACGGCCAAGCTACCTGGGTGAGCTGGTGATGGGACACTGCATCACCTCAACCGTTACAAGGTGACAATGTGGAACTTCCAGTTCCAATCAACAGAATGAAAACTCAAACTTGCTTACAAAAAATAAATATCACTTGCCCAATTGTATGCAAAAGGATAGAATTATACCCGCAAAAGTTAAATTTAAGGAAGCAAATAACAGGACCCATATCCTAATTATCTTGCAAGTGCCAACTTTTCCTTGTATAACTTCAATAGCTCAGGAGCTTCTTCCTTTGTCCAATTCACAACCATCTTTATGAACAACTTTTGAGGAGACCCCAGCATCAATGTCAAGCTGATATTTGTTTTCTTGGTCTGATGTTTTGCTTGCAATGCTTGATAAACAAAACTTCTCAGTAAAATCCTCTTCTCGAAGCTCAATGATGATAGTTGTGGCCTTTCTAAAACAAACGAAGAATCTAAGCCCATTTCATTGACCAAGAAGTCCATCACTCTCATGATCTTGTCCTCGGACACTGTCAAACCATAGATACTTGCTCGTCTTGAATTTTCCCAGGACAAGGAGTTTGAGAATGCCCTAGCAATCTATTGCAAGGATTCAATTGATCGATGGGAGAAGACTGCAGCAATGGTCCCTGGGAAAACAATCGAGGAGATTAAAGACCATTATGGGATTTTAGTTGAAGATATCCATGCAATTGAGGCAGGTCATGTCCCTTTGCCTCGCTATAAGGATTCTGCGAGTCGTGGGGGCAATGTAATTCTAGTGTTGGCAGGAAGGGAAACCAATTTGGGCGCCATGCAAGTCTCGAGATCAACCAAAAGTAGTCCCGCAACGTATTTAACAGCAGATAACATTCTCTCCTCGGATCCAACCAAAATTCTTAACAAAATAAAAAACTGGAATGATTTGGTTTTCTAAAGCTTGTTTTAAGAAGCACCGACCATCCGCACTTGAAACGCCTTTAGATTTGAAAATCGAGCTTGGGCAAAAGGGTTTTCCCTGGATTGGACAAAAGGACATGGGGGACCTTCTTGATGAGATTTGAGGCTTGGGTTTCGGTTAAGCCATGGTTAAAGAAGAATGCAATGACGGAGTCAGGCTTTTCTGGGGTTTGGAAGTTGAGTTTCTTTGATGCTGTAATTGCCTTTTTAAAGAGGAAACCCACATGAGTTTATGAGGTAATTGACTGTGAATGGGTGTTGATTTGGCGTTAGATCGATGGATGCGAGAGATGATGAATATCAATATGGGTGGATTTGACTGAAGTAGAAATGCTGGGTTGCTGAACTACTGATAGCAAACCTCACCTTGTGCAAAGTTTTTTGCAGATTAAAATAGACATTGGTAAAATCTAGCCAAAGATGGGATACTTACCTGATCAGCAGGTAGAGAGAGTAAAATCTAGCCAAAGATGCGGAAACTTACCTGATCAGCAGAGAGAGAGAGAAGTAAAATCTAGCCGAAGACGTGGGTACCTTTGATCAGAGAGAGGCACAGAGAGAGAGAGAGAGAGAGTAAATCTTCAAAGATGGGGATACTTACCTGATCAGCAGAGAGAGAAACTGTAACTGTATTTCTTGCGTCTTTTGTTTCCTCTGATTACAGCACGACAGATTGAGGTGCGGTTACCTTTCATTTTAAACTTCTTTATTAGAAAATAATGGTAATTTAAGTTATTTACCCAAAAAAAAAATGGTAATTTAAGTTTAAATATAATGAAAATAAAAAATAATTTTTTAATTTTCTTTGTACCGTTTAAAAGATCTCAATAAAATCTATCATATAAGATCCATATGTGTAGAAAAATTATTTGCGTAAATACATAATTTTTGAGCTTAAAATTGCCTTCATTTTCAAAAGGTTCATTTTCCAAGAACTGGAACGGAGCCTGAACTTGTACATTGTTATGTTTTAGCTCTTTTGCACGTTAGTACCGTTCTACCCTTGTCACGTTATAACGATGGGTTTACCCTTGGCAAAGAGCATCTGCATTAGCCTCTTTAAAATTATACCTTAAAATGTCACTTTATTACTTTAGCTAATCACTTTTAAAATACATACTATATCAGACTCTCTATTTTAATTTGTGGTCTATTAATATATTATTTCATTCTTCTTCTAAAATTATATTAAAATGTTATTTTTTAATTATATAAACAATCTTAAAAAATTAAGTGCTATAATTTTCAATTCGTTTGAACCCGTGCGATTATTTTATTTTTCTGATCAAATTATTTTCAAGGGTCATAATTAACTTTTGTCAATAGGGCTCTCAAAATTAAGTATCTACTCTTTATTTGGGACCCTATAGAACAGAAACTTGATTATGAAATCACTAGAAATAAAAATTAATTATGCCTCTTTAGAATAAAATAAATAAAAAATAAAATCTTTGCATCGGTTTAAACGGATTAAAAATTGAAGCACATAATTTTTTAATCACATTTTTATTATACATAAACAGTCTAAAAAATTTAAGTGTTCCAATTTTCAATCCATTTATTTCAGAGAAACCATGGGGTCACTGGAGATTTGAGGCCCCGAAATTAATCGAGATGTGCATAAGCTGGGCCCAATGACAGATTGTAAAAAAAAAAAAAACTAATAATTAATAATGCATTCATTGCATAGTTGCCAAATATAAACAATTGCACCGAATAGAAGAATAATAAAAGACCAACAAGTAGGTTAAAGCAACAAAATATTGTAGAGTGGATGAATAGTGCCTCGTTAGGAGAAGAGAGGAACTGTAGCAAAGTTAGAGAATTTGTAGAATAGAGAGGAAACTAAAGAGAGTTTGATGCAGCCCATCTTTTTAGGATTTTGCTCGTTATTATAGTGTTGAGAGGCAAGTGGAGAGGGAGATGTGGATGTTCCAAGGGATTGCGATACTTGACTCGAAGATATTTCCAATTCCAATGTGTCCTTTTTTCAAAACGAAATGCATGATTAAGTTTATATGGAGATTTATCATTTCAAAAAGAATTGTTAGTCTAATATTATAAAGTTTAATGATGATTATTGTGATCGATCGTGACAAAGTTTTAGAGCTTTTAATGTGATTATTGAATTTGTCTCGTTTGAAACATACTTAGACTAAGTCAGGTCGATCAGGGGCGGATCTATGTAGAGGTCAGGATGAGAACACGAACCCTAGACTTTTAGTTATTAATACACCACCCCCATATATTATGTATACATTATTATTTGGCTTCTACAAAATAACATTAGTGACCCGTTAATATTCAAGAATATCTATTAACACTCTTATTCTTATAAATTGAAAGAAATACGATGCGAGCACACATCTACGCTATAACTAGGATTTTTTTTTATGATTTGATCATTTATTTTTATTTTCACCAACTCTACAATGGGTGTGAATATTAAGGGCCTATTGCAAAAACTAAGAGAAAAAATATCTAATTTTTTGGCTTTTCAAAATATCTAATATTGGAAGATTTGTGGGGATTTGAGTAAATAATAGGCAGCAAAAATATATTGTAATATCCCTGTGTAACAATTACAAGCTTACATTATCCTTTTGTTTTTATTTATGTGTACAACAAAAGGATTAGGTGCTTGACTTTGGCCATGTGAGGTGGAGACATGCATGGAACAAAGGATTGTAGGAGGGATACGTGTGGAGAGATAAAAAGAGGAGTTGGTGAGCTGTGTTCATGCATGTTTGTCTCTTCTAGACTTTGGAATTAAGGAAGAAAATGGAGAAGTTGGATGCGCTGCTCGGGCACCACATAGTACCCGTTCGGCACCGAAAAATTTCTCAGGCTTGACTTTGGCCAGGTGAGGTGGAGATATGCATGGAACAGAGGATTGTAGAGGCATACGTGGAGAGATAAAAAAGAGGAGTTGGTGAGCTGTGTCCATGCATGTTTGTCTCTTGAGATAGTTTTTTTCACGGAGCCTCCGTGAATAACTTGTTCACAGAGCGGCGCAATCTCAGTCGTCTATTCGCATAATTAATGGTTGAGATTCATATTCAATTATGACCGGTCACAATTAACTCTTTTCCGAAAAAATACCATTAACATCTTGACCGTTCAAAACACTTTTTGGACCGTCACGATTGAGTTAGTATTTATTTATGCAAGAAAAAGGAGAAGCTGGAAAGAATGGGACAAAAAAGGCTGTGGGTATTTAGTGAAACAAACAGGGGAGGCTCGGAGGCGGAGCTAGAAATTTTGGTTAGTGGGATCAAAAATTAAATTCATATGCAATATATTTTTTTTACCCACAAATCCAAAAATAACAAAATTAAGAGGTAAATTATAAGATCGATATGCACTAATAATTCATTTTTTGCCGCATAATTGGCCCCAAAAGACTTGTTATATTTGAAAAAAAATGCATGATAGTCTCGTTTCTAACACTATCTTTTTTTTGGTAAATAGGAAAATGAGTTTTCCCACTTTTGAAAAGAGAACGCTGAGGATTTTTATGCATTCAAAACAAATTTGGAGAATTTAGAGATTTTTTGTAGGGTCAAAATAATAAAATTTGGTTGCGAACTATCACATGTTTTGTGGAAAATCAAAGTGAGTGCGGTCTAGTGACCTCACTTGTCCCTTGCTGCCCTCCGCCCATGGGCTCTCCACCTTAGTGGTCCGAAAGCTAGAGGAGAGGTTTTGAGTAGCCCGGGTTTCATGCGAGGGGGAGAGGAGCTCGGATACATAAACTGTAACAAGGAATATACTAATAGAAAGGAGGGTAAGTTTTTTTTTTACTAGGCAAAAGAAATTTATTAATCTTTGAATTAGAGATACAAAGATTAGACAGGCCAAGAACAAAATGAATAAACGGCACCCAAGACCCAAAACGAAAACCCAAAAAGGCAAGACGCCAACTAGGAAACACAAACAAACCAAACAACTTAACTTAGATTAACACAAAAGAGTAACAAGTCTGATACAGTTTTACGAAACGGGGGACTACTATTCCAAACTGATCTTTACACAGAGTCTCCAACACAAACTCAAGTGCACTACTATATAATACAAAACGTCCTTAAATTGTTGCAGCATGCATGCTTAACTAACGAGTCAGCTACTTCATGAGTCTCGCGATAACAAAACATAACCTACAGTGAAAACTTGACCTAAGAACCTCATGCTTTCCAACTTCGAGACTAGAAGGAGGGCTAGACCCAACAGAGCAACCCACATCCAAACAAGCCCCAAAATTTGCTGTTTCTAATAAACGAGCTTTTGTGCCCGATATGGGCTTTTGAGCAAAGGGCCCCAACCCAGAAATCATAGGGGCTTCTTTATCACCTTTTAAAAACTCCAAATGATCCACAGTGGGCAATGTATTCTCTTTGACCCTCCATCTACACAAATCAGCTGTAACCCAAGGTCTTCTCTCACATTTGAAATAGAAAGAGGGTGAGAGGGTAAGTTGGAGAGAGGAGTGCGTAAAACATCCAATTTTATTATGTCTTGATTGTGGTGCTTGAGGTTACGGGTTGTTACAATACATGCTTGAGTTCGTTAACATAGACAAAATCGTTAGAATCATGGGTAGTTGCTTCGATGTATTGACAATCCATCAGAATTGAAAACTCGTGAGAAGGAGAGATTTTTCAGTGCCAAGCGGGTATATCCTATGTGATACCCGCTCGGCGCATCCGAGCTGTCAGATACACTTTTGGACGGCTCGGATTGAAATCTTCTCTCTCCTCTCACCCAACACTTTCTCTCTCCTTTTTCTTTCTCTGAATCTGAGCGGTTCAAATACGAAATGGAAAGCTTGGATGCGCGAGCGGGCACCACGTGGTGCCGCTTGGCACTGAAAAATTTTTCCTATGAGAAGAGAAGAGAAGAGAAGGGAAGCAAAAACAAACGGATGATGCTATAGTGTCCCCGGTCATTTTGGGGACACCATAATTTTTAGCATAACAGAACCCTTACAAGCATAACAAAAATCATTACAAGTATAATAGAACCATAATATGCCATAACGAAAGTATAACCAAAAACCAATCAAGGCATAACCAAAAATCAACCAAGGCATAACCAACCAAGTTTATGCCTTGTTATGGTTTTGGTTATACTTATAATGGTTTTGGTTATGCTTGTAATGAATTTGGTTATGCTTATAATGGTTTTGTTATACCAAAAATTACCGTGTCCCCAAAATGATCGGGGACACCAAAGTCATTCCCATTAATGTTTGATCCACTAACTAAAATAAATATTTTTTGTAGGGTAAGTTTTACGGCACCAGTCAGGGAATGACTTCGGTGTCCCCCGTCATTTTGGGGACACCGTAACTTTTGGCATAACAAAATCATTATAAGCATAACCAAATTCATTACAAGTATAACCAAAACCATTACAAGCATAACCAAAACCATAACAAGGCATAACTTGGTTGGTTATGCCTTGGTTGATTTTTGGTTATGTCTTGATTGGTTTTTAGTTATGCCTTGGTTATGCCATGTTATGGTTCTATTATACTTCTAATGATTTTTGTTATGCTTGTAAGGGTTTTGTTATGCCAAAAATTACGGTGTCCCCAAAATGACCGGGGACACCATAGCATCATCCCACTAGTCATAGTGGAAAAGTTAGAGACGTTCCACAACTTACTGAACAAATTCAAAATTGCAACAAGGTTAAATATTCCCAAATTTTCATTTCTTTTTCCTGCAACCGAGCAGGGCTAGAGCTCTCAAATTTCCTTCTATCTTATAGGGGTACACACAAACTTGGTTGGTGCAATTTTATAGAAATTTGGTAACCGGACCATCGTAAACATGTTTAGAAATTGAGAATCAAAACCTAATCTCTTTACCAAAAAAGATATAGACTCCCAAAATAATACTCCACAAAAATTTTGGAACAAAACAATCCATAGAATTATTTTAAGAATTTCATTAAGATCCAAATCAAACATCGTCCACGAAAGCATTTTTAATGATCAATTTAAAAAAAAAAGTATGTATAGTAATTGAGTGCAAATTTTCTAGCAAAAGCAGGGGCGGACGCATGTAGTGGCAAGGTGGGTCAGTTGACCTCACTGGATAAAATTACTAGGGTTGTTCGCGGTCCGGTTCGATTCGGATTTTTAGGAATTCGTGGACCGAACCGCTAGTTACAATTTTTACAAAATGAAATCCGTGTCTGAACCAAAAGTCCTACGGTCCGGTTCCAATCCGATCCGTGACTCGCAAATCGGTTACGATTTTATCCACGGATTTTAGCAAAAATAAAGCTTAAGCATATATCCCACAATAAAAAAGAAGAATGTTATATTCAGAATTAAGTTTAACACTACCAGAAAGTACATGTTACATAAACTACCAAAGGCTTACTTCAAAAATCAAATTCAAAAGAATCTAAAACACTAGTAAGATTGTATGATTATAGTACATTACATAACATAAAAGAACCGGAAAAGAAACGAACTACTGAAACTCAACTAAGGTTACTCGTAATTTTTACGAAAAACTTCGATTTACTCCCTATATTTTATGTATATCTACACTATATCCCATTATTATGATAAAATACTAAAATTGGTGGAAAAAAGTGTTAACATTACTAACAATTTATTATATAAATGTAGACACCCCAATTTGAAAATCCTGGATAACTTTTAAGTCCCCAATGATGATAAACAAAGCATGATTTTAAACCTTTGGATTGATCTAAACCTTTCGGAGCGTTACCTTTCGAAAATCGTACACAAGTGGCCAATAAGCTTCCCAATAACAAAAACGTGCCTTGAAAAGCTTTGAACAATGGTCTTTGTACTCAAAGGAGTGAGGAAACACCTTAGAACTAAGTATGAGAGTGCCAAATGACACTTAGAATGAGTGAGTACGTATTTTGGCCATCGTGGCACCAGCGGTCTTCGGTTTAGTCTACTTTCAGCCCATTTTTCATAAATCAAACTTCCTTATTTTTATAGTTGGAGTCCACCATCTTTTAGTACATTCAAAACCCTCTTTATCGATATATAATAAGCCTTAATCCGATTTGAAATGAGGGAAATATGAGAATTTTGCCAAAACGACCACTTTTTCGACCACCTGAGGGTAAAATCGTCATATCTTTTTATGTACAAAATTATTTTTATCCAAACCACTTGGGTTAGAAAGTAGACTTAACGAGCTTTCCAACGGTTCGAAGAACACCTAAAACCGAGTTCGGGAGTGTCCAGAGCAGCCTTTCGAATTTCGGCCTGCTGAGCTGTCAAACTCTACCGCGCGGTAGATATATTTTTACTATAATTTCCACCGTACGGCAGAAATTGCCGTCTTTATTTTACCTTGACAGCCAAGTTTCCAGAGTCTTAGGCCGCCATAGGCTTGCAATAGCTCAGTATGTGCTTAAAGACCAAGCAAAAACCTTTATGTGCTTAAAGACCAAGCAAAAACCTTTGAAAAAAATCCTCTATATATATACCTATGGGTGTTTCTGGACAAAAAAAAAAAGAAGAACACATTGGAGACATACGGAAAAATCAAAGAAAAAAAACAGTTTTACAAGATCAAAAATGGCTTCAAAAATGTTTTGAAGATCAACACTTGATTTTATTCTTCTTTCCAGCACCAAAAGCTCCATTTTTTTTCCAAACCAAATTCAAAACCTTTGTTCCAAAGCAGCCTATAGCCTCACGCCTTGCCATCACCGTGTATTGGGCCTACGAGTCTGCTCAAAGCACGCGTCGCAAAGCTTTGCAATTGTCACAAATTTTCCAAAGAGGTTTTTCATTCCAAAGGTATAACTTTCTGTTTTTGTATTCTGAGGGGAACTGATAGGTTCAGGCTGGTTCCTAATACCACCCCTGGGCCTAAATGGTTCAAATACTGTAAGAAAATTAAAATTGGAATCCCACACATCTCCACCGTGCGGTACACATTACCACGCACGGTAGAGATTTTTCAAGGGAACAGTTTCATTTGCAATTCCTTTCCTTCTGTTTTATTGAAGCAAATTATCAAAGCAAGTGTGACATGCCATGCCATCTCATGATCTGTGTTTGAAGTAATACATGTTATGTTAGTTAAAACAAGTCATACATCCATGTTCTTATATAAGCATTGTTCATTTGATCAACATACATACATGCTTCAATAACCACCAGCTAGATAAACTCATTTAGTCTATTTTTAAACTGCTAACTACTGGAACTAGTGCCGTATGGCATAAAGCTCTGCCGTACGGTTGTGTTTGTTGTGCATGGGATAAAGTCCCCGTTTGCTTCCTATAATTAGGTGTTGTATGTTCAAGCATGTTATCAATTAATACATGTTCTTGATACAAACTATCTGCACGCTATAATGATTTATGTGCAAAAGACCTGTGCCGTACGACACTCCGTTCTGCCGTACGGTGGTGTGCACGTGGAACATATTAGTTGTTTAGCTATTTTCTGCAATTCAGTGATTATGTACAAGCATGCCTTTAATTCCAGTGATTAGCATGAACTTTTTTTATTTTAATGTGTTATGATTCAAAGCATGCTTAACATCTGCTTATGTGCTGTAAACTGTTTATGTACTATTTCTGTTTGTGTGGCCTAAAAAGTTAAGCAATAAAATGATTTTAAATCCCACAAATAGTAGTAGAGACCGATTTTATCGGGCGAGGGGGGTGCTTTTCCAAACAAAACCTTCCCCTCTCGTAACCTGGCTCCCGAACCCAAAACTCTCTGTTTTTAGACCAAAACCTTTTCAAAGAACAAAAGAGTCACATTTTTCAAATAAACGGTTTCTCGGGGTTAATCCTTTTCAAAACTCGGGTGGCGACTCTCAAACGAACCAACTATTTTCCCCCCTTTTTGTAACACGAAAAATACAAAAGGAGAGACGGGGGATTTTTCCGGGCACGTAGCCCACAATAAATACACACATATATATTATTTATATAAAATAAATATATTACTGTTTGGTTCGGTTAATCCATAGTTTCGTAATGAAAATCAGTGGACCGAACCGCGAGTCACGGTTTTCTAATTTTTCAATCCGTGTCCGGACCATTAATCTATAGACAAAATTCAAAAGGTACGGATCGGTTCGGTCAGGACTGGTTTCACGGTTCACCTGATTTTTTGAGCAGCCCTAAAAATTACTCCACAGACATATACATAGATTTCTGGGAATTTTAGTAATTTTGCCCCAAGATCCTATCTCTGCCTTTTATTTCTTGCCCTAAATACTCTTCAAAAATTACAAAATTGCCCAACTTTTTACCACTGTGGTCTCACCATCCCTTTCAATCAGTACCACTTACAGTACAATCTCTCTCGCTCTCTCTCTCTGAAAATAGGAAGGAAGTTCCAAAAAGTGAACTTGCCTATTTGTTTTTTAAAATGTAAGATGCATTAAATTATAAAACGTTTACAATTCTAATTCTAAACCTTGATAATTTAAAATAAAAATCTAGATCAATTTGAGACAAATTTGATTAATTCTATGTATGATTGTGAATCGGTAATATTTTTTTTTGGAATTGTACTACTAACTATGCAATAGTTCTTTTTTGCTTCAGCTTTCTTTATCACTACCTAGTACCGCATTGGTTTAATCCAATTTTAGACTTGAAATTTTGTGTACATTGAGCAATAAATTTTTGATAGGTTAAAAATGATACTATTGGGAATCAATTTCAAAATATGAAAAATCGTCGGGATCAGTTGGGAATCAAACGGTATGTTATGAATTGATATTTCCACCTTTTGTTTATCTATTATCATGAATTGGTTTCTTTTTTTAGTATCTATACTATATAGTATTAGAGGGGGGTTTTCCATGAAAAACTTCATTGACATGTGACATAGTTTGGAATGACTCTAAACATACTTATATATGTTTTACCTATTTTAAATCTTATTGGCCCCAACAATAAGATAACCTCAAATTTTAAAAATCCTATTATTTAGGGAGGGACCAAATCTATTTACCTACCTATCTCTAGCTCTCTTGAAAAAACCCTTCCTTATCTCTATTTTTTTTCTTGATAGTTGTGCACAACACGAGCTGATATTAGTTATTGTGTATCAGTTTATGTTGTAGATATTTTGACCCCAATGACACTAAATCCTGGGTCCGCCCCTGAGCAAAAGTGATCTTTACTGTAAATAAATACAGACTTAGGCTGCGTTCTTATGAACTTATAAGCTTAAATCTTGAAGTTTTTCTTATTTGATTTTTTTCGCATTAGTTAATTTTGCACCAAATTTTTATGGGTTATTGATTTGTCTCGATAAGAGGAATCGAAAAAGTAAATTTTTTTTTTACTTTTACCCAAGTATTTTGAGAAATAACTATTTTTTAGCAAAAAAAGTCACTTTTTGGCCAATTCCTCTTGTTCTTACTTTGTGCCTATATCACATAAAAGTTTGGCGTAAAACTATTAAATGTAAAAAAAATTTTGAATAAAAACAAAATTAAAAAATTATTTTGCATAAATAAATCACCTTCGTAAACACCCAATCGAACCAAAAGTACCAACTCATATATTTCTAAAACCATGCTTAGACCATTGAACGGAGTAACCTGGCCGGATAGAACAATTCAGTCCGAAGTTTTTTTTTTTTTTTTTTGTCATACCATGTATATCGGGAGTTAGCGAAATGTCAGTATGTTAGCCAACAGGGAGAACTCCAAATCTATTCTCCGTATAATTTGAACTCAGATTTATTAGTGGTTATTATTTCGGATTTGAGGAATATCCCAAGACTCTCTCTTTCCTTCCGTTTCAAACGCTCTTATCTGAATTCTGCCAAACTCTCTCTCCTCTCTCTCTCTTCCCACAGGAGGATAGAGAAGCCCGTCGTTTTGCACAAACGCGGCACGCCGTTCGAGTTGCCACCCCATTCCCATGCCCGTAATTACGTGTCGTAACACCACCCTCCATCTCTACATATACAAACAAACAACCTCCATCCTCATCAATTACCCTCTCTCTCTCTCTCTCTCTCTCTCGCCCCATATATATCTACAACTATACACAACCATTAGAAAACTCACCGGCGATCATGTCGAAGCAGCGATCACTGACACCAACCCTTCTCCTCCTCGCCGCCGCCGCCATCGTGTGTTCTTCTCTGACGGCGGCGAGCGGATTGGGAGGAGGGATGGTGGGAGGGAGGACGAAGGTGGAGGACGTGAAGACGAACCAGGAGGTTCAGGATCTAGGGAGGTACTCGGTGCAGCAATTCAATCGAATGCAGAAGGGTAAGAAGAACGGCGGGTACGTCGGAGACCTGAGGTTTCAGGAGGTAGTGGAGGCGGAGAAGCAGGTGGTTTCCGGCGTCAAGTACTATCTCAAGATCGCCGCAGTCACTCCGGCTGGGGTCCCCAAGACGTTCGATGCGGTGGTAGTTGTCAAGCCATGGGCCCATTCCAAGGAATTGCTCAATTTTGACCCTTCCCCTCCTACCAAGTGATGATATGAATCCCAGATTTAACAGCTCTAGGTCTAGGGTTTGCAATCAGTGTCCTTGCTTCTAATCATGACTCTTGCTCTCTTCTCCCTCTTTATTTTTTGTTGTGAGGTTTTGTAGTCGTATGTAACTTGCGATCTAGTGGAATAAAACAGCAATGATGAAGAAAGTGATGCATAAACTCTATCGTGATTGCAAAATCAAAAGTGGATACTTTTGAAAGCATTCACAATAAACTATCATGCACAACTTTCAAAACGTATAAAAATTCCGCCCTGCTCTACTGTAAAAAATCTGTAAAATGTCACATGATATGAGTTCTACTGATCAAAATGCTAGTTTTGTTAGTATTTTCACTGAAAAAAATTCTTATTGCCATAATATCATTACCTAGGAAATCTTTTGGTCGTGAGTGTGCGTACATACTCCTACTTATTCATATTATTGACTACATCACTATGTATACATAGATGTCAGGAGAAAATGAGATTAGGAGTTCAACTCTTTTTTTAAGTCGTTAATCTAATCATTTTAATAATACCGACTTACAAGTTTTAAAAAAAAAAAACAGGACCCAAAATTAATTTCACATGAAATGTAGCTTGGATGATACGGCCGCTAATTTCATTGTACTACAGCTACCCATGTAGAAAGTGCTAGAAGTAGAAAAGCAAAAGTTGTTTATCTACTATAACTTTCCACTTGACCAAAAAAAAAAAGTTGTTTATCTATTGAGAATTGATTTTCACATTTTCTTTTTAGTTACTCATACTTTTTTTTTCTTTATCCACTTAAAATTTACTATCCTGTCTTTCATTCAATATACTTTTTCATACATTCAAGGACAATATTATAAATTCATGTGGATAAAAACAAAAAAAAAAAAAAAGAATCGTGGGTGGCAAAAATGGAATGTGAAAATCATTTTTCTTATCTATTAGTATATGTGTCGGTAATCTAAAAGAAGGATGATGCTATGGTGTCCCCGGTCATTTTGGGGACACCGTAATTTTTGGCATAACTTTACCATTAGGAGCATAACAAAAATCATTACAAGTATAATAGAACCATAACATGGCATAACCAATGCATAACCAAAAACCAATCAAGGCATAACAAAAAATCAACCAAGGCATAACCAACCAAGTTATGCCTTATTATGGTTTTGGTTATGCTTATAATGGTTTTGGTTATGCTTGTAATGAATTTAGTTATGCTTATAATGGTTTTGTTATGCCAAAAGTTACGGTGTCCCCAAAATGACCGGGGACACCGAAGTCATTCCCCTAAAAGAATATATGCATATCCAATGTCATAAGATATGCTCATTGTTGTCTAAAGTAGAAGTTATTCTTGTCTAAAGTTGTAACTTGTAAGCCATGTATATGTTGGGAATGACTTCGGTGTCCCCGGTCATTTTGGGGACACCGTAACTTTTGGCATAACAAAACCATTATAAGTATAACCAAATTCATTACAAGCATAACCAAAATCATTATAAGCATAACCAAAACCATAACAAGGCATAACTTGGTTGGTTATGCCTTGGTTGATTTTTGGTTATGCCTTGATTGGTTTTTAGTTATGCCTTGGTTATGCCATGTTATGGTTCTATTATACTTCTAATGATTTTTGTTATGCTTGTAAGGGTTTTGTTATGCCAAAAATTACGGTGTCCCCAAAATGACCGGGGACACCATAGCATCATCCGTATATGTTTGTCTAGATTTCAAGTCATGCTCAATGTTTCTCATTGAGCCTATAAAAGGAGAAGCATCCCGTTGTACTGTTCAGAAGACTTGTGCAAATAATACACGAACCCGTGAGATTTTCACTTTTTAGATCATTTCCTTATTTGTGATTGCACTTGTGAACTTGTGTGCTTTTCACTTTCTTAGATTCTTTCCTTCTTTGTTAATTGTACTTTCTTTGTGTTCTGGATCCTTTCTTTCATCGTGATTTGTACCTTCTTTGTAATTGCACTAAATTGCACTAAAAAAAAGTAGACTAATGATTTTGCCACGCTCATAGTTGTTAACACCTCTCTCATTTTTGTTTTTATTAAAGTGAATTTACTAAAACACTATTGCACTTTATGATGCAGCTTTTTCTCACTTTTCAAATGCAATGATATCTTAGTAACCTCACCCTAATAAAAACAAAAATGAGAGTGATATTAACAAATAGAAGAGTGGCAAAATCAACTACCAAGAGGTAATAGCTGGAACACGATAATGACGTAAGAGCACGATTTGGCAAATTCATGAATGTATCTTGGTTTGAATTGTACTGCACGTCATATAATGGGAAGGGACAGTATACCTAAATTTTAAGGTTGCCTGTGTTACATGGACTTGGGTACTAGCTAGAGTTTGCGTCCTTTGGGGAGTGGATCCGAAATGTCAATTTCCAAGTTGCATCCACCTATCCACAATTAAGGCGACATGTAGTTCATCGAAATAATCATACCAAATAAACTAGTACCACCCAACCAAGACAAGTCAAAAATGGAAAATCAAAAACTAAAGTCTACCAATAATTTCTCCTAAATTGACAAAAGCCTAAGTTAATATTTCAGTAGCAGCATTACTAATGATACAAAACCAATTTACAACCAAAGACGGCAGCCAAAATCTGCAGCCGGACTTCAGCCAACAAAGGAAGAATTAGACAAGAATCGAGCTCAGTGTCAAGTCATCGTTGGCTCAGCTTACGCTTCTTTGCCTGTTGTCTCAACTTCTCCCGTCTCTCTTCCTCCTCTATTTTCCGGAGTTCTTCTTCATCCTCCTGCCTAGCTAATCTGGCACTGAATCAAAAGAAACCACAAAGATTATAGCAGGCATAAAGACAAAGGAATATATATATTAACACGGGAAGCACACAAACCAAATCTAGCATATAGAATATCTGATGACAAAGCGAAATAAACTGCTAATAGTATGGTAGTAACATGTATCCCGAAATGGACGGAATTTCATGCTTTTGTCACCCAAACATTACTAACCTCCTCTTCTCCTCCATCAAAATTTCATCAAAGTTTGCCTCCATGTCACTGTCATCTTCATCACGACCAGCATATCTGTTCGGATTATACCTGCATAAAGATCACCACTTACCTTAGATGTTTTTTTTTATAGGCCACTTAACTGGAAGAAAAATGAGATTTAACAAAATATGTATGTATACATACTTTGCATCTCTGCTTTGGTTGCATGTGCAGCACAAGAAGCCAAACAAAGTCTACTAAGAACAAAAAAATGACTCTATGATGGGAAAAACCAAGGAAGAAACAGAGGCCAATTACCCGAACATATTGTGAATCATGCTACGGATTGCTCCTTCATCCTCCTGGTCATCTTCCTGGTCGGAGTACTGTCTCACAGCCTTTTTCTTTGGGCGGTCATCTCGCAATGTAGGACGTGAAGAAATTTTTGCAGGTGGCCTGTTCATCTGTCAACAAGCAAAGAGAACAAATAAGTAAATAAACAATCAAACAATATGCCACAATAAGGAAATAAACAACAAATATCCTTCAAACAAGGAGAGTAGGAGGGGCAGATTTACTGCCACATTGTTAAATAAACAGGAAAGGCAACCTAAGCATTTGTGCATGCAAAAATATGTGACAAACCTGGGGTTTCTGCAGCACCTTTTCTTTCGTATATTTTTGAAATTCGTTTTTCTGGTCCACGTGCTTCTTTAAAATAGAAGGTTGCTTTGAAGCAGATGGGTGCAGTTTCGAAGAGGGTGGCTTCTGCGCACTAAGCGTGGAACTCTTCGCAACTGCTGTGGGGACCCTCCTCTCTGGGGCGGCTGCTCGCTTCTTCACGGCCAAGTCTTCTGGCCCAAGAGGCCGACCTGGCCCACTCCCATTACTATTTCCAAGCTTCTTTCTATGTTGAACGGAGGTCAGAATGGGCCTACTTGCAGAAGTCAACTTGTGGGATCCTGCTTTAGGATGCATTTGGCTACCTGTGGACATGGATTTCCTATCTCCACGGCCATTGGGAACTTGTCTGACAGTTTTGCTTAACGACTGTTTGCCATATGGGGGCACTTGAGCTGATCTCGCCTCTTCACCGTCACCCAAACACAATAAAAATGATGTAAGACTTCTCAACAAAAACTGCACATTTGGGCTTCATTCCAAGAAAAGGATGTGCAAGTAAAGCAGCAACCCACCAGAATTTGGAACAGAGACTGGTCGAGGCGGAGGATCCTTTGTGGGACCTGGGAGCTCCGCATTATCAGATAAGAGGAACGAGTAGTCCCTCGTCTGCTTCAGTGTCTGGGCGTTCACTTTTACCTTCACAAATAAGGAGAAAAAGGAAAACAAAATTGGTTACTGACAAGAAAATATAGAGAACTCAAGAGAGAAAATCTACAAGGAGGTGCTTTTACTAACCTTGTTTTCTTTAGGATGGTGATCATGGGCTTGAGCTTTGGATCCAGCAGCAGTTGATGTAGAGCTCCTATTTTTCTGCATGGATAAGTGGGCTCTCGGTTGATGAACATGATATTCAAAAAGCAGTCCCTTAAAGCCAATGTAGGGTAGATGCACTATATGATAAATTAATGATCCTAAATACTATAACATAGGCAATGAACAACCTACCAATAAATAAGAGTGCGATCAATGATATGTATAAGGTGTGCTCATTAAGAACTAGACAATTAAGGCATAAGCCTCGTGAATTCAAACTATAAACTGTCTCTCGTGATGTTTTCATCCCACCATTACTTCAGGACAGCCTTCAAAAGATCAAAACTACAGAAATAATGATCCAACAATGATTCAGTTGGCAGACACTTGGTTTCCAAGGCCAATGTCTTCAGATAAACAATAAGTTCTAGCATTTCATGCCGGAGTCTTTAAACCTTCGCTGCCAAATGCTGGTTTTCCGGCATTGAAAAATGATACAGCATTATCAGTGAGTAACAACCCCCTACAACATAGGGACTCACATGAGGCTAAGTTCAGATACACAATGTACAATGTACGACCAAAGACTTGGGGAACTTACATCATGATGGGGTCTTGAAACCTTTGCTGCCAAATGCTGGTTTTCCAACAATGACTTGCTCTCTTGAATTACCCTTTGAGCAATAACAGGCTGTGACGGCCCAAAGAACGATCCAAAACTGCAGAACATTGACAACAAATGAGAAGAAAGACATAGACTACACACACCATACGTGCCATACGAAATTGAAGACTTCGCACTGAGTTTGCTGATATCTTCACAATATTTAAACAATGGGCAATCTCAATGGAAACAACCGAAAAGAAAACAATAAAAGGGAAACTTAGTTTAAAAGGCATCTTGCCATGGTTTTGAAGCATTTTATGAAGTTGAGTTTCAATATTTGGGAAGCAATAACATCATGTTGCATCTATGGTTGCAACATGGAAAAATGTGATGTGTTCACCCATGAAAAATATCACAAAAAAATCTTGCCAATGAGAAGAAGGACATAGACTACATACACCATACGTAACATACGAAATTGAAGACTTCGCACTGAGTTTTCTGATATCTTCACAATATTTAAACAATGGGCAATCTCAATGGAAACAACCGAAAAGAAAACAATAGATGGAACACAAGAAAACAAAGGAATTAAGTGGTTTGGTTTAAAGCCTACATCCATGGCAATTAGAAGAGAAATCTGACGGTGAAGGAAGATAATACATGACCCGTGCATGTTCAATAACTCCCATCCAAAAACCCCAAAGTCCCCATCCCATTGTATACACAAAACCCGGCAATACTAATTGGGTCTAAACATATCCAGAAACTCATAAAGATTCAGACCTATCAGAAACCTCACTGTCTGCCCATTCTTTGTCATGCTGGTTGCAAACATGTTAAAATCATAATTCAATTCCCATTCAAGATACACCCAACACCATATAGGAAACTTAACTCACCAAAAAAGATGTTGAAAATAGTAAGCACCATGAAATACACCAATACCATGATACAGCATCAGAGTAAGTGACAGACTTGTTAATAAGTTTACAAAATGCAAGTCAATCTCACTTTGAATAGGGAAATTTCTTCTCTTCTGTATTTGCGCGGGAAGAACCAGATTCCTTCTTCATCTTCTTTCTGAAAGATTCTTTCAATTGTTGCCTCAAATCAAGGTATTCCAATTCTTCCTGAGTGTGGCGTGGAGCTTCTTCTTCTTCCTCTTCTTCTTCTTGTTCTTCATAGTCGTCTTCACCAATGCCTTCCTCTTCTTGCTCTTCACCCTCCTCTTCGTATTCATCCAGATCTTCATAATCCTACATGACACTAACTTTTAGAAAGCAACACAATACAAAAACAAAAGTAGTCATTTAGCGAGATTTCACCCCAAAGATTTAAACATGATCTAAAAAATGCTTACATCTCCATTATATCGAGCCATTTTGAATCTCCAAACCACCTGTTTCCGATGACAGAAACCGACAAGGACACCAACCTGAACATTATCAGGAAATGAGGAACTTCAACCACCAGAACAAAACAAACATGTGTCATTCAGTCATTGCTTCACATCAACAGGAGCACGCAGCAAATACGAGGGAAAACTTTACAGATTATACTCTAGATTGAGATTTCATCCTTCTGTGTACATCAGATACTAATCATAATTCATAAGCTGCAAGTAGGGGACAGCCCTAAGTACTGGAATTGAAGGATACCAAGAAAATCATCTGTTTCATTACGTGGAAGTATAGATAAAAAAACCTAACCTTACACAGTCCTCATCTTCATGTATAAAGCACATAGAAAAAGCCCAACACTAAAATATTCACCCAAACAAAAACATCAAGAATCACAAACTTGTCACGAAATAGCTATCAAACTACCCGATTCAAACCCGAGAAAGTAAAAAGATTTCCAATTGAACACAAACTTGCAGAAAAAAAACATGAAAAACCACAAACTTGAAAAGAAACTCTTCCCAATTTTCCAGATTTGATCTAGAGAAACAAAGTAATTCACTCAAATTGAGCAAATTCTTCATGGGAATATACATTGAAACCACATCAATAAACACAAAACTCAAATGAATTGTCATCGATACGATTTTCAAATGCCTGATTTGATCTATAGAAAGGAAAGGAAAGTAATCCGATTCAAATTGAGAAAATTCCTGATCGAATCCAAACTTGAAAACAATAAACAGAGAAACCACATCATACTCACAAAAGCTTAATGAATCCTCGTCAATTACCTGATTCGATTAAGAAAACTGAAAGAAATCCAATAAAAGCCCCAAATTTACAAAGTGGAAACGATATGAAAAATTCGAATCGGATTCTCCCAACCGTAAACATGAAAAACTCATAATCACATATTCATTTGTACTGAAACTGTTATTAATTGCCTGATTCGATCTCGAGAAACGAAGAAATCCGCTCATATTGAGTTGATTCTCTTCGAAACAAACATAGAAACCGCATAAAAAATCCCCAAAATTTTCATGAATCGTCATCATTACATGATTCTAGCCAAAAAATCTAAGAGATTTTTCAAGTGCCTGAACCGATCTAAAGAAACTAAGTAATCCCGATCGACTCACACAACATAGACACCGCCCAAAAAATGCACAGAATTTTCGTGAATCGTCATGGTCTACCTGATTCAACACGAAAACCGATGAAATCGAGCGTCTTCTCGATCAGAAAAAAGCCTCAATCGACAATTCCCGATCGAATCAAACAGCATTCTAGAAAACGCACAAAATTTTCTTACATAGCCATCGATTACCTGATTCGATCGCGACTACCGATGAAACCGAGAGATTTTTCGAATCACACAAAAAAAAGTAAACCGCACAATAAATACGCAAAATTTTCACGAATCGTCATCAATTACCTTATCCGATCGCGGAGACCGAAGAAATCCTTCAAAGCCGAGCGTTTTTTCGCTCGGACAACTACGAATCGCACTTCAACGCGAAGAGAGAAACGCGGCGGATCCGAATTTGGCGGAGAGAGAGGCGCCTAGGGCTTGGGTGGGGGAAATTGGGGGGTTAGGGGAGAGAGATATGAGAGAGAGAGAGGACGGATTGGGAGATAAAGAGATGGGGGCGAAGGAGCCAGAAACAATTGAGGAGAGCGCTATCGTGCGCGTGGGTGCGTAGGTTTCGAGTTTCGCCCATTGCTAGAGATTTTTTCGACCCGCTCGTCTCGTCTGTGAGAGACCATCCAAGTCTATGTACAAAAATGGTAAATTTATAACGCCTAATCTTGTAGATTGAATTACACCGCCTAATTTTCTAAGAGGAAAAGAAAAGTTCGGACACCTAGTTATCAAAAAAAATATTTCGGAATTGAAAACTTGAACAATATTATTGAGGAAAGTTCGTTTTTTTGGGAGGAGTCTACATCGAAAAAAAGAGTTCGGAATTGAAAACCTTGAACAAGATTATGTAGGAAAGTTCGTTTCTTTTGCAAGGGGTCTCTCGATAGGTATGGGAATATTACTACGATAGGAGGTCGTAATAGGAAGTAAAGTAACGGAGATTTTCTTTTCTTGTATGCATCTGGTTGAAGTAGTAATCTTTTTTTCTTTTTTTGAAAATCTTACTTTTAATACAATATATGATACGATAATGATTGAAAACACGTGTATCATGAAATGTCTCATAAGAGTCGGTTAATTTCACAAGATCTATAAAAATAGATTTTGTTATTTTAATAGTAAGAAGGTACTTTCCCTTTTATAGATTTCTTAGCTTTGATACCTTTGAAACAATGAAACCTTCAAAAGAAAAGTTTTGAAAATAATGTACGGAATAATCATTGTTGTGCCATAGATCAAAATAATAAGGAAATGACTTCTCGATGGTCGGAAGGTGTCAATCTATGTTTCTAAATAGAGGTTATTCGTTTCGTCTTTCATCTTTGTATTCATTATCGTTTGGATGATTTAGTGTGCTTGTGAGTTTATGTCTTGTTTAATGTAATTCAATTATAGTTACAATTCGATCTATTGATTGTAATTAAAAAAAAATTGCAAAAGCAACTGTAAATTGGAAAATAAAGAGTAATTACTAACTTCTTTTTTTTTTTTGCTCGGCGAAGAATGAAACTTTTATACCATCTCGAAAGGATACATTGAGAAAAATTCCTGGCGAATGATAGATCTAAGGTAAATCACCCAATCACATGAAAAATAGGAAACATTTCTCTCTCTCATTGGCTGCTTCTTCTTCTTCTCTCTCCCCTTCCCTTCTTTCCCTTTACCAACTTTCTAACTTTCTTGTCTGTCTGAAATTAATGTCTAATGACCAATTCATAACGAGCAACGACATACAGATTTATAATCTGTACTGACCATAATCCAAAAATGTACAATTCACAATTTAAAATGCCAAAAAAGGACGATCTATCTTCAAAATCAGCGTAGCCATTCATTTTGTTGAACACCAACATGACCTAATCTTGTGAGTTGCGACAATTATAATCATTCGGTCAAGCTAATTTATCGTTCATATGATCTGCTTGAGTGCCCAAAAACGATTTTGATCATAGTTCGTGGTGAGCCCACAATATCCTCCAGTTGAGTTTGCCCATCCAATGGGGGAGTAAAATGCAAAAATGCAATTTGGAACTGTATTTTTGTAACTGGTACTAACCAAACCCACCTCTTGGGAAAAGTTTATCTGGAAATGGAAATCAAATACACAAGAGTAAGGACACATCCAGCACAAAAATCAAAAGGGGGACTTCGCATTTTTTGTTTGATAATTCACGTGTCCGGGCAGGACTATTACATGTACAAGACCATCAGAGCCCTAGCATCAACGAAAAAGGGGGCAAAGAACAAAAAATGGTAGGTCAGTTACAGACAACCCTGATCACCACAGGAGATAGCGCAAAAGCAAACAATGATCGATAACAAATGGATGAGAGAGGGAGTCAGTGCCCTAGCAACAATTTGAGAGAGAGTACAGGCCACATGGATATCTCTTCTTGTATATTGGTTGGAAAAATCCAAGGAAAAAAGGCTGGAGGAGCCGTATTAAGCTGCAATTCATCATGTCTGCGGCCCTGTGAACGGATCAAACAAACATAGAGAGTGAGTGAACATATTGGTAGAATAAAGGAGTGGGAGATTGAGCAGATTTATGTATTGTTTGGATCGTGGATTTGACACAATTCTCGTTCATCTTCCAAGGGAGAGGAAATGTACAAGAAGTATTTTGGCGTCTTCACGCGATTATTTTCATGTTTTCCAACTATTTTCCTTTCCCTTCTGTCCACAAATCCACAGTCCACACAGTGCAAACATAGAAGAGGATCCTACAAAAACTGTGCGCAATTTAACCAATAAAAAACAATTCCCTATCATAGCCAAAGTACCAAAATACATAGTAATGCAAGATACAGAGTAGGCTTAGAAAAGACTACTAAAAAAGATCGTTTCCTTAGCCAATATAAAAAAACTACGGAAAATAAAAATAAAAATAAAAGGGGAAGGGGATGTTATGACTTTAGGAGTGATCAACCCAGAACCTGAGGCATGAGGTTTAGCTATTTGAAGCATGTCATTTGTTAGCTTGGAAAAGAGACAAAGTGCAGACTATTGGTCAGGCCAATGATCTCAAAGGGCTGACAACAGAGTGAGAAAATCATTGTTAATATACAAACTTTCGACCCGGGTCCAACTCCACAAACCTGTGGCTCATTTCATTTGCTAGCTCTGATAAGATCACAGCAATAGGATAAGAGAATACCGGTGACATAAAAAATGATGTGAACGAGCTGTAGTAGTTACGAATCATGATGTTTAAAGGAAACTAGACATAAACTGCAATATCCACGGAATGAAAGATTGAGGGGCTTCTAAAGCAAAGGACTAGAGAAACCGGATACTCACAGGCTAAATACAAGGACCTGGAGCATGCCAATTAGGATACTACAACACAATTCTGAAAATAGCCGAGTTGACAAGGAAACATTTCTGAAAAATTACAAGAAAAATGAGGTAGGTTTACTCATGTAATGCCCTTAATAGCAGAGAAAGCAAATTACCTGTGTCAACTACGTGTAAAAATTCCATGGAGAGAGCCAGTGATTCCTCGCTTTCGCCCCTGGAATTCAATAATGAAAGGAGATAGGTTATCAGGGAATCGTTGTTGAAATTTTAGACAATATAAGTTCCACTATCCACCTTCTCGTTGTTGAATAAGTCCTCTGCAATAGCCTCCATTTGTTTCCGCTTTTTTTCTTCTTTAACAGATTCAGCTACTTCGTCACTTCCATAGTCAGAATCTCTGCAATCAACAAATGCACGGCAAAATTGTTGATATCATAAACTTCATGTTCTTTTGGATGCTACATAGAAATTACATTTGGACTTGAGGACAAAGAGAGGGTCATACTTATATGGGTATTTTGCAAATGGAATAAGATTGTTGAAACTATTCCCCGATGGCGTCCTCGACTACAAGGCCATTCACAGTGAACAAACAAATAGTTATCACGCACTATAAGCAAAAGATCAAATATGTAACTTGAATAAATTCGTGGAAAATAATCGACAGCAAATTATAAATGATGACTAATGGTATGTAAATCAACCAAGTCAAGATAACTAAGCATTATTTTGGAGCACAACATCACCAAAACGAAGCGTAAAAGAAGAAAAGATTATAAAGGTAGAGAATTTTAAAAAGGCATGGCCAACCCAAAAACAAGGAGAGATGGATAGAAGTTAACAGACTTCCTCCGGCAGCAAGCAAAAAAAAAAAAAATTGACAAATGTAGAAAGCATGGAACTAGAATCTTTACTGCGCAATACAAATACAAGTGGAAGCCATTCACCTTTTTGAAGCATTTAAAATTTGGAACTCCATTATCAGTTGAGGAATAGTCTGAAGCTGGTAAGTTGGTATCCCTAACTACTAAAATTTGGCTATATATAATATCTGGATTTCCACTTTCAGGCTCATCAATGCGGTCTCTTCTTGCTGTTATAGTATTATCTTGGTCACTGGAGCTAATATCTGGATTTCCACTTTCGAGCTTATCAACCTCATCTTTTCGTGCTGTTGTATCATAATCTCTGCCAGTGGAGCAAGTAATCTTGTCGCTTCCTAATCTGGTAGCAGCATGATCTGTCTCAAGTTTAGTGGTTTCTACGGGCTTAATGGCAACAGATAGGTCAACTGACGTTGCTGTTTCAGCTTCTACATCAGAATCTGCTACCACTGTCTCATCCGTCGAGCATGAAGATGAGATGACAACTGCAGAAGAGATTTGTTTGATTAAAGTGCATGGACATATGAAAAAATACATTTGGAACAAAAAAAAACCTTGTGGTGATCATTTCTGGACTACTTTTAATATACGAGGATTTATAAGGTGCTTTTATGTGTATACTAGAGGTTCAATCTAGAACTACAGATAATCGTACGCAGCTAATAACTTTCCACATAAAATTGCTAGGTAACTAGTTAGCAAAGTGAACTTCTCCTGAATAGTTTAAAAAAGAAACAAGAAGACGACAATTCTTACCAGGTGCTGCTACTATGATAGAAGGATCCAAGTGTCCAGAGAAAGCAGCACAAATCAAATCTCTCTCCTTCACTCTAGATAGATGACTAAGGTTACAGTTGGGCACAAATTTGTCCACCAATTCAGGAGGGGTGACAAGCACAACCTTGTTATCACCTTCATCTCCCAAGCCCTGCCGCAATTTCCTTCGGTAAGCATATTTCACAAGAAAAAGACAGGCAAGAATTATGTATGTATTGGCTACATAATACCCACCGTTCACATAACCACTATACTTCACTTTAGTATTTAAGTTGATTGGAAGATTAGACAAGGGCAAACCAGTAAAATGGCCTGACCTTATAATGGAAACAGCAGAAAAAGTGGTTCAGGTGAGACCAGGAAAGCAAGTCGGGTTCAATTGTTACAAAAACCCTTACAAGACCCAATTTCCTCCCCGTTTTTTAGTAGCACTGTTTCCAAAGAAACTACCTTGGAAGCATGCATCTTTCCAAATGTCCCCCATTTTAATACTATTTCTTCAATATGGTACTTACTGAACCATACGAAGTATCACAAGAAGTGTGCCTATACTTCTATGGTCAAGAAATAGTAATGACCATACTTTTCATGTCAAAGTTGTCAGAGCTAGAATTTAAAGTACAAATACAAAAATCAACGAGAGAGTACAAAAATAACGACGGCAATCACATACTTGGCTATTTGTCGAGAATTCTTCAACATCAACAACTTTTGCGCCAACCATTGCCAGTAATGATGACAGCTTATCCTTAAACTTATACTGCAAGATTAAAAACAAGTGTCATCAGTCATCTAAGAATCATCCGACATTTCAAAATTTAAATCGCATAACAGATTCTGCGAGGTTGGGGGGCACTACTAACTTTAAGTCCCCAAAGAAGGGAGATAATTAGCTGGAATTAAATGAGAGAAAATTCAAATCAACCACAGCTTTTAACAATTAACATGCCAACAGGGCAACAACCAACTTGTTTTTGGTGGCATAGCTACCGATATCAATGCAGTCAATTATGGTTCAAAAATGCCGAATCTCGTCTCAATCAAAGAAACGAAAAAAGGATAATATTGAACTTAGAAGTGCCCCAAAACTTGAAAGAAAAACAAAACAAGTAATGCATGGAAAATAAGCTTGGAATATTTGAAGTGAAGGAGGGATTTCACCTTGTGCGTCTGTTCTAATACAAAAGTGTATCCAGTCAAACAGTTCTCTCGGGATTTGGGGTCTGCAACTTTGACTGATACTCCTTCCAACACCAAGCTTGGAGCATAACTGGGGAAACAATAACAACAGAAGGCATACCTCATTAGTCATTATCTCTGTTTATAATGTGAAAGTAGTCGTTACAAACTCAGAACAGAACGATACTTACGAACTGCAGCTTGGAATTTCAGTGCCTATATTTTTCCCTGCAAAAGCCTACATATTGGCTGTGAATTAATAATAAAACCAGATCAAACATGAAAACCTACATATTCTGGTTACGATCTATGACACCCAAATCAAAATACTCATCTAAAAGCAACTGGTTTTATAGAAACTGTACAAATGAACTGAAGAACAGAAAGTAGAACGGTTTATTTACTCTTTCAATTAAAGCCTAGAATATGTTTTCAACTATGAAGTGCTATCAATTGGTGATTACATAAGCTAGATGATAAACACATGTAAAAGCAGCTGGGAAAAAGCCATGTACTCATGTCCAAGAACAGACGAGCAAGCATGATATCTTGTACAAGAGCTGCCACATCAAAAGTAGAGAACACAGCCAAGACCAACTCAATTAGCTCACGGGGAATTCTCATTACCAGTTAAACCTACGCCTTTTCCCTTATACAAAATCAAATCACAGATTTGATACGTATTAGGGTGAAGAAAATATGAAACATGCCTTGTCATGCAAAAACAAAATTTAGAAAGCTAAGCCAGAATACTTTCATGCAAGTTGAAGAAAAGCATCTACTTATGTTGCCCATGGAAAAAAAAATGACCAGACCTAAAAACAATACAAAAGCCCCAAGAACAGAACAGCCAGCCGCCCCACACTAACCACATATGTATGTAATCAACAATATCAACTAAACCATTAAGAGAGTGTGACACTATAACAACCGTACCGCCTCTTCAGCTACTCAAGAACCCCGTAACATCCCCATGAGGAATCCAAGACATCCCAAACAGATGGAAGATGCAATTCCACATTTCTGTGGCAACCTAGTATTGGATGAGAACCTGAGAGATACAATCCCCATCACATCTACACATACAACACCCACCACCTATCCCTCCACAATTTCACCTTGTCCTCCCTTGCCACGTGAAAGCTAACAAGCTTCCTAAAACCCTACACCAACCAAATACTCTTCCAATACCCCTTCCCGTGTGAACAAGAGACCTCTGGACATACTCAATCCCCCCAGTCAACATAACACTTTGCCACCACCACTCTAATCCCAAACTAGTTATTTTTGCAAGCAAATCTCCGCAACCACTTGAGTTACAATGCTTTATTATCAAAATACCCAACTTTCTCATCCCCAACCCTCACCATCCCCCAATCCAAGGAGTATTGTCCTTTGCCAATGTCCCTCCATAAGAAGTCCATTTGAAGCTTCTCCAGCCTCTGAGACACTGGCTCAGGGGAGGTGTGAAACAACATGAAATTTGTAAGACTGCTCACCAAAGTACTTCCAAAAAGAGAAACCTACCATCCTTCAACACATACTGCCTCTCCCACCCCGCCAGCCTGATTTGAAACATCTAACTCGTCCAAATTGGTTTTGCCTTAAAAGAAGAGCCCAAAAGCAGCCCAACTTAAGTCATTGGAAGGGAACTAACCCAAGAATGGCAGCAGAAAAGTCGGCCTGAGATGTCTCACCAACTGAAAGGAGGAACTCTAGTTGGCTACATTCGGTCACAACCCTCAAAACACAACACAACAGACAAGAGATAAGCCAACTAGTCCAGATCAGCTCTACAAAAATGATCATACATTGTTGTAATGAACATGAGAAAACATGGGAGACTGTCAACTGAACCCCCATGCCAATCAAACGGCTCAATGCCACCCTGTCAAACCCCTAGATGGCTGGATGACGGGCAGGAGAACCATTAACCAGGACTGACATCTGGACTGAGAAAACACATAATCTCAACTGGTACATTACTACATTCACTTGAAATACAAGAAACAGGCCGGTCAAGATGATCATAAGCCTTCTCAATGTTCAGATTACTAAGATATCCTCCGGTTCTTCATCACACACCTCGAGTCAACAAACGCGTAAGCTACTAACAAAGCATCAAAGATATGATGCCCCTCCACTAAGGCATTCTGAGAATCTGACACAACTACATGAGGAGACTCCTTTACCCGTTATGGAAAACTCTGGCCAGCAGCTTGCAATTTCTACCAAAGGCTAATAGACGCAAAGTCCCTGGTACGTACACTCGTCACTCTGCCTTTCTAAGGAATCCATGCCACATAAGATGCAATAAGACTCCTTTCAAAAGTAGTTGACTCAAATAACTGAAGATCATCCCTATCTTGTCCTCCCATATGACATACCAACAGTTGAAAGTAAAGGCCGGCATCAACTCCTTCAAGGGGCAGCAGTGCTTAGTTACCTCTCTTCCCCAATGTCACAAATGATCCATCCTCCTCTAAAATGGAGGCAAACTCCACTCACCTCCTCTAAAATGGAGGCAAACTCCATGCAGGGAAAAAAAAGGTTTGGTAGAACTCCACTCACCTAAATAGCACTGAGACTGGAACATGCAACCCATAGAAGACATAGCCTTGCATCATTGTGCAATGGAATACTCAGAAAGATTTAGCAATAACAAATAATGCAAACAAGCCATTATTTACCACTAAACCTGGACTCAACAAAAAGCCTTCTAGATGCAGTAACTTCATTGCGCAATTCAGTAAAATAAAACACAAATATTAATACGATGCTTTATCAAGATACAGAGCTCTAAATATAGCTATACCTCAATCCAATCTTTAAGGACAAAAGGCTTCTTGGCCACAAAAGCATCAACTAACCCTTCTGTCAATGGCCTGAACTGGTTAACCAGCACATGAGTGCAGTCTGGATTCCAGCTGTGAGTTGTACAAGCACCTAGATGGAGGGCACATAATTATCAACGAAAAACCTCATCTAACATATACATAAAGATTCATAGGTTGGATGGACTTCTAAAGTATGCTAAACTTGTGACATGAAAAACTAGGAAAGCAGCAAGATGCAAAACATAGTGGACATTAGCAAAATAACTTGAAGAGCCAAAAAACAAAGGCCGTCACCCCATTTTTAGTGTCCATTTCTCTTCTTCATTTTACCTAAATAGGAAGACACATTCCAAAGCAGCTAGTGAACATAATAACTGCCAAATGCTTAGAAACAAAATAAACGCAACTACCAACCGGTCGATGATATCTTATCATGAAGAAGTTGATTTGCTTCAAAGGGTTCCGAGCAGTAAACAAAGATTGTGAGGGGAACAGAACAAAACCTGCAAGATATTAACTAGAATTAAGAGAAGCAGAACATGGTGATTTAACTTCTACATGTTAGCTTTCATTAACAGGTTCTACACCTACAATTGGTACAAACGATACAAAATGTAAATATATGATCATAGAAGAAATTCAACACATGCAGAAAGAAAATGCACAAAATTGACTAAATTACCTGTACGTTGCATTACCAGTCCCAAATGAAACCAGGTCGCCATCTTTCAAAGATGTTTCCTTGTTTGGGCACTCATGAACTTTCTCTTTTGACCCTGTATTCTTGATGATAAATGTTCCATATTTCGAACAATCTCTTATCCTAACTTTGGAAGATATATTAGAAGACTTATTTTGCAGACTCCCCACAGAAGCCATCTCATCAACCACTATTTCTGCATGGATTCGAGAAACTCCTTTGTCTTTATTAACTATCACATCACATCCTACAAAGAAAAATTGAAGCTTAACTGTGAGATCATCTTGAGTTAATCCAAACAGCACTTCATAATTAACCAAAAGATAATTATCAAAAGCGTTCAAATTGAAAAGAAAATTCTAGTCTAGGCCAAGGCATAGGTGGGCACAGGTGATTTTCCTAGTTTTCTTACCCACCCTCGACTTAGATTTTTCATAGTTTATACCAGTACTTCATCCCTCAAGTGGGAAGAAGGCCAGTGGGAGCCAGTCTGACAGCCATGCTGGGAATTACTGTCACTGTGGTCATAAATAATTGGTGGCTTTCTAGGTTTGAATGATGGAAATCATTATCGAATGAGAAAATGATTTTAGGGGAGGAAGTGATAAGGAAAATTTTATAGAACAATTTTAAGGCCAGCTTTGTTATATGGGCCAGAATGTTGCAGCTAAGGAACAACACATAAGTAAGATGAGTGTCGTTGAAACGAGGATGGATGGTTGGTAAGACTAGAAAAGATAGGACCAAAATGAAATCATTTGTGAATTGGTAAGGGTAGCAAAGATTGAAGATAAGCTGCGAGAGAGTAGACTAAGGTGATGTGGCCAGATATAATGGGGCCACGAGATGTAATAGGGAGGAGAAACTGTTCGTAGTGTTGTTAGAAATGTTAGAGGGAGAGAAGACTGATACAAGATGTGGTGGTAAAAGTGAATTTGAATTTGTTAAGCTTAATTAATTTATAGCCCTTGACATAGTAGAATGAATGAAAATGATTCTTGTAGGCTTGTAGCAGACCCCAGTTCATTGAGACACAGTGCTTGATTAAAACAGTTTCTCAAGGCTTTTAACATTTAAAATGGTTTTCTATGACGTCTATTGGAGCTCGTTATTTGTTGGTTTGAACAATAAAATTGCAAATTCAAATGAAAATATTCGTAACAACTTGCCCAATCAAGCGTACCTTTTCGACCCACTTTGTACGTCCCTTTACTGAAGATATAATAACTCTCTTCACCTGTTACATGAATGACACGTACTACAATAAGCATAAGCCAAGTCTTCCACAGGATAACAAGGTAAACGTGTTTCATCACTACACCATAAAACCCAAGACAAAAAAAGGAGAAAACATCAGCAAATAGACTTCCTTTTTTGTGTTAGACTTCAAGTTAACTTCTAATAAAGTCCCAAACAAAGATGTCATGAAAAAATAATAGTCGAATCTTGGCCTTTATAACAATCAGAACTACAAAGTGCCATTTGGCAGTTCCCCAATGCTAGTTCCTGTAATTGAGGGTGCTGCGAGGGGTAGTCTGTTTTCTGACCTAATCTTGAAAATAATTTTAATTATTAAGTGGTTGTTTTAAAATTTGGGCCCAATCTGAAGTTCCATAAACCTCAAAAATAGCCTACATTGACGTAGAAAATTACAACTTATTCACAGCGACTAGAAACCAACAGTGACAACCATCAACTAGTATACCAGTAAATTGTCCAAACAAATTTTCAATGGCTCCCATAACAAACCCTATTCATCCAAGTACATATGCACATTGGACATCTCTGGATATGCTCTATTAACAATTGAATTCCAGAAAATGTCCAGCTACAGAGAAACAAGCCTAAATCAATGAGCAACCTAGTTAGCCATTGATCACCCTTCCCTAATCAATGGCCCGAAACAAAATGGACCTTCCTTCCTTGCCACTGAGAATTCAGCACAAAAAAAGAGAGACTCCATTAAGGTAGAAACAAATATGTACAAAAGTCATTATATTTATAACTTATAAGTTCCACAATAACAAGTATCGAATAAAATGACAAACAAGATCATAATGATAACCGCTGCATGAGTCACCATTCATGCCTTCTTACCCTTCTTGGGCCACTCCACGTGGCAATTGGCACGTATAAACCATTAATAATTAGAACTGAAGCACAAAAGCCACCATAAATGGCTGGCATAACCAGCAAACTATGTGAGTTTCTAGCAACATCACATGGAATAGAAGTGAACTCCACCGCTTGGTTTGATTTTACAATCAACTTTCCCCTCCCCCTCTCGCTCCCCCTACCCCTGTTATCCTCTTGTCTGAGTTGTCTCAGTTCATCTACTGTATACCCCTAAATCCTCAGCTTCTATATTTGCTCCAAGAAATCCTCGGAATCTCTAACTCTCAATCTTGAAAAGGGCAAACAAAACGAGGATCTCAAACCATCTATGACCCCAAGCCCAAAAATACTTGACAAGGACTGAATCTTTATTTTATGCACTACTGTGAAGCTCTTGGAAGGTCCTAAACAAAGGAGCTATCCCACACCACCAATCAAACTGAAAGTTCATCCTACCATCTCCACTAAAAAATCAAGCGTGCCCCGCCAAATCTGCTCATACTACGTCTGAATGTTTTCCAGACGCCTACTCCATGGGAAGTACTTAGGCCTCCTTAAATGTCCACCCCAACCTCAAGGCAAAATTTCTAGTCCCATACCTGACTCCAATGCTCCCCACTGTAGAAGCACATCTCCAAAGCTATTTCACCAACAATGCCTAATCAAAGTTCCAAATATATCGAATGCCCAACCAACCTTTCATGGGTCTAGAAAACATCTCCCAGTTTGCAATAGGGCGGTTGAACTCTCACCCGAGGGCCGAGGTCTCCCTATAAAATAAAGCTTACTTTTAGAACAAGTAGACTTGACAGCATACTTTTATAACACGGGTTCCTACTTTGAAATGTACTCTCTTCCACCCTTCCAATCTCCTAAAATAAATCTGCCACAACCTTAATCTCAAAGCAACAGTATCCTACGCTGTCCAATAGAGATAAGCTCATCTTTTGCATATGCACCAACAACAAAAAAACACTAACTCAAAGCCCGCACTGAAAAAGCCACAGCCCCTCCTCAGCTTCAAGGGAAAAAAATGGCACCACCCACATGACAAATCATAATACCTAATCATACCACCCTCATAACCATCCAACTCAAGATTAAACTAGCTATCTTCAAATACATTAGAATTCAAGTTCAGCAAAGCAACAGAAAAGAGGGGCTAACCTCCTTAGCCTATCAGCCCTATACAATCCTCTCGGTTGTGAGATTTTGTCTTCAGTTGTTCGTTGGCCGAGCCTCTCGGGCTGTGGAGCGTTTTCTATGTAGGCTAGCCATGTGTTGACAATGTTGCCGCTTGCAGCGTGGCTTCTGCTTTCTTCTATGTCTCCTCCTTTGTTTATTTATGAAACACTATCAAAAACTAAACCTACTGAAGACCTCCATCACCATTACAATAGCAAACTAGAAAAGGGATACACGACTCCGGTGGAAAAGCTTAAACCCAAGAACAACCCTTCTCCCCAAAACCCATCATCACCATAATATACTGTAGAAAGTCAACACATGCTTCCTCAAGCTTGCAAATAAACACCAACCCTAGTATCATATTATACACAATGTGTGTAAAGTAAGTTGATCCAACATAATGGCATTTCAAGAAATAAACCAACTGGATATACTTGGGTATCGATGACCAATGGGGAAAGCATTGAACTACTAACCTGGAATTGGGTCGACAGGAAACAGACCCCACACCATATTTCCTGTGTTTTTGTTTCCTCCAATCAACGGTTTTTAGTCTTGAAAACGATAAATGGGTTCATGAGCTTTCTTGCTGCCAATCGGCTGATGGACTTTGTAGTAACGCAGCAGTTACGAGCCCGAGAGCGGTCCGGCGCAGGGGTTGAGGAATTTTTCTCTCTTATTAGGCTCTGTTTGGAACTCAAGAAGGAACGGGAGAGGAAAGGAGAGGAGAGGAAAGGAAAATAATGAGAAAAAATTTAAGGTCAAGCGAGAAAAAGATAGCAAATGAAAGAAATTAAAAATAAAAAAAAAAACATTACTACCATTTTTTGGGTATTCATCCTGTAAGAATGAACTAAAATTATTATTTTCTAATTCGCTTTTATCATGTGAAGACTCACCCTTTAATAATTATGCATAAAAGAAGGAGAAAAGAAATGTATTTAAGATAAAAGGCACAGTGTAAAAATCATTTTTCAAGAGGGAGTTATTGAAAATCTTTCACTTTGTTTGTTTGAGGTTTTAGAAAGTTAATTTTGAGAGTTGAGTGGTAATGAGTGGAGAGAAATAGAGAGAGAGAAATTTATTGAAAACTGTACTAAAAGTAAAAGTTACTCTCAAAATAGTGAACCAATCAGAGTGTCTACCCTATTACTACCATTTTTTGGTATTCACCCAGTAAGAATGAATTAAAATTATCATTATTTTTTGATTCACTTTTATCATGTGAAGAGTCACATAAATACGCATAAATGAAGGAGAAAAGAAATATATACAAGACAAGTATAGTGTGAAAATAATTTTCCAGGAAGGGTTACCGAAATAACCCAAGCTCAACACTATTTCAAGATTCAAACATGACCTGAAAAAAGAACAAAAACTGAGTGAAATTTTGAAGCTAAAAAGCCTGGACACTGTATCAGTCCGGACTTGGTTTCCCTACCTCACTCTGTTCATCAATGGCAACCCACATCCTCAAGAACCTCAAATTCACCACCACCACCGCCACTTCTCCTCCATTCACCACCGCACTCCGCTCCAAAACCACCTCGTCGCAATATGTCTCCTCCAGGGCCAGAGACCCCACCTTCGAAAAACACATGACCCACTACAAAAACCTCCTCAAAGTCATCTCCATCCAAGACCTAATCCTCTCAAACAACAAAAACCCACCTTCCATCTCCCTCGATTTCCTCACCCGCCTCTCCCAAACCCTCCACCTCAACCGCGGCGCCGCCGCCTTCCTCCACAAGTACCCCCACATCTTCCACGTCTTCTACAACCCATCAGAAGCCAAACCCTACTGCAGGTTAACCGAAACCGCCCTCGAAATCGCCCGGCTCGAGTCGGCTGCCATTGCCGCCTCCGAACCGGTCACAATTGACCGGCTGGTCCGGCTCCTGTCCATGTCCGTGTCAAAATCGCTGCCGCTCCGGGCGATTTTCAAGGTGTGGAGGGAGGTGGGGCTGCCTGACGACTTCGAGGACTCGGTAATATCAAAGAACCCTGATTTATTTGAGTTATTAGATGCCCATGAGCCTAACACTCACATACTGAAGCTGAGAGATAATGTTAATAGGGATGCATTTTCGGCCGCGGTTGAAAATTGGAGGGTTATGGAGTGCTGTAGAGAGGATGATGGGGTTGATAGGACTGAAATTAGGTTTAGTTTTAAGCACGGATATCCACCGGGAATGAGGCTGAGTAAGAATTTTAGGGCTAAAGTGAAGGAATGGCAGAGGTTGCCATACATTGGGCCGTACGAGGAGATGGGAGAGAAGAAGAGGTCTAAGAGTGGTATGATGGAAATGGAGAAACGGGCGGTTGGGATCGTTCACGAATTCTTGAGTTTGACAGTTGAGAAGACGGTGGAGGTGGAGAAGATTAGCCATTTTAGGAAGTGCTTTGGGATTGATTTGAATATAAGGGATTTGTTCTTGGATCACCCTGGGATGTTTTACTTGTCAACCAAGGGGAAGAGGCATACTGTGTTTCTGAGAGAAGCTTATGAGAGGGGGTGCTTGATTGAGCCGAATCCTGTGTACAATGTGAGGAGAAAGCTTCTGAATCTAGTTCTAATGGGGCGTCGGGGGTTTATCAGTGGTGATTCGAAGGTGAGGGATGGAAGTAGAAGTCAGGTGGAAGGATGGAAAAAGGAGGAAAATGATTAAAGTAAAATGTATTTCTATATAGAAGAATGCTTGGTTTAGAAATTACTCATTTAGGGATGAAGTTCCTCAATAGAGGCCATCATCTAACTTCGTGGAGATCTTGGACAGCAAAATCAATGGGAAAAAAAAAGGGGTGTTGGCAGGAGAAAGAATGTATGTGTATTATGTCTACTTGGTTTGTGGTGGCGCATTTTGCTGATGAGACTGATGTCATATTGTCTACTCCACAAAGAGGAAACCCTGAAGGGAGATGAATAAATTGGTCGAACAATGGGGCCCTTTGGGTTTTTTTTTGTAGTTTTCATTGCGTGACCCAGGCATTTGAATACCAGTGACATGGCTTTAGTCTGTCCCTCCCACTCCCAGGTTGGTGTTTCATTGTATGTTGATCCAACTCTACTGCCACCCTGCTGGAACTGCCCCTACGTGCCCACTGAGTTCTCATTGAATAGGTGCTTGTTTTTATGAAGAGTTCCGTTTGCTCAGCGTAGTTATGGGTAAGTGTCTCACCCAGGTGGTTTTTTTCCTTACCTCTCCTACTCGTGTTCTCTCTTTGTGTGTGCGCAGGCAGGCACCAAAGGGATAAGCAGACACCTTACTGTGAAGCTTTGTTGCTCTCAGGTGAATCCTATATCCTCAAGGTGGAAACTTCAGCAAAGAAATCATCTATGTTACATGTCACTTGTTGCTTGACAATCTATGCTGAAGCATTCCACAAATCTAACCAGAATTAAGAAATGGGCAACCCTTTCTTGATCACTTTATGTAGTCTACTGTAACATTCAGGTAAACTGTAAACCATCTGCATCATGAAATTTACCCCAGTTGAATCCATCTATGATGTGACTAAAAATATGCTTTTATGCAGATCATCTGCTCGGAAGATGCTGAATGCGTTAGGTGTTTGTTATTTCGACTTGTTGGCCTATGTGTACTTGTCAAGTGGTGGTTGCAAAGGGTTAAGTTCAATGCTTGATATTCTTGTCGTTGTCGCAACATATTGGTTTCGTTTCCGTGGCTCTTGTATGAGAAAAGTGTCATGGTAATGTTTTACTTGTCACCCCTTTTGTGGATATTTATGCCATTTGGGGCAACGATTGCGTGCTGCCCTTTTTATGTGGTTGTAAACTCCCCGGTGCTTCTTCTTTGCTGGCAATGGCAGTTACAGCAAATTTAACCTCGTACATTTGTTCAACTGTTCGTTTTGTTATTTCTTGTACATCGGTTAAACATACTGGTACCATTCCATAGTTCTTTAGACCACTTCAATTAGTGTTTGGCAATGGATGATGAAGATTGGTAATTAGAGTATTGTGCTTTGCTTTGGATATGGAACATCGATTGTGAGCTTTAAGTTGATGTTGATCAACTCCTTTGGTTTCTTCTCTTGATACCTGCAGCAGACGATGAGAAAGTCGGTTTGGTGAGACCTTGCAATGCACCATGCTTACAGAGACAACTGCATATTTACCTCATAATCCGAACATGGCTAGAATAGAATAGAATAGGATATGTTACTGTTTCTTCAATTTTAATCTTCCATTTTCTTAGTGCACTCCTGGGAATGCATCCTATGGAACCGGAGTGCGACCATTTGCTAAAATTTACAGCACATAGCTACAGACCATGATGTCTGAGGTTCGAATCCATAGAAAAAACCGAAAACTAAACCGTGTTGTCTGGGTTCGAAGCCATACAAAGACCGAAAAGCAAACGACCTCTGGCCTCTTTCACTAGGGGTAGGACAATAACAACCCTCTCATTGGGATAGAGAAGAAAGGCAGAAATTATTGCATTTATTTACCATCACAGTTGGTGACTGGTGAGTGAGAAATAAAAGAGAGAAATACTGGAAAAAAAACCACGTTCTTATATTTCCGGCACCCACGATTTACATCAGGCTATAGATTCATTTCCACAAAATTCCATAGAAGGAATTGAGGAAGTAACAAAAGCAACAGTCCTACACCAATAGGAACGGAGCTGCCCTATTTTCCGACAGAAAGTCTATGCACACCCCTTCAAAACACAACTGTGCATGTGAACCGATGTCGGTCTTCAAGCCCGTCAGCCGTCACAACAACTGAACCTATGTGCTCCTCAGAACCAACCAACAAAAGACGACTCCATTGAACTACCGAACCCATCGAATGATCTGATCAAACAAGAGTCATCCCAAAATAGTGAGTAGTTTGTCAAAGCACATACCAAAAACAAAACCTTCAGTTGGCTGTAGCCTAGTAGTTCCATAACCCACAAAAGGCAAAAGGCAAGGAGGGAAACACCAGTGCTCATTTTAGTTGGGTTCCCCCTGTTATGGCAGTTATGATGGATTATCAAAAGCTAGTTTTGAACTGTTGAATTTTCTGGAGACAAGCTTGAGCCCTCTCAAGCGCAACCTCAACCCTATCTCTCCTCCTACTATACAACGACTCGTCGAAGTTAGCCCTCTGGATCTTTTGCTTGCTCTGTTCGATTTTACCGCCCGGCTCTGTTATTTTCCTTTCACTTGCACCTTTCTTCCTCTTCTTGCTGGTTGATGATGCTGTTCAAAACACAAAATACATATATATGACCGATACGCGCACGGGTGTAAATGCATATAATTGTTTGTTTATAACCAGTTCACACGTACCTTCGACAACAACATCAAGCGTTATGCAAGTAACAACGACCCAAAGGGCCATGGTTGAGGTAAAATCAATTTTCAGAAATGTCACGCCTAATTGGCTATTTTTGACAATTTTCTCATGACCGGATGTCTGGCCAGTTTCTGTGCACTCAACTAATTTCGTCGCTTGAAGTTAACGACCGGTTAAACCTTCCAGTGGCCCAAAGTTCAAAATGTTTGGCCTCCGTGGAACTCACATTTCGAATGCGAGACAAGCACTTATACTATTACTTCTCACACGGATTCCATACTATTTGAAGAGAAGTTTTTCAGTGCCGGGTGGGTATATTCCACCTGGTGTCCGCTCATGCATCCAAGCCGTCCAAACGTGTTTTCAACAATCATGGATTTTTAAAAAAAAACTTTTCTAGGGAAGAGTTTAATTTTTCCGGAGAATTTTTTTTTTCAATTCGGACCGTCCAAAACACTTTTGGACTGCCTGGATTTGCCGAGCGGACACCACGTGGTACCCACCTGGCACTGAAAAATTTCTCATTTGTTTCTCATACCGACTTGACGTACTAATTTTGACAAGCAACGCACACATTTCAAACCGTTTGCAGATACTTGAATACCCTTTTTTTGACATTCAACTCAAGTATACCAGTTTGCACCTTAATCATCGCCAATATGCTGTGATTTTCATTCGAATTCCACGGAAACTAAACATTACAAACTTTGGGCCACCAGAGGATTTGTCAGGTATTGTTTTTTGAACAGTAACTTTTTTACTACATTTTGAGTTTAGTATTATTTTGTTTGTTTTCTGTTTCTTCTTTTTTCCTTCCTACAAGCAAACATTTCTCACCCAAGGAGTTGGACCGGCAGTCTTAGCCTCAAACCTACGAGCTTATTCCCTCCTAAGTTTGATCAGGTTCGATTTTTCTTACCAACAATTCTAGGAGCCCATTCATCCCACACACATGCGTGTGAAACGGATGCGAGAGGGGCTGCAGGGACTAGTTCGAAGAGCACGCAAGCTGGCCCGGGACACACCCTGCATCACAAAAAAACAAAACCTAACATTTCTGAAACTATAACATGGCAATGGGGGGTGGAACCTGACCTTGAGTGGTAGCAGTGGAAGAGGAGCACACCACCATGTTGTTGTCATATTGATTAGAAAGAAGCATCGTCGAGTTTTGTGACTCGAGAAGGCAAATGAAGGATTTGAGCTCAAGTTTCAGATACTCAAACCGATTGGGGTACTGGGCTTCCAGTATTTGCAGCTCTTCTTTGGCTTGCTCTATCATCATCTTCCCGTTCCCCCATGGCGTTTCTGACCATTCCATCATCTGGACCATTTCCATCTCTCTCTCTCTCTCTCTCTCTCTCTCTAGAAAATGAAGAGAGGCTTGAACCCCCAAGGAACATGAGAAAGCGCAAAACCTGTAAAAAGGAGGTGAAAAGCCAAGGGAGCTTTGAAAAGGATCGGTGCAAAAGTAGGAAAAAAAAGGTTGTGAAAAGACATTCTGTCGTTCTGTCTCATTATTTAAGAGTGTCCTTTGTTTTGGGGTGCTCGCTCTGGAAATACTCTAGTTTGTCTTCCCTTATGTTTTTTTTTTTTTTTAGAAAATCTTATTTACGGAGCCCATGTAGATACTGAAAGATTTACGGAATTCAATCTCATGTGTTCAAAAGTGATTTAGACGATTCAAATTAAAATAAATTATTACCGTTAAAAGATAGTACTACCTCCGTCCGGATTTAACGGTCCTTTTTTGGAATTCCTGTCATTTTTCAATCGATTATATCTTTCAATTTATAATGTTTTACGTGATTTCAAAAACATCGAATTAAAAAATTAATCGAGATCTATCAAATAAGATCCATATTCGATATGAAATTTATTACGGATTTAAAGATATAACCCATTTTTTAGCCGGTTAGAATAGAACTAGGGACAATTAAATCCAGACGGAGGGAGTATGAATTATCGGTAATAGTTTAAAGATATATCTCAATCATTGATTGTTGAAATGGACAAGTGTGATTGCGCATCTCTTCAAATAACCAATTCATGGAGCTCCTATAAATAGGTCAAATCTCTATTATTATTTTGGATTGTGATTTTGATACTCTAAAAATTGATAGAGGGACTCTGAAATTGAACTATGTGCTGATATACAAAACGACGTCGTTTTAGAGCCCCTCCATCAATTTTTGAAGCACTAAAATCAATTTTCTTTTGTTTTTTGAGAGTGAAAAGATCATCCCAATTATATTAATTCGAAAAAAATTACAACTAAAACAACAAACAAAGAGCAACAAAAAAAAAAAACGGAAACGAGTATTTTTTACCCTAAAAACATTTGTTTAGGCTTGAACATTTTAATCATGTTAAGCTTTCAAATCAAATTTGACCAAACTCATTTTTTCCCGGCTTATGATGTAGAAGAACTTCAAGTTACTCGAGATCAGTTCTTGTTCAACTTGATTAAACCTCGTTCGAAGTCGACCCATCCTTATAAATAAGTTAAGCTTAAACATGTTTTGAAGCCCATTCAATTTTAAAATCAAATTTAAACAACTAACTGCTCGACTCGTTTATCACTTTTGACTTTGTGCATGCTCTCTAACAAGAGAGATTGTGGTGAACTAGTCACAAACAGTTGCCGTTATGCTCCATTTATTGGTTCCTTCTCTCAAGATTTTAATAAGTTTACGATAAGATCTGCAAAATTATTCTCTGTCCCTTAAAGTGTTCAACCATATCAAAATTTAATTTATTTAAATACATTGATTGGCAAATGTATCAAACACATGAACTTGGAAATTAATTTCATAGGAATTTTAACAAATTTTCTCATTTAAATATGTATTCACATTATGCATCAATTGACGTCCGATTAGCTCTATTTTTCATACCGACAATAAACTAAACGAGCTTAGGAAAATAAATGATTCCGACCAATATAATAGCCCCGTTATTGACCCACATCGCAGTCGCAGCTGCCTTAAAAGCCATGGTCCTATTGTGTATCTATTTGTAAAATCTTTCTTCGGCAGTAGCGATTAATTGGGAGCCCAAGGTTACCACGGTTGAAATCCAATTGGTTGGTGAGTTTGTTTTTACCAATCAATTGATTAGTTACCAGTGTGATGCGGTCTCAATAAAATACGATTTCATGGTTCCGGTGTAGATGGCCAGTTTTTGGCCAAACCAATGATAAGATTAGTTGAAATTGGCCTCGGATTTCTAATATAAAGAACACATCATCGGACGGGACAAAAACAAACATATATGGGAAATCATGGCCCTTTTCTTCTTCTTTTTTGCTAATACGCGTAAACGGATTCGAAAACCTTTAGCGTATGGGAAAAAAGGAAGAAGTGAATTGATTGGGAAGAAGCATCAGGGAACAGAGTATATCTTGTGCTGTTGAGGTGTGCGTCTCAAGGAGCAAGCAAGCTCGTAGCACCATTTCGCGTCGAACCCAATACCTTATGCTGTGTTTCGTTTGTATTTTAAAATTTTTTTTAAAAAATAGTAGAGGTAATAAGTGAAAAGAGATAGAGAAATAAATGTTGAAAATAGAAAGAATTTAGAAAGAATCTTTTAAAAAATGCTTTTTAAAATGCAAAGAGAACAAGATATTAATTATGGATATCTGCATTTATTAGATTTCCCCAAGCAACAACCAAAAAAAAAGATTCTGCATTAATGGTCTCGCTGACGCAAATGTCTGCAGCTTTTTTTTCAATAGCCAACTAGACGGATAGATTACGACAAAAAAAGATTTATATACGCTCCAAACCCTTTACAAAGGCCACCGAGGTACATTACTGCTCACTAAAAATGATAATGACACAACGGGTGTGTAAAACACAATTGCACGACCAATCTACCTCACACTACCAACATCAAAGAAAGAAAAACACACCACACCCAAAAGGGTTAGGAAGGCTCTCGAAAGGGAGAAACACCCGCAGGTTGGACATCAAAGTAGAAAATTAGAAAGAAAAAAGAAAACCACCGGCGGTGTCGGATCAGATAACCCAACCTTCCTTTCTCCAAATCAACTCCAGATCGGACCCAGTTCTCCAATCTCTTGACTTTAGTAGGGATGGAGGCGGCTAGGGACGAAAAGTGCGAGAGAGAGAGAGAGAGAGAGAGAGAGAGTCTGCAACTTGATTAGGGCTCTTTGTGATATTGTTGCACTATTTTGGGCAGGGACGGACCTATGTGGGGTCTCGTGTGGGCCACGGTCCTCAATCGATTTTTGTAAAACTATATTTTCTATGTCTTAATTTATTTGTCCATTGTTAATACGGTATATATTTGTGCGTCTACTAATGTGTTTCCAGTAAATAGATTCGTTCTCCATTTTTGAGAAATTTGGCATTCTCCATTATGGGCAAATAGAGAGGGATGGTAGATGCTCAACAACCCTGTAAAGACGAGGCTAACGCTAACACAACGGCGGCTAACCCAAAGAAGGGGAAAAAAAAAGGGGACGAAGGAAATGCTCTCCATCTTGAAATCCTTCACAACGTCCGATGAAAAAAGAATATGTGACTTATGACGGTACCCCAAAAGCACTAAAATAAATACCCCAAAAGCATTGAAATAATTTTCCACAACAGTAATCATTATTTGAGGAGCTCAGCTATTCGCAAGGAAAATTTGTAGGGACCCACACAAAGAAAAATATCTATAAATTTTTGAATATTATTTTATGGAGCTCTAAAAAAAATAAGCTCCAATGGACACCGGTAAATATTACTTTTGGATTAGTAGAAGTGAACTAAGCAGTTTCATCCCTATGAATCCAAAAGTATTAATACTTAAAGATATTTGTTAGAGCTGATTTTTAACGGGATCCCATAAAATAATATTCAAAAACTTATGGATATTTTTCTAAATTTTTGTGGGATGCAGAATGAGTCCAAATACATTTTTTCTTGCGTGGTTCTCAACAAATCTTTTTTGCGATTTGAATTGCCATTATTTGAGTACCTTCAGAGCTCAATACTTTTACGACACTATTATTACATTTTTCACAACAGTAAACTATACCTTGTGATATTATTTGTGAAACTTGTGTTTTCATTTTGCAAGTACTAGCGTATGTGGAGTCACTTACCTATTTTAGCTAAAATAAGTGGCTTTTTTCATTATTCAATTTTTTTTCACATTTGTTAGTTTTACGTCAATTTTTTGTGAATTATTGTGTCGTCACGATGATAGAAATCTAAAAAGTAAAAAATTAACACCGAATGCCAATTTTTTTTTTTTGAATAAAGATTAAAAAATTAGTTTATTGGCTTATTGTTGTCTTTATTTAAAAAAATTTGGGTTTCGATCGTAATTTTTTACTTTTTAAATTGCTTTCGTCATGACGAAACAATAATCCACAAAAATTTTGTCGAAAGATTAACAAATACCAAAAAAAAAAAGTTTGAATGATGACAAAAGAATAATCCAAATAGATTATTTACCCAAAGAAAGCCTTAGGATATGCTTCTTCGGATCATGAATTCTTGACAAGGGAAAAGTCCACTCTTGTTCATTATCTTTCACACAATTGTATGGTTACAAACTTACAACTAAATAAAAGAGACTGCTTTCTTCCAAGTGTATGGTTAGAGATAGAGAGGGGGAGAATTATTACGTCCGTTACTATTAGTCCATGACATTTTTTTCTGGTTTGACGTTCGGGCCAGCTTACGCATATCTCGACTAATCCTCTCTCCGGTCCGGTCAAAGGCAAACCATCAATGCTGAGACTAGAACACTCACACGAAATTACTTTCTTGTAGCCTGAACAAAAAAATCTAAAAATCAATTACGTGAAGATCAATGCCACCAACTAACCGGACTAACCCTTCGGACTCATTAGTACGTCCATGACTTTGTAAGTTTGTTCCGCACGAACTATATCAATCTGGAGCCTTCAGGAATGAAGTGGATAGTCATATAAATGCAAAAGTCCAGTGGAAAAAGCCAAAAAACAGAACGCACTAGAAGCAACACATTCCTCTTATACTATTTAAACTGCTTTCTAGCATTCCCTCCAAAATTGTCAAACTACCATCAACTGCCCCAAGCAGAAGAAAAACCACACTCATCTCATTCATTCATCACTTCCCCAAGACTGAAATTCCACCACTTGTAGTTTTGCAAACAAAAAATGTCACCTGCCCTATCTACATCTCTTTCCCACCTCCCCATCTGCAAATCCCAAGACCTCCCAAAGGAAACCCCCCTCCCAAAAGCCATAAACAGAGAAAACCAATCGCAGAAATCACCTCTAAACATCAAAATCAGCAAGAGAAACTTACTGAGTTCCACTGGTTTAAGCCTTGTTTGCGGGACTCTTTCTCAGCCGGCAAGGGCTGAACCGGAGAGCCCAATCGAACCAACTTCGACTAGACTCTCGTACTCGAGATTCTTACAGTACTTGGATGAGGGTGCTGTGAGAAAAGTGGACTTGTTCCAAAACGGGTCCGTGGCGATAGCAGAAGTTTTCAATCCCACACTTAACAAAATCCAGAGGGTTAAAGTACAGTTACCTGGATTGCCACAAGAACTTTTAAGGAAAATGAAGGAGAAGAATGTGGATTTTGCTGCTCATCCAATGGAAGTCAACATGGTGGATGCAGTACTGGATTTGCTGGGGAATTTGGCTTTTCCATTGATATTCCTTGGTGCTTTGCTTCTGAGGAGTTCTTCTTCAAATACTCCGGGAGGGCCAGGCTTGCCTTTTGGACTAGGAAGGTATGCTGAAACTAACATTATCCCCCCCTATATATTCCAGTCAAATCCAACAGATTAAGCTGAGAGTCCCCGAACTATTGATCCAACAATGGAACGACCAGTTTTAGTATTCCACCGCCAACAAAAACTCTTTACGATCCGAACTATTCATCTTTTAAATCACAGTTTTTTCATCATTTGAGTGGAAAATCAATTTGTTTGGGTACCGATATGTGCCTAATACATAAGTATAAATTAGCACTATTCTCGAAACAGGGGGTGGCCCATGCCACCCCACCCCCTCATCGGAAGTTTGCCTTAGCCCTGGGATTAGTCAAGGTACACACGTAAGATGGCCCGGACACCTATTTATCAAAAAAAAAAACTACTAGTTTTAGTTAGTCAGACCAAGGAAAACTATTTTTTTGCGTATTTTGACATGGGGTTTTTACGCTGGAAAATTAATAGATCAATTCCACTACAATACTAAAAGCAACTGATCAAGATTTGAGAGCTAAACTAAACTTTGCTCAAGTGCATGCCAATTTGGTGTGATACAGCAAAAAGGGTCTCTGCTAAAGTTTTGACCTCTCAATTCCTCCCTGACATAATCATGGATTCGTGTAGAGGTTTATGGAAAGACAAATGAAAAGAAGGTCAATTTATTTCTTTAGTTTCCCTATCATTTGATATTCCCTCTGGAAGTCCCTTCATAAATCTTAGTATTTCACACACCCCCTATACTCTTGAGTGCTACTAGTTATTAAGCTCTTAAGCCTGTATATCAGTGAAACACGAAAACAACCACTTCACGGGGTAAGGTTTCTCAGTCCCCTTACTAATGGGAGCCTCGTGCACAGATGTAAAGTTACACTAAAGCAAATACTTGATGACATACAGGAGCAAAGCCAAATTTCAAATGGAACCAAACACTGGAATAACCTTTGACGATGTGGCTGGAGTTGATGAAGCAAAGCAAGACTTCCAAGAGATTGTTGAGTTCCTGAAAACTCCAGAGAAATTTGCTGCAGTAGGGGCAAGGATTCCAAAAGGAGTACTACTAGTAGGGCCTCCCGGTACCGGAAAGACACTACTGGCCAAGGCCATTGCTGGAGAAGCCGGTGTACCTTTCTTCTCACTCTCCGGTTCAGAGTTCATTGAGATGTTTGTGGGAGTGGGGGCATCAAGGGTGAGGGACTTATTCAACAAGGCCAAGGCAAATTCGCCGTGCTTGGTTTTCATTGATGAGATAGATGCTGTTGGGAGGCAGAGAGGGACTGGTATTGGGGGAGGGAATGATGAGAGGGAGCAAACACTTAACCAGCTGCTCACTGAAATGGATGGGTTTAGTGGAAACAGCGGAGTCATTGTCATTGCTGCAACTAATAGGCCTGAAATTCTTGATCAAGCTTTGCTTAGGCCAGGCAGGTTTGACAGGCAGGTCAGTTTCTATTGCAATTGCTTACACTTGCAAACCAAACAAGCTAATAATCCTCATGTCCTAGTAGATTATGGATTGACTATAATTATTACTACCCATTCTCTTTAGGCGCATACAAAACTAGTATTATTCATATCAGTTTATATCTTGCCATTCTTCTAGCATTTGCATTACGGTAATCTTGTCACTCCTATAAACCATTGCATCTCCCGGCTTTTGTTGTAAATGATGAAACCATCTTAGTCTGTTCTCTCTCACCTGATCCTCAACTGGTACTCGTATCACATGGTCAAAGTTTTATACCTACTTGTCTTACCACACATCCGTCAAAACATCCTCATCTCAGCCACAAATTTCATTAAAACATGTTGTCACTTAGTCGTTCAACGTTAGGTCCTAAAGCATTGCTGATTTTATACCTGAGCTGCCAACATATGCTAGAAGTGCCCTTTTAGTAAAGTCAACTCTATCTTATCCTTAGTACTTTCGAGCCTAGATAATGCATTGATTATAGTTGCAGAACATTGAAAATCGGTCACTTTAGTATTGACATGCTATAAAAGGTTTCAGCTCCAACATTCATCTGAATCCATCTTTGAAGGAAATGACTTACTTAGGTTTAAACTAAGCAGGTTAGTGTTGGACTACCTGATGTAAGAGGAAGAGAAGAAATATTGCAAGTACATAGCAAAAACAAGAAGCTAGACAAGGATGTCTCTCTCAGTGTCATTGCCATGAGAACACCAGGGTTCAGTGGTGCTGATCTAGCAAACCTCATGAATGAGGCTGCCATTCTTGCCGGTCGGAGAGGTAAAGATACGATCACGTCGAAGGAGATTGATGACTCGATCGATCGGATTGTGGCAGGAATGGAGGGAACCAAGATGACAGATGGGAAGAACAAGATTTTAGTGGCTTATCATGAAATCGGGCATGCCATTTGCGCGTAAGTTTACATCAACACATTTTTCTTTTGGTTTATATGTTTTCTTCCGAATGATGAGTATCGGTATCATTCTATCTACCTTGTATCTACAAAAATACTAGCAAAGGTGCAATCTTCGGTGTTTTATGATTTCATGAGGCAGCTAGTTTCAATGGAATGCCTTAGGCATTTTAGACATTTTTGAAACATCAATGGTTAAAGATCATTGTTCTGCGCTCTGCTTATTGCAGGACATTGACTCCAGGCCATGACCCGGTCCAAAAAGTCACCCTGATTCCTCGAGGCCAAGCCCGTGGTTTAACATGGTTCTTGCCCGGCAAAGACCCTTCCCTCATCTCCAAGCACCAACTGTTTGCTAGAATAGTTGGAGGTTTGGGAGGTAGGGCAGCCGAAGAAGTAATTTTTGGCGAACCGGAAATTACTACCGGTGCAGCTGGGGACTTGCTACAGATCACTCAGATAGCCAGACAGGTATGCTTCATTTGAAGTTTTAGAACCAATTTGGCCGGGTTCAACAACTACTTTTTCTAAGCCAAAGGATTGGCTCGACTGATAAGGCCACTTTTACCGGGCATGATGTATAATTTTCAAGCCAATTGGCAGAAACAAAATGACGAAAATTTCTTTTTTGTTCCCTATAGTTGAGAAGAGTTTATCAGCGTCGCTCCACTAATTTTTTTTGATAAATATAAATATACCAATGATTTTAAATTGTTTTCTTAATTTCCCCAACCTACTGTTGTGTGGCCCCATCTGAGTTATTGTACTGAGGTGATGGGTTTTTCCTTTTTCACTCCAGATGGTAACAATGTTTGGAATGTCTGAGATTGGGCCATGGGCATTGACTGATCCAGCAGTACAAGCCGGTGATGTAGTACTAAGAATGTTAGCAAGAAACTCAATGTCAGAAAAACTGGCAGAAGACATCGACACATCGGTACACAAGATCATCGACAACGCCTATGAAGTTGCTAAGACCCATATAAGGAACAACAGGGATGCAATGGATAAGCTGGTGGAACTGTTGGTAGACAAGGAAACAATCACCGGAGACGAATTTAGAGCAATCCTGTCCGAATTTACTGATATTCCTTCGGAAAATGTGAACAGGAAATCGATCAGAGAGCTGATTGAAGCTTAAATCAACCTTCTAAATGTACAGTCATAGAGAACTGTAATGCCAATGGCAACACATATGTATACAGTATAGTGACCCAGTATAAATGGGGTACTTTGTCTGAGGTTTAACGGCTTTAGTTTTCTTCCTTCTGCTGTGGAAATTGATAGCAACATTACCTCATACTTGACAAAAAGATCTGACAAACAAGTTGCAATGTCATGATAATGTCATTAGAAACGGTTTGTGGGAATGGAACAAGGTTTTTTTGAACAGCTAAAAAGAAATTTTATTAATCTCAGAAAAATTTTACAGAGATTAAAAGGACCCGAGAAATGGGGGTGGAACAAGGTAGTGTATCATAGACAAGTACATACTCTACAGACTTCAAATGGATACACAACACCCATAACCAAAAAAAAAAGGAGGGGAGATGTAACAAAGAAGTGGAACTTGAGAAGAAGATAAAAGAAAACCTGGCACAGGAGGCCATACTTTCTGAAAGCTAGTTGGGAAGCCTTAAGAACCCAAGAAAGCATCAACCTTAGTGTTTGTCTTCCTTGCCAGAAACTTCATGCATATAGGTGGTTGTACACCCGCCAACGCCATAATCGAACTAGGCAAAGTCCATATCCCCTCCCCACAAATCAACCCAGAAGCCACAGCAGGTCCATATGCATCTGCCTTGGCCTTGTCTATCTTCCCCCATATGAACAGTATCAAGCTCCCAAGACACATATCAATAGTAAAATAAGATCCCAGATAAAAGGGTATTGCCATAGCCATAGGAATAGGGATGTACTTTGCTACGTCCTTTCCCACGGCATCCCTAATAGCATTGATGACCACAGCCCCGATAAAGAAAACGTAGCAAAGTGTGAGGCAATGCCTTGGCAAAGCTGAGAAACCTTCAACCCCTAGTATTGACATGTTGCGAGCAACAGCAGCATAAGGGCCAGGATATGCTGATCCAGGGACCCCAAGATCATGAAAAGCCTTGACGAAGAGCCAAAACACACAGGGAGAAATAACACAACCCATTGCAGTTCCAATGACTTGGCTGACAAACATGGACCGGGGTGAAGCCATGGTCATGTACCCGGTTTTGAAATCTTGCATTAGATCCGATGCAGTTGAGACGATGTTCAGCATGACCCCACAAGCGGCTAACCCGGCAAGGACCCCACCATGAGAGGATCCTGCCCATGCCCCAATTGTGAAAGTCGCCAATGTTCCATAGGTGGGTGCCAAGGACCAGTCGGTAAGTCCACAACCGTACGCATTGCAAAAGGCTAGTGTCGGGGCACAAAGGTAGATAACCACGATATAATACCATTTGAGTGGTGGGAAAATATGCGGTAGTGTTGCAGAAGAAATAATGGCTATACCAACGTACCCGACAACTGCAAAACAAGTTGGGATTTCGTCCTCGAGAAATAGTTGTGTCCTCCGCTGGTCATCATAGGAGATGGATGAATTTGGTGTAGGGGAGCAAGTGCCAATTGGTAGGACACTTCTGGGGTCTTTTGTGCTGAGTTTGCGATATAAACCAAATAGAGTCTGACCAAGAACTTTGGCAAAGTTGTAGAGCCCATCACCAAGGATCATCGCTATTCCTATGAAGAGCTATGTAAAAGGAAAGACTGAAAAAGGGTTATAATCACGGCCTATGTTACCTGAAAGTAGATCATTCTAGTAACATTTTCTGTTTAGTGGTATGGTTGAGGTAGGCTATCATAAACTACAGTATTAGAATGAACGTACTTGAAGCGGTAAACGACAACTACAATCAAGTTTTTTTTTCCTTCTAATTATTCATTTAGAGATTTTCTACATTTGACTTTCTAAAGCTTCACTCTCTCTAGATTATTACTCTACTAAACTTATTTTCTTCTTTTAGGGAAATGTAGATGAAATGCAAAATGAAACTTTGCGCTTTGTGATACAGTTGTTCCATATAACGGTTTGAACATTCCAACACGTAATTTGTCAGGGTATTAGCCTATCTGGTAAAACAACGCAGGCAGAACTCAAGTCCATGGATTTAGAACAAGGCAAGGCAGTTACCGAGTAACCTTGAAAGCCATTGAGGCTGCTTGCGCTAAGGTCTGCAGGGTACCAATGGCCCTTTTTGTCTTGTATAAGTGGCCACATTATACCCCATGATAGTATGCCTCCAACTAGCAAAGATATGTTGATTAGATGTGGACATATCATCCCCACACCGACATAAGTTGCTGAGAAATCAAAGTAAAACCTGTTTTTGATTGGGATAAACAAAAACCTGAAGAAGATCAGAAGTCTTGAATAGGAGAACCAAGTTTCACAAAGTGAATTCAACCAATTGTGGACATTAAAGAAAACAACGAGCTCGTTTCTTTCAATATTATGAAGTGATTAAGAATTTCCTTTGGTTAATCACCTTAAGTGTTGCTTAATCATGATCAAAGTCGGTTACCAAACTTACCTGTTTTGGTATGCTTTGAGACCAAACGTAGGGAAGTTTACAAATCCACAACTATCCCCGGCAGTGAAGAACCACTGGAAGAAGCCCCACAAGAAGCTGAATGAGAAGAACTTTCCTAGAGCTCTGACTTGTTTCCTAGAATGCGATGATGAGCAGAGATAATGAGGATCAACAAAAACATGTTTAATCAAACTTCACAAGATCAGATGATGAGATGAATTTTTGAAGGCCATACTTTGCTAGCTTGGCTCCTTGAGGAGTATGGAAGCTGTTTATAAGGTGAGCAGTTGCAGTGCCACTAGGATAAATCAGTTTGAAGTCTATGATCATTATCTGAGACATATTGCAAATGTATGTTGTTCAGAAAGGGTGACAGAGTAAACATGAGATTTGTTTGCATTGGTATCATAATCTAAGGAAAGAGAGGGAGACAGATGGGATTAAGGCGAGGGCAGAGAGGCATTATGATACAAGCGAGGTCAGTTAACCTCGCTTCCTTTCATTCTCCAACGGAACAATGTTACATCCTATCTCCAAAATTTGTTGTTTTGACTCCACTTTAAAACTCTTAATTTTGCGGCAACTTATTTCAAACATCGGTGATCAAATTAAAATAGTGAAGAATATGCTTCGGAGATGCATGATACTCCGGTTTTTGAGAAAGATATAAGTCGAATATAGTTTAAGTTTTTGACCCCACAAACCAAAATTCTTAACTCAAGCAAGATGAAGTTGGCAGGAATACTGCAATCGATGTTATGAGTTTACAAATGTTACCTTTCGAAGAGGAACAACAGAAAAAAGTCCAAGAAAGCTAACAATAAAAAGAAATGCAATCATCCACCCCAATCTTGGGTTCTTTATGTTCTGTGCATCATTAGCTTCAGTTGACTGTTTTGCAATGACTTCACTCATGCCAAAGAGGTAACTCCCAAAACCTCCTGCATGTCCAAAATCGAAGGAATGTTGTCAAACAGATAGATTTTGGAAGGTGATTGCATATAAGAATTTGATGACAAGTCATACATTTCTACATTTTCACTTTTCATTTAGGGACCCGGGACCTGTAATGCACGGGTGCACTATAGGGTGAGTGTTTTCAATGATTAGATTTTGTTAAAAGACTCTTTCTGAAATGAAACAATCATTCCCAGGAAGAGTCTTTTTAAAATCCAAACTATTGATTGCCGATATGGACGGCTGAGATGCTGCACTACACCCCTGTAGTGCACCAGGGGCGGACCCAGAAATTCATGGCACTGGGGTCAAATTTTACACTCTCTCCGTCCCACGGGGTCAAATTTTACAATCTCTCTGTCCCACTTTGTTGTGCATGTTTCATTTTTGGCATCTCACAAAAAATTGTCTATATCTCATAATTTATATAAATATTTTTTTATGATTTAAAAATTTTTGTTTAAAAGAATTAATTGAGATTTATCAAATAAGATCCATATTGAATATATAAAATAATATACATTAAAAGATATAGACAATTTTTTAAGATGTCCAGAAAAGAGAACATGCACAACAAAGTGAGACGGAGGGAGTAGTAATTTGTTGCTGTTTCTTCTTCTTTTTTCTTTTTTTTTTTTGTTGAAGTTATGGGGTGTTGTTTTGCATTCATAAAAAAATCAAAGATACAGAGAGGGAATAGGGTGGGAGTGGGGTATGTTTGTACTTGAAAGTGGACAACAGACTCAAAAGTCAAATTATTCAGAAACTTTTTCAGAGAAAGAGAGACTGATTGGGTGATGTGAGGATTTGGTGAGGGCAAGAATTGAATTATTGTTGTAGTACTTGGGGCAAATTTACTAAAATGTCCCAAATATGTCTAGCCATCATGGGGTAGTTTGGAAGGTAGTGGGGTCACATGACCCGCCTTGCCATCACGTGCGTCCTGTGCACATCTGCACTAGAGGGTCTCCGGATCCAAATGTTTGGGCTTTTCATTCATTTTCATTTGATACTGCAGTTTTGTATAGGAACACTAAAACTATTGGTTGGTGGAGTATTAATTTGAATTGGGTGGCCCCGTAGAAGAAATTTGTTGCCTAGTTGTGGTCCCTTCCAATTTTGCAAGTGTTACAACAGGTAAGAAATCTTTTTTCCTCTTTTGGCCTCATGCTCCATAATTAAATATCTTATCTATTGAATATTCTAACTTTTTGCATGATCACATGTTAGATGAGAGGTTCACATTGCCAGAGCTGGCACATAGCTAAAGTTCGAGGAGCGGCCGTTTCAGACCTCCGAAAAATGTACGAATTTTAGAGGCCTTCCTACTTTTCTGTATCGTTCCTACTTTTGGTACCCTTCAAAATAATCCAACAAAATAGAGCCCCATTTTTACTTTTCGGTTAAGGCCCCCGAAAAATCAGGTCGGCCCTGCACATTGCAGATACACTTTAGTGGGAAATTGGTAAATCAACCTCGGAGGGCTTATGTGAATGAAGAGGTGGCATACTGCACCGTTGATCCTGAGCTGATGTCCATTTTAGAGATGATGACAATATGGTGGAAGAAATAAAATGTCGTAGGACCTTATCCTGATTTTATAAGCTCCAAAATGAGGACTAGAATAGTGGATTAATTGGCCTACATTTTCAGTGGATTAGTTGGCCTACATTTTCACTTTTCCGAGGGAACAAAAAAACACATAAACCCGAAAGGCTAAGAAGCACGCACTACTTATAAATCACACAATGCATGTGCGCGAGAACGACCACGAGCAAAAGTGTGACCAAGAATGTAAAAGCGTTTTCTGAAAATGTATTAAACTATAAAAATTCAGCAAAATGAGAATTGATAGGGGGGGGGGGGGGGGGGGTGGTGGCGCGGTGTGGCGGGTGAGGAATGAGAACGAAGAATTCTCCCTAAAAATTATTACTCCCTCCATCCTAAATTGGATGTCAATTTCAATGCTTACATCTTTCAATTTATAATGTTTTTCATGAGTTTGAAAATTTTGTATGATAGAACTAATCGAATATAAGGAATTAAAATTGGCACGAATATAAAAAATTGATATCCAATTTAGGACGGAGGGGGTAAATTATAAGGTCCTTACCTCGAAAGCCTTAATCTTAGCTCCAACATGTTTCAAATGTGTCTACTACCAATAAAAAAAAAATGGACGAGCCGAAGAGGAATAAGAGAAATAGTAGCAAATCAAACTAGGGGTGATAAACGAGTCAAACAAGCCGGGCAGGTAGTTCATCAAGCTTAGTTTGAAAATTTAACGAGTTTCAAAAATTTGTTCGAGCTTAGGTTGTTTACAAGACGGAGCCGGACTCAAACGATCTATAATCAGGCCACGAACCAATCTCAAGTAACTTGAACATTTTATATATTTGATAAGCCGAACAAGCCTGCTGTCTCTTATGCCATTAAGCTTTGATTTGGGGGTATGGTTCCACAGCAAAATAGGTATAGAGTGGCCACTGTTTCAGCGGTATTTTGAGAGCAGCCACTTTGTGCATGTTGCCGAAGGATAGGTCTATCTCCAATCCTCTCCACCCATACCCCGGTAATTGGTGACTACATGGACTCTGTTGTTATGCATAAGCCGAACAAGCAAATAGTAGCTTGTTGAAGCTTGGTTTGAAATTGTCACGAGTTTCGTAAAATTGTTCCTACTTGATTTAGTTGAGTGAAAAATCAATCTTGAACAAACTTTTAACAAATAAACATGAGCTCAGACTCAAGCAGCTTAGCTCAGAAACAGAACATACCGCTGAAGGCAATGCCGGAAGAAGCAACGACGCAGGTCTGAATCACGGTATTCTCCTGCCTTGTAAACGGCTGGTCAAGCAGCCCCGATTTCTCCAGAAACTTCGTCCACGTCTTGACGAAGAAGAACCCCAGCAGACCGGCCGACACGTTGAGCGTCGGAATAATCCCCGTCGTCAGATTCAGCTTCATCACGATAAACGTGAAGAGCACTCCCAGCACGAAGCTCACCGCCAACGCCCTGACCGTCAGCTGGCTCCGCCACGGCGGCACCTCCTTCGACTCGAATATCCGCTCCACGGATAATTCAACCTCCTCTTCGTCTTCCTCCTTCTTCTTTCGGTTATCGCCGCCGCCGTCGCCGGAGGATCTTTCCATGGTGGTTGGGCCGTGTACGGTTGCTCAATTCTGTGTGGAATTTGATCAGAGTGGGTTGGGATTATGATAGTAGTTGGGCTTTGCTCTCTCTCTCTCTCTCTCTCTCTCTCTCTCTCTAATGTCGTTACCCGATGTGGACTGTGGAGGGACGTTTTTAATTTCACCAACGTGGAGGGAGTTTCCGGCGGGTTGCAGACGAGCCGATACAAGTCGAATTTAACATATGTATGTTCCTTATCATATGGGTCTCTGGTTCAAAAAATATGGAGTATAAATTAGAATAAATAGACGATTTTGTAGGAGACCTTAAATAGTGATAAGAGACAAACAAATCGGGACAGATGGAGTACTACATTCAATGATTCGGAATCCTCTTCTTTTTTTTTTTTCAATTGTGAACATGGATATCAACTTTCTCCTTTAAAAAAAATTTGAACTTGCAACTACACTACACTCTACATAACCGTTGGGTCAGATGCCCCCGTTGAATTTAGCATATTCGCTCGAGTCGAATTTAACATGTTCAGGTATGTTAATTAAATTTTATACATGTATCATCGGAAAATTTAAAACGTAATTTTCCAAATTCTAAGGATGTACAGTTACTTTTTATCCTAAATCGATCAGGATGAGTGATTGAGACTTCATTCCAAGTCTTTATGATTCACCCATAGATGATAGTTAGATAAGTTATGACAGGTCTAAATTTAAAATCAAAACCCTTGCAGATTTTCAATCTACTATATAGAGATTAGGACTCTTTTAAGTATTGTTCATATTCAAAAAAAAAAAATCCACAAAAATCAAGGATCGATTTTTTAATCAAGATGAGTGTTTGTTTTAGGGTCTTAAAATCCCTTGGCACGGTCTACAATAAATTTTCTCTATTTATCTCCTTCCATTCATTACCCTCAAAAACTTCCCTCAAAACCACTAAACAAACAAATTTAATCGATCAAAAGATTAATCTTGTTAAACCAATTTATCCACGCCATCTTATCAAAAGGAATATATATATATATATATATATATATATATATATATATATATATATATTTATTCATGCCATTTACCACTCCCAGAAATATTCACTCGAAAAGTCATCATGCAATACTTCATAGTATAAAGAAGTTTTCCTGTCATCTCTCCATTGGAAATTGGAATCCCTCCCCGTTGGTTTTGGAAAGTTGATTAAGCTGGTTGGGATAAAAAAAACCACTCTTGCTGATGGATTAATAAAGAAGTTTGGTGGTGGAGGTGTTGAACCTGTTTGCGGGTAGTGGCCCAATGAATCCGATGTCGTGTGAGAGGAAGTTGTTGCTCGTTGTGATCGTGTTTTGATAAGACAATTGAAACCTATGGAACTGGACTTCTTATGGTCACGCCCACGAAAAACCTATGGAACTAAATTTCTTATGGTCACGCCCACGAAGACAGCTACGCCTGGCGTTCCTTCCGTCACCCTTTCAGGACCTAAAAAGAGAGAGCAAGGGATGATTCCTAAGAGTATGTTGACTTTCTTCTTATGTCTTCCTCCTGATAAATTTCTCTGAAAATTATGGAGTAATTCAAACATAGGCTTTTAGACTTCCACAAGTTAAAAGAAAAAAGAAGAAATTAGAAATAGTTCAAGCCATCTTAACTTGCAATTGTTACTGGAACATGGTTTTCAAAAATGTGATTTTTTTTGAAGGGTCTTACTAACCATCGCCCACTAAGTGATGAAGAATATGACATGTAATGCCAAACAAGTTAGAATTTCAATACAAACTTTACCAATATTGATACACTTTTGCAAATATCAATACACATTTCTCGAATATCGATGCGCTTTTTACACATTACTCACGAGGACCACTAGCATTTCCTTTTTAATGGAGGAGGAATTGAAGGGCTAACCTCCGTGTATAAATTGTTGTATATAACCATTGCATAGAAACATTACCCTGTTCAATATAATTTGGCTATACAGAGTGCTTAACAATTAGAGCAAGTTCAATGGTGGTAAAATGGCTTGAGCCATCCCCATAAAAATGACCCAAATTTGAAAAAAAAATAAAAATTCCTTCCCCAATTTGATTTCCAACATGTTAAAATGGCTTGAGCAATTCCTAAAACGCCGTCTGCCACTGGTTGAGCCAAAATACATAGCTTGTCGGTCCTTATTGTTGCATCATATTATTATACTCCAATGCCATCATTTGGGTCATTGTCGTTTCATATTCATCCGATGAGAATGAAGATGAAGATTTCAAATTTTCTTCTGCGAGAATTGATTTTTTGAACTTGTTCATTGTAGAGAATAAGAAGATAAAATGATAGTAGTATATTGAGAAGAAACTTCTTGGACATGTTCTTTATATATACGAATGGAGAATAGTAGATGGTAGTGTTCAATAATAGTAGATGATAGATGGTAGATGAAGAATGATAGTAGATGGAGAATGATAGTTGATGCACATAAAAATGAAAGCGAAGGGAAATTGTTGGAAAAAACGACATTGCAAATAGCAATGCACCATTGCACCGACATTGCCATTTTCTGGCCAAATGTCACTACTATTCATGGCAATTTTTTGTGAATGGCTCAGGCCATTTTGTAAAACCACTGCACTGCACTGCTCTTACAATCCAATCTCAAAATGTACAGTTATTATGGAGAAAATGTAATGCCACTGGTAAAATTATTTATATACAGCACACTAAGCCAATACAAGTGATTGTAATCAATCTAGTTGTCCCTCTGTTAGTTCCTCCTGTTGGGAAATTGATGGCAAATTTACTTTGCACTTAACAGAAAGATCTAACAGAACTTTCATTTTCATGAGCAAATCATACAAACCATTAGAGGGAATGGAAATAGGAAGTGCATCATAGACAAACACATCATACCGACTTTAGGTGGATACACAACAGCCATACCAAAAGAGGAGAGAAGTGATAAAGAAGTGGAATCTAAGAGCAAGTTGGGAAGCCTTAAGAACCCAAGAAAGCATCAACCTTCACGTTTGTCGCCTTGCCAAAAACTTCATGCATATAGGTGGTTTAATACCCGCCAAAGCTAGAATCGAACTAGGCAAAGTCCATATCCCGTCCCCGCAGATCAAACCAGAAACCACGGCGGGTCCAAATGCATCTGCCTTGGCCTTGTTTATCTTCGTCCAGATGAACAGTATCAAACTCCCAAGACACATATCAATAGCAAAGTAGGATCCCAGATAAAAGGGTATTGCCATAGCCATAGGAATAGGGATATACTTTGCTATGTCCTTTCCCACAGCATCTCTGATACCATTGATAACAACAGCTGCGATGAAGAAATGTAGCAAAGAGTGAGGCAGTGCTTTGGCAAAGCTGAGAACCCTTCAACCCCAAGGATTGACATGTTCCTAAAGACAGTAGCGTTAGGGGCGGGGTACTGCGAGCCAGAGACCCCAATATCATTGAAAGCCTTGTAGAAGAGCCAAAACACACAAGGAGAAATAACACAACCCATAGCGGTTCCAATGACTTGGCTCACAAACATAGACCGCGGTGAAGACATGGTCATGTACCCAGTTTTGAAGTCCTGTATTAGATCTGATGCAGTCGAGACGATATTCATCATGACCCCACAAGCAGCTAAACCAGCGAGGACTCCACCGTGAGAGGCTCCTGCCCACGCCCCAATTGTGAAAATTGCTAACTTTCCATAGGTGGATACCAAGGACCAGTCAGTGAGCCCACATCCATAAGCATTGCAGAAGGCTAGTGTAGGGGCAAAGATGTAAATAACCACGACATAGTACCATTTGAGGGTTGGGAAAATATGTGAAATTGTTGCAGCAAATATAATTGCTATACCGACATACCCAACAACTGCAAAACAAGTTGGGATTTCGTCTTTGATAAATAGTTGGGTCCTGCGCTGGTCATCATAAGAGACAGAAGAATCCGGTGTTGGGGAGCGAGAGCCAACTGGGAGGACACTTCCGACATCTTTCTTGGTGAGTTAGCGATACAAACCGAATACAGTGTGACCAAGCACTTTGGCAAAGTTGTAGAGCCCATCACCAAGGATCATGGCTATTGCTATAAAGACCTGTGCGAAAAGAAGGACTGAAATAGGTTACAATCATGGGCTACGTTACCTGGAATGTAAACCATTCTAGCGCAAGAATTGGGAATGGGGCCACATGTAATAAATTGCAGTACAATAAAAGCAGCTTCTATAAACTACACCATTATAAGGTACCTATTTGAAGCGAAAAATGACCAAAGATAATAGAGTACTTCTGCTAGGATTTCTAAATACCCCTTTTGGAAAAAAATCCGTTTTGGAACATAGGCGAACCATACTCCGGAAATCGGAATGTACGTTACGAATTGTAATTTGTTAGGACATCAGCATTTTTGTTGACATAACACGGCCATTGCATTCCATGGGTATAGAAAAGGAAATGATTACCTTGTAACCTTGAATGCCATGGAGGCTGGTTGGGGTAGAGTCTGCAGGGTACCAATGGCCCTTTCTGTCTTGTATAAGTGGCCACATTATACCCCATGAGAGTATCCCTCCAACCAGCAAAGATATGTTGATTAGATACGGACATATCATCCCAACACCCACATAAGCTGCTGAGAAATCAAAGTAAAACCTGGTTTTGATTGAGGGAGGAAAAAACCCAAAGAAGATCAGAAGTCTAGAACAGGTCACAAAGTAAAGTTATAATATTAGAGAAAACAATGAGTTTTGTTTCATGCAATATTATGATTTGCTTAACAATTACTTTTGGAAACTTTAGATTGACTAAAAAAACACTAAGGAAATTTACTGTTGCTTCATCATGATCAAAGTCAGTTACCAAACTCACTTGTTTTCATATGCTTTGAGACCAAACGTAGGGAAGTTCACAAATCCACAACTATCCCCTGCAGTGAAGAACCACTGGAAGAAGCCCCACAAGAAGCTGAATGAGAAGAACTTTCCTAGAGCTCTGACTTGTTTCCTAGAATGCGATGATGAGCAGAGATAATGAGAATCAAAGAAAACATGTTTAATCAAACTTCACAAGATTGAATGATGAGATGAATTTTTGAAGGCCATACTTTGCTAGCTTGGCTCCTTGAGGAGTATGGAAGCTGTTTATAAGGTGAGCAGTTGCAGTGCCACTAGGATAAATCAGTTTGAAGTCTATGATCATTATCTGAGACATATTGCAAATGTATGTTGTTCAGAAAGGGTGACAGAGTAAACATGACATTTGGTTGCATTGGTATCATAATCTAAGGAAAGAGAGGGAGACAGATGAGATTAAGGCGAGGGCAGAGAGGCATTATGATACAAGCGGGGTCAGTTAATGTCGCTTCCTTTCATTCTCCAACGGAACAATGTTACATCCTATCTCCAAAATTTGTTGTTTTGACTCCACTTTAAAACTCTTAATTTTGCGGCAACTTATTTCAAACATCTGTGATCAAATGAAAATAGTGAAGAATATGCTTCGGAGATGCATGATACTTTGGTTTTTGAGAAAGATATAAGTCGAATATAGTTTAAGTTTTTGACCCCACAAACCAAAATTCTTGACTCAAGCAAGATGAAGTTGGCAGGAATACTGCAATCGATGTTATGAGTTTACAAATGTTACCTTTCGAAGAGGAACAACAGAAAAAAGTCCAAGAAAGCTAACAATAAAAAGAAATGCAATCATCCACCCCAATCTTGGGTTCTTTATGTTCTGTGCATCATTAGCTTCAGTTGACTGTTTTGCAATGACTTCACTCATGCCAAAGAGGTAACTCCCAAAACCTCCTGCATGTCCCAAATCAAAGGAATGTTGTCAAAAAGATAGATTTTGGAAGGTGATTGCATATAAGAATTTGACGACAAGTCATACATTTCTACATTTTCACTTTTCATTTAGGGACCTAGGACCTATAATGCATGGGTGTACTACAGGGTGAGTGTTTTCAATGATTAGATTTTATTAAAAGACTCTTTCCGGAATGAAACTACCAATTCCGGGAAGAGTCTTTTTAAAATCCAAACTATTAATTGCCGATATGGACGGCTGAGATGCTGCACTACACCCCTGTAGTGCACCTCTGCACCAGAGGGTCCCTGGATCCAAATGTTTGGGCTTTTCATTCATTTTCATTTGATATTGCAGTTTGGGAAATAGTACAATATATACCCCTTATTTGGGTGTGTATCATATGCACCCCCCAAAGTGTTAATGAATTGTAGAGAAAATGTTACGAATCGTATTGCTAAAAAATTACGAATCGTATAAAGGTTTTGATATACACCAAAATGTTATGAATCATAATGAAAATGTTACGAATCGTACTGTTGAAAGATTATGAATTCTAGAACAAAAGTTACAAAACACACTAAAATGTTATGAATGAACCTTAAAATAAGTGCATATGGTACACCCTTTTAAGGGATGTATATTGTAGACTATTGGTTGGTGGAGTATTAATTTGAATTGGGTGGCCCCGTAGAAGAAATTTGTTGCCTAGTTGTGGTCCCTTCCAATTTTGCAAGTGTTACAACAGTTAAGAAATCTTTTTTCCTCTTTTGGCCTCATGCTCCATAATTAAATATCTTATCTGTTGAATAGTCTAACTTTTTGCATGATCACATTTTAGATGAGAGGTTCACATTGCCAGAGCTGGCACATAGCTAAAGTTTAAGGAGCAGCCGTTTTAGGCCTCCGAAATATGGACGAATTTTAGAGTCCCTTCCTACTTTTCTGTATCATTCCTATTTTTGGTACCCTTCAAAATAGTCCAACAAAATAGAGTCCCATTTTTACTTTTCGATTAAGGCCCCCAAAAAAGACGAGTGCTAGGTACAAAGAAAATTGACAAAGAAAAGACCCTTAAAGTGTACATGAACGGCCCAGATTTACTGTGCAGTGCATCTGAGCCGTTCAAATACACTTTAAGGGTCTTTTCTTTGTCTATTTTATTTGCACATAGCATTTCTCCCCAAAAAATTAGGTCGGCCCTGCACATTGCAGATACACTTTAGTGGGAAATTGGTAAATCAACCTCGGAGGGCTTATGTGAATGAAGAGGTGGCATACTGCACCGTTGATCCTGAGCTGATGTCCATTTTAGAGATGATGACAATATGGTGGAAGAAATAAAATGTCGTAGGACCTTATCCCGATTTTATAAGCTCCAAAATGAGGACTAGAATAGTGGATTAGTTGGCCTACATTTTCACTTTTCCTAGGGAACAAAAAAAACATAAACCCGAAAGGCTAAGAAGCACGCACTACTTATAAATCACATAATGCATGTGCGTGAGCATGAGCACGAGCAAAAGCATGACCAAGAATGTAAAAGCGTTTTCTGAAAATGTTTTAAACTATAAAAATTCAGCAAAATGAGAATTGATAGTGGGAGAGGGGGGGAAAAAGTGAAATTGAGAACGAGAACGAAGAATTCTCCCTAAAAATTATTACTCCCTCCATCCTAAATTGGTTGTCAATGTCAATGCTTACATCTTTCAATTTATAATGTTTTTCATGAGTTTGAAAATTTTAAGGTCCTTACCTCGAAAGCCTTAATCTTAGCTCCAACATGTTTCAAATGTGTCAACTACCAATAAAAAAAAATATGGACGAGCCGAAGAGGAATAAGAGAAATAGTAGCAAATCAAAGTAGGGGTGGTAAACGAGTCAAACAAACCGAGCAGGTGGTTGATCAAGCTTAGTTTGAAAATTTAATGAGCTTCAAAAATTTGTTCAAGCTTAGGTTGTTTCCAAGACGGAGCCGGACTCAAACGATCTATAATCAGGCCACGAACCGATCTCAAGTAACTTGAACATTTTATATATTTGATAAACCGAACAAGCCTGTCGTCTCTTATGCCATTAGGCTTTGATTTGGAGGCATGGTTCCGCAGCAAAACAGGCATAGGGTGGCCACTATTTCAATGGTATTTTGAGAGCAGCCACTTTGTGCATATTACCAAAATTTGGGTCTGTTTCCAATCCTTCCCGCCCATACCCCCGATGATTAGAGACTATATGGATTCTGCTTCTGTTCGGTATAAGCCGAACAAGCAAAATAGGCTTGTTCAACCTTCGTTTGAAATTTTCACGAGCTTCGTAAAATTGTTCGTACTTGATTTAGTTGAGTAAAAAACCAATCTTGAACAAGCTTTTAACAAATAAACATGAGCTCAGACTCAAGTAGCTTAGCTCAGAAATAGAACATACCGCTGAAGGCAATGCCGGAAGAAGCAACGACGCAGGTCTGAATCACGGTATTCTCCTGCCTCGTAAACGGCTGGTCAAGCAGCCCCGATTTCTCCAGAAACTTCGTCCACGTCTTGACGAAGAAGAACCCCAGCAGACCGGCCGACACGTTGAGCGACGGGGTGATCCCCGTCGTCAGATGCAGCTTCATCACGATAAACGTGAAGAGCACTCCCAGCACGAAGCTCACCGCCAACGCCCTGACCGTCAGCTGGCTCCGCCACGGCGGCACCTCCTTCGACTCGAATATCCGCTCCACGGATAATTCAACCTCCTCTTCGTCTTCCTCCTTCTTATTTCGGTTATCGCCGCCGCCATCGCCGGAGGATCTTTCCATGGTGGTTGCCGGTTGGGCCGTGTACGGTTGCTCAATTCTGTGGAATTTGATCACAGTGGGTTGGGATTATAAATAGTAGTTAAGTTGGGCTTTGCTCTGTCTCTCTCTCTCCTTCGTTTCTCATCTCCTCTCTCTCTCTCTCTCTCTCTCTCTCTCTCTCTCTCCCTCTCTAATGTCGTTATCCGGTGTGGACTGCGGAGGGACGTTTTCAATTTGACCAACGTGGAGGGAATTTTCAGCGGTTGCAGAACAGCCGATTTAAGTCGAATTTAATATATGTTTCTTATTATATGGGTTTGGATCTTTTTCGGAGAGTGCTAAGGACACATCGGTGTGGCTGAACTCTCACATACAGGGTGGGACTCGTGTTTCAGTGGGTCCTTCCGCATGTGAGAGGGGTGTGGCTGAACTCAGCCACACTGATGTGCCTCTAGCATTTCCGTTTTCGATTCAATAATTTTGAATTAGATGAGACAGTTTAAATTAGGCTCCGTTCCAGAAAACTTTCTTAAAAAATAAGTACTTATTTTGCCACTTCTCAAAGAAAAATAAGAAGGTTTGTTCCATAAAATCCAAATAAGCAGCTTATACACATTTTCAAACTCAAAAATAACGTAAATGTGAAATAATTTTTCAATTTTTTTTGCACCGTATTAAAGATCTCAATGAGATCTATTAAACAAGATCCATATTAATAGGAAAATTATTTGCGTAAGCATATGATTTTTGAACTTGAAATTATCTTCTCAAAAAATAAGTAATTGTTCAATCTTTTGTGGAACAACCCTTCTTATTAGACAAAAAATAAGAACTTAAACTCATTCTGGAACGGAGCCTTAGAATCATTTATTGATACTATAATCAATGATTCATAATTTTTTTTTTATTCCAATTGTGAACATGGATTTCAACTTTCTCCTTTAAAAAAAATTGAACTTGCAACTACACTACACTTGAGTGAAGCTACATAACCGTTGGGTCAGATGCCCCCTGTTGAATTTAGCATATTCGCCCGAGTCGAATTTAACATGTTCGGGTATGTTAATTAAATTTTAAGCAGCTCAAGCTTTGATGAGTAAATCGGAAAATTTAAAATGTAATTTTTCCAAATACTAAGGATGTACAGTTATTTTTTTTAGTTCTAAATCGATCAAGATCAGTGATCAGGGAGTGTTCCAGATTCTTTAAAAATGAACTTTTAGGAAAAAAAGGTAATTTCAAACTAAAAAATCATGTGTTTACGTAAATAATTTTTCCACCAATATGGATTTTGTTTGATAGATCTCATTGATATCTTTTAAACGATGCAAAAAAATTAAAAAATTATTTTTTATTTTTATTATATTTGAGCTAGAAATTACCTTTTTTTTTGAAAAAAAAATTTTTAAAAAAAACGGAACAGCGCCTGAGACTTTATTCCAAGTCTTTATGATTCACCCATAGATGATAGTTAGATAAGTTATGACAGGTCTAAATTTAAAGTCAAAACCCTTGCAGATTTTCAATCTACTATATAGAGATTAGGACTCTTTTAAGTATTGTTCATATTCAAAAAAAAATCCGCAAAAATCAGGATCTATTTTTTAAATCAGGATGAGTGTTCGTTTTGGGGTTTTAAAACCCTTGGGCACGGTCTCCAATAAATAAATCAGGATGAGTGTTCGATTTGGGGTCTTAAAACCCTTGGGCACGGTCTCCAATAAATTTTCTCTTATCAATCTCTCTTCACTCATTAACCTCAAAAACCTCCCTCAAAACCACTAAACAAATAAATTTAATTGATCAAAAGATTAATCTTGTTAAACCAATTTATCCACGCCATCTTATCAAAAGGAAAAAAAAATTTATTCATGCCATTTACCACTCCCAGAAATATTCACTCGAAAAGTCATCATGCAATACTTCATAGTATAAAGAAGTTTTCCTGCCCTTTCTCCATTGGAAATTGGAATCCCTCCCCATTGGTTTTGGAAAGTTCATTAAGCTGGTTGGGATCAAAAAACACTCTTGCTGATGGAGGTGTTGAACCTGTTTGCGGGTAGTAGCCCAATGAATTCGATGTCATGTGAGAAGACGTTATTTTTCGCTGTGATCGCGCTTTGATAAGACAATAAAAATTTATGGAACTGGACTTCTTATGGTCACGTCCACAGAGGCAGCTACGCCTGACGTTCCTTCCTTCACCCTTTCAGGACCAAAAAAGAGAGAGCAAGGGATGGTTCCTAAGAGTATGTTGACTTTCTTCTTATGTCTTCCTCCTGATAAATTTCTCTGAAAATTATGGAGTAATTCAAACATAGGCTTTTAGACTTCCTCAAGTTAAAAGAAAAAAGAAGAAATTAGAAATAGTTCAAACCATCTTAACTTGCAATTGTTACTAAAACTTGGATTTCAAAAATGTGATTTTTTTTAAAGGGTCTTACTAACCATTGCCCACTAAGTGGTGAAGAATATGACATGTAATGCCGAACAAGTTAGAATTTCAATACAAACTTTACCAATATTGATATACTTTTGCAGATATCAATACACATTTCTCAAATATCAATGCGCTTTTTACACATTACTCACGAGGACCACTAGCATTTCCTTTTTAATGGAGGAGAAATTGAAGGGCTAACTTCTCTGTATAAATTGTTGTATATAACCACTACATAGAAACATTACCCTGTTCAATATAATTATGGGTATACAGAGTGCTTAACAATTAGAGCAAGTTCAATGGAGGTAAAATGGCTTGAGCCATCCCCAAAAAAATGACCCAAATTTGAACAAAAAAAAAAATTTTCCCACCCGAATTTGATTTCCAACATGCTAAAATGGTTTAAGCAATTCCTAAAACGTCGTCTGCCACTAGTTGAACCAAAATACATAGCTTGTCGGTCCTTATTGTTGCATCATATTATTATATTCCAATGCCATCATTTGGGTCATTGTCGTCTCATATTCATCCTATGAAAATGAAGATGAAGATTTCAAATTTTCTTCTGCGAGAATCGATTTTTTGAACTTGTTCATTGTAGAGAATAAGAAGATAAAATGATAGTAGTATATTGAGAAGAAACTTCTTCTTGGACTTGTTCTTTATATACGAATGGAGAATAGTAGATGGTAGTGTTCAATGGTAGTAGATGATAGATGGTAGATGAAGACTGATAGTAGATGGAGAATGATAATTGATGCACATAAAAATGAAAGCGAAGGGAAATTGTTGAAAAAAACGACATTGCAAATAGCAATGCACCATTGCACCGACATTGCCATTTTGTGGCCGTATGTCAGTATTATTCATGGCAATTTTTTGTGAATGGCTCAGGCCATTTTGTAAAACCACTGCACTGCACTGCTCTTACAATCCAATCTCAAAATGTAGTGTTATTATGGAGAAAATGTAATGCCACTGGTAAAAATATTTATATACAGCACACTAAGCCAGTACAAGTGGTTGTAATAATCAATCTAGTTGTCCCTCTGTTAGTTCCTCCTGTTGGGAAACTGATGGCAAATTTACTCTGCACTCAACAGAAAGATCTAACAGAACTTTCATTTTCATGAGCAAATCATACAAACCATTTGCGGGAATGGAAATAGGAAGTGCATCATAGACGAACACATTATACCGACTCCAGGTGGATACACAACAGCCATACTAAAAGAGGAGAAGAGTGATAAAGAAGTGGAATCTAAGAGCAAGTTGGGAAGCCTTAAGAACCCAAGAAAGTATCAACCTTCGCGTTTGTCGCCCTTGCCAGAAACTTCATGCATATAGGTGGTTTGATACCCGCCAAAGCTAGAATCGAACTAGGCAAAGTCCATATCCCGTCCCCGCAGATCAAACCAGAAGCCACGGCGGGTCCAAATGCATCTGCCTTGGCCTTGTTTATCTTCGTCCATATGAACAGTATCAAGCTCCCAAGACACATATCAATAGCAAAGTAGGATCCCAGATAAAAGGGTATTGCCATAGCCATAGGAATAGGGATATACTTTGCTATGTCCTTTCCCACAGCATCTCTGATACCATTGATAACAACAGCTGCGATGAAGAAAATGTAGCAAAGAGTGAGGCAGTGCTTTGGCAAAGCTGAGAACCCTTCAACCCCAAGGATTGACATGTTCCTATAGACAGTAGCGTAAGGGGCGGGGTACTGCGAGCCAGAGACCCCAAAATCATCGAAAGCCTTGTAGAAGAGCCAAAACACACAAGGAGAAATAACACAACCCATAGCGGTTCCAATGACTTGGCTCACAAACATAGACCGCGGTGAAGACATGGTCATGTACCCAGTTTTGAAGTCCTGCATTAGATCTGATGCAGTCGAGACGATATTCATCATGACCCCACAAGCAGCTAAACCGGCGAGGACTCCACCGTGAGAGGCTCCTGCCCACGCCCCAATAGTGAAAATTGCTAACTTTCCATAGGTGGATGCCAAGGACCAGTCGGTGAGCCCACATCCATAAGCATTGCAGAAGGCTAGTGTAGGGGCAAAGATGTAAATAACCACGATATAGTACCATTTGAGGGTTGGGAAAATATGTGGAAGTGTTGCAGCAGATATAATTGCTATACCGACATACCCAACAACTGCAAAACAAGTTGGGATTTCGTCTTTGATAAATAGTTGGGTCCTGCGTTGGTCATCAAAAGAGACGGAAGAATCTGGTGTGGGGGAGCGAGAGCCAACAGGGAGGTCACTTCCGACATCTTTCTTGGTGAGTTGGCGATACAAACCGAATACAGTGTGACCAAGCACTTTGGCAAAGTTGTAGAGCCCATCACCAAGGATCATGGCTATTCCTATAAAGACCTGTGCGAAGGAAGGACTGAAATAGGTTACAATCATGGGCTATGTTACCTGGAATGTAAACCCTTTCTAGCACAAGAATTGGGAATGGGGCCACATGTAATAAATTGCAGTACAATAAAAGCAGCTTCTATAAACTACACCATTATAAGGTACCTATTTGAAGCGAAAAACGACCAAAGTATAATAGAGTACTTCTGCTAGGATTTCTAAATACCCCTTTCGAAAAAAATTCTGTTTTGGAACATAGGCGAACCATACTCTGGAAATCGGAATGTACGTTACGAATTGTAATTTTTTAGGACATCAGCATTTTTGTTGACATAGCACTGCCATGTCATTCCATGGGTATAGAAAAGGAAATGATTACCCTGTAACCTTGAATGCCATGGAGGCTGCTTGCGGTAGAGTCTGCAGGGTACCAATTGCCCTTTCTGTCTTGTATAAGTGGCCACATTATACCCCATGAGAGTATGCCTCCAACCAGCAAAGATATGTTGATTAGATACGGACATATCATCCCAACACCCACATAAGTTGCTGAGAAATCAAAGTAAAACCTGGTTTTGATTGAGGGAGGAAAAAACCCAAAGAAGATCAGAAGTCTAGAACAGGAATAACGAAGTTTCACAAAGTTATAATATTAGAGAAAACAATGAGTTTTGTTTCATGCAATATTATGATTTGCTAAACAATTACTTTTGGAAACTTTAGATTGACTAAAAAAACACTTAAGGAAATTTACTGGTGCTTCATCATGATCAAAGTAGGTTACCAAACTCACCTGTTTTCATATGCTTTGAGACCAAACGTAGGGAAGTTCACAAATCCACAACTATCCCCAGCAGTGAAGAACCACTGGAAGAAGCCCCACAAGAAGCTGAATGAGAAGAACTTTCCTAGAGCTCTGACTTGTTTCCTAGAATGCAATGATGAGCAGAGATAATGAGTATCAAAGAAAACATGTTTAATCAAACTTCACAAGATTGAATGATGAGATGAATTTTTGAAGGCCATACTTTGCTAGCTTGGCTCCTTGAGGAGTATGGAAGCTGTTTATAAGGTGAGCAGTTGCAGTGCCACTAGGATAAATCAGTTTGAAGTCTATGATCATTATCTGAAACATATTGCGTATGTATGACGTTCAGGAAGGGTGAGGAAGAAAACATGAGATTTGCTTTCATTGGTCCATACTAGTTTGGTAGTAGCTAATCATAATCTAAGCAAAGAGAATTAGAGAGATAGGATTAAAGCATGGTGAACTTAGCAGGAATAGTGCAACCTATGGAATGAGTATCGGAATGTTACCTTTCTAAGAGGTACTACAGAAAAAAGTCCAAGGAAGCTAACAACAAAAAGAAATCCAATCATCCATCCCAACGCTGGGTTCTTTATATTCTGGGCATCATTAGCTTCAGTTGACTGTTTGGCAACGACTTCACTCATGCCAAAAAGGTAACTCCCAAAGCCTCCTGCTTGTTCGAATAGGAAGAAATATTGTTAAACAGATAGATTTTGGAATATTAAGATTTGACAAAAAGTTCTTCAAAACTAGTCATACTCTATTTCTAAGCTCACCATTCCGAAGTATATCTTCATCATGATACACTCAGAGAGATCTAAGAATTTCTGAAATTCGGCTATCAACTAATGTCTCAATACAAATTTATCCATTCTTGTTGGAAGTACAATCACATCTTGATTATATCTCCTTGGGTGGCAGGGAACGATGTATTAGAACATGAATGTTTCTTTGATGAGCTAAAAGACCAATATGAGTAGCTATCTGAACAAATCATCAAAGAGTAATATATTTGAAGTGGCATCAAGTAGCATCGAAACTCTTGTTTTCACCCAAAAAACCCGTATTTTCTCATGCACGCAGCTGATTTTCATCCGCAATAAATTTATGCATGTATTACGTTGCAAATTATGTGCATCAAACCTCTACCCTTAAGCATTTCAGCCTGGAGAAACCCTGTTTGACTCAGAGATAAGGGAAGAAAGGAACAGAGAGAGGGGTCGGCATTTGGATGGATATGTAGCTTCCATAAGGTAGAAACTTGTCTGTTCGAAAAAAATAAGGAACAAACTTGTCTCTGACTTCTCCCTTTTCTTTATCTTTTTTCCCGTCTCAAACCAGAAAATGTCAAAAAAGTTGTCCTCAATTACATCATAAGATGACCCATCAGCATTTCGATGGATTGGTAGCTTCTGTCTGAAAGCAACTAGCCTACTACTTCACCCTCTTCATTCCTTTTTGTTTTCTATCAGAAACATTAGAAAATATTTGGATATTGTAATCTTAATTAGTTTTTTTTAATAAGTAATCATAATTAGTTGACCCACCATCAAAACTAAATTTGCTCTCTTGTGGGAGTTCAACCCCTCAATAACTGGAAAAATACTAACCACACAAACCCTAACGAGATTGTTAAAGGGACAACAAGCAAGGTAAAAGACAACAGCCATTTTTCTTGCTACTACTACTTATCAGCAATTTTCCCCCCAAAGCAACTAGCGTCATAATTTCCAAAATCAAAGATCTGCACGGAACTAAGGGCTACCATGAGTGATCGCCTTGAAATAGTCATACATGTCAGCGTGACCATGCATGATGCACCACAACTATTCTACCAAATAAAACAAGTATAGACACAACATGTGCCTCCTCATATTCACTGAACCGATATGTTTGTGAACTTTATGAGCATGGGGATTCATGCAGTTGTCCATATACAACTATGGATCAAATTCAACGCAGGATTCAAGCAATTTTGTTGTCATATGAACATGGTTACAATTATGCTAGCAAGCTGCAAATCATTGATGGAAAGGGAAAAGGATTGTTTGCCAGAATATAAAGTGAAATCATGAAGTCAAAGTTGGGCCATCGATCCCAAGACTCTTTTGTTCAGGATAGTGATTGATAAATAATACCTATAGTTGGGGAGGGTTGCCTTTCCAGAAGGAAAGATAACTGATTGCAAAGACATCTAATTTTCTAACTGGAAAATCATGTTCATCCTTGACTTCAAGTGTGACAGAATGAAAAGTTTCTCCTTTTGTGGTCTTTTTGGTATTGGTAAAACCAGCTGTAAAGGTACTTCCTGGTCATGTGGAGCCTAAAGTGAATCTAAAACAACCACCACCACTACACATCCTCTCTGTTTAAGAGTTTCTTCTTTTGCTAGTTTCTTATTTAAAATGACTTTTAATATCGGTTTCCAGTAAAATATAACTGATTATACAGTACATAAGATGACTTAGAAGTCAGCAATTATTAGATGCATTTCTGTAAGACTTTTTTTATAAGGAACCCCACCACTTATCATGCTATTTTGTCATGCTATAAGCACTTAGTTGACAATAATGATCCCATGATTTTCGGATACTCTCCCGGTAGATTCTATAGTCAAGTCTTTTAGTCCCACAGCCCGTAACCATTTCAAACATGACATATGCGGGTACTTCTACAACGTAAAGTAAGATATGCCCCCTAATCTTTGAAAAAATTCTCCAATACCACCCACAAATTATAGACTCTTTCACCAATACAACAGAATGAGCTTTCGCGTAATTTCCCGCCGCATCCTATTCTGATTTCCACTGGATTAGAATCCTCAATCAATCTGAATGGCTAGATTCCTTGGGGTATGGTATTTTATTCCAGATTCCAATGATGGAATGATGTAGTAAAATTATTCTTGACGACTCATCGAACCCAGATTCCTTTTTGGCTTTTTTCAATCTAAATAGGAATTGAATACTTACTTTATCCATTATAATCTAAAATTACAGTCTCAATTCAGTAACCCTTCAAATGCTTAAACAAATTCCTACCCCAAACATAGCCTAAAGGCTTGGGTAGCAGGAATCTTAGGACGGAATCAAATTATACTCCAGGTTCTCGGAAGATTTCGCATTTGGAGCCAATTGAAAGAGGAAAATGATCCCTTATTGATTACTTAGATGGAATCACATTCTAAACCTAGTAAGAATCTATCTCTAGTTTCCTTGAACCATCTAGGAATGAAAAAGAACGTAATTGGGCCTTAATTGTAAGGAATTAATTTTCCTGAGGAACGCCTAATCAAACTAACACTTAAAAAGAATAGAAATGAATTTTCTATTATGGACAATTCCTTACATCCAAAGCCTTAATCATAACTTCACCGTAGTACATGAGCTCTTCGGAAAGGCTAAAAACCTATGAAGCACAAGTACTTTTAGATATATACAATATCCGATACTACAAGGATATTCGCAAGCTCGCAGCAACGTAATAGTATCCACAATAATTAAAATTAATTTTCTTATTTCTAAATTATCGCCTTCATATCTTTCAGATACTTTATCTAATGCAGGCAAACTTCTATGAAACTAACATTATTTGCAATTTCTGAATAGGCTTAAAATAAATTTGTTAGGAGTAAAGAAAAGTACAAATTTCTAATTAATGCTATACTTCATTCTTATAGGAAAAAATATGGTGGAATAAAAATAGCATCATCTTTTTTTATATAGGGTTGTAAACAAACGTTTACAATCTTTTTTGGTAACTAATATACTTATAGAATCATATTTGTTAAATCAATTTGGATTCCAAGAAATAAATAACTAACCCAGTAAACATTTATACTGTTAAATTTATCCTAGTCACACCTGTAATGCCGTATCCCATTTTTTCAAAGATGTTCTCGTATCCTCATATCCGTATCACATGCAAATCTCATCTCCACATCCATACAAAACAAAAATGTGTCCAATTGTTTTCTAACCTTTTCGCTTATAGTGGCCATTTTTGTCTTTTCTAAGAAAAATTCACCATTTCAATTCATCAAGAAAAATACAAAACAAAGATGTGCAAAGATTTTGGCACTCCAATATTCAACAAATATTGGAGTGTGGTTATCCAAACGTAGAGTGGCAAAATCAACTAAAATTCTTTTAATTTGGTGTCAAAAATTTTTAAAAAATTATTAACATAACGTTTCATTTTCATATTAGAAAATTGGCCGGAGGGAGTGATTTAAAAATCTATTCCGCTATATTATCAGACTCTATGATGATTTTCTCACTCCCCAAATTGTTAACCGCATCCTCTATAGGGTAGATTTCTGCACTTTTCAAATCGTTAAATTTTGGGGAGTGCAAAAATTTAACAGGAGTTGTTTTTCGCATCCCCAAGAGAGTGCAGTTAAAAATTTAGAAAGTGCAAAATTCACTTCGCCAGCCTAATAATAATAGTCGAATTATTTCTGCTAAACAGTATTTTAATAGACATATGCAAGAATAATAACCTGGCCAGAAATCCGTGAAAATACGTACGTCTACCATCTAGTCCATTTAGTATTGCAGAAACCCCTTCGAAAGAGGGAAACGAACGTACCGCTGAAGGCGATGCCAGAAGTCGCAACGACGCAGGTCTGAATCACGGTATTCTCCTGCCGCGTGAAGGGCTGGTTAAGCAGCCCCGATTTCTCCAGAAACTTCGTCCAGGTCTTGACGAAGAAGAACCCCAGCAGACCGGCCGACACGTTGAGCGACGGAATAATCCCCGTCGTCAGATTCAGCTTCATCACGATAAACGTGAAGAGCACTCCCAGCACGAAGCTCACCACGAACGCCCTGACCGTCAGCTGGCTCCGCCACGGCGGCACCTCCTTCGACTCGAATATACGCTCCGTCGACATCTTCGTCTCGTCCAGTTCTTGTTCTTGTTCGTCGTCGTCTAGTTTCTTGTTGTTGTGGTTGTAGTTCTCGGGGTCGGTGTGAGCGGCGCCGTTCTCGACGGCGGCGGCGGGGTGGTCGGAGGCTCGGATGCTGGGGGAGCGGTTCATGGTAGCGGTTGTTTGGTTGGGCCCGTGAAGGGTGGGGTGAATTGTGGATCTGTGTGGAATTTTTGAATGGAGTGGGTTTGGCTTTTATCGGTGGCAGTGGGTGCGAGGAAGCTGTTTTTCTCTCACTAGAACACACACACACACGCTCTCTCTCTCTCTCTCTCTCTCTGGAAAATGTCGTTCTCACTTATCGGAGGATAATGCTACTCACACAACGATTCAAACACAATAACTTATTTTCGTGTTTCGTGTCAGAAATGCTCAACCCTAACCCGTTAATTTCGTGTCCGGTTCGTGTCGTGTTCTCATGTCTGTTGCCCTATAAAGAACAGATATACATAGTAGTGTGTGTGGGGAGCCCACAGATTTGTAACCATGTTGTGAGATTTCGGTCTCGCGTGTTCAATATAATTCGTGTTCGAGTTGTATTTGGATTGTTGTGTGAGTATCATTTTTGTATCGGAATGGATTCCAGGATTGATCTCCGATACTTCCTCCGTTCCATATTGACAGTCCAGTTCGGTCTTCAATGCGAAATTTAAATTGTTAATATCTTTTAATTTACAATGTCTTTAAAGATTTTAAAAACTTTGTATAATAGAACTAATTGAAATCTATCATATAAGATCCATATTGCACATAAAAATCATAATAGATTGAAAGATATTAACAATTTTAATTTTGCATTGAAGAGCGAACCAGACCTTCAATTTGAAACGGAGGGAGTAGTTGATAGACTTGCTCTTCGCACCATTTTCTAGTAATGGTAGCATTTGATTTTTGGAATTGGACTGTAATAAAGTAATTTTTTATGAATTTTTTAGTTTTAGCGTGAATAGTCTGTATCTGAACGGATTAAGAAAATGATTAGTTGAGGCATGTATAATTTGGCCCAAACCCACTCTCACACCCGCTTTAGAGGCTAGTGACCGGTGTTTCACCGAGACCTTTAGAAAAAATTTAATTTTGTCTTTATTTGAATTTATTTTGCGTTGGTTTGTTTTCGGCTAAATTTTTTTGATTCTTTATGAATCGGAAATGTAAAAAAATTACTTTTCCAAGATGAATTAAAAAAAAATTGGCACAAAACGAACAAACGCAAAAAATAAAATAAAATCAAATAAGCACAAAATTTAAAAAAATGAAAAAAGCTGCTAGCGGAACGGATTCAAATGATTTTTTTAGTTTTTTGTTTTGCTCCCAAAAGTTGACCATATTCGGAATCAAATTACAAGAAGATAATTTCTTGGATTTTATCGGTGGGAGATTCCTCACTGTTTTTTTCCCACTATGAGTGAGACAAACTCTCTCTCTCTCTCTCTCTCTCTCTCTCTCTCTCTCTCTCTCTCTCTCTCTCTCTCTCTCTCTCTCTCCTCCCTTCCTGTGTGTGACAACTATGAAAAACTATGTTTACATTCATTTACCGAATTTATTTGGTGCACTTTTCTATTTGGTGTACATTTACCGAATTTATTTAATTGAGCGAAGAATGGACGAAGAAGTTATGATATCTGACTTAGCTGAATTTTTACAGAAATTATTAAGAAAATATTTTAAATTGAGAATAAATTTTTTACACCGTTGGTATAAACATTTATTTTCTGGGAGACTTAAAAATTCATCCTTATTACCCTCTTCACTTATGAATTCATCCTGTCCTTTTTAGCGGTTTATGATTTCATCCTTTTCATACTTTTAATACCGATATTGCCCTTTGAGTGTTATTAATTGTATATATGTATATATTTTAAACCATATATATAGGCCTAATTTTAAACCATATATGTAATACAGGCTTTTCGATTTCATGGTAAATTATTTGTAGCATTTATCATGAAATATGTCTGTATGTTCCTATCATTTCATGGTTAATTATTTGGACCATTTACCATGAAACTATTTCATGGTTAATTATTTGGACCGTTTTCCATGAAACTAGTTCAGAGAAATCTGTTAGGCCGCTGCGCGGACCAGTTCATATAAGGATAGTTTGAGATGTACAAATACTTATGTTTATATCGCAAAATTACTGTATACATCGGCCGAGAATTTTAGGATGCAATCATAAGTAATTTACATCCCAAAATTCTTGTCTATATAAGCCAAGAATTTTAGGATGAAATCATAAGTAATTACATCCCAAAATTCTTGTTTATATATACCGAGAATTTTAGGATGAAATCATAAGTAATTTACATCCCAAAAATCTTGTCTATATATGCCTAGAATTTTAGGATGAAATAATAAGTAATTTTCATCCCAAAATTCTTTTCTATATAGGCCGAGAATTTTAGGATGAAATCATAAGTAATTACATCCCAAAAATACTGTATACATCGGCCGAGAATTTTAGGATGAAATCATAAGTAATTTACATCCCAAAATTCTTGTCTATATAGGCCGAGAATTTTAGGATGAAATCATAAGTAATTTACATCCCAAAATTCTTGTCCATATAGGCCTAGAATTTTAGGATGAAATCATAAGTAATTACATCCCAAAATTCTTGTTTATATAGGCCAAGAATTTTAGGATGTAATCATAAGTAATTACATCCCAAAATTCCTTTCTATCTAGGCCGAGAATTTTAGGATGAAATCATAAGTAATTTACCTTGTAATGTCATGGTAATTTAACCGTGTCATGTCCTGGTAATTTAACCATGTAACGGTTTGAGGATGTCATGTTATATATTTTTTTTATGGTAATTTAGCCATGTTCCGTTGGCCAACTCGAAGAATGAAGAAAAATGAAAAGATGTGGTCAACTTATCATGTTATATTCCTAAAAATATCGATTCCTCAAATATATTCCATGATTAAAAAAAAAGAAAAAGTAATCAATCATATTGAAATTTTAAAAATTCCATTGAATTAGGAAAATAATTTAATTCAATCCCATTGAATTGGAAAAATAATCCAATCAAATCCCACTAAATTAGGAAAATAATATAATATATGTATATCATAGTGAAAAGGGTAAAAAAAGATAATTCACACGCTAAAAGGATGAAATCATAAGCATGAAAAAAGGGCGGGATGAATTTTTAAATGATATGAATAAAGAGGATGGATATTTAAATATTCCTTATTTTCTCCAAATCAATTGCATTATGACACGTGTCAAAACAGTAGTCCCAATTAATAAAATATGACGACGTGGTGCAATACAATTGATTTGAAGAAAACAAATATTTACACCGACTGAATAAAGAATTTATTCTCTTTTAAATTAATCAAATGCCTCCGATCAGTGCGTGAGAGCACGACGTGAAATTTTTTTTTATAGTAACCTCGGTATGCATTGACTCGTGTACGAAAAATGACAAATGTCGTTATCGGGTGTGAGAGGGAAGGTCGGCCTCGGCCGCATTTGTGCTCAACTTTTAAACCAGCCAAGGACACAATCGTGGAAAAACAGGCGTGGGACTGTCCCGTCTATTTTTCAAACTCCGCCTCCTAATTTGTCTACTCCTCCCACTAATTTCTTGGGACTTGGGGGGCGTGCTTGCCCGGCCGAGGGGGCTCTGCTTCAGTCTTGGTCCGACAATCGAAAACGTTCACTTCGTAGAGCTCGAAGAGTTGAACACGTATGCAAAAAATCAATTTGATCGGATATCTTTAAGTGCCTGATCGGAACACATATAACTTGTCAATGATGGGTTCTACTAGATTTGATCCAGTGTTTCCGATCCATTCTTTTCAAGACAAAAATATTTTGATTAGGCAATTAATGATATCCGATCGAGCTGATTTATTTACATATTTGTTCAACTCGACGAGCTCTACGAAGTAAACGTTAACGATCATCGGAGCGAGACCGGAGCAGGATCCCTTTAGCCAGAACAGCAGGCTGCTGTCTCCAAGGGACAGCAGCCCCCCAACTCCAATTTTTTGGTCTTGTCCCACGTCCAGATTATTTAGTTAGTCATGTCGAAAATTTATATAGCCATCTAATAAAGCTCGATATGATTTTGACGCACATTTATTGCCAATAGTGCAAACACTGGATCCAAACCCGTTATTTTACCTACAAGTTTTTCCGAGAGCATGTGAAACGATAATTTACAAATATGATTATTTGGGTAGTTGATATTACCGACGTGATTCAAAAATTAACGATCTTGATTTTGTCGAAATAAATCCAAAAAGAGCCCACGGACTAGATCTTTAGGCAATAGAGAGAAGCCCTTTTCAATCGCACGCACAAATAATTTGAGGTTTACGTATGCCGCTCAAAAAAAATAAAGTCGGAGTTCACATAGACTCAATCTCCTATAGAAAAGTCTGGAGTTGAGAGGTATTGGATCACACTATGTGATAGTGTCTGAGAGCACCTATGATGCAATAGCCCCTTAGGTGTTTCAAGTCCAGGGTGGCAAAGTATTCGCCTGAGGAATTTGACGTTGGACTCACCTAAGTTCGATTCGAAACAATCCAACGGCCAAGTCACATAGCCGAAGGTCATGTAGTGTGTATTTTTTAGCCGTTTAGGCCTCCCACCAGGCCTTTTTTTTCCATTTTTTGCAATTATCATTTCGCTTATAACTTTCTGTAGAAAATTCCATTTCAGCCCGTTCTTTTTTGAGATGTCTTATTTTTTCCTCTATTTTATAGGTTTGTAATAATTTCGGTATTTTCCGAAACTGGTATTTTTCTCACGTTCTAGGGTTAGGGTTGCTATCTATATAATTGGGGGGAAAGACTACAATACACACTCTTTATTTGAGTGTGTATTATATGCACCCTCAAAATGTTACGAATTGTATTACTAAAAAATTACAAATTGTATAAAGGTTACGAGATACACCAAAATGTTATGAATCATAATAAAAATGTTACGAATCGTACTGCTGAAAGGTTATGAATTCTAGAACAAAAGTTACGAAACACAATAAAATGTTGTGAATGAACCATAAAATTGATGCATATAGTACACCATTTTAAAGGGTCTGTATTATAGACTTTTTCTATATTGGATTGTAAGCCTTAGGCTTCGTTCAGATGTCGAGAAAGTTGTGTGGAAAATTGGTTCCCAGGAAAAGTGAAGTGAGGTGAAGTAAAAGAAAAAGAAAATTATTTTCCTGTGAGTGTTCATTTGACAAAAGAATTTTGCAAGAAAAATTAAGGTTTAGTTGTTCATTTGTCAGGAAAAAAAACTTTCGGGAAAATTTTGTGAGTGTTCACTTATTTTCCTTTTCCCGCGACGCAAAATCCTGTATTTTTTGCAGGATCACTTTTGCAGAAAAGTAATTCCTGCAGGAAAACTTAAATTGGTAAGTTCTAGAATTTCCCTGCCAACTGAACACTAGGAAAGTTATGGGAAAATTGATTTTCCCATCCTTTCCTGTACTTTCCTGGCAACTGAACGGAACCTTAGGATTGAGCTGTTGATTATTAATTAAATAAAGAAAAGAGTTTAGAGAAAGTTTCTCTAATTATCGTGTTTTGTCCTTATCGCCGAGATCTTCGCTTTTCTTAAGGGGCATCCCGGTTTTCAAAAAAAAAAATAGAAAAAAGAAGGTAATTTCAGGCTCAAAAATTATGTGTTTACACAAATAATTTTTCAACTAATATGGATCTTGTTTAATAGATCTCATTGAAATCTTTTAAATGATGTAAAAAAAATTAAAAAGTTATTTTTCATTTTCATTATATTTAAATTTAAAATTATATCCGTATGGAAAAAAAAAACTTTTTAAAAAGTGGGACACCACCTAAATACGCTTTCCTGCATCTAACCTATGAATAATAATTACTCCTTCGCAATTTGCAAGGGTCTCTATAACTCAAGAAATTATTGGATGGTATTGGGACGCGTGGTGGCCCGTCACCCTTTTCCACGTTTGTGGGAACCAATACCCCCGTACTGGCATACTATAAGTGACGGTCCCACGTGACCACTGAAATAGAGTTTAATTGACATTTTGAAAAGTACATCTCTATCACAATTTGAATGAGGATTGCGATGACGTTTGGCTGACATGTATAGATATATGCGTGGTGGTGTATATTTGCTGACTCCAAATAGTATAGTATGACTCCCCGTTTCAGAACACCATTAAAAAAGAAGAAATTAAATAGCCATCCTCTTTGCTAGACTTATTTAGGTGTCCATTTTAGAGGTTTTAAATACTTATGTTCTCATTCTCAAAATCTATTGTTGCCCATTATATCCCTATTCATATACTCCCTCTGTTCCAAAATGAGAGTCTGTTATTCCATTTTGGGATGTTCCAAAATGATTGTCCCATTCCAAAAATAGAAGTGGAAATTTGATAAACTTCCAAAAGTGTCCCCATTATTTGAATACAAATTGTGAAAAATAGGTAGAATATAGGGGTAATGGTGGAAAGTAGGTGTAATGATTATATGTCTCCTAAAAAAGTTGGAGTTTCAAAGAGGGACTCTCATTTTGGAACGGAGGGAGTATTATTATATATGGTGTCTACCTATTATTTTGAGTTTTCTTATTAATATATATAATTAAGGATTTTATCATTTTCCTTACTTATAGGAGGGTCGTTTCGAATCCCCAGATTACCGGGATTAGGCGATATCCCATTTGAAACAGAATTTGCACCCTTTTGGCACCTAACCACAGTCGTCATGACCGGGATTAGGCAATATCCCCAGATTACATGATATTGATTTGCCACCTAGTTTGGGTGGCGCAAATCAGCGATGTCGTTTGAAACTAGTGGTCATGGCTCCAGCGCGGTGCGGCAGACGACGACTTTGTTGGCGGTGGGACGAAATATCTTCAATAGCTTGAAGAAGAAACAGATCATGGCAAGCGGCGGCGGCATTCTGATCGAGAAATTGAGAAAATCAACAAAAGATCGCTTTCTTTCTACAAACATAGAGTACATGTGAATCATTCTTTTCATTTACTACCGATAATGTGTATTTGTTATTCCAGAACTTGTTATCAGTTTTCATGGCACAAAATTATCCTCCCCCACCAACCAAACCCACCAAAATCTCTATCGTCGGAGCCGGCAACGTCGGCATAGCCATAGCCCAGACCATGCATCCTCACCAAAAACCTTGCTGATTTAGTTTACTTGTGCCAAAATTAATTGATTACATGTGCCGAAATTTGTATTGTAATTGATGGTATGTTGAAGATAGGTTTTCATATTTTGGAAGAACTGTAGTAAGTTTTCGGTCAAAATGTTGGGATGCAATGAGTGTCATTATAAGTATCATATATTTTACGAAATTGTCATGTTTGAACTCATTTGTGTCATGTTTTGTTTATCTATCTTGATTGAAATCTACACTTCTCAAAACTTGTCATGTTTTTTGATTTTTGTCATGTTTTTTATTTGATCATGTTTTATTCATCTACTTTGATCGAAACTTACACTTCTCAAAACTTGCCATATTTTCCGATTTTGTTATGTTTTTTAATTGATCTTGTTTTGTTCATCTACCTCGATCAGGTTTTGCCATGTTTTGTGAATTGATCATGTTTAGCCATGTTTTCCGGTTTACACATTCGTTTTTGTAAAAGTAGTGTTTTCTTTTTAGATTTTAGGGGAATAAAAATATGAGATAGAAGATTAGGAGAGAAAAAAAATTCAAAAGATTAGCTGAGAGAAATGTTTGAAGGAGGAGAGAGAATTGAGATAATTAGAAAAGATAAATAAATAAAATAAGAGAAAGAATTGAAAAATTAGGAGAAAGAAAGGGTAGTTTAGGATTTAATTGAATTTGAGGATGGAAAGATAAGTATTTAAACATATTAGGATGAACACCTAAATAAGTAGGGTAAAAGGATGGCTAATTAAGGCCCCGTTCCAGAACACCTTCTTAAAAAATAAGTACTTATTTCACATTTTCAAACTCAAAAATAATGTAAACGAAAAATAATTTTTCAATTTTTTTTGCACCGTATTAAAAATATCAATGAGATCTATCAAATAAGATCCATATTGATAGGAAAATTATTTGTATAAACACATGATTTTTGAGCTTGAAATTGCCTTCTGAAAAAATAAGTACTTATATGTCGTTCTGGAACGGAGCCTAAGTTCCCCTTTAAAAAATAAGTATTTATTTCATATTTTCAAAATCAAAAATAATTTTTTAATTTTTTTTGCACCGTATTAAAGATCTCAATGGAATCTATCAAAGAAAATCCATATTGATAAAAAAATTATTTCTGTAAGCACATGATTTTTTAGCTTGAAATTGCCTTATTAAAAAATAAGTACTTATTTCCCTTTCGGGAACGGGGCCTCAGGGAAAAAAAAGAAGAGTGATTTTGTCACTCCATTTTTTGTTAATGTCATTTTTTTTTGTATTTTGATTAGATAATTTATTTCGTAAGAGAAGGAGGAGCCAATTAACAAAAAGTAGAGTGACAAAATCAATTCCCAAAAAAAAAAAGGACTCCAAATAGAAAACTACTTCAAATTTGTGTGTTTATTGCTTTTAATTTTATCAATGGACAAGAATGTAGGTCTCATGCATTAAAATAATTAGAAGGAAGATATGGCATTTTTTTTTAAAACATGCCAAAATTGACATAAAAGGAGAGATGTTATATAAGACTACCTAAATAATTCACATGTCTTGCTAAAATTGTTCCAAATGTTAACTTATCCATCTGTTATGCCGTGTACAAATGTGTCTGATTGTATAGCTTTTTACTCCAACCAATGTGCCAATTCTCTAATTTTAGTATAGCTTCAATATTTTCTTTCCATCATTTTTTTAAAATTTTGTCAAGTCAAGAATGTAGCTCTCATGCATTAAGTTTATTTTAAAAGAAAAGTCATCTTAGATTTTTAACATGCAAGCCAAATTTGACATGAAAAGAGAGATGTTATATACCAGCAAAACAATCACATCCATTCAATGAGAGATGTCAAATCTGTTATCTCGATAGCTATTTTAATGTTTTATTTCAGCATAATTAATATAAGTCTTTTTTTTTTGTAATAAGTAGACAACTTTTAATGAGTTTTTAAATGATTTCATATACTGTCAAGTTTTTTAAATAAGGAAAGAGTAAATTAATAGAGTAGGTCTATCAATAAGCATGCTCAGACCTATCCATTCAATATTCATATCAGTTTGACACTTTCAAAAAAACCTCTCATGAGAAGTCCCCTCCAAAATTGAATAGATCCTGGATCATGAATTTTAAAAAAATGATTTATCTTGTCTAATTCGGTTCGTGTACAAGTATTTTACAACCACAAACAAAACACACAAATACTCACATTGTCTATCACACACATGTGCGCACGTATATTCGTGTGTTTGTTGTGGTCTTTTAGCAAAGTTGATTAGTGAATCACTATAAGTAGGGATGAGATCGGTTCGATTCGGTCAGTTTTTCCCCCATTTTTGAACCGAACTGAACCAGTCGATTTTGAAAAATCACAAACCATAACCGATTGCTTGATGGAGAAAACCGCTTGGTTCGGTGTTTGCTAGCTCGGTTCAGTTCAGTCGGTGGTATTTGGTAAGTTTCACTCTTAAGCCGAAACCAACCGAATTCAATATTTTCTCAAAATCTAAAACCGAACCGAATTTATCACAAAACAGACTGAATTAATGAAAATTGCTCGATTCGGTCTGTCGGTTCAATTTTTCAGTTAATCTTTTCATCCCTAACTCTAAGTGCGAGTGGAATAAGTATTTTTTAATTAAAAGTGATGTATTATGAAAGAATAACCTGTTTCGTAAAACAAAAAATAAATACCTTAGCGAAACAAGCCTAATCCATTAGAAAAACAGCGAAATGTTGTGTGAAGCGTGACCACCGATTACGTACCTTTCCGATAACATGGGGTGCGGAGCAAGAACCTCCGAATGCGGACATGGTAGAACGGTCCAAGTCCAATTTGGACCATTAATATGGGCCTTATATTTTGCAATTTTCCACATTTGGCTTTTACAGGCTTTGTTTGGAATTGAGAGAAAGTGAGGGAAAGAAAATGAAAGGGAAATTGGGAGAAAATGGGAGGAATGGACATTCCAGATAGGTGTTCGGCAATGGGAGTTGAGAAAATCTAAGATCCCACGCGCGCCCCCCTCTCTCCTGCATCACTTTCTTTTCTTTCTATTTTCTCTTTTATTATATATATCCAATTTTTATGAAAAAAAATATTTCCAAAATTTACTCGACAAAATCTATAAAATAAGTACCATATTGAATGCGAAATTATGTACATAATTTTTTTTTGGTGTAGACTCCTCTTTTTATTTTGAAATTATGCGTAGAAAAAACATTGTTAATTTATAAAACGTAAATATGTAGAATAAAACTTACAAACATTATAAAATTTATTAGTAAAATATACTTTAAGAGGGAGAGAGGAAAAAGAACAAATATACAAAAGAGAGGAGAGAGAGTGTGCGCGTATACCGAATAAAAGTAAAGAGAGAAGGATGGGAGAGAAGCATTTCTGTGTGGGCTGGACTCGGGGTTCCAGCAGCTGTTGCCGCGCTGCAGGAACTATAGGGAGCCAAAACCATGTCATTTTGGTGCCAAATGAGAATGCCACTAAAGCCATCAAAACTACGTCGTTTTGAGCCAAGGAAACAAACCAATTGGATAACCAAAAAAAATTAAGGGTGCTGCTAAATACAACTGCGAAATTGCTACATGTAACCAATTCGAAGGGTTTTTCCAAAAATTTCCTCCTTTCCAAATTTCAATTCGTTTGAATCGTTGGAAAGATTTTATTTTTATAATCATTTTATTCTAAAGAGTCATAATTAAATTTTGACAATACGGCTTTCGTTAATTAGCCCTAAGAAAGTCGTAAAACCAAATATCTATTAGGACTAACTAACGAGAGGCCTAGAGTCAAAAATTAATTATGACTCTTTGGGATAAAATGATCAGAGAAATAGGATCTTCGTACCTGTTCAAACGGATTGAAAATTAGAGCACTTAATTTTTTATATATTAATTTTAGACAGTTTATATATTAAAAAATATGGTTAAAAATTTAAGTATTTCAAATTTCAATCCGTTTGAATCGGTGGGAAGATTTTATTATTTTGATTATTTTATTCTAAAGTATTATAATTAATTTTTTGCTCTAGGGCTCTCGCCCTAAGAAATATTTGGTTCTACGACTTTTTTAGGGCTATTTAACGAGAGCCCTATAGTCAAAAATTAATAATAATCCATTACAATAAAATGATGAGAAAAACAAAATCTTCCCACCGATTCAAACGGATTGAAATTTGGAACACTTAATTTTTTAACCATATGTTTTAATATATAAACTGTCTAAAGAGGTAGAGGTTGAAAAATTAATATATAAAAAAATTGAGTGCTATAATTTTCAATCCGTTTGAATCGGTACGAAGATCCTATTTTTCTAATTATTTTATCCTAAAGGGTCATAATTAATTTTTGGCTCTAGGGCTCTCGTTAGTTAGCTCTAAGAGATATTTAGTTCTATGACTTTCTTAGGGTTAATTAACGAAAGCCCTATAGTCAATTTAATTATGACCCTTTAGAATAAAATGATCAAAAAAATAAAATCTTCCCATTGATTTAAACGGATTGAAATTTGAAACACTTAATTTTTTTCTCAGCACTGAGGTATCCAATTGGTTTGTTTCCTTGGCTCAAAACGACGTAGTTTTGATGGCTTTAGTGGCATTCTCATTTGGCACCAAAACGACGTCGTTTTGGCGTCCTATAGTTCCTGCAGTGCTGCAACAACTGCTGGATCCCCGAGTCCGAAAGAGAGTGGAGAGGGAGAGATAGAAATGGTGTCTGCGCGTGAAATAGGACTTGGTGGGAAAAAACTTGTGCACATTTGTGCGCAAGTACCTAATGGGACATAATCCACTCACATAAGACCGGTCGGGAAGAAGCCCGGGCTGCACTACAGGATTTCCAAATTCGTGAAATGTGACCACCGAATACTGTTCCGTTAATATGGGGTGCGAAACAAAAACCTCCGAATGCGGACATGGTAGAACTGTCCAAGTCCAAGTCCAATTTGGACCATTAATATGGGCCTTACACATCTGGCTTTGTTAGAGCATATCCAACCTAAGCCAGTAAGCCACATAGTTTGTGCGAGTGCGCGAAAGCATGAGCACAAGCGTGAAAATGCATTTGAAACACATTCTGAACTACTACCGAAAACTGCGATAGCTAGAATTTGAGGGCGCGAAAGCGCACGACATTTTAAAGTTTTATGCGATTAAGTATCCATCCACCCTTGATCCAGAACAAAAATATGAGTAAAAATCTCTTCAAATTCATTTCGCTTAACTTAAACATATATTAAATCAAAATTTATCTAATTTTTAGAAGTCTATTTCCTCCCCCCTCAAATTTAGAACCATGCAATCCATCAATGAAGCTTCTAATCAAATCGTTTACCCAAAGGCTGATACTTTTATCGGATGTGTCACAGCAACAATGAAAAGTCCACTCATGCTTTAATGTTTTCATGTCTTTCTCACTCTGGCAAGGACTTGCTTCCTAGTAGTATTTCTTCTTCAAAAAATGAATATAGAAATTTATGTCGCCCTCCCGTAGTTGATATTATGTGTGGATATATGCGGATGAATGATCAATCATTCTGGCTTTGTTGAACTTTTCGGGTGTCTCCGAATTATTTTCATGCATATGGATGGATTGTGGTTGGTGCCAAAATCAAACTTTGGATTGATATTGATTTTACGTTTCATTAATAAGGTTGTTGAACATTCGTACATTAGATCACTTATTTGACTAGGTACTATGCTTTAAATACATAATAACGAGATGAACATTAGATCAATTTGAGGCTTGGAAAAGCAACCTTATTAATGAAACGTTAAGAATGTGGAAAAGCACCTCTACTGTAAATAAGTTATGTGTAAGAGATTAAATTCTTTCTACCGGAGGTAGAAAATTCCACTTTTCCATCATCACCTTTTTTGATTCTACTACGTGTTTATAGTTGATTTAAACTATTCATTTTGTAGACCTTACATAGTAGTGTATTCATGCAAAAAATAAACTTGATTGAACATCGATAGGAGTATCAAAAATTGAATTTTGCTTTGTAAAATGGATAGTTTATCTTTATTATTATTGACTGAAATCAGATTTTCCATTTTATAAACCAAAATCCAAATTTTGATATATCTATCGACTTCCGATCAAGTTGATTTTTTGCATGACAATACTATATTGGGGTTTTTAAAATATGAACGGTTCAGATCACAAAAATAGACACTTGGTGGCTCTTATAATAAGCGATGGTGGAAAAGTGAAGTTTTTACACCTGCGGTGGATAAAATTTATTCTCTAACTGTAAACAAGTTAATCTGGTTAATAATAGGGGCTGAAGATTCTCTTAGAATGGTTGACCCAAAGGCTGATACTTTTTTTTTTTTTGGGTATAAAGGAAAGTAAAATACAATTATACTCTCTCAAAAGTCACTCCTCTCATATCCGCCTTCAGGAGTGAGATAATGTCATCCAGGAGATAGTGTATGTCACAACAACAATGAAAACTCCGCTCATGCTTTAATGTTTCATGTCTTTCTCACTCTGGCAAGGACTTGCTTCCTTGTAATTTCTTTTTCAAAAAATTAATATAGAGCAAAATGTCACCCTCCCGTAGTTGATATTACGTGCGGATATGTGCGGATAAATAGTCAATCATTCTAGCTTTGTTGAACTTTCCTGGTGTCTTCGAGTTATTTTCATGCATTTGGGTGGATTGTGGCTGGTGCCGAAATCAAACTTGGATTGATATCGATTTTACGTTTCATTAATAAGGTTGTTGAACATTCTGTCACTTATTTGACTAGGTACTATGCTTTAAATACATAATAATGAGATGAACATTAGATCAATTTGAGGCTTGGAAAAGCAACATTTTGCCTTTAATGGTTTGGACCTTGAGGCAAATTTTGACATGGTTTGGACCTTGGGGACTGGGTATTACATAGCATTTTTTTCCCCATACCAAAGGTATTTACCATAATAATTCTTCTTCAGTTTACGGCTCTGATAAGAAAATTTATTTCCGCTGCAAATAGGGCTGATGAACGAACTAAGCTACTCATTTCAAGATCGGTTTTTTTTTTTTTTGCATAAACAAGACAAGCTTGAACACGTGTTGGAAGCTCATTAAGTTTTCAAACCAAGGTTGAACAAGCTACTTCTACGATCGTTCGGCTTGTAACGTACAAAATTATAGGCTATTATTCAAGATTGGCTACGTTCGGCTTGATTAAAGCTTATTTGAGATCAATTCATCTCGATCATAAACAAACTTAGCCTAACCTGTATCTAGGGCTTGAAACGGCCAATTTGTAACTTCTCCTAGTTCGATCCAAATCACTTGCAAAAGAAAGCCCAGTGTTCTGGTCCATGAGTTGGGCTTGTTGGCTGGGCCTGGACTTACACGAAAGAGCCTACAAATGAACGATAATGTTTGGAGTTTGGACTAACTTTTGGGGTACTATTGTCATTGGATTTTTTATTGTTATCTTTTTTATTTTTATATGGGATGTGTATTAATCATTATTCTCGAGAAAAATTGGAAAAGCATAAAATTATAGGTGGAAGCTTAAGAAATTCCACTATCACGTAACCACCACCAGCGGAGGACACAAGGAGGTGCGAGGGTTCAGTTCATGTCCAATTTTTTAAGAAAAAATGACGGCTCAGGACGTATTTTGATAATTAATACATTTTAAAGATATGCTAAGAACATTTGTTAATGAACAAAATGTCATTAGCGGGTATTAATTATCAAAATACGTCATTAGCCGTCATTTTCCCATTTTTTAATGGTTCAGTCCAGTCCAGTTTTGGGCCATTGTGGGCTTCTCCCGGACCCACAATAGTGATTGGAATCATTCATTTTATAGAACTCGTCGAATATGTGATGCACGCTAAAAATTAGCTTGATCTAACATCAATAGGTACATGAACGAAATAGATTTATACAAAAAAAAAATAGCGATGACAAAAATTAAGGTAAATTTCACTGACCTCCCCTGAGGTTTCTGACACAAACAGAAACCTCCCCTAAGGTTTCTGAAATCTCAGTGACCTCCCTTACTTTTCTGACATTACCAAAAGTCCCCCTTCTGGTACCAGCCGTTACATATGTTAACATAAGTTGCTGATGATGTCATATTATTTGCTTTGAACTGCCAAAAATGCCCTTTGACCTCTCTAAATCTTCTAAACCCATGTGTTCTTCCACCAATATTACAATCCAGATTCTAATTTTGCCGCAATGAAGCCCACTTATTTTGGATATTAGATAGAAAGCATATGAATCTATCAATTATTCTATTTCAAATGCAAATATTTAATTGAAAATATTTATAATAATGACTATATTAATAAGCTCAAAAAAGAATTAACAAATTCTTTAGTTACTTTGTAAAATAAACTAAGGTGTGGTTTGGCATAATAATTCTTTTGAATTTTTTTGGGTCTTTGTTCAAATATTTTTTTGCCTTAGTAGTTTTGTGTCAATTTTTGATGGATTTTTTATTCATTTCAACAAGAGAAACATAAAATGTAAAAAATTATGATCAAAACTTTTTAAAAGTTGACTATGGACATAAACAATGCAAAATATTTTTTAGTAGTATTTATGTTTTATTATTCTAATTCTTTCAATTTTAGTTCCTATTTTTAATTTTTTTTATTTCTTTGTTCGATATAAATTAATAATCTAAAAAAATTGAACACAAAACTAAAATGTTTTAAACCCCAAGGAGTTAGCCTAGTGGTCAAGACTTGAGACTTAGGAGTTTGCTCTTTTCTAGACTCTCAAGTTTGAAATCTCTCATGTGCAATCAACTATTTTCGGACCACCCATTTCTACCTTTAGTTGGGCTCCCCGCAAATGGGCGGTAGGATTTGGCCCCTAGAATTATTCGAGCTGCGCTTAAGTTAGCCCGAACACCTTAGTTATTTAAAAAAATCTATCCATGTTTTTTGTTCAATACAGACAATGAGCTCTCAAAACTTCTAACCTAGCCTAAATTGTGAACCTCCAAAAACTTCTTTCATCACCTTATCACCACCCAATGCCCCATCGTAAAAATTGCCCAAAACCACCGCACCCAATTTTGCCACTGCGGAACCAATTTTTATCCTTATTTTACCGATTTCGCATGCTACTCACTCCATTCGCCGAAAAAGAATAATTCACCTGATTTATGTAAAAATGTGTTTATGTTTATTTTATTCGAGTAGTAATTGCATATGCAGAATAAGAGCACAATTTGAATAAAAAGACGGGAGTAACTTCTTTTTTTTCTCTATTCAAATATTTTTTTATATTATTAGTTTTGTGTCAATTTTTTGTGACTTATTGATTCGTCTTGGCGAAAGGAATAAAAAAAATTATAAACTTTTAATCGCAACTCATAATTTTCTTTAAAAAGACAAAAAAAAAAGTCAAAAAAACTGTATTTTTGACTTACTTTTTTTCTTTCTTAGAAAAATTAAGACTTCCGATCAATTTTATTTTTACTTTTTTGATTCCTCTTGCCGAGACAAAGCAATAAGTCAAAAAATTGAAGCAAAATAATAAATGCAAATTTTTTTTAATAAAGACAAAAAAAAGTCACTCTTGACTTTTTAATCCAAACCCACCCAAGTGAGATTTAATTATTTATCTCCCATTATGTTCTTTGTTTATGCCGGCATCCAAATCGGCAATTTCCGTTGGATTTTTTTGCAAAGGGGAAGAATTATTCAGTAGAGAGCAAATGGAGATACAAGTTGAGGGCATATATGTCATTTTATCACAATAGTTAAAGCTGTTTAAGGTTAAAGTAACGGATGGGGGACTTTTGGTAATGTCAGCAAAAGTAAGGGAGGTCACTGAGATTTCAGAAACCTCAAGGGAGGTTTCTGCTTGTGTCAGAAACCTCAGGGGAGGTCAGTGAAATTTACCCCAAAAATTAAGTACAAATCTTTTGTCTGCCACTCACTTGTGACCACGACTACCACCCAATCACAATATCTGCCCCGCTACTCATCGGCATCACTGCTGCCACCACCCTTCACCCGTCAGAGCCGTAGTCACCAGCACCAATTAATTTCAGATTTGCAACCAAAGATAAATGGTTTGTTTGATCGAGAGTTTAGTTTAATTTAGTTTTGGTAGTGGGTGGAGAAAGAAATAGAGTAATGATTAGAGAGAGGGTAATGATTGGAGAGAGATAAAAAGAGATGAGAAAGTAATAATTGGATAAATAGGGTAATGATTGAAAAAAGAAATAGGATAATGATTGAAAAACAAAACAAAAACAAAATAAAACACTCAAACGAACATAGCCAATTAATCATTTTCCATCAAAACTATTTTCTTGTCCAAATTAACAAAGCATCTGCATCTGCATAGAGGCGAAATATTACGGGAAGCGGATCAAAAAAAAATATTACGGGAAGTCTAGTGACAATGCCATTTGACACTGTATTTTTTACTCTATAAACACGAGTGTGATGGTCCCACACAAGAGTTTGTGTGGAGCCCATTATACTTGTGTGCTGTGGAGTGTAAAATGAGTTGTCAAAGTGTCCGTGGTCAAAAGTCAGAGGCACATAAATGGACCAATCAAATGGTGCCACGTGTCAAAATGACGCAGTTATTATTTTATCAAATCCGGCCAATCAAATTAGGCTAATTGGTGAATAAAAATTATTATTTCTTTTAAATTCAATAAAGGAAATAATTAAAGAGATCAATATGGAAGGTTAGGGTTGGAGTCTCCACCCAAAACCTTATAAATAGAGGTGTTTCCTCTCATATTTTTCTACCTGCACATTGAAGCACACAAGCTCTGAAGATCAAAGCCATCAAGCCCTTCAGAAGTCTTCAAGTCTGCATCCGACAAGAAGGTTCTTCAGATCAAAGCTTCAAAGCTCTGAAGAACATTCAAGTCAAGTCCACATCAAATAAGACGGTTCTTCATATCAAAGCTTCAAAGCCCTGAAGAACGCTCAAGTCAAATCTCCATCATCAAATCCAAACTCCAGAACTCTGAAGATCAAAGCTGCAAAGGCCCTTCAGAATCTTTCAAATCCACGTCAAGTGAGACGCTCTTCAGTTCAAAACATCCAAGCCCTGAAGAACATTCAAGCCAAGTCCACAAGTCCGTCATCTCCTTCTACAAAATTGAAGAAGATCTTAAATATCGATTTGAGACCAAGCTCAAGAGCCCTCAGATCAACATCCACAAATCTGACGTCTCCTTCTGCCAAATTGAAGAAGATCTCAAATACTGATTTGAGAAGAAGCTCTAAAGCTCTCAAGTCTAACACCTACAAATTCACCATCTTTTTCACCTAAACTGGAGAAGGTCAAGCAATTCAACTTGAGAAGAAGCTTCAAAGCCCTCAAGTCAAAACCCGTCAAGTCACCATCATCTTCGCAAAGACCGCAGAAGATATCGCCGTTCAAATCGAGATCAAGCTATCAAGCTCTCGTTTCAACAACTCGAAGAGAAGAATCAGAGGATTAATTTTCTTTGAAATTTGCATCAGAGATTGTAACCCTAAATTTCTCAAATTAATAAAATTGACTTATTCAGCATCTTTCCGTCTTTTTCGCAGACTCGAAATTTGTGTTCAACAGATTTTGGCACGCCCGGTGGGACAATCTCTGCCTCTCATCTCTTTTCTTTCCCAATCAAATTTGAAGGTTACGCATATTATCAAATATGTCTAGAGGAAATAAGGGTGCATCTTCCATGATGCCATACAAATCAAGCCTCTTATCAAGCATGTTGGGGGCAAAAGAAGTTGACACCAATAAGGGCGAACACGTGTTCCTACACCCGTCCATCCTCCGAAGGTTGAGGAAAAGCAACAAATCTGCACCTTCCTCTCCTTATGAAGATCTGCACTACACGGATGACGAAGTCATGCCGGTCATGATGGTGCAATCGTCTACTCTTGAGGAACAACTTGCGGCGTTAACCAAGACAGTTGAGAAGCTTGTGAAGTACAATCAACGACAAGAAGTTCAACTTAAAGAGCTTTCAGATAAGGTGGATCAAGTAGGAATGTCAAGGTGCAGCGAGAAGGAGTCATCTGAATCTGTGACCGAAGTAGCTCCACGCATCGTCCTCAAAACTTCGCTTGAACCTATTCAGCAAGACGTTCTCAAAACCTCACACAAAGCTACGCCAGAAGATATTTTCTTAGTCTCGCGCGAAGGTATTTCACACAAAGTACTCAAAGTCTCAACAAACCTAGAGACTTCAAGTGAAAAGATGCAAGTCTCCATTGATGGATCAATACCTGCTAATCAATTGAAGGAATTCATCATGGGGGCAATTGCTGAAAAAGATGGAAGGGGATCTCAAACTTTTCGATCATGCGCCAAGCCGTACACACGGAGGATCGAACAATTAAAGATGCCAGAAAATTATCGACCTCCGAAATTCCAACAATTTGATGGCAATGGAGACCCCAAACAACATCTTGCGCACTTTGTGGAGACATGTAGCAGTGCTGGAACGGATGGAGATCTGCTTGTTAAACAATTTGTACGATCATTGAAAGATTATGCTTTTGATTGGTACATAGACGTGGAGCCAAATTCCATAAACAGTTGGGACCAATTGCAGCGAGATTTCCTCAATAGGTTTTTCAGCACACGGCGCATTGTCAACATGACTGAACTCTGCAACACTCGCCAGCAAGAAGGCGAGTCAGTCATTGACTACATCAATAGATGGAGAAGCTTGAGCCTCAATTGCAAAGATCGCATGTCAGAAGCCTCGGCCATTGAGATGTGCACCAAAGGGATGTGTTGGAGCCTTCAATACATTTTGCAAGGCATACAACCAAAGACTTTTGAAGAGTTGGCCACACGAGCTCATGACATGGAGCTTAGCGTCTCAATTTCTGAAAAAGAAGACAACTTTTTTCAAGAACAACAAGATCAATGGCGCCAAGAAAACTCTTCTTCAAGTAAATTGAAAGCAAGTGGAGAGCTTTCATCCCAAGAGTCTGATTCTTCTGTTGGGTCACCAAAATCGGAACACAACGACAAAGAGGATGAAGATGAAGCAACATCGTACTCGGTCTCAATGATCTTTGAGCCTTCAAATTTCATAGCTCCACCAAGTCAACAAGCTATCTTTCAAAGAAAGTCAAATTCAAATATGCTCCTAGACACGAGCCTAAACTTTCTTCCATCTTTGCAAGTTTGAAGATTCTGCAACACTCCATGACGCATGAGTCTAAACTGCATGTTACTCCTGGCCTGCATGAGTTTAAACTGTGAATGGCAAATTAAAAAAAAACCACAAAAAAAAAAATTTATGAACTACGTTTGACTTGATCCCATTTGGGGTACGTAGGCAGCTTTAAATTTCAATTCAAAGCACAGTCATAACAAAAAAAAAAAAAACAAATTATGTTTACTTTATTCTTCAAAGGATAAGTAGACTAAATATTGAATTTTATTCATCAAACCAAATCAAAGAAAGCAAGCAACATGTGGTGGATCGTGTAGACGGATTGTTCATTTGACTTCTTAAAAGAACTGGTATATCCTTAGTCTCGTGGTTCAAATCGAGATTCCATGCTCTCCAACACATCTTCTATGCTCAAAGCATAGACCTAAGGCGCTCCAAGCATTTGCCACATCAAAGTGTCCCTTCAAACTTCATGGGGGATGGCAGGAGGAATATTCTTGTTGCCTTAGCTTGCTTTGACATGAACTCTCCAGCTTCGTTGGTGATGGCAAAAGGTCGCTCTCTTGCCTTCATTTGCTTCTGTTAAATTCCTTTGACTCCATGGGTGCTAACCGAAGATAGAGTCGTTCCATTGCCTTGGTGTGCTCTTATCGTGGTCCTTCCAACCTCATGGATGATTGCAAAAGGTAGAGTAGCTCGCATGCCTTGGCCTGCTTTTGCATGAATCCATCAAACTCCAAGGATGATAGTAGAAGTAGAGCCGTTTCCTCGCCTTGCTTTTTCATGATTCGGCTTCATGGATGGCAACATGAGGTAGAATCGTCATGGCTTGCTTTGCATGAATCTGCATGTCCCATGGATGATAGTGGGGGGAATCGCTTCATGGGTCTGGCTTGCTTTTGCACTAGACTGTCCAACTTCACGGATGGTTGCAAAAGGTGGAATAGCTCGCTTCCCTTGGCCTGCTTTTGCATGAATCCTTCAAACTCCAAGGATGATGGTAGAAGGTAGAGCCACCCCTCACTCTCTTTTGCTTTTGTCGTGGTCACTCCAACTTCATGGCAAGACCTTCCTAGCAAGATTGGCTTCAACACACCGATCAAAAGAAAAGATTGCTTCAACATCATGGCAGGCTTCAAGGACCTTCTTAGCATGGTGTAGGCTAGCTTCAATACTGCGGCGACCTTTGATGAGCCCTTCCTTGGCAGAGTCATGACACAAGGAATTCGCAAAGTAGCAAAAGCCAAGGAGCCTTAGCCTGAAGAGACAGCGGCAGCGGAGCCTTAAAGCTCGAAGAAACAGCAGCGACGGAGCCTAAAAGCTTGAAGACGCTGCAGAGCCTTAAGCTCGAAGAAGCAATAGCACGGAGCCTAAAAGCTCGAAGACACTGCGGAGCCTTAAGCTCGAAGAAATAATAGCGACGGAGCTTAAGCTCGAAGAAGCAGTACCATGGAGCCTAAAAGCTCAAAAAAAAAAGATACGAAGCCTGCAACTCGAAGAAATAGCAGCAGCGGAGCCTTAAAGCTCAAAGAAGCAGAAGCAACAAGGCATTTAGCTCGAAGGAAAAATGCCGCGGAGCCTTTAGCCCGAAGAAATAGCAATGGCGGAGCTTAAAGCTCGAAGAGGCGGCTATGGAGCTGAAGTTCGAAGGAGCAATTGCAAAGCACCAAAACTGCAAAAGAAAACAGTGACACATCATCAATAAAAATTCAGAGTATTGATATGAAAAGGAAAGGTTAGAGGCATGGTTTAAATAATAAACCGAGCTCTCTCCGACGATCAATCTGAAATTCAAAGGCTTTTGTTCGACAGCTGCAAATGGAAAAAGAAGGAAAATTAGCCAATTGTCTTGGAAACAAATTGGTTAAAGGCACAGTGTCAGGAAATTAATGCCAAACAAATCTGTCTCTCAAGGGTTGTCATGCTACTGTACGCCAACAAATTAATTTGCTTTTGCAATGAAAAACAGTTGATGTCTTGCGGGATTACGTCACGGCAATTCACGCTTGTTGATACTCCTATAAAAATCCCTAAACAAGTTGGCCTAGCTGCTCCATCTCGATTGGATTATGTTGCCATGCGCCTACAAAACTTGATGCTGATCGAAAAGAAAAGCAAAACTTCATTGATCCAATTCACCCGAAGGAAATTATTCGACCTATCAATAATTTTATTTAGGCTGCGGAGGCTTTGATATTTAGTTTCTTACCAAGTCAGAGGAGGCAAAATTGGTTCTGGCCATAAACTACAAGTCACGGAGTTGGGCCATGTATTTACCCAAATTTAGTCCAAACAGAGAGCATGCGCCATGTAGGAAAAGCATTCAATTGTTTGTCCATATATGCAGTGGTACCGCAACGAGTCGAAGAATGCAAGATTTTTCTTTACACGCTCTCGGTACTCAAAAAAAAGAGGGGTTTACTTGGTTTCACAAAATTCTGATCTAGTAGTGCCCTTAAAATCTCGGTTCGCGCGTTCTGACCTACAAAGCATCAATTCAGAAGAAGCGAAATTACTATTTTGCAAGAAAAATTGTGCAGAGGCCGTGCTACATGGGTTGCATTGGTGCGTAATGCCGTAAACAGAAAGAGAAAAAAAATCCAAAAGAGGAGCCACGTTGCTTTGTTAGGCTATTCTCTCAAGTAGGAAATAGTACTACTTCATGACTTGTGCTTGGTAGTATTGAAGCATGAAAGAGACAGAAAAAAAAAAAAAACCAAGAAGCTAAGAGACAAAGAGGAAGACTCACCATATTAGTATCTTTTGGGTTGCCAAACCAATCACTCAAGCGGTGAGAATTGTGTTTCTACTGCTCTTAATTTATAGAGCAAGAGGACAACTTTTAAGGAAAAAGAATCTGCAGTATTGCTCTCCTAATTCATGCGTTCCCTAAATCTATGTTAATTGTTCTCCAAGCAAAATAATTAGGGCGGCAGGCACAAGCTGGGACGGGCCCTAACTCCGTTATACATTTTGGGCGATCAAGCATCTGACATACAATTGCAAGACAAGTCCGGACTTAAGTTAATCGGGCTATCGAACTTCAATTTGATAGGCTAAAATATTTCTTGATGGATCAAACCTTAACTAACACAAAAGTTGGGTTTATCAAATATTGTCGCCTCTGAATATGAAGAAAATTCAATGTGCGTGTGAATTGATAAATTTTAGCTCGGTCGATGAGTTGAAATTTTGAAGATCAACTTGACACCAAATGTCAAGCAAAAAAAAACCTTTATTGCCACGTACACAAATTTTCGGCATCAAATCAAGTCAAATCAACATTTCGAGACCTACTCACTTTCGTACATGAGCAAGTCTCGAGGGGGCATCTGTAGGCATGTAAAAATTCTAGCCTATCACAAATCGCCACGTGTTGCTAGGGCATACAAATTGGCCAATCAAATGTCACCAAGTGTCTTTAAGTCAAAGTCAAAGTTTCATGGACGGGCCAATCAAATGATGCCAAGTGTCCGTGGTCAAAAGTCAGAGGCACATAAATGGACCAATCAAATGGTGCAGGGAAGCGTATGAAAACAAGAACAAACACGAGAACAAAACTCACAAACTCACAATATAGAGAAAGCTCTCTGTTTTCTTATTATTCAAACTCAACCAAATTGCCCTAAGGCTTACAATGCCTATTTATAGGCTACTAAGATCAAACTAATTAGGAAACAAATAACCAAAAGGCAATACTTGCCAATCAAGAAAAAGATCTAATTACCAAAAATAAAAATATGACTTATTCCTAATGTTAATCCCCAGAGAATTCTTGCCAAAACAAGCGGCATTGCAAAAGAAGTTTCCTATTAAAAGATACTCAAATAAAATATTCTCCTACTAGAAATCAAATCAAATCTTTTCCCATATATGTGAAGATTTGGAGGATTCCTAGAAATTGTGGTTCTAGAATGATCGACCAAATAGTGGGCCTTAATCATGGGTCGCTCCTCCACTGGTATTTAAGTCTTTGGATTGTTTCGCTCAAACCGGCCCATATAATCAAGTGCGATCAATTCTGCATCATCCTCCCTGAGTTGGAAAGAATTCGCCCTCGAATTTGAGTCATCATCGGAGCTACTATCCCCAACAAAGGGAATAAGGTGCTTGACATTAAACACATCAGCTGTGCGAATATGGCTTGGGAGTTTTAACCGATAAGCGTTGGGATTAATCTTCTCAATAATTTCTACCGGGCCAATCTTCCGGGCAGCTAGCTTATTGTATTCCCCTGTTCGAAAACGGTCTTTGGTGAGGACCGCATACACAAAATCCCCAACGTCAAACTCCACCAAGCGCCTCTTCTGATCCGCTTTTTCTTTGTACTTGGCTGTGGACAATTGCAGTCGCTGATGGGTAGTGGCATGAATTTCTTGGAGCTGCTCAATAAAATCCTCGGCCCTGCCGTGAACGCGTTTTAAATCTGCAACGGGTGCAAGATCTATGGGGGCCCGCGGAATGAAGCCATAAACAATGTAAAATGGGCTCATACCCGTACTACGGTTGACAGAATGATTGAAAGCAAATTCAGCTTGGCACAATTTCTGATCCCAACTCTTCAAATGATCTTGCACCAAGCATCGCAACAAATTGCCTAGTGAGCGGTTTACCACCTCAGTTTGCCCATCAGTTTGAGGATGATAGGCACTACTGAAATCGAGCTTTGTGTTTGCCAGTCGCCATAAGCAGCGCCAAAAATGCCCTAAAAAACGCGTATCTCGATCAGAAACAATGGACTTGGGCAAACCGTGAAGTTTGTATACCTCGCTGAAATACAATTGAGCAACCTTCACTGCATCGGTAGTCTTTTTGCAAGGTATGAAGTGCGCCATCTTCGAGAAACGATCCACCACTACATAAATTGAATCATTTCTGCGCTGTGTACGAGGGAGTCCCAACACGAAATCCATGCTAATATCAGACCACGGATGAGATGGAATGGGTAATGGAAGATATAGGCCGGCATTAGTAGCTGTCCCCTTGGATACTTTGCAAATGTGGCAGCCCTCCACGAACTTGTAGATTTCCTTCCGCATAGATGGCCAAAAATAAGAAGATGCCACGAGCTCAAATGTCTTGTCTCTTCCTACATGCCCCTCGTCATGTAATTCTTTGATAATCCGCAATCTCAAACTGGAGTCGGGGACGCATAACTGATTCCCTTTAAAAAGGAATCCATCCTCGACATGATACGCCAGTTGTCCTCCTTCGGCAAGCCTGTCTAGTATTCTGGAAAAGAATGGATCATCAGCTAACAACTCACGGAAGTTGTCAAAACCAAGTACCTTCGTGCGCATAAGCGTGAGAAAGGAAGCTCGGCGGCTAAGAGCATCCGCGACTCGATTCAAGGCCCCTGATTTATGCTTGATAAGAAAGGAAAACTGCTGAATATATGCCGCCCACTTGGCATGTCGATCAGACAGCTTGTCCTGACTATGGAGGTGCTTCAATGCTTCATGGTCGGTATATAAGATGAAATCGCTATGAATCAAGTAATGGTACCAATGCTTTAATGACTGCACAATTGCATAAAACTCCACATCGTAGGTACTATACCGTAGTTTGGCCCCATTTAGTTTCTCGCTAAAGTACGCCACGGGCTTGGAATTTTGGCTAAGAACAGCCCCAATTCCAACCTTGGATGCATCACAATGTAACTCAAATGGCTGCGAGAAGTCAGGCAAAACTAATATGGGGGCTGAAGTCAACTTCTGCTTGATTAACTTGAACGCTGCGGTGGCCTCCTCCGTCCATGTGAACTTTCCCCCTTTCATGCAATCTGTAATTGGCGCCATGATAGTGCTAAAATTGGGTATGAAACGACGGTAGAAAGCCGCCAATCCATGAAAACTGCGTATATCAAATAGGGTCTTCGGTTGTGGCCACTGCCGGACTGCCTCAATCTTAGACTCGTCTACTGAAATTCCGTCCTTAGATACTATGTACCCAAGAAATAACACCTTATCTGTCATGAACACGCACTTCTTCAAGGCCCCAAAAAGTTTTTCGTCCTGCAATACTGTTAGAACCTCGCGAAGGTGTTCCAGGTGTAACTCTGGTGTGGCACTATAGATTAAAATGTCATCAAAATAAACTACGGCGAACTTACCAATGAATGGACGAAGGGCTTGATTCATCATTCGCATGAAGGTGCTAGGGGCATTGGATAACCCAAATGGCATGACCATCCACTCGAAAAGACCTTCGCGGGTTTTGAAGGCCGTCTTCCACTCATCGCCAGGCTTGATCCGAATTTGATGGTAGCCACTTTTCAAATCTAACTTTGAAAATACCTTGGCCCCCGCCAATTGATCCAGCAAGTCATCCAATCGAGGGATTGGAAAGCGGTACTTCACTGTTATCTTGTTGATGGCCCTGCTATCGACGCACATCCTCCAAGTCCCATCTTTCTTGGGAACAAGCAATGCTGGCACTGCACAAGGGCTAACACTCTCGCGGATAAAGCCCTTAGATAACAATTCTTCAACCTGTCGGCGCAATTCTTCATGCTCTTTCGGACTCATACGGTAATGAGGTCTATTGGGTAAACAAGAACTCGGCACAAGGTCAATCTGGTGTTGTATATCTCGTAGTGGTGGTAACCCGTTTGGCAATTCTTCGGGAAATATGTCCGCAAACTCCTCCAGTAATGGCTGCACATCCTCAGGTACCGTTACTGCCTTATTGACTGGTTCCTCCTTTGCTACCAGTACAAAAAATATTTTTGTCTCGGTAATCTCCTCCTCAAACTGTGCCCTTGTCAAGAGGCTAGTACCCTCTCCCACTTTGGGTTTAGGTGCCAACTCTTTTGAAGGTAATAGTGCAATCTTTGTGTTATTGAACACCAAACGATACGTGTTGGTGAATCCATCATGTTGTACCCTCCGATCATACTGCCACGGTCTTCCCAACAAGAGATGGCAAACATCCATGGTAACCACATCACACCAAATTTGGTCCTTATATTTCACTCCCACGGAAAAAGAAACTAAACAACGTTTAGTAACTTTTACCTCACTTCCTTTCTTGAACCACCCCAACTTGTACGGATTAGGGTGTACCTCCGTCTTCAACCCTAGCTTCTGGACTACCTCTTCGGACACCACATTTTCACAACTGCCTGAATCAATCACAAACTGACATACTTTTCCACTGATCGTACATGTGGAGTGGAATATGTTGTTGCGTAACCATGAATCCCCGTCAACCTCCCGAGGGGCAAGGCAAACCCGTCGAAGGACTAATAGAGGACCGATATCTCCAGTCAGCTCTTCTTCTGACGCGTCATACTCAACGACTTGTTCAGAACCCCCATTCTCCTCGGCAATAGATTCGTCATTCTCGATGAACAACGCCTTTCCCGGTCGATCTCCTTTTCTGCAATCAACCTGTCGATGGCCAAGCTCTCCACACTTAAAACATCGAAATCCACTGGCCACATTTCTGTTGGCTTGTGGTGCCACGGGTTTGGGTGTGGTTGGCGCACCTATTGCACGATTTTGAGGAACAATTGAACGATTGGGTCCGTTCCAGTTGCCCCCTGTATTCCTTCGGTTGAACTTCTTCTCCAATGTTTGTGCTCTTGCCACAGCATCTGCGACCGTGTGCAAGTCAAACATGTCCAAGTCATCCTGCAGTTGCGGGCGCAGTCCTCCGATGTACCTTGAGACTAACTGCTCCTGTGTCTCCGCCAAATCGTTTCTGACCACAAGCTGGTCAAACTCCATCGTATAGTCAGCAACAGACCTTGCACCCTGCCTTAGGTTCTGCAACCTTTGGTACATCGTGCGTGTGTAGTTGTGGGGCACAAAGATAGCTCGCATATGTTTCTTCATCTTCTCCCATGAGCCAATTTTCTCCTTGCCTTGCCTGGATCTAGTTAACTTGTTCTGCTGCCACCACGCGGCAGCCCTTCCTCGTAATCTTGTGGCCACAAGAGGAACACGTTTAACTTCAGGAACCTCTTTGAGTTCCAACGTCTCATCAACGATGGCAACCCAATCAACAAACTCTTCAGGAGTGAGACCTCCATGAAACTCTGGAATCTCAACCTTCATGCCGGACTCCCACTGGCGATCACGATTGTCAACCATGACCCTTTGAATCTCTCCCCTTGGTTGTTGCCTCGCAAAAGGATTGGTCGCGAACCCTTCCTCCGTAACCTCATCCTCATCAAGATGACGGCTACGATACTGATTTTGTGGCCGAGGACCAGCAAGGAGAGTAGCCAGTTGCCCCGACAGCGTAGCCAATGCCTCCTGCATTGCTAACTGGCTAGTCTGAATTTGCTGCTCCATCTGCTCCACTTTCTCTTGCAACGTCAAAACGTCGTCACGCAGGTAAACGTCCTCAACGTTAGCCTGCCTACCACCTTTACCAGCAGCTCCACCTCCTCGAACCATCTTCAGGATTGGAACTCACGCTCTGATACCAACTGATGCAGGGAAGCGTATGAAAACAAGAACAAACACGAGAACAAAACTCACAAACTCACAATATAGAGAAAGCTCTCTGTTTTCTTATTATTCAAACTCAACCAAATTGCCCTAAGGCTTACAATGCCTATTTATAGGCTACTAAGATCAAACTAATTAGGAAACAAATAACCAAAAGGCAATACTTGCCAATCAAGAAAAAGATCTAATTACCAAAAATAAAAATATGACTTATTCCTAATGTTAATCCCCAGAGAATTCTTGCCAAAACAAGCGGCATTGCAAAAGAAGTTTCCTATTAAAAGATACTCAAATAAAATATTCTCCTACTAGAAATCAAATCAAATCTTTTCCCATATATGTGAAGATTTGGAGGATTCCTAGAAATTGTGGTTCTAGAATGATCGACCAAATAGTGGGCCTTAATCATGGGTCGCTCCTCCACTGGTATTTAAGTCTTTGGATTGTTTCGCTCAAACCGGCCCATATAATCAAGTGCGATCAATTCTGCATCAGATAATGATTGAAAAACAAAACAAAAACAAAATAAAACACTCAAACGAACATAGCCAATTAATCATTTTCCATCAAAACTATTTTCTTGTCCAAATTAACAAAGCATCTGCATCTGCATAGAGGCGAAATATTACGGGAAGCGGATCAAAAAAAAATATTACGGGAAGTCTAGTGACAATGCCATTTGACACTGTATTTTTTACTCTATAAACACGAGTGTGATGGTCCCACACAAGAGTTTGTGTGGAGCCCATTATACTTGTGTGCTGTGGAGTGTAAAATGAGTTGTCAAAATATAGGTTCAGTAGCATTGCTTGAAATATTATTATATGCTAAGGAGTTGGTCTCTCGTCTGTCCCCAAAATAACTCCACAATCATTTTGGACATATAGTTGTGGCCTATGGGTCTTTTTACTAGACCATTTTTAATGATTGAGCACTTTTAACAACACCACAAGAACTCTAATCACGCTAAAAATCATGTTAATCGAATGTCGACCAATACATTTTTCGCAACAAATTCATTTCTAGAAAACTGAGTTTTTGATCCAATGTGCCAAAATCTATTTAGTATTGTTCCAACATTAATGTGGTGTGAAATCATACCAATCGATATTCGATGATTTTGACATTTTGGCATGTTTCATGTTCTGGCATGTTTAAGGCATTGAATTCCAAAGAGCAACAAACAGTATACATTCATAACATTCCCATGTAGCATTTGTTGGCTTATCTCTCTCCAATCCTCTACTTTATGGGTTGCAGGCTGTCTCACGTCTTCTTCTTCTTTTCTTTTTTTTAATGAACGGATGAAACCTATAGTCAGACCACTAAATGGATCTGATTGCGCAACCCAAACTTCTGAGGGAGCTAGCGCGGCGACAATAATCACAGGCTTCCACTCAGTTTAGGGTACTCATCCGGTGGGGAATCGAACCTCAGACCTTAAAGAGTACTCTTAAAGTCTGGGTATCTGCCCGATCCACTAAGGCAACCACTAAATGTGTACTATCTATGTCTTGTTATAAAGAAGTGGCTGAAATCAAACAGATGGGAACAAGAAGGACCGTTGGTGTAACCAAACATCTACTTTAATTGTGAAGTTTGAACCCACAACGTGGTGACCAATTATTATGGAATGCTTCCTCTACCGTTTCAACCAAGGCTTAGTTCCGCTAAGATTTTTGATCTTATGTCACAAAGCCAATGAAAAGTCTACGCTCACCTCTCTCTTTTACCGTTCTTTTCACCACACTCAATCTTACCGTCCAAATGTGTTTTGAACGATCTGGACTATTGATTGCCGGGACAAAACGGTGAGATAGAGAGAGCGGTGAAACCGTGCGATGGACGTAGCATTGCTGCAAAGCCAAAAGCTATATTTTTCCTCTTTGTTTTTTTGTCCATACCCTATAGACAATGCTACACTGTAGCATTTTCCAAACCAACCAACCACCATAAAAATCCAAAGTGAAATGTCGATTTCGCCATTGAATTTGTAATCATATATTTTTTAGATGAAATAAGTTCTTTGGATAAGGGCAAAAGGGTCATTTGATAAAAAGCATTTATTAACACTAAATTATTTTTTTTAAGGGTAGTGATTTTACCACACCCTTTTTTGATAATGCCACACCCTGCAAGTGTATTTTTTGGTGCAAAAACTCTTTACGATTTGAACCATTCATCTTTTAAATCACTGTTTTTTCATCATTGGAGTGAAAAATCAATTTGTTTGGGTACCAATAAGTGCCTAATACATAAGTATAAATTAGCATTATTCACGAAACAGGGGGTGGCCCATGCCACCCCACCCCCTCATCGGAAGTTTGCCTAGCCCTGGGATTAGTCAAGGTACACACGTAACCCGGACACCCATTTGTCAAAAAAAAAAAATACTAGTTTTAGTTAGTCAGACCAAGGAAAGCTATTTTTTTGCGTATTTTGACATGGGTTTTTTACTCTGGAAAATTAATCGATCAATTCCACTACAATACAAAAAGCAACTTTTCAAGATTTGAGAGCTAAACTAAACTTTGCTCAAGTGCATGCCAATTTGGTGTGATACAGCAAAAAGGGTCTCTGCTAAAGTTTTGACCTCTCAATTCCTCCCTGACATAGTCATGGATTCGTGTAGAGGTTTATGGAAAGACAAATGAAAAGAAGTTCAATTTATTTCTTTAGTTTCCCTGTCATTTGATTTTCCCTCTGGAAATCCCTTCATAAATCTTAGTATTTCACACCCACCCTATACTTTTGAGTGCTACTAATTATTAAGATCTTAAGCCTGTATATCAGTGAAACACGAAAACAACCACTTCACAGGGTAAGGTTTCTTAGTCCCCTTACTAACGGGAGCCTCGTGCACAGATGTAAAGTTACATTAAAGCAAATTCTTGATGACATACAGGAGCAAAGCCAAATTTCAAATGGAACCAAACACTGGAATAACCTTTGACGATGTGGCTGGAGTTGATGAAGCAAAGCAAGACTTCCAAGAGATTGTTGAGTTCCTGAAAACTCCAGAGAAATTTGCTGCAGTAGGGGCAAGGATTCCCAAAGGAGTACTACTAGTAGGGCCTCCCGGTACCGGAAAGACACTACTGGCCAAGGCCATTGCTGGAGAAGCCGGTGTACCTTTCTTCTCACTCTCCGGTTCAGAGTTCATTGAGATGTTTGTGGGAGTGGGGGCATCAAGGGTGAGGGACTTATTCAACAAGGCCAAGGCAAATTCGCAGTGCTTGGTTTTCATTGATGAGATAGATGCCGTTGGGAGGCAGAGAGGGACTGGTATTGGGGGAGGGAATGATGAGAGGGAGCAAACACTTAACCAGCTGCTCACTGAAATGGATGGGTTTAGTGGAAACAGCGGAGTCATTGTCATTGCTGCAACTAATAGGCCTGAAATTCTTGATCAAGCTTTGCCTAGGCCAGGCAGGTTTGACAGGCAGGTCAGTTTCTATTGCAATTGCTTACACTTGCAAACCAAACAAGCTAATAATCCTCATGTCCTAGTAGATTATGGATACTATAATTATTACTACTCATTCTCTTTAGGCGCATACAAACTAGTATGATTCATGTCAGTTTATATCTTGCCATTCTTCTAGCATTTGCATTACGGTAATCTTGTCACTCCTATAAACCATTGCATCTCCCGACTTTTGTTGTAAATGATGAAACCATCTTAGTCTGTTCTCTCCCACCTGATCCTCAACTGGTACTTGTATCACACGGCCAAAGTTTTATACCTACTCGTCTTACCACACATCCATCAAAACATCCTCATCTCAGCCACAAATTTCATTAAACATGTTGTCACTTAGTCGTTCAACATTAGGTCCTAAAGCATTGCTGATTTTATACCTGAGCTGCCAACATATGCTAGAAGTGCCCTTTTAGTAAAGTCAACTCTATCTTATCCTTAGTACTATCGAGCCTAGATAATGCAACGACTATAGTTGCAGAATGTTGAAATCGGTCACTTTAGTATTGACATGCTATAAAAGGTTTCAGCTCCAACATTCATCTGAATCCATCTTTGAAGGAAATGACTTACTTAGGTTTAAACTAAGCAGGTTAGTGTTGGACTACCTGATGTAAGAGGAAGAGAAGAAATATTACAAGTACATAGCAAAAACAAGAAGCTAGACAAGGATGTCTCTCTCAGTGTCATTGCCATGAGAACACCAGGGTTCAGTGGTGCTGATCTAGCAAACCTCATGAATGAGGCTGCCATTCTTGCCGGTCGAAGAGGTAAAGATACGATCACGTCGAAGGAGATTGATGACTCGATCGATCGGATTGTGGCAGGAATGGAAGGAACCAAGATGACAGACGGGAAGAACAAGATTTTAGTGGCTTATCATGAAATCGGGCATGCCATTTGCGCGTAAGTTTACATCAACACATTTTTCTTTTGGTTTATATGCTTTCTTCCGAATGATGAGAGTCGGTATCATTCTATCTACCTTGTATCTACAAAGATACTAGCAAAGGTGCAATCTTCTGTGTTTTATGATTTCATGAGGCAGCGAGTTTCAATGGAATGCCTCAGGCATTTTAGACATTTTTGAAACTCAATGGTTAAAGATCACTGTTCTGCACTCTGCTTATTGCAGGACATTGACTCCAGGCCATGACCCAGTTCAAAAAGTCACCCTGATTCCTCGAGGCCAAGCCCGTGGTTTAACATGGTTCTTGCCTGGCGAAGACCCATCCCTCATCTCCAAGCACCAACTGTTTGCTAGAATAGTTGGAGGTTTGGGAGGTAGGGCAGCCGAAGAAGTAATTTTTGGCGAACCGGAAAATACTACCGGTGCAGCTGGGGACTTGCTACAGATCACTCAGATAGCCAGACAGGTATGCTTCATTTGAAGTTTCAAAACCAATTTGGCCGGGTTCAACAACTACTTTTTCTAAGCCAAAGGATTGGCACGACTGATAAGGCCACTTTTACCTGGCATGATGTATAATTTTCAAGCCAATTGGCAGAAACAATATGCCAAAAATTTCTTTTTTGTTCCCTATAGTTAAGAAGAGTTTATCAGCATCGCTCCACTAATTTGTTTTGATGAATATAAATATACCAATGATTTTAAATTGTTTTCTTAATTTCCCAACCTACTGTTTTGGGGCCCCATCTGAGTTATTGTACTGAGGTGATGGGTTTTTCCTTTTTCACTCCAGATGGTAACAATGTTTGGAATGTCTGAGATTGGGCCATGGGCATTGACTGATCCAGCAGTACAAGCCGGTGATGTAGTACTGAGAATGTTAGCAAGAAACTCAATGTCAGAAAAACTGGCAGAAGACATCGACACATCGGTACACAAGATCATTGACAACGCCTATGAAGTTGCTAAGACCCATATAAGGAACAACAGGGAGGCAATGGATAAGCTGGTGGAACTGTTGGTAGACAAGGAAACAATCACCGGGGACGAATTTAGAGCAATCCTGTCCGAATTTACTGATATTCCTTCCGAAAATGTGAACAGGAAATCGATCAGAGAGCTGATTGAAGCTTAAATCAACCTTCTAAATGTACAGTCATAGAGAACTGTAATGCCAATGGCAACACATATGTATACAGTATAGTGACCCAGTATACATGGGGTACTTTGTCTGAGGATTAACCGCTTTAGTTTTCTTCCTTCTGCTGTGGAAATTGATAGCAACATTACCTCATACTTGACAGAAAGATCTGACAAACAAGTTGCAATGTCATGATAATGTCATTAGAAACGGTTTGTGGGAATGGAACAAGGTTTTTTTGAACAGCTAAAAAGAAATTTTATTAATCTCAGAAAAATATTACAGAGATTAAAAGGACCCGAGAAATGGGGGTGGAACAAGGTAGTGTATCATAGACAAGTACATACTCTACAGACTTCAAATGGATACACAACACCCATAACCAAAAAAAAAAAAAGGAGGAGAGATGTTACAAAGAAGTGGAACTTGAGAAGAAGATAAAAGAAAACCTGGCACAGGAGGCCATACTTGCTGAAAGCTAGTTGGGAAGCCTTAAGAACCCAAGAAAGCATCAACCTTAGTGTTTGTCTTCCTTGCCAGAAACTTCATGCATATAGGTGGTTGTACACCCGCCAACGCCAGAATCGAACTAGGCAAAGTCCATATCCCCTCCCCACAAATCAACCCAGAAGCCACAGCAGGTCCATATGCATCTGCCTTGGCCTTGTCTATCTTCCCCCATATGAACAGTATCAAGCTCCCAAGACACATATCAATAGTAAAATAAGATCCCAGATAAAAGGGTATTGCCATAGCCATAGGAATAGGGATGTACTTTGCTACATCCTTTCCCACGGCATCCCTAATAGCATTGATGACCACAGCCCCGATAAAGAAAACGTAGCAAAGTGTGAGGCAATGCCTTGGCAAAGCTGAGAAACCTTCAACCCCTAGTATTGACATGTTGCGAGCAACAGCAGCATAAGGGCCAGGATATGCTGATCCAGGGACCCCAAGACCATGAAAAGTCTTGACGAAGAGCCAAAACACACAGGGAGAAATAACACAACCCATTGCAGTTCCAATGACTTGGCTGACAAACATGGACCGGGGTGAAGCCATGGTCATGTACCCGGTTTTGAAATCTTGCATTAGATCCGATGCAGTTGAGACGATGTTCAGCATGACCCCACAAGCGGCTAACCCGGCAAGGACCCCACCATGAGAGGATCCTGCCCATGCCCCAATTGTGAAAGTCGCCAATGTTCCATAGGTGGGTGCCAAGGACCAGTCGGTAAGTCCACAACCGTACGCATTGCAAAAGGCTAGTGTCGGGGCACAAAGGTAGATAACCACGATATAATACCATTTGAGTGGTGGGAAAATATGCGGTAGTGTTGCAGAAGAAATAATGGCTATACCAACGTACCCGACAACTGCAAAACAAGTTGGGATTTCGTCCTTGAGAAATAGTTGTGTCCTCTGCTGGTCATCATAGGAGATGGATGAATTTGGTGTAGGGGAGCAAGTGCCAATTGGTAGGACACTTCTGGGGTCTTTTGTGCTGAGTTTGCGATATAAACCAAATAGAGTCTGACCAAGAACTTTGGCAAAGTTGTAGAGCCCATCACCAAGGATCATCGCTATTCCTATGAAGAGCTATGTAAAAGGAAAGACTTGAAAAGGGTTATAATCACGGCCTATGTTACCTGAAAGTAGATCATTCTAGTAACATTTTCTGTTTAGTGGTATGGTCGAGGTAGGCTATCATAAACTACAGTATTAGAATGAACGTATTTGAAGCAGTAAATGACAACTACAATCAAGTTTTTTTTTTCCTTGTAATTATTCATTTAGAGGTTTTCTACATTTGACTTTCTAAAGCTTCACTCTCTCTTGATTATTACTCTGCTAAACTTATTTTCTTCTTTTAGGGAAATGTAGATGAAATGCAAAATGAAAACTTTGCGCTTTGTGATACAGTTGTACCATATAACGGTTTGAACATTCCAACACGTAATTTGTCAGGGTATTATCATATCTGGTAAGACAATGCGGGCAGAACTCAAGTCCATGGATTTAGAACAAGGCAAGGCAGTTACCGAGTAACCTTGAAGGCCATTGAGGCTGCTTGGGCTAAGGTCTGCAGGGTACCAATGGCCCTTTTTGTCTTGTATAAGTGGCCACATTATACCCCATGATAGTATGCCTCCAACTAGCAAAGATATGTTGATTAGATGCGGACATATCATCCCCACACCGACATAAGTTGCTGAGAAATCAAAGTAAAACCTGTTTTTGATTGGGATAAACAAAAACCTGAAGAAGATCAGAAGTCTTGAATAGGAGAACCAAGTTTCACAAAGTGAATTCAACCAATTGTGGACATTAAAGAAAACAACGAGCTCGTTTCTTTCAATATTATGAAGTGATTAAGAATTTCCTTTGGTTAATCACCTTTAGTGTTGCTTAATCATGATCAAAGTCGGTTACCAAACTTACCTGTTTAGGTATGCTTTGAGACCAAACGTAGGGAAGTTTACAAATCCACAACTATCCCCGGCAGTGAAGAACCACTGGAAGAAGCCCCACAAGAAGCTGAATGAGAAGAACTTTCCTAGAGCTCTGACTTGTTTCCTAGAATGCCATGATGAGCAGAGATAATGAGGATCAACAAAAACATGTTTAATCAAACTTCACAAAATCAAATGATGAGATGAATTTTTGAAGGCCATACTTTGCTAGCTTGGCTCCTTGAGGAGTATGGAAGCTGTTTATAAGGTGAGCAGTTGCAGTGCCACTAGGATAAATCAGTTTGAAGTCTATGATCATTATCTGAGACATATTGCAAATGTATGTTGTTCAGAAAGAGTGACAGAGTAAACATGAGATTTGGTTGCATTGGTATCATAATCTAAGGAAAGAGAGGGAGACAGATGGGATTAAGGCGAGGGCAGAGAGGCATAATGATACAAGCGAGGTCAGTTAACCTCGCTTCCTTTCATTCTCCAACGGAACAATGTTACATCCCATCTCCAAAATTTGTTGTTTTGACTCCACTTTAAAAATCTTAATTTTGCTGCAACTTATTTCAAACATCTGTGATCCAATGAAAATAGTGAAGAATATGCTTCGGAGATGCATGATACTTTGGTTTTTGAGAAAGATATAAGTCGAATATAGTTTAAGTTTTTGACCCCACAAACCAAAATTCTTGACTCAAGCAAGATGAGTTGGCAGGAATACTGCAATCGATGTTATGAGTTTACAAATGTTACCTTTCGAAGAGGAACAACAGAAAAAAGTCCAAGAAAGCTAACAATAAAAAGAAATGCAATCATCCACCCCAATCTTGGGTTCTTTATGTTCTGTGCATCATTAGCTTCAGTTGACTGTTTTGCAATGACTTCACTCATGCCAAAGAGGTAACTCCCAAAACCTCCTGCATGTCCCAAATCGAAGGAATGTTGTCAAACAGATAGATTTTGGAAGGTGATTGCATATAAGAATTTGATGACAAGTCATACATTTCTACATTTTCACTGTTCATTTAGGGACCCGGGACCTATAATGCATGGGTGCACTACAGGGTGAGTGTTTTCAATTATTAGATTTTGTTAAAAGACTCTTTCTGGAATGAAACTACCATTCCCGGGAAGAGTCTTTTTAAAATCCAAACTATTGATTGCCGATATGGACGGCTGAGATGTTGCACTACACCCCTGTAGTGCACCTCTGCACTAGAGGGTCCCCGGATCCAAATGTTTGGGCTTTTCATTCATTTTCATTTGATACTGCAGTTTTGTATAGGAACACTAAAACTATTGGTTGGTGGAGTATTAATTTGAATTGGGTGGCCCCGTAGAAGAAATTTGTTGCCTAGTTGTGGTCCCTTCCAATTTTGCAAGTGTTACAACAGTTAAGAAATCTTTTTTCTTCTTTTGGCCTCATGCTCCATAATTAAATATCTTATCTGTTGAATATTCTAACTTTTTGCATGATCACATGTTAGATGAGAGGTTCACATTGCCAGAGCTGGCACATAGCTAAAGTTCGAGGAGCGGCCGTTTTAGGACTCCGAAAAATGTACGAATTTTAGAGGCCCTTCCTACTTTTCTGTATCGTTCCTACTTTTGGTACCCTTCAAAATAGTCCAACAAAATAGAGCCCCATTTTTACTTTTCGGTTAAGGCCCCTGAAAAATCAGGTCGGCCCTGCACATTGCAGATACACTTTAGTGGGAAATTGGTAAATCAACCTAGGAGGGCTTATGCGAATGAAGAGGTGACATACTGCACCGTTGATCCTTATTGTACATAGCTTGTCGGTCCTTATTGTTGCATCATATTATTATACTCCAATGCCATCATTTGGGTCATTGTCGTCTCATATTATCCGATGAAATGAAGATGAAGATTTCAAATTTTCTTCTGCGAGAATCGATTTTTTGAACTTGTTCATTGTAGAGAATAAGAAGACAAAATGATAGTAGTATATTGAGAAGAAACTTCTTCTTGGACTTGTTCTTTATATATACGAATGGAGAATAGTAGGTGGTAGTGTTCAATGATAGTAGATGATAGATGGTAGATGAAGAATGATAGTATATGGAGAATGATAGTTGATGCACATAAAAATGAAAGCGAAGGGAAATTGTTGAAAAAAACGACATTGCAAATAGCAATGCACCATTGCACCGACATTGCCATTTTTTGGCCAAATGGCCCTACTATTCATGGCAATTTTTTGTGAACGGCCCAGGCCATTTTGTAAAACCACTGCACTTCACTGCTCTTACAATCCAATCTCAAAATGTACAGTTATTATGGAGAAAATGTAATGCCACTGGTAAAAATATTTATATACAGCACACTAAGCCAGTACAAGTGGTTGTAATAATCAATCTAGTTGTCCCTCTGTTAGTTCCTCCTGTTGGGAAACCGATGGCAAATTTACTCTGCACTTAACAGAAAGATCTAACAGAACTTTCATTTTCATGAGCAAATCATACAAACCATTTGCGGGAATGGAAATAGGAAGTGCATCATAGACGAACACATTATACCGACTCTAGGTGGATACCCAACAGCCATACTAAAAGAGGAGAAGAGTGATAAAGAAGTGGAATCTAAGAGCAAGTTGGGAAGCCTTAAGAACCCAAGAAAGTATCAACCTTCGCGTTTGTCGCCCTTGCCAGAAACTTCATGCATATAGGTGGTTTGATACCCGCCAAAGCTAGAATCGAACTAGGCAAAGTCCATATCCCGTCCCCGCAGATCAAACCAGAAGCCACGGCGGGTCCAAATGCATCTGCCTTGGCCTTGTTTATCTTCGTCCAGATGAACAGTATCAAGCTCCCAAGACACATATCAATAGCAAAGTAGGATCCCAAATAAAAGGGTATTGCCATAGCCATAGGAATAGGGATATACTTTGCTATGTCCTTTCCCACAGCATCTCTGATACCATTGATAACAACAGCTGCGATGAAGAAAATGTAGCAAAGAGTGAGGCAGTGCTTTGGCAAAGCCGAGAACCCTTCAACCCCAAGGATTGATATGTTCCTATAGACAGTAGCGTAAGGGGCAGGGTACTGAGAGCCAGAGACCCCCAAATCATCGAAAGCCTTGTAGAAGAGCCAAAACACACAAGGAGAAATAACACAACCCATAGCAGTTCCAATGACTTGGCTCACAAACATAGACCGCGGTGAAGACATGGTCATGTACCCAGTTTTGAAGTCCTGCATTAGATCTGATGCAGTCGAGACGATATTCATCATGACCCCACAAGCAGCTAAACCGGCGAGGACTCCACCGTGAGAGGCTCCTGCCCACGCCCCAATTGTGAAAATTGCTAACTTTCCATAGGTGGATGCCAAGGACCAGTCGGTGAGCCCACATCCATAAGCATTGCAGAAGGCTAGTGTAGGGGCAAAGATGTAAATAACCACGATATAGTACCATTTGAGGGTTGGGAAAATATGTGGAAGTGTTGCAGCAGATATAATTGCTATACCGACATACCCAACAACTGCAAAACAAGTTGGGATTTCGTCTTTGATAAATAGTTGGGTCCTGCGCTGGTCATCATAAGAGACGGAAGAATCCGGTGTTGGGGAGCGAGAGCCAACTGGGAGGACACTTCCGACATCTTTCTTGGTGAGTTGGCGATACAAACCGAATACAGTGTGACCAAGCACTTTGGCAAAGTTGTAGAGCCCATCACCAAGGATCATGGCTATTGCTATAAAGACCTGGGCGAAAGGAAGGACTGAAATAGGTTACAATCATGGGCTATGTTACCTGGAATGTAAGCCATTCTAGCGCAAGAATTGGGAATGGGGCCACATTTAATAAATTGCAGTACAATAAAAGCAGCTTCTATAAACTACACCATTATAAGGTACCTACTTCTGCTAGGATTTCTAAATACCCCTTTTGGAAAAATTCCATTTTGGAACATAGGCGAACCATACTCCGGAAATCGGAATGTACGTTACGAATTGAAATTTGTTAGAACATCAGCATTTTTGTTGACATAGCACGGCCATGTCATTGCATGGGTATAGAAAAGGAAATGATTACCCTGTAACCTTGAATGCCATGGAGGCTGCTTGGGGTAGAGTCTGCAGGGTACCAATGGCCCTTTCTGTCTTGTATAAGTGGCCACATTATACCCCATGAGAGTATGCCTCCAACCAGCAAAGATATGTTGATTAGATACGGACATATCATCCCAACACCCACATAAGTTGCTGAGAAATCAAAGTAAAACCTGGTTTTGATTGAGGGAGGAAAAAACCCAAAGAAGATCAGAAGTCTAGAACAGGAATAACGAAGTTTCACAAAGTAAAGTTATAATATTAGAGAAAACAATGAGTTTTGTTTCATGCAATATTATGATTTGCTTAACAATTACTTTTGGAAACTTTAGATTGACTAAACAAATACTAAGGAAATTTACTGGTGCTTCATCATGATCAAAGTCGGTTACCAAACTCACTTGTTTTCATATGCTTTGAGACCAAATGTAGGGAAGTTCACAAATCCACAATTATCCCCAGCAGTGAAGAACCACTGGAAGAAGCCCCACAAGAAGCTGAATGAGAAGAACTTTCCTAGAGCTCTGACTTGTTTCCTAGATTGCAATGATGAGCAGAGATAATGAGAATCAAAGAAAACATGTTTAATCAAACTTCACAAGATTGAATGATGAGATGAATTTTTGAAGGCCATACTTTGCTAGCTTGGCTCCTTGAGGAGTATGGAAGCTGTTTATAAGGTAAGCAGTTGCAGTGCCACTAGGATAAATCAGTTTGAAGTCTATGATCATTATCTGAAACATATTGCATATGTATGACGTTCAGGAAGGGTGAGGAAGAAAACATGAGATTTACTTTCATTGGTCCATACTAGTTTGGTAGTAGCTAATCATAATCCAAGCAAAGAGAATTAGAGAGATAGGATTAAAGCATGGTGAACTTAGCAGGAATAGTGCAACCTATGGAATGAGTATCAGAATGTTACCTTTCTAAGAGGTACTACAGAAAAAAGTCCAAGGAAGCTAACAACAAAAAGAAATCCAATCATCCATCCCAACGCTGGGTTCTTTATATTCTGGGCATCATTAGCTTCAGTTGACTGTTTGGCAATGACTTCACTCATGCCAAAAAGATAACTCCCAAAGCCTCCTGCTTGTTCGAATAGGAAGAAATACTGTTAAACAGATAGATTTTGGAATATTAAGCTTTGACAAAAAGTTCTTCAAAACTAGTCATACTCTATGCTCACCATTACGAAGTATATCTTCATCATGATACACTCAGAGAGATCTAAGAATTTCTGAAATTCAGCTATCAACTAATGTCTCAATAAAAATTTATCCATTCTTGTTGGAAGTACAATCACATCTTTATTATATCTCCTTGGGTAGCAGGGAAAGATGTATTAGAATATGAAAGTTTCTTTGATGAGCTAAAAGACCAATATGAGTAGCTATCTGGACAAATCATCAAAGAGTAATACATTTAAAGTGGCATCAAGTAGCATCGATACTCTTGTTTTCACCCAAAAAACCACGCAGCTGATTTTCATGCGCAAGAAATTTATGCATGTATTACGTTGCAAATTATGTGCATCAAACCTCTACCCTTAAGCATTTTAGCCTGGAAAAACCATGTTTGACTCAGAGATAAGGGAAGAAAGAAACAGAGAGAGGGGTTGGCATTTGGATGGATACGTAGCTTCCATAAGGTAGAAACTTGTCTGTTTGAAAAAAAAATAAGGAACAAACTTGTCTCTGACTTCTCCCTTTTCTTTATCTTTTTTCGCGTCTCAAACCAGAAAATGTCAAAAAAGTTGTCCTCAGTTACATCATAAGATGCTGGATCGGTAGCTTCTGTCTGAAAGCAACTAGCCTACTACTTCATCCTCTTCATTCCTTTTTGTTTTCTATCAGAAACATTAGAAAATATTTGGATATTGTAATCTTAATTAGTTTTTTTTAATAAGTAATCATAATTAGTTGACTCACCATCAAAACTAAATTTGCTCTCTTGTGGGAGTTCAACCCCTCAATAACTAGAAAAATACTAACCACACAAACCCTAACGAGATTGTTAAAGGGACAACAAGCAAGTTAAAAGACGACAGCCATTTTTCTTTGCTACTATTTATCAGCAATTTCCCCCCCAAAGCAACTAGCGTCATTATTTCCAAAATCAAAGATATGCATGGAACTAAGGGCTACCATGAGTGATCACCTTGAAATAGTCATACATGCCAGCGTGACCATGCATGATGCACCACAACTATTCTACCAGATAAACAAACAAATTATAGACACAACAAGTGCCTCCTCATATTCACTGAACCGACATGTTTGTGAACTTTATCAACATGGGGATTCATGCAGTTGTCCATATACAACTATGGATCAAATTCAACGCAGGATTCAAGCAATTTTGTTGTCATATGAACATGGTTACAATTATGCTAGTAAGCTGCAAATCATTGATGGAAAGGGAAAAGGATTGTTTGCCAGAATATAAAGTGAAATCATGAAGTCAAAGTTGGGCCATCGATCCCAAGACTCTTTTGTCCAGGATAGTGATTGTCTGATTGATACCTATAGTTGGGGTGGGTTGCCTTTCCAGAAGGAAAGATAACTGACTGCAAAGACATCTAATTTTCTAACTGGAAAATCATGTTCATCCTTGACTTCAAGTGTGACAGAATGAAAAGTTTCTCCTTTTGTGGTCTTTTTGGTATTGGTAAAACCAGCTGTAAAGGTACTTCCTGGTCATGTGGAGCCTAAAGTGAATCTAAAACAACCACCCCCACTACACATCCTCTCTGTTTAAGAGTTTCTTCTTTTGATAGTTTCTTATTTAAAATGACTTTTAATATTGGTTTCCAGTAAAATATAACTGATTATACAATACATAAGATGACTAAGAAGTCAGCAATTATTAGATGCATTTATGTAAGACTTTTTTTTATTAGGAACCCCACCACTTATCATGCTATTTTGTCATGCTATAAGCACTTAGTTGACAATAATGATCCCATGATTTTCGGATACTCTCCCGGTAGATTCTATAGTCAAGTCTTTAGTCCCACAGCCCCGTAACCATTTCAAACATGACATATGCGGGTACTTCTACAACGTAAAGTAAGATATGCCCCCTAATCTTTGAAAAAATTCTCCAATACCACCCACAAATTATAGACTCTTTCACCAATACCACAGAATGAGCTTTCGCATAATTTCCCGCCGCATCCTATTCTGATTTCCACTGGATTAGAATCCTCAATCAATCTGAATGGCTAGATTCCTTGGGGAATGGTATTTTATTCCGGATTCCAATGATGGAATGTACTAAAATTATTCTTGACGACTCATCGAGCCCAGATTCCTTTTTGGCTTTTTTCAACCTAAATAGGAATTGAATACTCACTTTATCCATTATAATCTAAAATTACACTCTCAATTCAGTAACCCTTCAAATGCTTAAACAAATTCCTACCCCAAACATAGCCTAAAGGCTTGAGTAGCAGGAATCTTAGGACGGAATCAAATTATACTCCAGGTTCTCGGAAGATTTCGCATTTGGAGCCGATTGAAAGAGGAAAATAATCCCTTATTGATTATTAGATGGAATCACATTCTAAACCTAGTAAGAATCTATCTCCAGTTTCCTTGAACCATCTAGGAATGAAAAAGAACGTAATCGGGCTTCAATTGTAAGGAATTAATTTTCCTGAGGAACGCCTAATCAAACTAAACACTTTAAAAAGAATAGGAATGAATTTTCTATTATGGACAATTCCTTACATCCAAAGCCTTAATCATAACTTCACCGTATTACATGAGCTCTTTGGAAGTCTAAAAACCTATGAAGCACAAGTACTTTTAGATATACATTATCCGATGCTACAAGGATATTCGCAAGCTCGCAGCAACGTATTCCAAAAGTATCCACAATAATTAAAATTAATTTTCTCATTTCTAAATTATCGCCTTCATATTTTTCAGATACTTTATCTCATGCAGGCAAACTTCTATGAAACTAACAATATTTGCAATTTCTGGATAGGCTTAAATAAATTTGTTAGGAGTAAAGAAAAGTACAAATTTCTAATGCTATACTTCATTCTTATAGGAAAAAATATGGTGGAATAAAAATAGTATCATCTTTTTTATATAGGGTTGTAAACAAACGTCTACAATCTTTTTTGGTAACTAATATACTTATAGAATCATATGTGTTAAATCAATTTGGATTCCAAGAAATAAATAACTCAGTAAACTTTTATAATGTTAAATTTATCCTAGTCACACCTGTAATGCCGTATCCTCTTTTTATAAAAATGTTCTCGTATCCTCATATCCATATCACATCCAAAACTCATCTCCACATCCATGCGTCATTCTGTATTAGTATGGTATCCGTATCCATGCCATGCTTCATAGCTAAAAACTCACAATTTTGTTCTCCTTTTTTTTTTTCCAGTTTTAGTGACCATTTTTATCTTTTCTAAGAAAAATTCCCCTTCTAAATTTTGTCAAGTAGAACAGCCAAACAACATACAAAACAAAAATGTGTCCAATTGTTTTCTAACCTTTTCGCTTATAGTGGCCATTTTTGTCTTTTCCAAGAAAAATTCACCATTTCAATTCATCAAGAAAAATACAAAACAAAGATGTGCAAAGATTTTGGCACTCCAATATTCAACCAATATTGGAGTGTGGTTATCCAAACGTAGAGTGGCAAAATCAACTAAAATTCTTTTAATTTGGTGTAAAAAAATTATTAACATAACGTTTCATTTTCATATTAGAAAATTGGCCGGAGGGAGTGATTTAAAAATCTATTCCGCTATATTATCAGACTATAGGGATGATTTTATAACTCTCCAGATTGTTAACCGCACTCTCTATAGGGTTGATTTCTGCACTTTCCAAATCGTTTAAGTTTTGGGGGTGCAAAAATTAACACGAGTTGTTTTTTGCATCCCAAGAGAGTGCAGTTTAAAATTTAGGAAGTGCAAAATTCACTTCCCCAGCCTAATAATAATAGTCGAATTATTTCTGCTAAACAGTATTTTAATAGACATATGCAAGAATAATAACCTGGGCAGAAATCCGTGAAAATATGTACGTCTACTATCTAGTCCATTTAGTATAGCGGAAACGCCTTCCAAAGGGAAACGAACGTACCGCTGAAGGCGATGCCAGAAGTCGCAACGACGCTGGTCTGAATCACGGTATTCTCCTGCCGCGTGAAGGGCTGGTTAAGCAGCCCCGATTTCTCCAGAAACTTCGTCCAGGTCTTGACGAAGAAGAACCCCAGCAGACCGGCCGACACGTTGAGCGACGGAATAATCCCCGTCGTCAGATTCAGCTTCATCACGATAAACGTGAAGAGCACTCCCAGCACGAAGCTCACCACGAACGCCCTGACCGTCAGCTGGCTCCGCCACGGCGGCACCTCCTTCGACTCGAATATACGCTCCGTCGACATCTTCGTCTCATCCAGTTCTTGTTCTTGTTCGTCGTCGTCTAGTTTCTTGTTGTTGTGGTTGTTGTTCTCGGGGTCGGTGTGAGCGGCGCCGTTCTCGACGGCGGTGGCGGGGTGGTCGGAGGCTCGGGTGCTGGGGGTGCGGTTCATGGTGGCGGTTGTTTGGTTGGGCCCGTGAAGGGTGGGGTGAATTGTGGATCTGTGTGTAATTTTTGAATGAAGTGGGTTTGGCTTTTATTGGAGGCGGTGGGTGTGAGGAACTGTTTTTCTCTCACTAGAATTCTCTCTCTCTCTCTCTCTCTCTCTCTCTGTGTGTGTGGAAAATGTCGTTCTCACTTGTAGGAATCGAAGGATTGATCTCCAACTAGGCTTGCTCCTCGCACAATTTACTAGTAATAGTAGTGTTTAATTTTTGAAATTAAGCTGTATTAAAGTAATTTTTTATTAATTTTTTAGTCTTAGCCTGAATAGTCTACATTTAAATGGATCGAGAAAATAATTAGTTGGGGTATGCATAATATGGCCCAAAGTTACTCTCACATCCGCTTAGGGGCTAGTGACAGGTGTTCCACTAAGACTTTTAGAAAAAGTTTGAATTTGTCCTTATTTAAAATTTTTTTCACGTTTATTATTTTGTGAAATTTTTTTTTATTTTTTGATTCATTACGAATTGGAAAAGTAAAAAAAATACTTTTACCAAAATATTTGGAACAATGGCTACTTTTCAAATTTTTTTTACTTTAAAGTGGTATTTGTTCAAACTATTTGGATAAAAGTTAAAAAAAAATTACTTTTCCAAGACGAATTCAAAAAAATTTAACGTAAAACAAACAAACACAAAAAAAAAAAATTCAATTAAGGACAAAATCAAAAAAAATGAAAAAACTGCTAGTGGAACGGATTCAAATGATTTTTTTAGTTTTTAGTTTTGCTCCCAAAAGTTGACCATATTCGGAATCAAATTGCAAGAAGTTCTTGGATTTTATTGGTGGGAGATTCCGCACTGTTTTTCTCTCACTATGAGTGAGACAAACTCTCTCTCTCCTTCCTGTGTGGAACAATGAAAAAGTATGTTTACATTCATTTACCGAATTTATTTGGTGCACTTTTCTATTTGGTGTACATTTACCGAATTTATTTAATTGAGCGAAGAATGGATGAAGTCATTATCGATATCAAATTAAACTGAATTTTTACAAAAATTATTAGAAAATATTTTAAATTAATCAAATGTCTCCGATTATTGTGTGAGACCACAATATGAAATTTTGTTTTTATTATAGTAACCCGGTATGCATTGACTCGTGTATGAAAATTGACGAATGTCATTATCGGGTGTGAGAGCGGATGTCCGGCCTCGGCCGCATTTATGGTCCACTTTTAAACCAGCCAAGGACACAATGGTGGAAAAACAGGCGTGGGATTGTCCCGTCTATTTTTCAAACTCCGCCTCCTGATTTGTCTATTTTTCAAACTCCTCCCACTAATTTTTTGGGCTTGTCCCACATCGAGATTATTAGCCACGACGAAAATTTATGTAGCCATCTAATAAAGCTCGATATGATTTTGACGCACATTTATTGACAATGGTGAAAACACTGGATCCAAACCAGTAATTTTACATACAAGTTTTTTTCGAGAGCATGTGAAACGAAAGTGTACAAATATGATTATTTGGGTAGTTGATATTACTGACGTGATTCAAAAATTAACGGTCTCGATCGTCGAAATAAATCCAGAAAGAGCCCACGGATGAACGGACTAGATCTTTAGGCAACGGAGAGAAGCCCTTTTCAATCGCATGCACACGTAAGTTGAGGTTGTCGTTCAAAAAAAAAAAAAGAAGTCGGAGTTCACATAGACTCAAACTCCTATAGGAAGGTCTGGTGTTGAGAGGTATTGGATCACGCCATGTGATGGTGTCTAAGAGCACCTATGATGCAATAGCCCATGAGGAGGAGTACTATCTTAGGCGTTTCAAGCCTCGGGTGGCAAAGTCGTAATTATTCGCCTGAGGAATTTGACATTGGGCCCACCTAAGTTCGATCCAAAACAGTCCAGCGGTAAAGGGGTATTGGATCACCATGTGATGCCGTGTGTTTTTAGCCGTCTAAGGCCGTTTAAGCCTCTCACCGGGCTTCTCTTTTTTTTTTTTTTTTTTGCAATTATCGTTTCGCTTATAATTTTTTGTAGAAAACTCCTTTTCAGCCCGTTCTTTTTTGAGACGTCTTATTTTTTCCTCTATTTTATGGGTTTTTAATAATTTTGGTATTTTCCAAAACTGGTATTTTCCTCGCTTTCTAGGGTTAGGGTTGCTACCTATATAATTGGGAGGAAAGACTGCAATATACACTCCTTATTTTGGTACGTATCATATGCACCCCCAAAATATTATGAATTATAAAGAAAATATTACGAATCGTATTGCTAAAAAATTACAAAATCATATAAAGGTTACGAGATACACCAAAATGTTATGAAATCATAATTAAAATGTTACAAATCGTACTGCTGAAATGTTATGAATTCTGGAACAAAAGTTACGAAACACAGTAAAATGTTATAAATGAACCATAAAATAGATACATATGGTATACCCTTTTTAAAGGGTGTGTATTGTAAGCTTTTCCTATATCGGGTTGTAAGCCTTACTGCCTTAGGATTGGAATGTTGATTATTGAATAAAAAAAATGGATAGTGATTTTGTCACACCATTGTTTTTATAATGTCATACCTTGCAAATGTATTTTTCACGTGTTTTCGATCTTCGCTTTTCTAATACACTTTCCTGCGTCTAACCTATGAATAATTTACTCCTTCGCAATTTGGATGGGTCTCTGTAACTCAAGAAATTATTGGATGGTATTGGGACGCGTGGTGACCCGTCGCCCTTTTCCACGTACACTTTTGTGGGACCCAATACCCCCATACTAAGTGACGGTCCCACGTGACCACTTAAATGGAGTAAGGCTCCGTTCCGGTACTCAAAATAAGTACTTATTTTTTAAGAAGGCAATTTCAAGCTCAAAAATTATATGCTTACGCAAATAATTTTTCTATCAATATGGATCTTGTTTGATAGATCTCATTGAGATCTTTAATACAGTGCAAAAAAAATTGAAAAATTATTTTTCATTTATATTATTTTTAAGTTTGAAAATGTGAAATAAGTACTTATTTTTTAAGAAGGTGTTCTGGAACGGAGCCTAATTAAAACTCTTGACGGTTGACATTTTGAAAAGTGGAGTACATCTCTACCACAATTTGAATGAGGATTGCGATGACGTCTGGCTGACATGTATAGATATGCGTGGTGTATATTTGCTGACTCCAAAAAGAAAAGACTAGTGATTTTGTTGCTTCCCTTTTTGTTAATGTCATTTTTCTTTGTGTTTTGATTGAATAATTTTATTTTGCGAGAGAATAAGGGTGACATTAATAAAAAGGAGAGTGGCAAAATCAATTCCCCCGAGAAAAAAGGAGTCCAAATAGAATACTACTTCAAATTTGTGTGTTTATTGCTCCCTTAATTTTATCAATGGACAAGAATGTAGGTCTCATGCATTAAAATATTTAGAAGGAAGATATGGCATCTTTTTTATTTTTTATTTTTAGTTGCCAAAATTGACATAAAAGGAGAGATGTTATAATATAAGACTACCTAAATAATTCACATGTCTTGCTAAAATTGTTCCAAATGTTAACTTATCCATCTGATATGCCGTGTACCGATGTGTCTGGTTATATAGCTTTTTACTCCAACTAACGTGTCAAATCTCTAAGTTTAGTATAGCTTCAATATTTTCTTTCCATCGTTTTTTTTTTAAAAATTTTGTCAAGTTATGGACAAGAATGTAGCTCTCATGCGTTAAGGTTATTTAAAAAAAAAAAAAAACCATCTTAGATTTTTAACATGCAAGCCAAATTTGACATGAAAAGAGAGATGTTAGTATATACCAGCAAAATAATTCACATTCATTCAATGAGAGATGTCAAATCTGTTATTTTGACAGCTATTTTAATGCTTTATTTCAGCATAATTAATATACGTCTATTTTTTTTTGTAATAAGTAGACCACTTTTAATGAGTTTTTAAATGATTTCATATACTGTAAAGTTTTTTAAACAAGGAAAGAGTAAATTAATAGAGTAGGTCTATCAATACGCATGCTCAGACCTATCCATTCAATATTCATATCAGTTTGACACTTTCAAAAAAACCTCTCATGAGAAGTCCCCTCCAAAATTGAATAGATCCTGGATCATGAATTTTAAAAAAAATGATTTATCTTGTCTAATTCGGTTCGTGAACAAGTATTTTACAACCACAAACAAAACACACAAATACTCACATTGTCTGTCACACACATGTGCGCACGTATATTCGTGTGTTTGTTGTGGTCTTTTAGCAAAGTTGATTAGTGAATCACTATAAGTAGGGATGAGATCAGTTCGATTCGGTCAGTTTTTCCCCCATTTTTGAACCGAACTGAACCAGTCGATTTTGAAAAATCACAAACCATAACCGATTGCTTGATGGAGTAAACCGCTTGGTTCGGTGTTTGCTAGCTCGGTTCGGTTCAGTCGGTGGTATTTGGTAAGTTTCACTCTTAAGCCGAAACCAAACCGAATTCAATATTTTCTCAAAATCTAAAACCGAACCGAATTTATCACAACACAGACTGAATTAATGAAAATTGCTCGATTCGGTCTGTCGGTTCAATTTTTCAGTTAATCTTTTCATTCCTAACTATAAGTGCGAGTGGAATAAGTATTTTTAATTAAAAGTGATGTATTATGAAAGAATAACCTGTTTCGTTAAATAAAAAATAAATACTTAAAAAATAAATACCTTAGCGAAACAAGCCTAATCAATTAGAAAAACAGCGAAATGTTGTGTGAAGCGTGACCACCGATTACGTACCTTTCCGATAACATGGGGTGCGGAGCAAGAACCTCCGAATGCGGACATGGTAGAACGGTCCAAGTCCAATTTGGACCATTAATATGGACCTTATATTTTGCAATTTTTCACATTTGGCTTTTACAGGCTTTGTTTGGAATTGAGGGAAAGGGAGGGAAAGAAAATGAAAGGGAAATTGGGAGAAAATGGGAGGAATGGACATTCCAGATAGGTGCTCGGCAATAGGAGTTTGGATTAAATTCAAATTGTTCGTATCGAAATAAACGGCCGAATCAACGCTCCTACAGCCCTATAGTGCGGGCTGCACTACAAGATTTCCAAAATTGTGAAATGTGACCACCGAATGCTGTTCCGTTAATATAGGATGCGGAACAAAGAACCTCCGAATGCAGAGATGGTAGAACGGTCAAGTCCAATTTGGACCATTAATATGGGCCTTATATTTTGCAATTTTCCACATTTGGCTTTTACAGGCTTTGGTTGGAATTGAGGGAAAGTGAGGGATAGAAAATGAAAGTGAAATTTGGAAAAAATGGGAGGAATGGACAATCCAAATAGGTGTTCGGCAATGGGAGTTGAGAAAATGATGGGCCTGTCCTGCTTTTCAATTTTATGGTCCTTGGAGTCCTTTCCAAGTAAGGTGGTGTTCCACTTCTAAAAATTTTTTTTTTTTTCAAACGAAGATAATTTCAAATTCAAATATAATGAAAATGAAAAATATTTTTTTAATTTTTTTTTTGCACTGTTTAAAAGATCAGATCTTAATGAGATTTATCAAACATGATTCATACTGGTAGAAAAATTATTTGAATAAACAACTGATTTTTGAGCTTGAAATTACCTTCTTTTTGTAAAAGTTTTTTTTTAAGAAACCGAAACACCTCCTTAGATCTCATTGAAATTTTTTTAAACGGTGCAAAAAAATTTAAAATTATTATTTATTTTCATTATATTTGAATTTAAAATTACTTTTAGTTTGAAACAGAAGATTTAAAAAAAAAACAGAACGGCACCTAAGTCACATAGCCCACTAGGTCCCTAAAAACAAAATCCCACGCGTGCCCCCCCTCTCTCCTGCATCACTTTCTTTTCTTTCTATTTTCTCTTTTATTATATATATCCAATTTTTATGAAAAAAAATATTTCCAAAATTTACTCGACAAAATCTATAAAATAAGTACCATATTGAATGCGAAATTATGTACATAAATTTTTTTTGGTGTAGACTCCTCTTTTTATTTTGAAATTATGCGTAGAAAAAACATTGTTAATTTATAAAACGTAAATATGTAGAATAAAACTTACAAACATTATAAAATTTATTAGTAAAATATACTTTAAGAGGGAGAGAGGAAAAAGAACAAATATACAAAAGAGAGGAGAGAGAGTGTGCGCGTATACCGAATAAAAGTAAAGAGAGAAGGATGGGAGAGAAGCATTTCTGTGTGGGCTGGACTCGGTGTTCCAGCACCTGTTGCCGCGCTGTAGGAACCATAGGGAGCCAAAACCACGTCAGTTTGGTGCCAAATGAGAATGCCACTAAAGTCATCAAAACTACGTCGTTTTGAGCCAAGGAAACAAACCAATTGGATACCCAAAAAAAAATTAAGGGTCCTGCTAAATACAACTGCGAAATTGCTACATGTAACCAATTCGAAGGGTTTTTCCAAATATTTCCTCCTTTCCAAATTTCAATTCGTTTGAATCGGTGGGAAAATTTTATTTTTATAATCATTTTATTTTAAAGAGTCATAATTAAATTTTGACTATACGGCTTTCGTTAATTAGCCCTAAGAAAGTCGTACAATCAAATATCTCTTACGGCTAACTAACGAGAATACTAGAGCCAAAAATTAATTATGACCCTTTGGGATAAAATGATCAGAGAAATAGGATCTTCATACCGGTTCAAACGGATTGAAAATTAGAGCACTTAATTTTTTATATATTAATTTTAGACCGTTTATATATTAAAAAATATGGTTAAAAAAATTAAGTATTTCAAATTTCAATCCGTTTGAATCGGTAAGAAGATTTTATTTTTTTGATTATTTTATTATAAAGGATTATAATTAATTTTTTGCTCTAGGGCTCTCGCCCTAAAAGATATTTGGTTTTACGACTTTTTTAGAGCTAATTAACGAGAGCACTATAGTAAAAAATTAATTATAATCCTTTACAATAAAATGATCAGAAAAATAAATCTTCCCACTGATTTAAACGGATTGAAAATTTGAACACTTAATTTTTTAACCATATGGTTTAATATATAAACTGTCTAAAGAGGTAGAGGTTGAAAAATTAATATATAAATAAATTGAGTGCTCTAATTTTCAATCCGTTTGAATCGGTACGAAAATTCTATTTCTCTAATCATTTTATCCTAAAGGGTCATAATTAATTTTTGGCTCTAGGGCTCTCGTTAGTTAACTCTAAGAGATATTTGGTTCTATAACTTTCTTAGGGCTAATTAACGAAAGCACTATAGTCAATTTAATTATGCACCTTTAGAATAAAATTATCAGAAAAATAAAATTTTCCCACTAATTCAAACGGATTGAAATTTGGAACACTTAATTTTTTTTCTTAGCATTGAGGTATCCAATTGGTTTGTTTCCTTGGCTAAAGATGACGTAGTTTTGATGGCTTTAGTGGCATTCTCATTTGGCACCAAAACGACGTCGTTTTGGCGTCTTATAGTTCCTGCAGTGTGGCAATAGTTGCTGGACCCCGAGTTCGAAAGAGAGTGGGGAGGGAGAGATAGAAATGGTGTCGGCGCTTGAAATAGGACTTGATGGGAAAAAACTTGTGCACATTTGTGCGCAAGAAACTATAGGACCAATGTGCACAAGTTTTTTCCTATGTGAGTGGATTATGTCCCATTAGATCCTTGCCAAAACTGTGATAGCTAGAATTGAGGGCGCGAAAGCGCATGACATTTTAAAGTTTTATGCGATTAAGTATCCATCCACCCTTTGATCCAGAACAAAAATATGAGTAAAAATCTCTTCAAATTCATTTCGCTTAACTTAAACATATATTAAATCAAAATTTATCTAATTTTTAGAAGTCTATTTCCTCCCCCCTCAAATTTAGAACCATGCAATCCATCAATGAAGCTTCTAATCAAATCGTTGACCCAAAGGCTGATACTTTTATCGGATGTGTCACAAAATAATGAAAAGTCCACTCATGCTTTAATGTTTTCATATCTTTCACACTCCGGCAAGGACTTGCTACCTAGTAGTATTTCTTTTTGAAAAAATGAATATAGAAATTTAAGTCGCCCTCCCGTAGTTGATAGTACGTGCGGATATATGATCAATTATTTTGGCTTTGTTGAACTTTCCGAGTGTCTCCGAATTATTTTCATGCATATGGGCGGATTGTGGTTGGTGCCGAAACCAAACTTTGGATTGATATCGATTTTACGTTTCATTAATAAGTTTGTTCAACATTCGTACATTAGATCACTTATTTGACTAGGTACTATGCTTTAAATACATAATAACGAGATGAACATTAGATCAATTTGAGGCTTGGAAAAGCAACCTTATTAACGAAACGTTAAGAATGTGGAAAAGCACCCCTAGTGTAAACAAGTTACTTGTAAGAGATTAAATTCTTTCCACCGGCGGTAGAAAATTCCACTTTTCCATCATCATTTTTTTTGATCGTACTACGTGTTTATTGTTGATTTGAACTATTCATTTTGTAGACCCACATAATAGTATATCCATACAAAAAATAAACTTGATTTGACATCGACAGAAGTATCAAAAATCGAATTTTGCTTAGTAAAATGGATAGTTTATCTTTATTATTATTGACAGAAATCAGATTGTCCATTTTATAAACCAAAATCTAAATTTTGATATATCTATTGACTTCCGATCAAGTTGATTTTTTGCATGACAATATTATATTGCAGGTCTTAAAATATGAACGGTTCAGATCACAAAAATAGACACTCAGTGGACCTTATAATAAGCAGTGGTGGAAAAGTGGAGTTTTACACCTGTATCACGCTTATTGTGGATAAAATTTAAATTGACCTCTAAAGACGAAACAAATTGGCTTATTTTCGCTCATTTTTAAGTTAGTGGCAAGTTAATCTGGTTAATAATACGGGCTGAAGATTCTCTTAGAATGGTTGACCCAAAGGCTGATACTTTTTTTTTTTTTTTTGGAATAAAGGAAAGTAAAATACAATTATACTCTCTCAAAAGCCACTCCTCTCATATCCGCCTTCAGGAATGAGATAATGTCATCCAGGAGATAGTGTATGTCACAGCAACAATGAAAACTCCACTCATGCTTTAATGTTTCATGTCTTTCTCGCTCTGGCAAGGACTTTGCTTCCTTGTAATTTCTTTTTCAAAAAATTAATATAGAGCAAAATGTCACCTCCCGTAGTTGATATTACGTGCGGATATGTGCGGATAAATAGTCAATTATTCTAGCTTTGTTGAACTTTCCTGGTGTTTTTGAGTTATTTTCATGCATATGGGTGGATTGTGGTCGGTGCCGAAATCAAACTTGGATTGATATCGATTTTACGTTTCATTAATAAGGTTGTTGAACATTCTGTCACTTATTTGACTAGGTACTATGCTTTAAATACATAATAATGAGATGAACATTAGATCAATTTGAGGCTTGGAAAAGCAACATTTTGCCTTTAATGGTTTGGACCTTGAGGCAAATTTTGACATGGTTTGGACCTTGGGGACTGGGTATTACATAGCATTTTTTTCCCCATACCATAGGTACTTACCATAATAATTCTTCTTCAGTTTACGGCTCTGATAAGAAAATTTATTTCCACTGCAAATAGGGCTGATGAACGAACTAAGCTACTCGTTTCAAGATCGGTATTTTTTTTTTTTTTTGCATAAACAAGACAAGCTTGAACACGTGTTGGAAGCTCATTAAGTTTTCAAACCAAGGTTGAACAAGCTACTTCTACGATCGTTCGGCTTGTAACGTACAAAATTATAGGCTATTATTCAAGATTGGCTACGTTCGGCTTGATTAAAACTTATTTGAGATCAGTTCATCTCGATCATAAACAAACTTAGCCTAACCTGCATCTAGGGCTTGAAACGGCCAATTTGTAACTTCTCCTAGTTCGATCCAAATCACTTGCAAAAGAAAGCCCAGTGTTCTGGTCTATGAGTTGGGCTTGTTGGCTGGGCCTGGACTTACACGAAAGAGCCTACAAATGAACGATAATGTTTGGAGTTTGGACTAACTTTTGGGGTACTATTGTCATTGGATTTTTTATTGTTATCTTTTTTTTTTATTTATTTATATGGGATGTGTATTAATCATTATTCTCGAGAAAAATTGGAAAAGCATAAAATTATAGGTGGAAGCTTAAAAAATTCCACTATCACGTAACCACCACCGGGGGCGGACACAAGGAGGTGCGAGGGTTCAGTTCATGTCCAATTTTTTAAGGAAATATGATAGTTCAGGACGTATTTTGATAATTAATACATTTTAAAGACATGCTAAGAACATTTGTTAATGAACAAAATGTCCTTAGCGGGTATTAATTATCAAAATACGTCATTGGCCGTCATTTTCCCATTTTTTAATGGTTCAGTCCAGTCCAGTTTTGGGCCGTTGTGGGCTCCCCGGACCCACAATAGTGATTGAAATCATTCATTTTATAGAGCTCGTCGAATATGTTATACACGCTAAAAATTAGCTTGATCTAATATCAATAGGTACATGAACGAAATAGATTTATAAAAAAAAAAAAAGCGATGACAAAAATTAGTACAAATCTTTTGTCTGCCACTCACCTGTGACCACGACGACCACCCAATCACAATCTCTGCCCCGCTGCTCATCGGCATCACTGCCGCCACCACCCATCACCGTCAGAGTAGTCACCAGCACCAATTAATTTGAGATTTGCAACCAAAGATAAAAAATCATTTTCCATCAAAACTATTTTCTTCTCCAAATTAACAAAGCATCTGCATCTGCATCTGCATAGAGGCGAAATATTACAGGGAAGTCTCGTGACAATGCATTTTGACACCGCATGTTTTACTCTTTAAACACGAGTGTGATGGTTCCATACAAGGGTTTGTGCGGAGCCCATTATTCTTGTGCCCGTAGAGTGTAAAATAAGTTGTCAAAATATGGGTTCAGTAGCATCGCTTGAAATATTATTCTATGCTAAGGAGTTGGTCTCTCGTCTGTCCCCAAAATAACTCCACAATCATTTTGGACATATAGTTGTGGCCTATGGGTCTTTTTACTAGACCATTTTTAATGATTGAGCACTTTTAACAATACCACAAGAACTCTAATCGCGCTAAAATTCATGTTGATCGAATGTCGACCAATACATTTTTCGCAACACATTCATTTCTAGAAAACTGAGTTTTTGATCTAATGTGCCAAAATCTATTTAGTATTGTTCAACATGAATGTGCTGTGAAATCATATCAATCGATATTAGATGATTTTGACATTTATGGCATGTTTCATGTTCTGGCTTGTTTAAGGCATTGAATTCCAAAGAGCTACAAACAGTATACATTCATAACATTCCCATGTAGTATTTGTTGGCTTATCTCTTTCCCATCCTCTACTTTATGGGTTGTAGGCTGTCTCACGTCTGCTTCTTCTTCTTCTTTTTTAATGAACGGAGGAAACCCTATAGTCAGACCACTAAATGAATCTGATTGTGCAACCCAAACCTCTGAGGGAGCTAGCGCGGCGACAACAATCACAGGCTCCACCTTAGTTTAGGGTACTCATCCGGTGGAAAATCAAACCCCAGACCTTAAAAGAGTACTACTAAAGCCTGGGTATCTGCCCGAACCACTATGGCAACCACTAAATGTGTACTGTCTATGTCTTGTTATAAAGTAGTGGCTGAAATCAAACAGATGGGAACAAGAAGGACCGTTGGTGTAACCAAACATCTACTTTAATTGTGAAGTGTGAACCCACAACCCGGTGACCAATTATTATGGAATGCTTCCTGTACTGTTTCAACCAAGGCTGAGTTCTACTAAGATTTTTTGATCTTTTGTCACAAAGCCAATTTTGTCACAAAGCCAATGAAAAGTCTACGCTCATCTCTCTCTCTTTTACCGTTCTCTCTACCACACTCAATCTTACTATTCAAATGTATTTTGAACGGTCTGAACCATTGATTGTCGGGACGAAACGGTGAAATTGAGAGAGCGGTGAAACCTTACGATGGGCGTAACACTGCTGCAAAGCCAAAAGCTATATTTTTCCTCTTAGTTTTTTTGTCCATACCCTATAGACAATGCTACACTGTAGCATTTTCCAAACCAGCCAACCATCATAAAAATCCAAAGTGAAATGTCGATTTCGCCATTGAATTTGTAATCATATATTTTTTTAGATGAAAATAAGTTCTTTGGATAAGGACAAAAAGGTCATTTGGTAAAAAGCATGTATAAACACTAAATTATTATTTTGATCTGATATAGACACTAAAACTAAGAGGAGCAACATTTCAATAACTTATTTACACACTAGTAAAAGAAGTTCAAAAATCCCTTAGCGGTACTTAGCCTAACTATTCTTACAATAACATTGCTCCAACTAAATTATTTTTTCTTAAACACCCAAATGAGGTTTTGGTAATTTTTTGTCAAAGGTTTTGAGACCAAAGATGATAAAAGCTCAGATAAGGCGACATTAAATACAATAAAAACTTTGAAACTTTTTTCGTCTTTAATTAATTTTTTCTTACTTACGATCAAAAAAAATTACATTCTACAATTTTTCTCATCATGATGAAAGATTAACGGAAAAAAAAAGTGACATAGCTCTATCAAAGACGGTAACAAAATGGTAAATAATGTAGGCCAAACTACCCTTACTTAATTTGACCCTAAGCGAATTTTAAAGATTGAGCATTTATAAATCTTAATGAGTTCTTTTTAGATTGATGCAAAATGAAAAATTATGACCTAAAGTGTTTTATTTCTTGATTCAGAAAATAGTATGAACTTCAAAAATTGAAAAAATTACAAGACTGGCACTATAATCTTATCACTATTTTCGTATGATACAATCGCTGCATCACATATCCTATGTAATTACATACACATGCACTATTAACTCTGTTAAACGATTGGGTCTTGAATTTGTGTCCTCGTGGAGAATATGCTTGACTTTCGTTGTGACTACTAACCCCTAACATCCTCCCTTCTAGGCCCTGTATTTGATTGAAGCAAATAATATAGAGACTGGGCTCCATACATTTTATTAGCCGGCGGGCCGGCCCCCAACGACCGTCAATTAATTAAAGTATATATCCTTTTAGCAGTTGAATCTACCAACAAAAAATTTGTTGCAATTAAGAAACTACTTATGTAACGACTCTCCAATGTTTCTCTCTCCAACTACAAGGCTTGAATGTAATGTGCAACATATAAATGATTCGAACCGTTTATTTTGAAGTGTCCGTTGAATGCTTTATGCAAAAGAATTAGGGTATAGTCACATTATCGGAACACATCTATGATCTATCTCAAAGTTTATTCTTCAAATCCTATTTGTATCAGAGGCGGATCTAGGTGTGGTCATATTGGAGCGACAGCCCCCGCGTTGTTTCGGGTGAGTTTTTTTTTTTAATTTAATTTAAATATTAATATTGGTATTTTTTTTTGTTTGTTAATAGCACCTGAATATTATATTTTGTATTAAGTGTTACAAGTCTTGGCACGCCCGCACTTTAAAAATGTATTCGTTTTGGATCTCAAAACCCAATTTCTCTTTCTGCGCCATGGTCTCACAAAAGTTTTTCCTTCAATTATTTTTCTCATTCCTCTTTCTATCCCTCTCCACTTATTACTCAAAAAAACCTCTCTCAAATTCTAAACCGAACAAACTAGTAGATTTCTGAATCTTCAAATTTCAAAATCTTATTCATAGTTTGGTCTCCGCGTTTACGAAATCCTCATTCCATCCCTGATCTGTATATTAATGTTTCTCAATGAATTGTAACGTCATCGGAACACGTAACTAGTGATTCCCAATTTACTTGATTTCTTTCACGCGAATAACCTGTGGGAGTTTGTCGAATCAATAAATCTTCGTAAAGAAATACAGGCAACAATTCCGGCCAGTGATTTTTGGATTCGGGGATGGTGCTGCGTAATAGGTGTTGTCCTAAAAAACTACATCAATTTGGGGCTGTCAAGGAGTCCCACTTTGTGCTGCCAAGGGCCTTGTTTGGCAAGCCCAACATTCCCTAATATTGGGTTGGGGTAAATGGATATGGTTTTGAGTTTGTTTAAGAAAGAAGATGAGGAAAAGGATAGTATAGTCATTTTACAATTGATTTTGAATTTTCTTTTCCACAGACAAAAAAATGCGCGTGTACTCTACTTTCCGTTAATTTAGACGGAAAGTCTAACAGTTGCACTTTACTCTAAAATCAAAGGGGGGCGATGTGGTCATTAGTAAACCTCGCGGGGAGGGGGGGATTTGCCAAACGGACAAGCCTCAAATAAGTAATCCGTACTTTGTCCTTGACAAAAGCCTTGAAATTGACAAAAACCCTAACATCTCTCCCTAATCCCTGTACTGTAATCGACTCTTGCTTCTCCTGCCAAAACGGTTTCTCTTTCTCCCACATCGACTCCTGTTGCTTCTTCATAGTCGATTCCTTCTACTTTTGATTGATCCTCCACTGCCAAGGCCGCCAAAACCGCACCCCATAAAGCCTGAAAACCGCACAATTGAAAGCAGATTCGATCTCCTCCACCCTCATTGAAAAGTTCAGCCAAAATAGCACCATTGATACTACTTGCTTTTGATCCTTTCGTTCAGCTTCCTTTTGTTGCCTTTTTTAATTTGGGTTTATTTGAGTAAAAATCGAATTGTTCATGACCGGTTTATGATTGAGAAGAGATGTGAGGAAGAAGCTTTTATTTAATTAATACAACAGGTTTTTGTTTAGCTAATTTGCTTACTGTGATGGTTTAGCTAATTGGAGGAAGCTAATGTGATTGAGAACCTAATTGATACAGGGTAAGCTAATGTGATTGAGAACCTAATTGATACAGCAGATTTTGGTCCGCGATTATAGATATTTATATTTTTGTATGTATATGCCATGATGATAAAACACTAATTTATGTCTTTGTTTTTTTTTTTATTTCTATTTTTTTTTCAACTCTCATCAATCATCAATATTTTGTTTTTTTTTTATGAAAATACTCTAAAAAGAACAAAACTAGTCAAATTATTATGTGGAATGGGGACCCGATTTTTTCCCGACCCCGACACCTCCCCGATTTCTCCCGCTCTGACTCCGACCCGATATAGAATGGGGCGGGTTTGGGGGGTGCTAAATCCGACCCGATCTACCCCATTGCCATCCCTATTCATAGCCCAGGGATAGCACCATGGATGGCACCTATTAGGCAACGAGAAATGCTAAGTGCAAATAAAAGACCCTTAAAGTGTATATAAACGACTCAAATTTACTATGCAGTGCACTAGAAGACAGCGCCTATTAGGCAACACCATCCCCGAGTCTGTGTTTTCCACGTGTAGTGCACTAGAGGACAAGTGGTTGGATGGAAATCAAGTCATATATCTTTGCCCGGTAGATGGATATGGCTGCGGTGAGTTATTACTTGAAAATCACTTGGAAGTAGTGGCATTTAATAAAAGAGTAGCACTATTTGAAAAAGGCCTTTTGTTTGCTTCTTTGCAAAGATTTTTGAGTAAATTACAGTAAACCCCCCTCAACTAACCCAAATTTTTACTTAACCCCCTCCGACTACAAAATCCAACAGTGTGCACCCTCTAACTATCCAGAATTGACACTTAATCCCCTTTTGTTAGGTCTCCGTAGGAAAAATGCACCGACGGCCGTCTCCGGCCACCGGGCGGCCGATCCGAGCCGTCCAAAAATTTTATAAAAAAAAACCGAGTGGGCTAGCACGGGAATCAACGGCATCCGACGTGCGTAGGTGCTCGATCCAAACATGCCAAGAATTTAAATGGAGTGTTTAGATCGAGCACCTACGCATGTCGATGCCGTTGATTCCCGCGTTAGCCCACTCGGTTTTTTTTTAAAAAAATTTTTGGACGGCTCGGATCGGCCGCCCGGTGGCCGGAGACGGCCGTCGGTGCATTTTTCCAACGGAAACCTAACAAAAGGGGGTTAAGTGTCAATTCTGGATAGTTAGAGGGTGCACACTGTTGGATTTTATAGTCGGAGGGGGTTAAGTGAAAATTTGGGTTAGTTGAGGGGGGTTTACTGTAATTTACTCAAGATTTTTTTTCAAAGGGAGATGTCTTGGCCAATTTATTCGCACATCGACTGATTTTGAGACTTTGAAATTAACGATCGAACAAACCCTCCAGTGGTCTCATAATTTGAAATGTTTGGCTTTCATGGAATTCGGACATGCCACTTCATAAAAGACAAACAATTATTAGCTTTTTCATATTTGGCCAAATCCCTCGACTTACTCTGCAAAGATTTCCACATTGTCAAGAGGGAGAGAGAGAAAGAGTGAAATCTTAGGCTGAGTTTCGCTAAGATTTTTCGGTCTTTTTCTTGTTTTGTTCTTATTCAATTTTTTATTCGCGTTTGTTAGTTTTGCGCCTAATTTTTGTGAATTATTAATTCATCTCGTGAAAACGAATTGAAAAACGTAAAAATTTTGACTTATATATACCCAAATATTTTTTAAAAATATCCAAAATAAAGCTCAAAAAGCCGACAAAACTTGGGTCGCAACACAGTTATCTGTCACTAATCTAAAACCAGCTAAGAAAGCATTTTAAGATGAGATGAACTTGATTACTGCCACCATCACCCAATAATATCATCAATTGTGACGGTGGAGATACTCGTCATCTGCATGCCTTTACGTTGTCATTAATTCCACCGTCTCAAAAATATCTACCCTTCTGTCCCCACGGGAAATCACATTGTCGAGCAGAATCGTTTAGAGGACAAAGTTTTGAGTGATTTGTTGATTTCTATAACCGGATGTCGTCCGGACCGGTTTACAGATATTTCGACTAATTTTGGGATTCTGAAATTAATTAACATGTAAAACCTTCATTGCATGGCCTCTCGAGATTCGGACATTTAACTTCACAGAAGATAAGTATTTATTGTTTTCTGATGTGCTCATAGCCAAATCCCTTGTGATTAGTTTTGAGTAATATTCTGAGGTAGACAATCGTTGATATGGTTATCTAACTAAGTAAAATATCCATTATGGCTGAAATGAAATCAATGACCATGTCAGCTGTCTTATCAACTTGTGAAAACAAAACAATACAAGGGATTATTAATTTCACTATTTAACCCAAAGGGCCAGGGGTTTTGTAACCATCTTGGCCAAAATTAGCGTTCATATCTTCTACAAAATTGCTATGGGTACAACATTTTGTGTACAAACACTTGTACATCTTCTTTTATGGGACCTATTTTGAGATCCCGCACAAATATTCCGAGCCCTCCAATTTGTTCAGAATATTTTTTGAATAGTCCCTATAAAAAATCAGTTCCGTCAGATATCGGTAAGTGCTTGATCCATATTTTATTTTTTTGGTCTGTAAGATTAGAGACCAAAACAAGAACGTATGGATCAAGCACTTACTGATATTTAACTGAATTGATTTTTTACGTGAACCCCTTCAAAAAAAATTCTGAACAAATGGAACGACTTAGATCATTTGTGGGGGACCTCGAAAGGGTCCCACCCAAGGTGGTGTAGAAGTGTCGCACACAAAAGTGTTATACCTATAGCAGGTCTCTATATTTTAATAGGTATTAGATAATTACGGAATGTTAATTAAAGTAGGCATAAACTGATCCGGACACCTAAGATTTTAAATAATAGGTGTGAGATTATTATGAAGACTAATAAATATATATGGTAAAAAATCTCTCTTCTAATCCCTCATTAGTTAGAATTGATTTTGCCCGCCCGGGGCAGTAGATCCACCACATAGCACACTGACTTTGTGCGGAGAATAATGGAAGGTAAGAAATTTGTGAGAGTGGGAGATCCGTATTGGATTTGGAAATCCAGAAGTGCACAGCCGCACTAGCACTACAGGGTTGTGGTGCAACTGATTCAGTCGTCCATTTCGCCGCAGACGACTTAAATTTATCCGACTCGTTCATTGATAAAACGAATGATTGGATCGATTGCATTATAACCCCGTAATGTATAGGACCACCCTGCCCCTGCCCCTGCCCCTGCCCCTGCCCTTCAAGATTCCTGGATCCAGTCCATAACCAATAATAACACATGGAATCGGGGGTGGGGTGGGATGGGACCCTCCTCCACTTTTTGAAACATTCTCCTAGTAATTTGTGTGATCTTGTTTTCAATCCAATTTAAGGGAAATGATATTGCCACACCATTTTTTGATAATGTCATACTCTGTAAGTGTATTTTTGCACCAAAAAATACACTTGCAGGGTGTGACATTATCAAAAAAGGATGTGGCAAAATCACTACCCCAATTTAAATGCACAAGTTTTCGCAACTTGTGGCTATTTTTACAAAGATTATTCTAAAATTCGTCCAAATGGGTAGGAAAGTAAGTAAAATGATACATTGATATCAGAAAAAGATGTATTAATATTTGTGAAAGTGTATTAATATTCGTAAAATATGCATTTATATCCGAACTTGTTTTAGTATGGAAAACATTCCACAACCCAAAGTTTTCAAAATTTCTTTCTCTTGATTTCTTTTTCTTTTGTTTTTCAAAGAGTATCCCTACATATACATATTTTTTCCCCCTTTAAGACATAATAATAGGAGCAATTATTTCACTTTTACGAGTTTGAACTTCGCATCTTCTTGGATGAGACTCCAAGAGAAATATCTTGTAAATCCTCAACCAGTGTAAATGACCTGTCTTTATATCTGATCAAAAAGAATAATGATCAAAATGTCCTACCGCACCACTCTCTCTCTCTCTCTTCTTTTTCTCTCTTTAAAATCCGAAATGTCCAAAACACGTTTGGATGGTTAAAATCGCCAACGAGATACCACGTGTGTGGTACTCGCCTGGCACTCAAAAACTTCTCCCAAACTCATGTCTCACGTCATGCTCTCGGTGATAAAGGGGCACAATTCTTGCAAACAAAATATTTCTTTTTTGTTCTATGTGCTTTGTTTGTTATTTTTGAATTTTTGTTAGATTCGCGTTATATTTTTTTGATTAATTGTCTATCGCGCCGATAAGAGTTTAAAAAGTAAAAAATTATTATAAAAGCAAAAAAAAGTTTACTAAAGAAGAAAAAATATAAAAAACTGTATTTTTTTTGGTCTAAAATGTCGTATTATATAAACTTTTTTCAATATTGCTCCACGATTTAATACTTTTTTGATTCCTCTCGTCGAAACGAATGATTAATCCGTAAAGTTTACAAGAACGGAGGCAGAGTGCAACTTTCGGTCCACCAAACTGTAATTGAGTGCTGGATCCAAAAAATAAAATAAAAAACTTGTAAATTATAAATGCCACTAAACAAAATCTCCTCCTATTCTTAATTAAACTCCTTATTTCATTCATAGTTTCAAATTCAATAATCCACACTTGTTCACATCGAAATACAATAAAGTTTAATTCTCCATATTCCGAACTAAAATCAATCGGTACAAGAAACCCACATCCTTTATCACACCCTTCCCTCTTTTGCTTACCAATCCATCACACTTTTTAATTTACACCAAAAAAAACCCCAAAAAAAAAAAAAAACCCTCAATAACTTCTGTATCTGGTGTATAAAGTTTTTTATTTCTTTTATTTTTTCCCCTATAACATGAAAAATCCTTAGACATAAAATACCACAACTTTTTTTCGAACGCAATTGTGTGCGTAGCCGTTCGATGTACATGGGTTCGTAGGACGCAACCATTCAGTGCACATGGGTTTATCTCGAGTCGACTTAGAGTCGACTCGCTGGCAACGATCCCAAAGCCTTGGCGCTCTCTCTCAACCTCGTCTTCTGGATCTTCCCCGTCGCCGTCTTCGGCAACTCCTCCTTGAACACCACCGTCTTCGGCACCATGTAATGCGGCAACCTCCCCCTGCAAAACTCAATCATCTCCTTCTCCCCTGCCGCGGCGGCAGCAGCCTTCTTCAGGCTCACGAACGCGCACGGCGTCTCCCCCCAGAACTCGTCCGGCCTCGCCACTACAGCCGCCTCGTTCACCGCCGGGTGCGAGTACAGCACCGACTCCACCTCGACGCTGCTCACGTTCTCCCCGCCGGTTATGATGACGTCCTTGGACCTGTCTTTGATTTCCAAGTAGCCGTCGGCGTGGATGACCCCCACGTCTCCCGTGTAGAACCACCCGTTGTCCCGCATGCAATGCGACGTCGCTTCCGGGTTTTTAAAGTAGCCCAGCATTAGGCTGCCTCCTCGCAAAACGATTTCGCCGAGGGTGGATCCGTCCCGGTTCACGCTCGAACCGGTCACCGGATCTACCACGTCGACCTCGGATAACCCAAGTGTTCGAACGCCCTGCCTCGCCTTTAGCCGCGCCCGATCCGTGGCGGGAAGCTGGTTCCATTTGCGCTTCCAAGCACACGAAACCACCACCCCAGCCACCTCCGTCATTCCATACCTGTTAGGAGAAACCGATACTATTAGAAATCTCAAAATTCTTGGGTACGATATCTAATAAATTTTCTCTATATATCTTTCTTCATTTATTATTTTCAAAATTCAAACCGAACAAAGCCTTAGTGACTAGAATGATGCAAGAGTGGTGGTTCAATAAATTATTCATGTTAGTTGTTTTCTATAATTAGTTTAGGATTCAATTTTTCCTATATAATGCTTGTTATGGTGAGCTGTCCAAAATTTTAAATTAAAGTATCGAAACACATAACGGTTATCATCGCGGTATAATATTGGATGTATCGAACAATTCATAACATAAATCTAGAGTGGTAGTGAATTTTAAAGAAATCAATTTTGACCAAATAAATTTAAGTGTCTTATACCACCTGTAACAATTAAGTATCAGTTTGGCGATGAACCAGTTCGTCAATCAGAATGACTCATGAATTTAATACATGAAAGGAACCGACCAATACATATATAATTTTTTTATCTCACTGATATATCAGAATGTGACTGGTATGAACCAGTTTATTAATTAGAATGGACCGATGCGTAATGGGGATAATATCAAAAGGGTAAACAATTAAAGATCAACCAATATTATAGGTGACGGTCTATGTCTATATTTAAAATCTTGGACCTTCCCCCAAGGAGCAAATGTATAGGTGTATCACACGTATAAATTTTGCTGATTGATCTCCCATCAAATAAAAGGATTATTTATTTTTAGATAGTGTTCGGGAAATTGGAATAAAGCCAAAATAAGGTCTCATTTCTGTAAGAAAATAAGTACATATTTTTTAAAATAAATAAGAATATTAGCGAAACATAGCCTAGCTGGATGATGCTATGGTGTCCTCGGTCATTTTGGGGACACCGTAACTTTTGGCATAATAAAACCATTATAAGCATAACTAAAACCCAATATAAGCATAACAAAACCCAAATAAGGCATAACCACCAAACCCAACAAAGGCATAACAAACAAGTTATGCTTAAGTTATGTCTTGCTATGGTTCTGTTATGCTTGTAATGGGTTTTGATTATACTCATAATGATTTTGTTATGTCAAAAGTTACGGTGTCTCCAAAATGACCGGGGACACCGAAGTCATTCCCTAGCAGATGATTGTTTTTAACTCTATGATCATTCTGTTTTTTTCAAAATCATTTCATCAATCCAAACATTGCAATGAAAATCATTCCAAAAAACCAAAACAGTGCTTGATCAAAAACAAAATAACCAAATTAACATCGCGTTTGTGTTAAAGAACGTCCAATACCCGTGACTAACGATGAAACCGAGCGATTCGGTCCGGAGTAGAACCGCGGCGGGAGGCGGAGCTCCACCAGTGAGGAAATGAACAGGGTTTTTGAGCGGTTCTTTCATCGAGAAATTGGACAGCATGTTGAGAATCACGGGTGCTCCGCACATATGGGTGACCCGGTTATCCCGTATGGCTGCGTAAACCGCAGGTGGATCCACTTTTCGGAGGCACACGTTGGTGCCTCCGACCGCTGCCATACCCCACGTGAAGCACCACCCGTTCGAGTGAAACATCGGTAGGGTCCACAAGTAAACAGGCTGTTTAGGAACTGACCAATCGATGAGTGCATCGAGCGTCATGACGAAGAGGGCACGGTGGGAGTGGACTACCCCTTTGGGAGCAGCAGTGGTCCCCGACGTGTAATTCAAAGTAATTGGGTCCCACTCGTTACGAGGGCGGATCCAATTAAATTTTGGATTACCGCTCTCAATTAAGTCTTCGTACGTTTTCTGATCATACGACAATGTGAGTATATGTGCAGGTGCATCGTTGGTGATGAGGACAACCTTGGGTGTTTGGGTATTTGGCGGGAACAGGGCGAGCGCGTCTTGGACGACGGGTTTGAACTGGTAGTCGACGAAGACGAGTTTGGATTCGCCGTGACGGAGGAGGACGGAGACGGTGTGGGCGTCAAGGCGGGTGTTGACGGCATTGAGTATGGCGCCGGACATTGGGACGGCGAAGTGGAGCTCGTACATGGCTGGAGTGTTGGGGGCCACGACAGAGACGACGTGACCCCTTTTGACGCCGCACACGGCGGCGATCGAGGACGCGAGTTGGAGGCAGCGGCGGTGGGTCTGGGACCAGGTGTAGACGGTGGAGTTGTGAACGAGGGAAGGGCAGTCGCCGTAGACGGTGGCGGCTCTTTCTAAGAAGGTGATTGGAGTCAGTGGACATGAATTTGATTGGTTTGGTTTCAATTGATCCATTTGGGAGTTGTTACTTGTTACTGCACAATTTGATCCCCGCCTCTCTCTCTCTCTCTCTCTCTCTCTCTCTCTCTCTCTCTCTCTCTCTCTCTATTTATGACTCTGTTCCATGCAGTTGTATTGAAAGAGGTGGAGCAGGGGTATCATGTGTACGAAGGACTCTCCTGCTCTCATTATAAAGGAGAGAGAGAGAGAGAGAGAGAGAGAGAGAGAGAGAGAGAGAGAGAGAGAGAGAATTCCATTAAAGAGACAATGCTACGTGAAAGTTGATGAACCATTGGACATGACAGACAATGGGTAGACGTGTACACCAAATGTACTCCACACCATGTGGGACCTGTCTCAGGATCCCACATAAATAATAAGGAATTGCTTTGCTTTTATCGATGTTTCACTGAGTTGATTTTTCATATAGATACTTGCAACAATATTTTAAACATATTGAACGACTTCAATATTCTAAACAATATTCTAGCCAATTGTTGGAACATAGGAATACGTTTTTTTTTAATAATCCAAGTGTTTTGGCTTGCGTATGACTTACGTACACCTCAACTAAGGTTCACAAATGCACCTTCCAATAGCGGGTACCTAAATTTGAGGGGGAGGAATTGCAAAGGAACCCCCAAGATATCATGCATTTGTATGAACTAGGGTGAGAAATGAGTCGAGCCAAGCTTTGAAATGTTCAAGCTGGGATTGCAAGGAATTGTCTTGACTCGGGGTTCGAGATAAGCTGTCCGAGCTACAAATTGTGGGCTCGAGCTCGGCTCGTGAGAAATATCTTAAGCAGCTTTTGTTGTTGTCCCACGTCGACAAAAAAGAAGTTGGAGAGCCAATCAAAACTCAATAAAGGCTCTGGTGGAGATTGATAACTCCCTACGCACATGGTCCTCCACCATCTTGACCCATAATTACTATTTTAGTCAACTGGAAGTAATGATATAATAATTGGGGAGAGAGTAATAAGAACAGCCGTGCTATCCATGCAAATTTTTGTGCACTGATTTCAATGTGAGGCACATTTAGATCCCACACAAATAAATAATTCAAGCCGTTCATTAAATGTAAAATAAATTTTCAAGGATTCAAGCGAAAAATTAGCTCAATTTCCAATACTTATAGAGGCTCGATCCAATCATTTAATTTTTCATGCGAATTTCAGGATAATGAAAAGTTAGATAATTGGATCGAGCATCTATATGTATCAGATTGGATTGAGCTGATTTTTGTGAGAGCCCTTGAAATAATGTTTTACATTTAATGAATGGTTTAGATAATTTGTGTGAGATTCGTAGCGGGCCCCATATAAAGATCTGTGTATGAAAAATTTGTGTAAACAGGACTTTCTGTAATAAGAAAGTACACATTTATAAATATTTCATACAATTATTTTACATAGCTTAACTCGTAAGCTAACTTTAGCCGAGCTTTGGCTAACTAGAGGTGCTGGCTGGCTAGAGCTTGGCTCGATAACCAAACGAGCTGAAATTCTCTCGAGCTTGTTCGCTTAGCTATTTTTGAGTTGCTCGCGAAATGCTTGATTTGTTTGCAGCCCTTCTATGAAAAAATACATGAAATCTTTTTGTTGTATCCACAAGTATTGAAATTAGGTTGAGCATATAGATTATTAACAAATGGGTTTGAATTTTGTGTTTTCGAAACTTAAAAGAGAATACCTATCTCGTAAAACAAAAAATAAGTACTTAATAACCTTTTAGTTAGCAAAATGGGACCTTAATGTGTCATCGTATATAATTTCATAAAGTTGTGTAATCGTACTGCTTTTTGTGTGCGTATGGATCGACAGAGATACGTCGGTGTGCCCTAAAACACATTCCAAGAGTCATTAAAAAGCCGCAATATATCGCATCATTATTAGGTTATTGACAAGAACACTTCGAGTTCAAACAAAAATGATTGCTGGCTGCATGCGCCCAAAGAATTTTCGTGATTCAAGTTTCTTGAGAGAGGTACAAGTTCTGTCCGGATGAGGCGCCACCACCCATTTTGGTATGTTCAAGCATTCGCTGAAGTAATTTAAATTGTTCATTTTACAGATGGTTAGGTTCATAGGCTGAGGCCATCCACAATGGTATAATTAAAAGTCAATTGTTTTTAAAGTTAATAATGTTTGTGTAAAAGATGGCTCACAATGGTATAATCAAACTTATCAACATTCTTAGAAATAATCAAATTTTGGGCTTTGAATAATCAAAACTAGTAATCTTTTGACAGTAACCAAAATTTTGTATACATGCATGTTTCAACTACTCCAGTATTTTCTTCTTCGCCTGCTCTATATCTTCTTTACTTCACCTACAAATTGTTTCTCTTTCTCTTTCTCTTTCTCTTTCTCTTTCTCCAAAAGTGAAGCTCATATCTCTCGATCATCTACAATTCAACCCATCGTCGCCAGATTAAGGTATTTCAATCTTTTTTCTTGTTTCTATCCCCCCCCCCCCCCCCCCCCCCCCCCCCACAAAAAAAAAAAAAATTCATAATAGGAGGAAAGGAAGTCACCGATTTTTTCCCCAAAATTAAGGAAGGGAATCGATATATTTTTGCCCAAAAAAAAACATAAATGGAGGGAAGTGAATGGAGGGAAATAGAGGGGGAGATAGAGTGTGAAATTGTACTGGATCCATTATTTTGGTTATAAACTAGAAGTGACCATTGTGGACCTCAATATTGTTAAGCTTAACAATCTCTTAAATGAATAATCAAAAGCTGATGTGTCAACTTTTGGTTATCTATTTTTGATTATACCAGAGCAAGTGTGGATGGCCTGAGGTCTCTATTTATTGGCAATTTTACGACAAACACACCTTTAATTGTATTCTCCTTTATCGAGTTGTAGTTTATTTTTAGAGTGTCTATTTAAGAAATAAAAGAAAATCAATATTATTTTGTATTCATTGTATATTTAGAAAGGAGTGATTACTGCAACTTATAAATATGTGGCTTATTAGAGTTTTGTTACTACTGCATGTTATATAGCCGCTCCAAAACTCATCCTAACCTCTAGAAAATATTCAAGGGGATCTTTGGCTTGAATCTTGGAGCGAAAAGAAAATCGATGAATCATTGAGCAACAAGCATAACTCCACGAAGTTCTTGCAAACTTTGATTCAACTACTTGAGTTGTCTTCCAGCGGATTTCTTGAAGTATTTTAGAATGCTTGAGGATTCAAGGCATTCAGCAGTCAAACACTGAGTGTGGTGAACGTGGATTCGGCAAGTAAATCTGAGAGCTATTTGTAAGAATTCAAAATCGCAAGGTAAGATTACTTGTAACCGCACAATATTTTATAGTATTTGATTCCATCCCGTAATTTTTACCCTTTCAAGTGTTTTTCACGTATATCGTTGCATTCATTATTTTGTTGCTTTGCGTCTGTAAGATTGGTTTATTTATCGGTTAGTGGGTTGATTAATTAAAAAAATAAAATATACCTATTCTTTAAACCTAGGTGATCAAGGAATTTTTATATATATAGTCTCACTGAGCATTCCAGCAAAGTAATATATCCACGCGAAAATAATTTTTATCAGATATCAATAGTTATATCAAAATTGAATTTTAGTTTATTAAACAGACGGCTTGATTCTATCAGCAGTTTTTAAAGTTAAATCGTCCATGATCATATATTTTATGAACCAAAATATAATTTTTTATATAGCTATCGATATCCGATTAAGTTGAGTTTTTACAGTAATATATTATTTTGCGGGTCCTACAAGATGAATGATTCAGATTATTACAGTGAACACAATGGAGCCCACAATGGTGGCGGAAAACCATGAGAAATTACAAAAAGTTTTGTGATTTTTATCCAATTTCCCTCTCTCTATGTGAACGTTGCTCTCATTGTTAGGTTTAGGGGTGGATATCGTGTCGTGTCGTGTCATTTTGTACTAGTGTCAGAATTTTCTCAATCCTAACCTGATCTGTTTAGTTTTTCATGTTATCGTGTCGTGTCATATTCGTGTTCCGTGCCAAAAATAGCTTAACCTAACCCGCTAATTTCGTATCGGGTTCGTGTCGTATTATCGTGTTCTTTTATAAATTTCCACCCCACATCGTGTCATCTCATGTTTGTGTGAGAATTTTCTCAACCATAACCCGACCTGTTTAACTTTTTGTGTTATCGTGTCATATTCGTATTCCGGGTTAGAAATAATTGACTCTAACCCGCTAACTTCGTATTGGGTTCGTCTCGAATTCTCGTATCATATCAAAAGTTTCCACCCCTAATTAGGTTATTGACATTTTAAAAATAGAAGATTCACTTAAACCACCTACACCCAAAACCTCTGCAAATTAAATTCTTAGCAGATTTCGGAGTCCACGACCTAATAATGCTCGGGCCCGACCATCCTTTTTAGAGCAAGGGTGTACCTACAAGGGTATAGTGAACGATTTAAGCTGTTCAAAGCTACAATGAATAGTTCAATTTTCAAATAGCATTCTACTTTTAACAAATTTGGATTATTAAAAATACTTTTGAATTGCCCAAGTTCTGCAACTGTAGTGCACTCCTGCACTACATGGTTCACTTGTACAATGAACAGTTCAATTTTCAAACAACATCCTACTTTTAGCCAAATTTGAACATTAAAAACACGTTGGAACTGCCCGAATTCCGCACTACAACTGTAGTGCACTCTTGGATTACATGCTCCCAGAGTAGCATTTTTGATTCATTAAGATAAACAAGATCTCTCTGTTGCAAAAGAATATACTGGAATCAACTTAAAATTTCTCAACTTATTTACTGTCGGAAACACCTAAGAACTTTTCAACCACAAAAAAGAATCTATAAATTTCTCCTTACTGAAAAACCCCTAAACTTGAAGTAATTTTTCCCCCCTTAGGTGCTAGAATTTTGTGCTAGTATTCATTAGGAAAGTATTAGTTGCCGCCTGGACCGTTGCAATGATGCATGCATTTATGGAACAATCAAAGGTGCTGGGGGTCCAATTTGAAATAATTTTGATTGACAAGTTCTTGGTTTGTAGATAAATTAAAATATATCCCCCCTTTCCTTGTTGGAATATGCTAAAATCCACCCAAATGGGTAGGATAATAGATAAAAAGGTGCATTGATATCCGAGAAATGTGTATAGATATTTGTGAAAGTATATTAATATCCATGAAATATGCATTGATATCCGAACTTGTTTGAAAGTATGTGTATATTATCCTCTGCCTAGTGGGCGGAGGTTAGCAAAACCGTTCCTTGTTTTCAACAAATTTTTAGTGGTAACTGGAAATATTCCTAATATATTCTTCATAAGTGTCTGATTGACAAAAACAAGGCCAATCTGTCAGGCGCATGGGCATCCACGTCTCCAGGTCTGGAGTATTGGGCAATTTAATTTTTTAAATTGGTGCAAAAAACCAACGAATTATGGACGAAATTAACCCTTTATGTTTTTATTCAAAAATTGCATAATTTTTCCTCGTGGACCAAAATTTAGGACGGAGGGAATATGGAAATGCATATAAAAAAGGAAAATTCTAAAATCGGGTTGACAATATGTAACGCCCCGCCATTTTCTAATAATAAACTCCAAAATAAACTGTATTTCAAACACTTCTAGGCCCCTATTTTCTCCATAAATAAATTACATCACCAGAATAAACTTAAGCCACATTCTAAATAATCTTCTAAATGCTCCAAAATTATCAACTCTTCCAAGATTTCTTCAAATTAATCCTTATGTGCTCCGATTCAATTTCTACTAATCCGGCTTCACACCTGAAAAAGAAATTATCCGGGAAGTATACGATACAACAAAATAACAAAGCTCATAAGTGGAATCAATAAACGATAATCGACTATCAAGTCGAAGCAACAATCACAAAGGACCTCATACCATGTCATTCTCAGTACATGACCAGTGGCACCCCCCCAATACCCTCCTTACTGAGTCAACCTCGACCCATTCTGGCTATTGGATAGGCTATTGGTGCATGAATTCACTCGATCCCTGTACTAAACAATTCCATAATACTCATCCAACAATATCATATTCGATACCAATTATTCCACTTTTCAACAATATTCCACAAGATTGAACAAAGATCACGGGATAATCAAAAGGAGTACAAAGATGAGAATGAAGAAAGGATTCCGAAAGTAGGAAGCATATCGTATACTACCCGGATTACCTCAAATAAATCGCCACCGTTGACTCTTGCTATCAAGATCCATATATCTTGGCTAAAAGGCCACTGTGTTTCTATTGCCCGAATGCTATGACTATTGGCCCCATTCTATGTATGTGATGCCAAATACAATTTACAAAGGAAAAGCTAATTGAGACAACTAAATCCATTTATCCTCTCTTAATTTCTATCTACCATACCAGCGCAATTTCTCTCTCTCTCTCTCTTTTCTTCCCCTTTATTGGTGGTGTGTGGAGTAGAAGGAAAGCTTTCCTATTTATACCATGGGAAGAAGAATCTAGATCACAACCAAGGGATCAAATCAAATCTAGATCATAATTATATCATATCTAAGCAAATCTTATAATATCTAATAAAATCTCAACAAAATCTTATCATATCTAATAAATTCAATCAAATCTTATCCTATCATATCTAATCAAATCCAACCAAATCTTATAGCATCCGCAATGGTACTAATCAAAATCAATAATCAAAATGTGCCACGTCAGCATTTGATTATCCATTTAGTCCATAATCAAACTTAATAACATCTACCTCCACATTGGTTATTTTTGTATCCCTAACAAAAAAAAAACCCCACAATACACAATGCATATTTGTCCAATCGCAAACGAGTTTTAACACACACCCGACCACACCAAATTATTCGTCTCGATGAGACGATTCCAATATGAGGTGTTTTTGAGTTATTGAGTTTTGAGTTTAATTGTTGAGTTAGTTTTTGAGTTTTGATTATTGGCAAAAGTTGTTAAGTTTGGTTATGGAATTGGTGGAATTTGATTATTTACTAAAAGACTTGTAACTTTGGTTATTACAATGTAAGGTGTTTTTTGAGCATTGTTTGTTAAATTTGCTTATTCACATCTATTTGCTTATTACAATGCGGATGCTCTAATAAAATCCAAATCCAATTTAATCTTATCCCAATCCAATGTAATCTTATCCTAGATTTTTAGGATTATGAAGTAGGGCTGGGGTTCTATAATAGGTACAATCACTTTAATAAATGATAAAATAATTTATAGTAAAAGAATTATAATAAAATGTTTAATTAAAAAAAAAAAACTTGAAAATACTCCTCAAAATTATACTTGCGCTATAGGTATTTTGGAACTCAGTGGAGTCAAATGACCCCACTTGCCCTATACTGGGTCCGCCCATGGTTATGATTAAAGAAAGGTCTTACCATTTACAAACAATATAAGATTTACCATCATACGGGCTTATATAAATGGGTGACGAAAATACAGTAGAACGATAAAATTGTACAGGGCTAGGTAGAACGATAAAATTAGCAGCAATAGCTGTTAGGGCTAGGTAGAACGATAAAATTAGCAGCGATAGTTGTTAGGGCTAGGTAGAACAATAAAATTATATGCATGTAACAAGTTTGACAACTTGTACAACAGTAAAATGGACGTAAATTGAAGCTAGCTACCAATACTGGCTCCAATATATGTCGTTAAGAGTAATATTTTAGCAATATATTTTGTTGTTTTCACCCTGAAACAATGTAGAACAATAAAAGCGCGCAGAGAGAGAGAGAGAGAGAGAGAGAGAGAGAGAAGCATATGCGATGGTAAAATAAAGAATAGAAATGCCTTTGTGAAAACGGCATGTGAGTTCAACTATATGAGCTTTTTAAATTATTTTGAACAGAGAGAGAAGCATATGCGACGGTAAAATAAAGAATAGAAATGCCTTTGTGAAAACGGCATGCGAGTTCAACTATATGAGCTTTCTAAATTATTTTGAAGAGAGAGAGAGAAAGAGAAGCATTCGCAACAGTAAAATAAAGAATAGAAATGTCTTTGTGAAAACAGCATGCGATTTCAACTATGTGAGCTTTCTAAATTATTTTGAACTTATCAAAAGTTTTTGTGAGATTTGGTTGCCTTTAGGCTTACATTCCAATAAGGGCCAGGAATCTTGGGCTTAATTTGAGCTAATCCAAAGCAATCAAAATTAGTTGGGCCCCCAACTAAACCACTTTCTCAAAGGAGCAGTACTAGCGTATTCTCCTGTGGAAGATACCTATCTATATAAGCCGAAATCTATTTTTGCAAAGTACAATCAGGAAATAAGTTACCTTATTTCTTTAAAAAGTGGTTATTTTTCAAAATACTACTCGGATAAAAGTAAAAAAAATTTATTTTCCTATTTCTCTCGTCGAGACGAATCAATAATCCACAAAAGTTAGGCGAAAAACTAACAAATGCAAAAAAAAAATCAAATAAAGACAACCAACTTAATTTCTTAGTATAAATTTAGGAGAACTCACTCAATACTCCTATCTGTCTCTAATGATTCACCACTAGCTGGCCTAAAATCCTATGAAAATAACCTACAAACAGGACCCAAAAACTTAGGCTCAAGTTACTCAATAGCATGTAGGCGGCTAACTATATATTTCCTCCATCTTAATTTATTTGTCTAATTTTGAGATTTCAATTTTATTTGCCTAATTTTGAGATTTCAACTTTTTGAGGAGACGAAATAATTACTATACATTCTAAGAAGCGTTGAGTTTCCAAGAATACTCCTCACCTTCTTGCCATTAAATTACACATTATGTAATGCATTATTTTTCAAAAAGACAAAAGCACTGAGGGAACTTTTTTAAGTCAGCCTAAAATTAGACAAACATTTTCAGAGATGTGAAAGTCTAAAAATGGACAAACAAATTAGAACGGAGGGAGTATGAGAGTATCAACCATACCTACATTTTCACCGTCCATAAAACTATACCTACATTTTAGGCAAGATGAGAGTGGGACTGTCACAATCGTTGATAATGTGAGAAGCACATTTCATATTTCAATAGAAACAAAATTTAACGTACAAGGTTGTGAATCTATCAAATTGATATTGAGGGAATATCAGCTATACCTACATTTTCGCCGTCCAAAAGAACTATCTCTACATTTTTTAGGCAAGATGAGAGTGGGACTATCACAATCGTCGACATCATGAGAAGCACATTTCATATTTCGATAGAAACAAAATATAACCTACAATGTTGTGAATCTATCAAATTGAGATAGATTGAGGGAGTATCAACTATACCTACATTTTCTGTGTCCAAAAAACCATACCTACGTTTTTTAGGCAAGATGAGAGTGGGACTGTCACAATCGTTGACACGTGAGAAGTACATTTCATATTTTGATAGAAACAAAATTTAACCTAACAAGGCTGTGAATCTACCAAATTTCATCGTCATACAGGAGACTACAATAAACTCTTGTTTAGATACGACTTCTCATTGGCCCCATCGATTTTGCGATCTCCCTAAGTACGAATTTCTGTATCTTTCCGGTCGAAGTCTTGGGAAGCTCATCCTTGAACACCACCGTCTTCGGCGCCATGTAATGCGGCATCTTCGCCTTGCAAAACTCTACAACCTCCTTTTCCGTCGGATCGCGGCCGATCCCTGGTTTCAGACTCAGAAAAGCACAGGGAGTTTCGCCCCAGAATTCGTCTGGCCGTGCCACTACTGCCGCCTCGTTCACTGCAGGGTGCGAGTAAAGCACCGATTCTACCTATTGGCAAAGGTATCAGTGGCGGAGCCAAGAATCCCGTTTAGAAGGGGCGATATTTCACAACAAACTAAAATAATTCACGGTAAAATTTAAGGAAGGAATACGGAGCACATAAATTTAAGTATTTTTTAATAGCCACAATAACTTATAGCTTAATGTATTCAAAAGATTCAAAACATAAACACAAAAGTTAAAAAATACTAGGCCTCTCTGAAACAAGCATTTAATCCTTTAAGTGGTCCATTGATTTAGTTGAAAATACGTGAAAACAAAGTAAACAATAAGTCTTATACCCAAAATTTCCAATTTCTCTAACATTTTTTAAATAGGTGTAACCAAAAAAAAAAAGGCGTATGGGATAAAGGGATTGGGAGGGGCTGTAGTGCGGCAGCCGCACTAAACTGTGTAGTGTGGCCGATTCGATCGTCCATTTTGGCATGGACGGCTCGAATTTAATCCGAACTCTTACAAATTCAAGCCGTCTATCATTCGGATTCAAATCCGAGCCGTCCAATGCCAAGATGGACAGTCAGATCGACCACACTATACGTGTAATGGAGGGGTGCACTACAACACCCCGGATCCAGGATAAAGTACCAAGGGAGCATGTGACCCCCTGTCACATGTTGGCTCCGCCCGTAAAAGGTACCAATAATACTAGTATAGTAAGGCCCTGTTCCAGAACACCTTCTTAAAAAATAAGTACTTATTTCACATTTTCAAACTCAAAAATAATGTAAATGAAAAATATTTTTTCAATTTTTTTGCACCGTATAAAAGATCTCAATGAGATCTATCAAATAAGATCAATATTGATAGGAAATAATTATTTACGTAAGCACATAATTTTTGAACTTGAAATTGTCTTTTTAAAAAATAAACACTATTTCCCTTTTGGGAACGGGACCTAAAAAATATAGCCGATCCAGCACATAATAAAATAGAGTAAACATTTATTATATACTTTATAACAACCTTAAACATTATATCCACCTCTATTTACCAGATGAATGTCACTTTACAAGAATATTATGATATCGATCGCTGACTGCAGCACGCTAAAAATTAATAAAGAGTGTTTGCTAACAACTACTGATAATTGGTAGTAGTATTTATTTTGTTTTTCCAGCTTATTTGCCTAGAAAAAAAGTGAGACTAATTTAAATACTCCATAAAATACCACCATCCAAAAGATACAAATACAAATTAAATGTTAAAACGCATATAGGGGATGTTCGGGAATAAAAATGAGCCGGCTTTTCCGGAAAAATGAGCCAAAAAAGCCACAGTGTGTCAGGAGGCTTATTTTTGCAGGAAAAGCTAATAAGCTATGGGGATTTTTTGTCCGAACACCTCCTGTAGTGGTGTTGGTACGATGAAAACAAGTTGCTAAACTGAAAAAGTGAAATGCTTCATTTACAGGCAATTTAGCTGCTGCTACTTATTGCGCTTGGCCTTCCATGCATTAGGTGCAGCTCGAAGCTTGGCACGTTTTGGCGATTTGATTCTCATTTAATAATTAAGTCGAGCTTGAGATCTAGTTTTAAGTTCTTGTATCAAAAGAGTTGAATCCAATACTCTAAAACCCGGCTCGAATCATTCTCGAGCTTTGGGTTTCAAGATCTATATTAAACAAGTTGAGCACCTAAAAAATTGATTCGACTCTGCTCGTTTGCGCCCGTATTCAATGCAGCCCATCTTGACCAAAGGGTTTTCAACTCTCAAGGACATCTATTCAGTAGAAAAACAAGGAAAAAAATAAAATAAAATAAAGGAAACTTACCTCGACGCTGCTAACGTTCTCGCCGCCGGTGATGATAATATCCTTAGACCTATCCTTGATTTCCAAATACCCGTCCGGATGCATTACGCCCACGTCCCCCGTATAAAACCACCCGTCCTCCCTCATCGCCGTCGCCGTCGCCTCCGGATCCTTCAAGTACCCCAGCATAATCGACCCGCCCCTCAGAACCACCTCTCCGATGCCCGACCCGTCTCGTTTAACCCTCTCCCCGGTCTCCCTGTCAACCACGTCGATCTCCGCCATCGCCACCGTCGCCACCCCCTGCCTCGCCTTCAGCCTCGCCCTCTCCGCCGCCGGGAACCTGTCATCGTGCGGAATCCAGATAAACAGATGGTGATTACGAATATCGAGTTGAAGAACAAAACAGATGCGCCAAGGAAGCAAACCAAATTAATCAAACCAAACGCGAGAGAGTGGAATCAAACAGTAGCAGAAAGAAAACACTTCACCTGTCCCACTCCCTCTTCCATGCGCACGACACCACCAGCCCGCCCGTCTCTGTCAGCCCGTACCCGTGGCTCACCCGGAACCCCATCGCCTCCGTCCGCCGGAGCACCTCCGCCGGCGGCGGAGCTCCGGCGGTGAGGATCTCAACTGGCTTTTCCAGTTTCTTCCCGTCCGGACAAATCGACAGCATGTTGAGGACCACCGGAGCGCCGCACATGTGGGTCACGCCGTGGCGGCGCACGGCGGCGTAGATTGCGCCGGCGTCGAATCTCCTCAAGCACACGTTGGTCCCGCCCACGGCGGCGATTCCCCACGGGAAGCTCCACCCGTTGGCGTGGAACATCGGTAGGGTCCACAGGTAAACGGGCTGTTTCGGCACGAACCAGTCGATCAAAGTATCGACGGTGATGACGAAGAGCCCACGGTGGCAGTGAACCACTCCCTTCGGCGACGACGTCGTTCCGGACGTGTAGTTTAACACGACCGGGTCCCACTCCGTTTCGGGACGGACCCACTTAAACTCCGGGTCGCCGGTTTCTACCAAGGTCTCGTAATCGGTGAGAAAATTTTCGTCCGAAAAGTCTGTCTGCTTTGGATTATTTTTGTCCGTGATGAGGATTAGCTTTGGGCGTGGGGAGGATGCGGGGAAGAGAGAGAGGGAGTGGAGGAGGAGAGAGGAGTACTCATGGTCGACGAACACGAGTCTGGACTCGCTGTGGCGGAGAAGGACGGACACGGTGCGGGCGTCGAGGCGGGTGTTGATGTTGTTGAGGATCATCCCCGCCATGGGCACCACGAACTGGAGCTCGTACATGGCCGGGATGTTGGGGGCCACGACGGAGACCACGCGGCCCCTGTTGATCCCCGGGAGGGAGGCGATCGAGGAGGCCACGCGGAGGGACCGAGCGTGGGTTTCGGCCCACGTGTAGGTCGTGTCGTTGTAGACCAGGGATGGGCAGTTGCCGTACACCGTGGCGGATCTCTCCAGGAATCCGATTGGGGTTAGGGGGCTGGAATTTGCTGGCCTTGGCTTCAATTCGTCCATCCCCTGTCCCCCCCTCTCTCTCTCTCTCTCTCTCTCTCTCTCTCTCTCTCTCTCTGTTTATCAGTATGGGGAGTGTGATGTGTAAAAACAGAAGGGACCCGTTTTGGGTAGTTGATAAGGCTCGTGGGAATTTTTTTTTTGTAAGGCTTGCACACGTTGGGCACATTTCATGTTTTCCGTATTGAAAATTTTGTAAATTTTTATTTATGATTGGAAAATTGTCAAGTATTTTTAATAGTGAATAATTTATTGAGAAATGTTAAATTATTTTCGGTAGTAAATAAATTGTAGATGAGTTTGTGAGTAGAGTTACTGTAGTAAAAAAAAAATTTGTTGACAACTTTTTGGTTAATGAAACTAGATAATAAAATGCTAAAAAATTTTTGTTAGTAAATACAAGATGATAAAATGCGTTAAATTTTTAGCGTTTTTGTTAGTAAAAATACCCCCTTAGTGTACTTTTAAGTTTTAATACTCCTTTTGTTCCAATTTGTTGTGTCTTTATTGACTTTTCTTAAATTTAAGGGAATATCATCATTTCATTGACTTTTGGTCAATTTTACCTTTTTACCCTTTTAATAGAAAAGTAAAATTTAAAAAAATAATAATAATGGTATTGGAGCCAAATCCAAAAGTAGTAGTCTAGTCTTATCATGTCGAATTTAAAATTTGAATTTTGGAGGGAGAAAATGGTGTGTGTGTGTTGGTTGGTTGGTTCGTTGGGGGGATGTAAATTGGTAATATGATATTCAAAAATGAATTTTTTTGAAACAAAGTACATCATATTGGGATATTCCAAAAAAAAAGGGCATAATAAAATGGGATAGAGGGAGTAAAAAGCATGATAATATGATACTACCTTCGTTCCATATTGAGGGTTTACCATGAAAAGTCATATCATTTTTCAAATCAAAAAATTAATTATTTCCGTGTATAATCTTTTTTGAATTTTTTCGCACTAAATTAAAGTACTAATCGAAATCTTTAATACGGTGCAAAAAAATTTGAAAAATTATGCGTGGAAATAGTTAATTTTTTGATTTGAAATTTTTTTTTATTTGAAAAGAGATAAGAGAGAGAAAGTTGGACTGTCATTATGGAACGGAGAGAGTATTAAAGATAAGCATCAAGAAGCGGAAGAGGTTGGGTCAGATCGAAATGAGGAAAACATTACAATAAGTGTTTATCCTTCGTTTAAATTCTGCAGAAACAAGATATTTCAAATTTTAAGGCATTGAAGGATTTGTCCGATCCATAAGTTTAGTACCTCGGGATTTATTATTGAGGAGAGAGCAAACTGGATTGGACGTCTAACATAAAAATAAAATAGAGAGATAAGCATCGAGGACGTAATTTAAGAAGTTAAATATAATAGTATTAAAGTAGTTGACTTAAATTTGATTTGCTAGAATGGACGTTTGAAGGAGAAAATCCTTTTTTTCGGCTGTTCCCATGAATTGCTATTTTCATAAAAATTTGGACCGTCCAATACCAAAATGAACGATTGAAATCGTTCAAAGCTCTGCAAATATATCTTAGGTCTTGTTCTTCTGAATAAGCCATTAAATTTCCCGCCAAACAAACCCACAAAAAAATAAAAATAAGCCAATAAGCCAATTGTTTCGTCTTTATTCAAAAAAATTGGATTTCGGTCAAAAAATTTTACTTTTTAGATTCCTCTCGTCATGAGGATGCAATAATTCCCAAAAAATTGACAATAAGCCAAGTGATACGAAAAAAATTTGAATAAGGACAAAAAATAAACCACTTTAGCTTATTTATCCGAACACCCCTTAGTCACGGCAAATAGGCCAAGAGGGGAAAAAAAAACAAAACCAAACAAAAACAGAGTTGTTGCTGATGTGGGACCTTTGGTGTAAATGTTCATTTTCGGAATTCGTCTTTTAGGCCCAGTTTAGATGCCAGATTTGGAGGCCGGATTTGAAGCCGCACGGATTTCATCTCTTGGTCCCACTCATATCTTAGTCTTTGGTTGCATTTTTGGGAGGGTGGATTAAAAAATTGTTGGGATTACAAAAAAATTTACCTCCAACAATGTTTTGGATGGATTTGCCAAGCAGAGTTTTACCCTTATTGTAAGCAAATTTGGAACTATTTTATCCCTCCAAATCCACCCTCGCCCGCGCATAGTATTTTACGAAGAAGGAGAATAAGAAGAAGAAGGAGAGAGAGATCTTATAGCCAAAAAACTCAGTTGAGAAATGATCGGCGGCGAACGGGAGACTCTTGGGGGTCAGATCTGGGGACCGTGGGTGGGGTTTTCGGAAATTTGAAGGGAAAGAGGTATTGGCGGTGGTGGGGAGTGAAGTGAAAGGGAGAGGAAATGGTTTCTGAAAAATGGAAATGATTTCTGGAAAGGCGAAGAGCAATTCCCAAAAAGAGAACTTCTACCTCCACACCTAAATACACACCCATTTACACACCTTCACTTACAATAGGGGTGGAGCCTGCACACATTACACACCCAGTGTGTGTGGGCCCTACCTCTATTGTGTGTGGGGTGTGTAATTGGGTGTGTAAGTGGGTGTAGAGTTAGAATTTTCGAAATGGGGTTTTTTTTGGAAATGGAAGGGAACAGGAAGCAGCAGTGGTGAGGAGTTGGTGGGGGGTTTTTAATTTTTTCGGAAAATATTAGTTTTTCCAATAAAAAAAATGTTTACAACATTTGTATTCTAAATGAGATTATTTTATTCTTAAATTAATTTTAAAAAATCAAGTTATTGTAATTAATTTGAATTCTACACTCTTTTTTTTGGATTTTAGTATTGAAAGTGTATATAATTCTTTTTGCTGGAAGACAAGAAAAAAGGAATGTAGATGTCAAAAAAATAAAATGTAGAATTCAATTTCCTTTTGGCCCCGTTCAATTGCCAGGAATGTACAGGAAAGGATGGGAAAATCAATTTTCCCATAACTTTCTTAGTGTTCAGTTGGCAAAAAAATTCTAGAACTTACCAATTTAAGTTTTCCTACAGGAATTACTTTCCTGCAAAAGTGATCCTGTAAAAAACACAGGATTTTGTGTCGCAGAAAAAGGAAAATGAGTGAACACTCACAAAATTTTTCCGAAAGTTTCTTTTTCCTGACAAATGAACAACTAAACCTTAATTTTTCTTGCAAAATTCTTTTGTCAAATGAACATGCACGGGAAAATAATTTTCTTTTTCTTTTACTCCACCTCACTTCACTATTTTTGGGAATCAATTTCCCACACAACTTTCTCGACAACTGAACGGAGCATTGAGAATCAAAAATCACAGTGTGGGTAATTAAATCATTTGACATCTAATCACATCATATCCAATTATCCACCCTCCAAATTTTTTTCTCCAAAAATCATCCAAACACTTCATTACAAATCTACCCTTCTTAAGAGGTGGGACCACCATTCTTAACATATCACCCCTCATTACATATCCACAAAAAACAAATCCTCCAGCCAAACAAGCCGTTAGTTCGGAAGAAGCCAATGGGTGTGGTAGCTAGATAAGAGTTTTTGGCTTCTATTTTCTGCATTATTCACATTTTTAGCAAGTTTTTGTTTATTTTCCCTCTAGATTTTATTGTTAAGGGAAAATCTACAATACACACATCTTATTTGGATGTGTATCATATACACCCCCAAAATATTATGAATTATAGAAAAAAAAGTTACGAATCGTATTGCTAGAGAGTTACGAATCATATTGCTAAAAAGTTACGAGATATACCAAAATGTTATGAATTATAATGAAAATGTTACAAATCGCACTGCTGAAAGGTTATGAATTCTAGAATAAAAGTTACGAAACACACTAAAATATTATGAATGACCATAAAATAGGTGCATATAATTCACCGTTTTAAATGATCTATATTGTAGTCTTAATAAGACCATGCATGCTTTCTAGTCTTAGATCTTACATATTCGTAACTTTGATTTGCATGTTTGCGGCCGCGACAGAGGCGAACTGGCCCCTCTCGACCCTCAGGAAGGCGATTGAACGTGAATTGCGGTCCACGTGCAGGTCTCGTCGTTATAGGTGGTCAGTTGCCGTATACCGTAGCGGATCTTTCCTGGAATCCGATAGGGGGTTAGCTAGGGGGCTGGAATTTGCGGGGCTGGAATTTGCTGGGCATGGCTTCAATTCGTCCATCTGAGAGAGAGAGAGATTTGTTAATCAGTATCTGGAGTTGAATTGATGGGTAAGACTCTCTCTCCCTCTCTCTCTCTCTCTCTCTCAAGATTTGTTAATCGGTATCTGGAGCTGAGTTTGATGGGTAAGAACAGAAGACATGTGAGAGGCAGTGGATAAGGCCCGTGGGAAAGAATCGTGCAAGGCTTGAACAGTTGAACGTGATGGGCACATTTCAAGGTTGAATTAGACACACCAAGAATGGACAAGATAAGCATCGAGAACCCGGGATTTAATCAATTGAGAATGAGAAAGGCAATAAGTGCTTATTTTCCATCAAATCGCATGTTCGAATCCCGCGGAAATCAAACATTTTAAATCTTGGGACAACTCAAAAATTATCTCATTCGTTACCTCTAGGATTCCGTGATTAGTCGAGATGTTGCAAATTAGCCAGAATATCGGTTATTTAAAAACAAACAAAAAAGGCATCGATGGGATAGTTTAATAACAAGATAAATATAATATTAAAATATAGTTTTTTTTTTTTTTTGATCCGCATATTAAAATATAGTTGGTTATGGTTGATTGATTGATTCGCTAGAGTGAACGTTCAAACCTTCAGTTCTTTTTTGTTGTTGTGGAAAATGTGTTGAACTTTCCGATAAAGCGGGGGGGCAAAAAAAACAAAAAAAGAGTTGTTGGTAACGTGGGAACCATGGTGAAATGGACATTGAAATGAGACATATCTGAGGGTTAAATTTGGTAATGTCATGTATTGAAAGTTCCAGGTGCTATATATGGATGTTTCGAGGAAGTGAGGAAGTGTATGATCAGATAAGCAATGTCTGAATTTGTTTTGGATCTCAAAAATTCTGCTCACGGTCACTAATTGGGCTGTAAATTAGTTGAGTCGAACTTTATCGAGTTCGAGCTCGGCTAGTTAGGCTTGTTTAGTGCTCGTTTACTAAACGATCCAAAAATTCGACCTCGAGTCTTAATGAGCCGAGCCCTTATCGAGCTGAGCTGAGTCATTTACTAATCAAACCTCTTTAATCGAGTTGAGCCACCATTAATGAGCCGAGATTTGTTGAACAAGCCGAGCCGAGCAAAGCAAAGCAAAGCTCTCGAGCTGCTCGGTTCGTTTACAGCTCTAGTTCCCAATACATTTTCTTTATCTATGTCTCCGCTTATTACTCTCAAAAATCTCATTCAAAACCGAGGCCGAACAGACTTGAGCCCTAACAGGCTAACATCACATGGTTTGATTTTACTTTCAACGCCGGCCACGTGTCCATGATTCCAATAAAAGAAAATTAGCTTAGGGTTTCGTAATTTCTTGAGTTTGAGAGCAAAATTACGTTTACGCGGTCGCGTCGGAGGCTTAAATCGCCCACCGTGGAGTCTAGCTTCAATGAACGAAGGAAACAACCAACATCTAAAACAGAAGATGAGAAGGGTTTTTGTAAGGGTATTGTAGACTTAATTTTTTTGCTGTCTTTGGAAATTGTACAGAGATAAGAGTAGTAATTGGCAAGTTATTTCCTGTTGGATTATGATTTTGTTGTTCCTTTTACAGAAAATGGGAATACTTGGTTGGTGAAAGGGATAGAATACAAATGATGAACACGCGACTTTTTTTCGTTTTTTTTTATATAGAAAATTTGACATGTGTGAAACGATGAGGATGCCCTTTATTTTGACAGATAAGGCTAGCGGCATTAGACTTGGGGACTTGACTAATACAAAATTGACACGTTGGAGGCTAAATGTCTTCAATGATTACATAGGGGACGAAAATGAGACAAAGGCAATACTTTGGAAAGTGATGAGTATTGAAAGGGTTGACGATTAAAAAACAAGGGCAAGAAAAAGGGTCACATTTGCAACCAATTTAGTTGCCCATGTCTTTGGATAGACCCCCGGGTGGGAGGGTGTGAGGCACCGCAGTAAAGGAGTGTGAGGACAAAGAAGGAGGTGGATTTCTCATGAGCAAAAGGGGTTATTTTTTTGGGCTTTTGTCCATGAAAATAACCCGAATAGTGTTTTGGCCCAAAAGATTATTTTTGTGGGCTAGTTAAATGGGTTGAAGTTTCTACACATTTGTTTTAAGAGCACATGACTTGCACATGGGTTTTAATTAGTTTCTCTTGGAAGCTAGTAAGGGTTTCTTCGTGAGATAGTAATTAACAAAGCCGGGAATCATGCAAGCTTATTTTTTATGGGAATTGCAATAAAACAGGAGGAAAACCATAAAATTTCTGAGAACCTTTTTAGTTATTATCACAAAATCATTAAAACTTGCGTATTTATGGCGATGAAAAAAGAGAAATGCTACAACTACACCTAAAATCACACCCTCTCACAAGTGTGGGCCCCTTGGATTTTGTGAGAGAGTGTGTATATGGGTGTGTGATCTTAGAGCATGTACACCAACAAATATGTATTTTAGCTACCAATAGTCTACTTTTTTTATTTTACCTATTTAAATCTTTCTCAATCCTACACCAATCCTCTCTATTATCCTCTCTTTTCTTATAAACTATTATAAAATACTTCATTATTTAATTTGAGAGAGAGAGAGAGAGAGAGAGAGAGAGAAGTCAGAGAAGTCAGAAACGGGAGACAGGGAGGAGGAGAGAGAAACAATTGTTTAAGGGTATGGAGATGAACAGTGTCTCGGTATATTTGGAGAGGTTTCTCCACGAATGTAAAATACATGAGGGTTTGACTAGGCTGGTGTGGCCCATTTTTGTGCCTTTCCTAGCCAAAGTTGCTAAAAGTGCAACTATACCTAGGCTAGTGTACATGCTCTTAGATGTGGTTTAAGACTTGTCGCCTAAATAGTAAAACCCAACTTTTCTCAAAAGCAAGGAGGAAAAGAATAGGAAGAAAGAAGGACAAGCATGTGCCTCAGAATTCACAAGCAGCCCCATTTATGGACTTAACTCTCAACTTGATTCAGCCAATTTTTTTTATGAAACTATATATGCATATGTAAAACACACAGAGAGAGAGAGAGAGAGAGAGAGATATTTTTGCGTCGGTGGCGGCGCCGTGAGGGGGGAGCGAGACGACGAAGATAGTAGGGCTTCAGCCAATTTTTTTATGAGGAATGGTACTTTTCTTTCTCCAAACTGACTTCTGTTTCTCATCCCTGGCTATTATTGAGAAGGACTACGATCTCTGGAATATCCAAATTATATGTCACTAAACCGTTCGCAAAACATGACAAGTAGTCTTATCACCATTGCGGCGTTGCCTATACATACTCCTAAATATGTACACCATGCAAGAAAGTAAAAACTGTTAACTTCTCGAGGTCAGTGCATGAGGTTATACGCCTCACCTTCCGTATAAACCTTCTGTTGCTCAATTGATAATCGCAAAGCAGGCAGACATCCCGGGAAGAAAAAGAACATGCCGATATCTTTTATACGTGGTTTCAACAAAATTATGAAATCAAAATGTGAAATACGACTATCGATTGGAGATTATAACTGTCTCAATTTCATTATCTAATAGTCATCGGCTGATCCCAAAATAAGACGACGACAACAACAATAACAGTAGCAACAGAATCTATGTAGTCCCCAACCATTGGAGGTATGGGCGGGGAGGATTGAAAACAGACCTAACCTTTGACAATATGCACAAAGTGGCTGCTCTCAAAATGTCACTAAAACAGTGGCTCTCTATACCTGTTTTGCTGCGGAAAATTAGACTAAACATAAGAAAACTGAGAAGAATGTAAACCAAGGATATCCGCTAGAATAATATTAAAACAAAAGAAACCACAATACAGTGTAAATAACAGATAGCATCTGTCACATCAGGGTACAAATACATAACTCAAAACACACAACCGAATAACAAATGTTCAACATATGACGCCACAATATAAAGCAGGAACAGCAAGAAGCACAACAAATGGCAAATACAAGCGTTTAATGATCATGAACACCAGTAAATGGCAACCTATTTGAAAATGTTGGTGTGCCGTGCATCACATTCAGTCTTTCTAGCCCATCTCAGGTGCAGCCTCTGACACATCTACACCAGGGCGAGCAACCAGAGGTGCAGCCTCTGACACATCTGCACCAGGGCAAGCAACCAGAGGTGCAGCCTCTAACACATCTACACCAGGGCGAGCAACCAGCCTTTCGACTGGGACTTTAGTCACATCACGACGTACCCCGATATCAGAAACAAATCGGCTAACACAATAAACACCACAACCCACCGCGGCCAAACCAGGAAAGCTAGTTGTCAAGAAACGAAGTGGTGAAGAAACGATAGCACTGGTGGCAGCTAGAAAGGATGCCGCCTGTCCACTCCTACCCAAAGAAACGGTAGTGAAGACAAGTAAACCTGTCTTACAGTATATTGCAAAGTCCTCACAGTTGTTCTTAAAAATCTGGTAGGCACCAAAACCATTCTTCAATAAGAAATCAGCACGGTGAAGGACATCCTCTGGTGGGTCAGAAGGGGCAAGAGTGCAACTCCCACCTCGAGCTTTGGCAAGAAAGAGAACTGGTGAGACAGAATACTGGAAGATATAGAGGTCACCACCACAGAGAAAGCACTCAAGGCATGAAGAAATGACACCATCAAGCATTGATTGATCGCCACATTGTGGGCATGGAGAGTCTTTCGGATGAGAGGGAGATGAGCTGAAAATTATGCGGTCTAAAAATGTTCCTGTGCCTATCTCCTGTCCAGCACCCCTAGTGAAGTGGATCACCTTTCCGTCACCAGCATATATACCTGGTGTTTGACAAAAGACCGGTCAGAAAAGCAATGATAAGAATTTCAGCATAGAAATAACAGAGGGACTTAAAATAAAACATGTATACGATACCTAAGAAGGTATAAAAGAGAAGAAGAATCGTACAGAGATTGAAAAAAAAAAAGGAGTGAAAGCCATACCAACAAGGCAACAACTGCAAGTTAATTTTATATCTAACAAAAATATTAACAGAAAACTGCAAAAGTTTGTAGGCGATATTCAGTTCATTTTGGTAGGGCAATACCAAATTGACAGGAAAAATAAATTGCAGGAGGCTGAAAAGTCAGTCTTCCCGTCACGTGTTAACTCGAGCAAGAGGGGAAGGGCAGGAGGGCGGAGGCTGCTTAGAAAACAGGAAATCAGAAGTTTCTTTCTTCTATACCACCTGTTATCCACTTCTAGCCCAGAGAAACACAAGGTTCTCGAGGGATTACTTCCTTTTCCATATCCTATTTTTGTCTGCCAAATACCAAACAAAATAAAATTTTAAAGCCATTCTCTAGGTTATCTGAATTACGACCTCATTTGTCATTAGGTCACCAGACCTTGCAAATTCCCATTTGCCTTGAAAAATTTTCAAATCATAAAGGAGTATCTCTGGCCTCATGTTTAGTCAGTGCTCCCTCTAACCTTGGCCTAATGCCAATTTTTCGGCATACAAAGTTTTGAGTCCTGCTACCAACTTATCCCAACATCCTCATAGAGGATACTTCCTATTGGCTCTAGTATTTTGTGAAATCTTTCTTTGCTGGTCCCAGCCATCACACACATTTTTTCATTGATTTGGTCCAAACATTTGGGTACCATTACAATCCTCCACAACTGGTCAAGAAAAAATCCATCTATTTGGTACCATTACAATCCACAAAATTTGGGCATTTGTATTCACTCAGCAATTATTCACGAAGGAGTAAAAAAATTATTTCCCTAAAGTACCTCTATTATTTGAATGAATTAGTTGTCGTTGTAGAAATCAAAGCAATAGCAGTCTGCTACCTTGGGCCTCGCAAGAGATCTCACTAATAAATCTTATTAACACTTTTTCCCGGTAATTTGGAGTTATAGGGGGCTACCATGTCAGTGCTAAAACTTTCTAAGAGCAACCACTTCGGATACATACCGCCAAAGATTAGGTACGTCTCGCCGAGCAAAAAAAAGATTAGGTACGTCTCCAGCCCTCTCCGCCTATTCCCCCATCAATTGGTGATTACATGGATATTACAATTGTTGTATGGCGTCCGGACCACCTTGCGCCCACCTTATACTACCCACTCTAGCCCCTCTCACAGCTTTTTTACAAGCTTATGCATGAGGTGAGGTGACCCAAGAGTTGCTAGCAAATGGAGTCAAACCTGTGAACTTCGGAGGTAGTAAGCCCTAAGTCCTAGGCTTTGACCACCAGGCCAACCCTTGGGGTAAGAGTCGCAAGACTTCTTGTGAACGCACGACCCTCAAACTCATTCAGAGCAATAATCAGGGCCGGCTAAAGGGAGAGGCTGGAGAAGCATGGGCTTCAGGCCCCCAAAAAAGGTTTAAAATGAAGGCCCCCAAAATTCTATGACCCATATACATATATATATGTGTGTGTGTGTGTGTATGGTCCAATTTTTTTTTTTGCACCAAGTCTCCTTTACACAATAGGCCCAATTGAAATTTAGGAGCCACAAAATAGGCCCAACAGTGGAATTACTAATTAGAAACATTGAGGTGATGATAAAAAAAGAAAAAAGAAACACCAGTTCATGAGGAGTTGAGGACTCCAAGGGACAGGAAGACTACATTGAGGCGATCCAAAAGAAGAAAGAAACACTTGACTGAGGACTCAAAAGGGAAGGGAAGACAACGACCGATGACCGTAGACGGAAAATACTTGCATACGGAATACCTTGAGGCCTCTCTTTTACCATCTCCAACTCTTCACCTCTATCAAGTAAGTTTTTTATTATCTTGAGCACTTGACCTAATTGGTAATTTTTTTAGGGTTTTTCTATTTATGGTGATGAACTTTTGTACACCAACTTTTGAATGGAAAATATAGGGAGGCCTCAAGAGGATCGTTTCCGGTCTCCAAAACTTATGAGCCGGCTCTGGCAATAATCATGGAGAATGGTTATTTGAGTACACATTTTTGTTTAACTCTCTACTACTAGATTGCATCTATGCTCAGAATCAGATCACCACGTTTAATAGAAAGGAACACAAAACAGCAACAAAAAATTAACAGTAAGCTCCGGGAAAAAAAAAAGTTCGAATTCGAATCGATTCTCGTGTTCAGTTTAATCTATCAATCAACCAGAGTCTAAGCAAAAGCGCGACGGAATCGAAGCTCCAATTGAACGATCTGAGGTGTCATTTGGAATCACAAATGCATTTGAAGCAAAAAAGTTGGAAATGGTAATTGAAGAGCAATGGGAACAAAAAAAAACGGACGGACCGTGGTGGGCGTAGAGGTGGAAGTGCCTCCAGGAGTAGATGTGGTCGCCTGGCTTGAGTTCCTCCCGGCTGATCTTGTTCGACAGCACTCCCACCATCTCTCTCTCTCTTTCCTCTGTCTCTCTCTCTCTCTCTAGAAATGCAAAAGGGTGAGTTTGCAGTTTGCTTAGCATCTACGGATCGGTTGATTGCGGGAGCGTACCACCGTACCACTTGCGTGTCCGTTGCGCGTTGTTTGGAAGCCACCTGATAAAGGTAAAGTAGTTATTTGGGGGAATATCCTTTTTTCTTCTGATTCGTTCTACGGTTTTTCTTGGAGGAATCCTAATATCCAAACAACTTACTGAAGTATATACTATGTTTGGATTGGTGTTTGATTATGAAATGGGTAAAATTTGATTATTTGTTAAAAGACTTGTAATTTTATTTATTACAATGTGAGATATTTTTTTAGTATTATTGTTAAATTCGCTTATCGACACACATTTACTTATTACCATGAAGATGCTCTTAATATGTAATATATGTATATGTAGGCAGAGATTTTTGAGACAAAAATCTAATCTTAAGAGTCATGTAGCATAATTTTAGGATAAGGCCCTGCTTGGATGGAGTGAAAAGAGGGGGGAAAAAAACTAAGATGGGGTAAATGGAGAGGGGCCAAGCCCTTTTCCCGCATACGAAATTGGTTTCCCTATTATATTTGACCCCCTCGTCATTTTGGCTAGGTCTAGGGATTGTTCGGTATTCAAGAGGAGCCCAAAAATAATTCGGGTTTGGAGGGGTAATTTGTGGACGAAAATACCCCTTATTATCCCATTTCTCCATTCACCATTCAACCAACTTCTACTCCCCATTCTACCTAAAATCATACTTTTCATTGTTGAAAAATTAAGTGTTCTAAATTTCAATCCGTTTGAACCGGTGAAAAGATTTTTGTTTTCTGATCATTTTATTCTAAATGGTCATATTTTTATTTTGACTCTGTGCTCTTGTTGATTAGTCCTAAGAGATATTTGATTTTACGACTTTCTTAGGATTAATCAATGAGAGCTCTAGAGTCAAAGTTTAATTATGATTATTTGGGATAAAATGATCAGAAAACTAAAAAATCTTTCTACTGGTTCAAACGAATTGAAATTTGGAACACTTAATTTTTTAACCATATTTTTTAATATATAAACTGTCTACAGAGGTTGTAAATTTAAGTATTCCAAATTTCAATCCGTTTGAACCGGTTAAAAGATTTTAATTTTCTGATCATTTTATTCTAAATGGTCATAATTTAATTTTGACTCTATGACTCTCGTTGATTAGCCCTAAGAGATATTTGATTCTATTACTTTCTTAAGGCTAATCAACGAGAGTCCTAGAGTTAAAATTTAATTATGACCATTTAGGATAAAATGATCAGAAAACTAAAATCTTTTTACCGGTTCAAACGAATTGAAATTTGGAGCACTTAATTTTTTTTAAAAAACCAAATTTTATAAAAAAAATTGTTTAATAATAATACTAAATTTGTTAATTTGTTAGTAAAAATAAATATTACGGCTTAAATTTTGAAAGAATAATTAAATTTGTAATTACATATAAAACGGAATACATAATTAATTTAGGGACTGCACAATGACAAAATGGTCATCTGACAGCTTTTTGTATTATCCACCTTTCCTTATACCCTTATTAATCCTCCATTCAAACAAAGTATTATTTAATCCACATTTTTTAATACCTTATCCAAATAACATATTCCCTCCGTCCGGATTTAATTGTCCCTAGTTTTATTCTAACCAACTAAAAAATGGGTTATATCTTAGAATTCGTAATGAATTTCGTATCGAATATGGATCTTTTAGAATTCATAATGAATTTCGTATCGAATATGGATCTTATTTGATATATCTCGATTAGTTCTATATTACAATATATTCTAAATCACGTAAACATTATAAATTAAAAGATATAATCGATTGAAAAAATGACTCAAACTCCCAAAAAGCACTATTAAATCCAGACGGAGGGAGTATTATTTAATCCCGTCCATAAACATCACATCGATATGGGTCATCCTTTATTAACTAATACTCCTTACTATCTTATCCCCTTATTAAGTAATACCTCTAAGGCCCCGTTCCAGAATATTTTCTTAAAGTACTTATTTCATATTTTTAAACTCAAAAGTAATGTAAATGAAAATTAATTGTTTGAATTTTTTTCACCGTATTAAAGATCTCATCGAGATCTTTCAAATAAGATCCATATTGCATATTTTTAAATTTTATTAAATTCATTATTTTTAAGATTGAAATTACTTTCTTAAATAAAAAATAAGCACTTATGACCCGTTACAGAACGGGCCTAATTCTTTCCCATCCAAACGGGCAACCCTAATTATATTCCCACCGTTCATCAAAAACTCAATTCCAAAAATTTCGGTAATGCTACACATACAACATATTGCTACAACATGCTTACAACATGGCCAGGGACCCACCACTTTACCCGGCCACAGCGAAAAAAAAAAAACCCACTTTACCCGGCCCCAGAATAAATAAAAAAAAAAAACCAGAACGAAGAAAAGGGTACAAAATCCCCAATTTTCAAAACTCTCCTTCTGGTCATGCGAGTTCAACGAGGGAGAGAGCGGAGGAGGATAAACCCATCACCACAACCGCCACCGCCGACCCCCATTACCACCTCCGGCGACCACCTACCACCGGCAAGAGACCACCACTGCATTGACAGAGTTGAAAACCACGCAGAGAGAGGACGACGAACTTCGACAAAGGTCTCTCTCTCTGTATGTATTCTATGTTAAGCGAATTGTATGATTTCAAAGCCCTAATTTCAGTTATGGATCTGTAATTTCGAAGCCCTAATTTTGTTGCTTCACTGGTATGGATGTGTGAAAAAAAAAATTGGGTATTTTTTTCCTGATTTCAAAAAATCAGGGTTTTCTTTTTCATGGAAGGGGGTGCAATGCCAGCCATACCCATAGTATGCATGTCTAACTTCAAGAAAAAAATCACGTTTTGATAATGTGTTGGTATTCATAGTTTTGGATGGAGCATTGTGTCTGATACAAACCAAAGAAGACAGCCCATAGAAGAAAATGTAAAGAGGAATCAATCTGGTGAAAGGAAACTGGGCCAAAATTTATGAAAGCTTAGTTTAGGTATGTGTTGATTTTAAGTATGTTAATAAGACGAGAAAGATAATAATGTATGAGACTGTGCAACATAGCCCACTATGTTTTGTGTAGCAACAACTGCTGTTGCTGCTATATTTGGAGTATGTTGGTATTTTGTACTATTGTTGCTGATGCTCTGTTCGAATGAGTTTTCGAATGAGTATGCTGGTATTTGGAGTATGCTTTGTTCGGTGCAATTAGATTGAAGGTCGAAGCAATGGAGTACGTTACAGTCCCCGATTCATATTTGGGCAAGCACTGTATGCTTTGTTCGAATGAGTTTTCTGTAGGTTTGTTTGTTTTTCACATGCCCCGTTTGTTCTCATGTTTATCATGGGGACTATATTTTTAACATGCTTGTGTTATTCGAATCATGCCCCATATGCCCACTTTTGGAGGCGCCTATCCGCGTTAAGTCTCAGTTTTGAGCTACTGTGTTTGCTTTGTGGCTGCTTTTGCCATTTTATGACACTAGTGCTTGGACGCATGCTGCACGTGATAAATTAATAATTATGCTTTAGTTTACTTTTGTTTCTTTTGAATCTAGATACTTGTGGTCGTATTCTAGTTTATGCTTTACGTTGGAGTTAATGGTATGGATTGATTCTTGCAAATTGGCTTTTACACATAGGAGTCAGTTGGCGGATCAAAAAAAATAATGTAGGAGTCAAGTTGGTTTGATTTTGGAAATAATGTGCAACTTTATGGTATCAAGTGCACTTAACTTCAAATTTCAAGTGCACTCTCCTGCATTTTATTAGTGCCTTGATTTAATATTTATTTCTTTTGTTTAGATTGTTGTCATTTATGTGCATTGACAGTAGTGCTACATTGGAGATGTATTGCTGCTATATATCTTGCTGTCATCATGGAGGAATTCAAGCAATTAGATTGAATAGTGAGTAAGAATAGTGCATAATGAAAGCATCAACTATAAGCTTTTTTTTGTGATGACTACATTGAATAGTGCTCAGTTTTTTTCTCCCTCATGTTTCAATATCCAAGTAATCAACTCTAGCTGTTCATTTCTCTGTACCACTAGCTGAAATTCAAAATGAATTTGTTGATTCAGGTGTCAAGCTCAGCTTCAGCAGAACTTAACCTACTTAGTGGCAATTGCTAATGCCCAACCTCAACACATACTTGTTAGGCACATCCAACAACCTCAGCTAGAAACGGCTCAGCAACAACCAAGTGCATACAGTAGATTTTGCAAAAGCTACCTGGAGCAAACAATATAATGCATCAAGCCATGCAACTTAGAATTGAAAATTCGGGATTTTTGGGAGACAAGCGAAGAGGAAGCAGGCAAGACCTCTTTGAGACTGGTTCTAGTGGAAGTGAAGGAGGGAACTCTACCTCTGGACAGCTCATTGGGGAAAAAGGGTTCTCATCCCTAAGATGTATATAGTAGATTTTTGAAACTCTCCAACATTAGTTTGGAAAATCAAGTTGTATGTATTTTTAGAATATGAATGTATGGCTTAATGACAATGCACAGCTTTGTACCATTTTTGTAAATGAAAATTTGGATGAGAACGGTTGTGTGGGCTTATGAAGACTTAATATATGACATGGTGTTGCAATTCATTTGGTCACCTATACCAGCTCAGAATTTTTGTGATAGCATTTCATTTTGTGGTTTTTGTTATGAATGGTAATTTAGAATGAGAAATGCCTAGTGTGGGCTTTTGTATAACCTGATGTTATTGCTGTACTGATTGAGACGTGAGACGTCGGGTTAGGACAAAAAACAGGGGAGACTCTGCCAAAATTTTTTCAAAACCATTCTTCATGTGCATCTTCTATGAACATAACTGTGATGAATTTTCTTCTACTATTTTGTACAAATTCAATTTCTTGTGTTTTCTTTAACAAAGTGGTCATGTTGCTTTCTTTAGCAACTTTCAAAAAAATCATCCAAGAATTTGCCCAATTGTGGAACCATTCGTCAATGTCACTCAAGTTGCAAGCTTTCATTCAAACTTTTAAGATAGACAACCAGATGTTATAACTTGATAAAAACACGACACAATACAGATACGACACGACATGAACAAATACTCAAACAGCTTTTTCTTACACGCCAATACCAAGTCTTGAAAAAAAAAAAAGAGTTTGAGATCCCATTGGGCACTAGCTAGTAAATGGACACGAAAGACCACAGATACGACACGACACAAATACTAAAATGCCCACAATCAAGTGAACTAAACTAATCTTCAGGATTATCTGATGCATTCAACATTTCCGTAAAACTTGGTGGTGGTCCTCCGACACATTGCCCATGAGTCTCCAAAACACTTGATTGCCCTCCTCCCCAAACTTGCCTACTTGTAATATTTGATTGCCCTCTCCAATCATGACTACTGAATAAGGTTGGCATGTTTATTTGTGAACTTGGTGGTAGTCCTCCAACACAGTGCCCTTGAGTCTCCAAAAAATTTGATTGCCCTCCTCCCCAAACTTGCCTACTTGGAATATTTGGTTGCCCTCTCCAATCATGACTATCGAATAAGGTTGGCATGTTCGTTTGTGAACTTGGAAATGCATACATAAATTGGTTGAAGCTTGTTCCGGTTGGGCATGAACTTGGAGAAAATTGGAAGATACTTCCGCCTTGTGCCATATCCGGTCGCATAGTATAGGGCATCATGTTTGGCCACATTGATTGCCCCATGTAGCTTGGCTGACTCTGGCCAACAATAAAAATGAGAATTAATAATAACTTTAACATGATTCATGAAATTGTGTAATAAAATTAAAGTTTTTTACATTTACATTGACAACACTCTCTTGTGTCCCAAACACATGGTCAACTACAATCTCCTCAACCTCCTGAAATTAGCAAATAAAATAATTAATAAGTATTCATCGAATATTACTATATGTCCATATTACCAAATCATAAAGATCTTATACCTTAGCTTTTTCCTTGGGCAATGTCTTCTTTTTCTTTTCTATTTTCTTCTTAATAGCTTTTTCCACAACACCTTGCATCCTTTTACACGGCGGTCTCCCTTTTCGACGAAGACCTTCCGGATCAAGTATGTTCGTGCTTTGTTTGGTTTTAACAACCTCATCTCCAAGTGAACATGAATCATTAGGAGTTTTGAAACCCACATTACTTTCACAAAGAATCGAACCTTCCATCAACTCTCGTTTTAGTTCACGAACCCGTGTCATCACCATATCATACTTCTCTTGAGATTCTTCTGCTAAATCAGCAACCTCATTAAAGAGATTGCACATGTTATCATGTCGACGAGCTTCAATTGACGTTGACAACTTATCGTAACATATCCGAACTTTAGTGTGTACCCTTTTCACATTTTTGCACCATCTTCTCAACACATACTTGTCAGGCACTTTTTGAATTCCCCTTTGAAACCACACCATCAATTGATGTTTGCACACCATTCCTCTGAACTCAAACAATCGACAATTACAATGTGTTTCATTGGTTTCAGAATTAAAATCGACAGTAAATGACACTTGTTTCCTCTTTTTCTCTTCTTCTTCTCCAAATGTAACCCACTCTTGTACCTCATATTCGGACACAATATCACAATCTTTTGTCTTCGAACACAAACAGTCGAGCTTACCAAAAAATTGCTTTTGAAACTCCTGAAACTTTGAATTCGTGTAAGCACTTTGAAATTGCTTCTCCAACTCATCTTCAGTTAGTAACGGGATGTAAGTGTGGAGACTTTTTGCATCTAGTTCATTTTCACTCTCTACCTTATTCGCCAATGCATTTTCATACTGCCCCACAAACTGTTTCAATGTCGTCTTTTTATGAATATAACCATCAAAATATGCATTCATACTCTCGCTTCTTTGTGTGGATGACATCCCCGCCCAAAACATATCTTTCAAATAAGCAGGCACCCATCGTTTCCTTTCTAGATACAACCCCTGTAACCATGTGTTACTTTGAAGCTCATACTTTTTGATGAACATATCCCAAGTATCCTCAAATTGTTCTATTGTCAGTGAATCATAAACTGCCTTACGCATACACAACCTAATTTTCTCGTAGGCGTCGTACCCATTCAACTTTTCGGGCAACTTTTTCATAATATGCCATATGCACCACCGATGTCTGGTGTTAGGGAATATATTTTCTATACCATTCTTCATTGCCAAACATTGGTCGGTAATAATTGCTCTCGGAGCACGACCCCACATGCATGTCTTCCAAGTCCGAAATAGCCACGAAAATTACTCGGTATCTTCATGAGAGATTAACCCGCATCCCAATAAAATAGATTGACCATGATGATTCACGCCTACAAATGGAGCAAAAGGCATCTCATGCCTGTTTACCAAGTACGTTGTATCAAAGGTCACAACATCACCGAATTCCTTACAAGCTGCCCTACTCCTTGCATCAGCCCAGAAGACATTTCTTAGTCGACCATTATCATCCAAATCCATTGCAAAAAAGAAGTCAGAATTGTCGGCTTTCATCTTCATGAAATAATTGTGCATTGCTTCAGCATCTCCTTCCTTAACCAGTGAACGTCGCACTTTATCCACATAATTTCGGCAATCTTTCTGAAGATACGGAAGCTTACCAGGTCCCCCAGCCTCAATCTGAAGTGAGTCATAAGTCTTGTTCAGGTTGATCCCGGCTTTATCATTTAGTTCAAGCTTTCTTTTGACATGCTCATCAAGTACCCTATTGCACTTGAAATACCTTACCTTTGAAGGGCTCTGTACATGATTGTGCTCCAAAACAATCCGGTTTAACCTCCACTTTTCATCCGGTAGTATAACAACAGTAACATGAGCTGGACAATCAATTTTGGATTGCGGACGTGGTTTTGCCAGGTTGCTTGTTGTCACCTTTGCCTTTCCACCACGACTACAAGAAAGAGTTACATAACTCAACTTTCCATCTTTTCCCTTTCTCGATGTTCTTTTGCACACAGCAAACCCTTTTTCTTTAGCAAATTGACAATAATAGAAATAAGCTTTGTCTAATGAGTCGAATGTCATTCCCACTTTTGGTTCCTCAACTCTATCTTCACAATTTTCTATTGTCTCCTTCCCATCATTAGTAGTATCTATCCCACCACGCTCTTTGTTTGAAAGACCTACCTCTTCTTCATTTTCACTATATCCACTCCATAACTCTTCTTCTTCTCCAGTGACTCTGCAAAATTGAAGAAAAAAAAAAAACCATCTTAATAATGCATGGAATTGACATAAAGATTGTATTCTAGGGTACTATAAAAATTGATTGGATTATATTAAAGCATGGAAAAAATACCTGCCAAAATCAATTTGGTCATCTTCGTTTCTCCTACGCTTCGGCGATGGAAAGGGCATTGCCGACGGAATAGACTCCGATGACATCATCTACTTTTTTAGAAACAAAGGAAATATATTAGATACATAGCACATGAGAAGGGATCCAATTAAAATCAGAAGTTAATTAGAGCACCTAACGACTTTTAGAATAGATTTCTTGTTTACAACTATAAACGAGAACCATAACCAGTTGTATTGAGATGAATGGCTGACCACTAATTGGGGATTCCTAAGTCTAGGGTTTCAATATGAAATGAACGTTGTAGGAATTAATTTACATATGCAGCAGTGAACACATACAGTAGACAATAATTGTTGCACACGCAATTTTACTAACCTAGGCTGGGATGTGTTTGCTACAAATTGAGCCTCAAAATACAATCCGAAAAAGAAAATTTCACCCTAAACAACAAACTAAATTCCAAAGGATACTCTTCCAAAAAAACATAAAATCAGTTTCCCAAGTTAATAGTGCTAGTAAAATTAGGGTCACCAAGAAGTTGCTGTCCATTAAGAATACAAATTTCAGTTCAAACATAAAACACCCACAGACGTATAGACACACACAGAGAGAGAGAGAGAGAGAGAGAGAGAGACCTTGGTCGAAGTTCGTCGATCTGGTTCGTATTCCTCTCCCTGCGTAATTTTGAATCTCGTCGGTGCGGTGGTTGCCAGAGGCACAGGGGTCTCTTGTCGATGGGAGGTGGTTGTCAGAGGCAGTGGTGGTGGTCGGCGGTGGTGGGTGGTCCTGGTCGCCTCACTCTCCCTCTCTCCCTAGTTTGGTCGACGTTTCCTGTGATTTGGGGAAAAGAACCGCGTATTTTGAATTTCAAGATTTCGGTCCTCTTTTTTTTTTTTTTGCTGTGGCCGGGTAAAGTGGGTTTTTTTTTTTTCGCTGTGGCCGGGTAAAGTGGTGGGTCCCTGGCCACGTTGTAAGCATGTTGTAGCAATATGTTGTACGTGTAGCATTACCGCAAAAATTTTTCAGCCTCAGAAAAATCCACAACAGGGGAGAGGAAAAAAAAATTTCAAGGCGCCCAAGAATGAATCCGAAGCTATTCAAGAAGCGATTGATCGCCTTGTACTCGTGTTGGAGGAAGCAAAGGAGGGATCTATGGGGAAACGCCGACGTTCTGGCGATCTGTACGGACTCTCCGGGAAATCCGACCCGGCCGATATCGTCCATGTTCTTCTCCTGGTTGATGGGCCACGATTTTCCGGACACCGTGGCCGTGTTCACGAGGAACGAGATATATTTCATATGCGGTAGGAAGAAGTTATTGAGCGTGGTTCGAACCCTAGAGTCCCCTGCCATGGAAGCGGTGAATGCGAGGGTTGTGGTTCATGTGAAGAGTAAGGATGAAAATGGGTTGGAGTTTATGGACGGGATTATTCGAGGGATGAAGGTAATTTTGAGACTTCAATTTCAAAATCTTGGAATTGTTTAAATTGGAGTAGTAGTCTTGTTGTTTAGGACAAAGACTCGACCTAGAATTGTGTACAAACGAGCTGAGCTGAGTCGAGTTTCGTAGTGTTGGCTCACTAATTTACTTAATGAGCCTCTTTAAACGAGCTAAGTTTTTGAGTTTCGAGCTTGAAACTCGAGCTCGGTTCATTTGCAGCCTTATGTACAAGCTGTGGCAGACTTAGAATTTGTATTGAACAGTGGCCCAAACTGCATGTATTTTTATGTTGGTAAATTACGTTTCGGAAGTATATGTTGTTACTCGTTAGGTTTGAGAAGTGTGTATAGTTAACCGCCATTTAACTCTATACATGTGACCAGAAGTGGTTCGTAACTTGAAATTTTGTGGGTCTTTTGATAAATATAGGAAATTTTAAGAAACGTTTTTCCTCAATGGACTTACGGGGGCCAACTTCGTAGTATTTTTTGAGGAGCGCCCACTTGTGTTGGCCGTGTCCGAGTGACATGATTTAAGAGCTCTGGTAACAATTTTTGGGAGTTGGAACAATCCTAGTTTACCCTCAAAATCTTTTGAAAATTTCCTTGGAATTTCTAGAGACAATGATGCCGTTGATCTTGCTTTATTTACTTGTAAACAAATAGTATATGTCACTTGACTCACATAACTTCAGAAATATTGTTGTCACTTGACTCACATAACTTCAGAAATATTGTTGTCACTTGACTCGCATCATCCTAGATGAATATCTATTGTGAATAATGACAGTCTCATTTCTAAACAAAAGAAAAGCTCCTGTAATCTTCTGATCTATATCTGTTTGAAAGTTCGGCACAATTGTCTTTTATTCAACGTGCTATGTGATGGAAATAGATTTATGCATTGTATCCTGGGAGTTATATTTGGTTGTTAGAATGTGCGTGGAGGATTGCGATTATGGATTCAGCCCAAAGAATTGTTAGGTGGATTGTGCCTTTTAGATCTATTTTTAACTCTATTTTGTATTCTTACATTGTAACTTTATTTGTTGTTCTCAATTATAGTGCACTAGGTCGATCATTTATTGCCTGTTTTTTTGTTAGTCTATAATTTCTTTTGTGTATACTGGATAAACGTATGACTTCGTGGCAGGTAGCATATGATGCCAAGGCTGATTGCAACAACACTCGCCCTCTTGTTGTTGGGTATATATCAGGGGAGTCTCCGAAATCAAAGCTTCTCTGGAGCTGCTTTAACAATTTGAAGCCCAAGGAGTTTAGAAGTGCTCATGTGATTGGGTTTTCGCGGCTGTTGAATCACGACCAAGATGTCAGATATTCAGGTGACTCTACAGATAGAAAGGACTTGGAATTATTCGAAGAGAGCATTTCTAGTTATAAGGTTAAAGGATCCCATCATCAGGATTGTCCACAAATTCAAATGCAATCACTACCGGATACACTTGAGCAGATGTTGGCATCGACATCTGAGAGGGGAGAGGAAGCACCACGCGAAGCCAATGGCAAGAAATTGCACTTGGAGATGGGAGACGGAAATCCACCTGGAAGTGTACAGGACAAGGGTGAGAAATCTTCGCATCCTGAAGAGGTAGAAGAGAGCTTTTGGGAGGATGGTTCGGTTTCTGATGAAGAGGATGAATGGGTGTTGGTTGAAGATGGTGGTAAAGAAGAATACATGGGTAAAAGGAACAAGGTATATTTCTAAAAGGAAAAACTTGTTCTTTGTGAATTTTGATGCGGAATGTTGCACTGGCAGTCTGGCAATGGCATTTGCAAGACAAACTAGCTTGCAAATGAAGTAATATGCAGAAATCAACCACAATAAGGCAGTGGCGGTAGTCCTAGTATCATAACCCTTAATGATGGGTGCTTTCTGTTGAAATGAAAGGACCACCCATCATTCTGCACAAAATTTTTGTAAAATATTCCTGCATCACAAAACTTTCTAAAATGGAAATTTGTACGGTACAAAACATATAGTGAAGTTCCCCCTATAATGATGCACTTTGTATTTTGTTCATTTCAAAAGGAAGGGTCAAAATTCTCATTCATATCATTATGTATCGAGAGTGTGGAATTCTCATATTTTTTAGTACTACTTTTCTGAAGCTAAAAGTCTAGAATTAAGTACACTTTGCGTCGCACAGAAACCTGCACAAGTGGGTGGTTCTTGCAATTCGTAAAGTAGTTTCTAAAGGGTTGAACAGTTGAGTCATCTTGACGAAACCTTTTCCTTAAAAATGTCAAAAGCAAGGCGTGCGGCCCCATTTTGTAGTGATTTTCTCTATGATTTCTTGTTTGGTTGATATACCATCACTGTCCTCAGTTGAGGTGGGTTGGGTTGTGTTTCGCTGTCTGTTTTGTTTGTTCCTATGATTGTGGTCTGTAACATTTTTTCTGGCTTTCTCAGGTAAATGTGTTGAAACAGTCTATGGCTTTGGCAAACTACAAGTTATGATGACGACAACAACGACGACGACATACAGTGATCCTGTGTTGAATAGCTTTTTGTTAGTAATGAGGGCTCATTTTAGTGAAAAATAAGGTGAAATTTCTGCAGTTTTTGACTGCTTTGGTTTAAGCCTGAAAACACCATTTCTGTTAATAATTCTGGTGGAGTTAAATATTTTGCTGAAGTCATGTTTACTCTCTCTCCCGGTATCCTTACTTCCAACTTGGGTTAGACTGGTCGGTTTTATTCTCTCTTAGAAAATGATTTTTCATTGTGTTGTCTCATCAGGGCACTCTGAGATTTATCTTTGGGTTTAAAATCGCACACCATATAATTTCTAATGTACGCTTGAAGATAAAATTTGGAGTGCGTTTATCGGGAAGTGAAGTGCGAAAATCACACATTTCACCGCTTTGTTTAGCAGCAAAGAGAATGGAGGGGAAATCAGAACAAATGACTAATTACTACCTATTGTAACAAACAAGATTTTAGTCGCATAAGCTGGTCTCGACATTTCAGTTATCCACAAACAAGATAAATAAAATACCCTCGTGCATGGAGTTATGGCATGAACTGTAAGGTAATACTCCAGGGAACTTTTTACGAGAGCAAATTGTTGCTTCTGCAGCAGACTACTAGGATAATTTGAAAACTCAACAACTTTTCTTTGGGATTGTCAACTCTTGGGATTATTCAAGGTCTTCCCTTGTCTGGTGGCGGTTTGGATGGATCAAAAGAGAGAAAGTAGGAGGTTCGGGAAAGAGCCAAGTTTTTTTTTTTTCTTCTCTTGGTGATGTAGGGTGTGCCGGGCCAGTTTGTGCACATCTCGAACTAATTTCTATAGCCTCTTCCATAGTCGTTTCACACGCTTACACATGGGGTGAGGTGGTCCCATGAGTTATTGGCACTGCGAATCGAACATGAGATTTTAAGATAGAGCAAATACCTAAATCTCAAGCCAAGACCACTTAGCCAACCCTTTAGAGTAAAAGAGGTATTTTGAAATACCTCTTTGCTTTGGAATTAATCTCTCTTATCTAAAGAGAATGAATTCTTGTGATTTTTCATAAGATAGACACATTAGATCCGTTAAGGTTCTATTTCGACAATCAAGAGTATTCATCAACAACCATCGATACATTTATTTTTCTATGCAAAAATTTAAGTGGATTGAAAATCAATATCTATGTGAAAGAAGAATCAACATGATTTGTCCAAATATTCATCGATATATTCGATTAACATAAATTTTTGTATTTTTTTAATGCGCCAAGGATTACAAAATGAACGATGTGATGAAGCACATTTTGCGTTACGATGGGAGATCATCAAATATGAACAATTACGAACCAATAAAAGTCTAGTATTTGAAACAAGATCCGTTGTTAATAACATGACCGGAACAAGAAATTCGACTAGAGAATAAGAAGAATACTTTGATACTTATCATCCATTTCACAAGTTATCAACACTTTATTTGTGTTGTAATTTTTTTTTTTTTGGAGATTGATTTTTTTGTTGAATAAGTAAACACTTAAATATAATAGACTCTACCCCTCTCGGCCTCCCCGAAATATTAGTGGTAAAGAACGTGGGCTCCGGTGTTAATTCGAGATAAGCGCAATTTGAGTTAAGCGCAAGCTAACTCGAGACACCATACATTACAAAAAAAAAAAAAAAAGAGGGCTCCGGTGCCTGAATGCCACTAGATAATCACCCAAATCCCCACAGTGCTAGGGCTCACATTTGAACCATGAATTCAACTACCTAACGTATCCTTGTCGAAATACATTTATTTTAAATAAGGGGCAAATTTCACTCAGACCCCCTGAGGTATCTAATAATGACAAAAGGTACCCCTTAATTTTCAAAAATGATAGAAATCTCCCCTATTTCACAGTCTGGGTTTCATTTCGTTAGTTCCGTTAATGAAATGGACGGAAAATGCACGAAAAAAGAAATCTTCAATTTTATTTAGTTTTACAGCTATCTTAGAGCTCTTATTGAAAGTCCTATCTTAGAGCTCTTATTGAAAGTCCTAGAGCAAAAAATTAACTATGACCATTTAGGATAAAATGATCAGAAAAATAAGATCTTCGCACTGATTCAAACGGATTAAAAATTTGAGTACTTAAGTATCTTCTCTTCATTTGGTTCTATGGCTCTTTCAGGGCTCTCATTGAAAGCCTTAGGGCCAAAAATTAACTATGCTCATTTTAGAATAAAATGATAAAAAAATAAAAATCTTCGCACCGATTCAAACGAATTAAAAATTGAAACACTTAAGTATCTGCTCTTCATTTGGTTCTATGGTTTTCTTAGGGCTCTTTTTGAAAGCCTTAGAGCGGAAAATTAATTATAACTCTTTAGGATAAAATAATCAGAAAAATAAGATTTTCGCACTGATTCAAACGGATTGAAAATTTGCGCACTTAAATATCTCTTCTTCATTTAGTTTTACGGCTATCTTAGGGCTCTCATTGAAAATCTTAGAACCAAAAATTAATTATTGCACTTTAGAATAAAATAATTAGAAAAATAAGATCTTCGCACTGATTCAAATGAATTGAAAATTGGAGCACTTAAGTATTTGCTCTTTATTGAAAGCCTTAAAACCAAATGAAGAGCAAAATTTTAAATGCTCCAAATTTTAATCCATTTAAATCGGTGCAAAGATTTTATTTTTTTAATCATTTTATCTTAAATGGTCATAATTAATTTTTTGCTCTAGGATCTTCAATGAGAGCCTTAAGATAGCTATAGAACTAAATAAAATTGAAATTTTCATTTTTCGTACATTTCCGTCCATTTCACTAACGGAACTAACAGAATGAAACCCAAACTGTGAAATATGGGAGGTCATTTTTGGAAATTGAGGGATACCTTCTACCATTGTTAGATACCTCAGGGGTCTGAGTGAAATTTTCCCTTAAATAAATACACTTATCACACTAGATTGGACCTATTTGTTCGAAGATAAGTGTGTTCCAGTAACGAATTGATCGGAATCCGATGAACATAATTTTTGACACAATTTAAGAACTTGACAAACTTTACAAAATTAACGTTTTCGATAATTTGTGAGCTTGTTCTGGGCCCACAAAGAACTAAACTGAACACAAATGAATCAAGATAAAATTTTCAGTGCTAAGCGGGCATATCCCACGTGCCCGCTTAGTACTCTCTAACCGTCCGATGCACTTTTAGATGGTTTAGATTAAAACCTTCTCTCTCCTCTCACCCCTCCTCTTTCTATCTTCTTTTTTTTTTTCCAAATTTGAGCCGTCTAAAATCACATCGGACGGCTTGGATGTGCCGAACGGGCACTTCATGATACCACCTGGCAATGAAAAACTCCCCAATGAACCACAGCCACGGCCGTCCACAGGTTAACTGGACAGGACCTTAACCCCTTCTCCCCAACCACTTTCTCCAACTACCATCTCTCATTCTTGCCAAAATTCTCTCTCTCTCTCTCTCTCTCTCTCTCTCTTGTAAGTCAATGGCGACCCAGACCGTCCACCGTCTCCTACTCCTATCCCTCCTCGCCATCTCCGCCACCGCCCGTCCCGGCCGCCCCTTCCACCCCTGCCAAACCCTCATCCTCTTCTCCACCTCCACCACCTCCTCCTCCTTCCCTCTCCTCCAAAACCCCGATAACTCCTTCCCACAAAACCCTAATCCTAACAACAACTTCCCCCGCAGCCAATCCATCACCCTCTTCATCACCGAAATCAGGCCCGTCGACTTCTACCCTTCCATCCCCACCATCGATCAAAATCGCGACGATTCGTCGCTGTACTCCTCCTCGTTCCGCGATCGCACCAGGGACATCCTCAGCGTCGTCGGGTCCCTCCTCTTCGGCGTCGGCTGCGGCGCCCTCACCGCCGCCACCATGTACCTCATGTGGTCCCTCTTTGCCGCCAACCGTTTGAACCTCCGTGATGATTCCGACGACGAAACGGACTGTGACGAGGACGGATTTGAGGGTGATGACGTCAGCCCCAAGAAGATTGGGTATGTCGCGATCCCCACTGCTGCGAACTCGGATTCCCCGGTGGTTGTTGCGAAGGAAGTGGTGTGACAAGCGACTGGTGGAGTTTGCTTTTACTTTTAAGTGTTTTTTTTACTACTATTAAGCAACTGGTTCTTCTTCGTCTGTATCTATTGATCTTGTACTTGTATAACTGCTGCTTATTGTGATTGAATATGTATGTGCTGCTACTTATTTTGTGCTGTCTTTTTTGGATTTTATCTGTACAAATTCTAAGTTCATATGCATTTGTGGCTGATTCTGGTATGTTGGGTTGATTCGATGTTGGTTTTCGTCGTTTTAACCCGTTGGGTATAGTGTCAGCTTTGTGATGACCCTGTCTTCATTTCCATAGTTTCTGCGTCTGTGATCCCATAAGTGCTGCTCTTTTCAGTTTTCTTAGCTGAACTTGTCTGTACAATTCTTAGTCTTTATGCATTTGTGGATGATCCTCGTGTGTTGGGTTGATTTATGTTGATGATGTTCGTTTTAATCGTTTGGGGTAAGAAGTGGAGAGATAGAAAGAGAGATGAGAGTAATAAAAGGGTTGTTTTGGGGAACTCCAAGTGAAGAAAGGCAGTCCCCTGTCTTCATTGTCTATAGTCTGCCTCTGTGATCCGTGTGCCTCTTTTCCGTTCTAATTTATGTGCTATGAATGTATTGAATTTGGTACTGCTATTTGTGACAGTGACCCGTTTGGTCAAATGAGGGGCGAGTGGTTGATGTTTTGGAATACTAAAGGCTTTGATTACAGTCGTGCCTGTATCTCTCAGCTCTGCGTAGTAATATGCCAGTGTCTTCATCTTTGTTAGTCTGCCTTGACATACTGACTCCCAAGCTCAATCTTAATATCGACCCCTTATAGATGCTGTGACATACTGTGATTTCCACGAGTGTTGCTCTTCTGTATTAGGTATGTTGCTTAATTTGATGATGTATTGAAGATGGTGTTTATGTTTTTGATTTTGTCCGTTTTGGTAAATTGATGAGTTCACAACGTTTGTTATTGTTAAGTGAGTACTTGTTATTTTGGAAGGCTAAGGTTTAATGTCGGAGCCATCCTATCTATCATCCAGGCATGGTATTATGTATGTTTCCATTTTCAAAAGGCTGCCTTGACATGCAACTGTCAAGCTTTATCTTCCATTTATATTGAATTCTGCTTATAGGTTTTTCCTTCTTCTTCTTCCTCGTCTTGCATGTTTGAGTGACGTCTTTTTCCAGAGGCAAGTATTTGGACTTGGTATTGGTGTTGTAGATTGAAATCGTGGCTTTGAATGCATAAAAGTCTCTGGTATTGTTTGATAGGGCTTAATATTAAAATTTCCCTGTGTTGGAAAGAAAAAGTTTTGTTGTAGGATTTGCTGCTAGATTTCAACCTGCAGTTTTAGATTGGGATTTGCATACATGCCTCTCGAATTTGCCATTTTTGGGGGGAATTCTTGTTTCAGCTGGGATCCAACCAAGAAAAGTAGAGGTTTGAAGCATTCTTGCCAGTCGAACCCTTTACCACTGTGGTCACTGTGCATGTTTCTATTCCTTTCCATTGCCAGTACTTTGCTGCATCGACCTGTCGATGCGGTTGTTGCCTTAAACGACCAACTACTTTGACGCTATTGGCCGATGATCATCTAGATGTTCTCACTTCACCGACATGGAAAACTATGCAACGTCGAATGTACCTTGTTTTCAGTCTAGATTATTGGATATGGCAGAATGGATACTCAAAGACGTGATATACTACACTCACAAGGAACTATGAATGATGTAGGAGAGTTTTGGGAAGTAACCTGTGCTGTGAGTTCCAAACCAAGGTCGAACATGGGAAGTAACCTGTGCTGTGAGTTCCAAACCAAGGTCGATTTCTTCAACTGTTTCAGGATTGGAAGGCCAACTTCTAAAACTTTTCCCCTGGAAAGCTCCTAAAGGGTGCAGTGGATTTTATTAGTGGAGAAGATGGAAATCTTTCTAATTCGATGAGTTGATTCGAACGCACAAAAAATTTAAGCAAAAGGGCAGAGGCGGCTCTACTTGGAGCCTTCGATGTGTTGATTCGACCGCACAAAAAATTTAAGCAAAAGGGCAGAGGCGGCTCTGCTTGGAGCCTTCAAGGGTCAATTGAACACCCAAAAAAATTTTTTTGCTCAAAATACACGTAAAAATTTTGGGCTAGCCTTACTTTAAATACTCAATCCAAATGTCAATGAATGCCCACCCAAAAAATAGCCTACTAATCCAAATTTCAATAATAAATGAGTTGTCAATTTTTGCTCAAAATACATGTAAAAATTTTGGGCTAGCCTTACTTTAAATACTCAATCCAAATGTCAATGAATGCCCACCCAAAAAATAGCCTACTAATCCAAATTTCAATAATAAATGAGTTGTCAATTAGTATTACAAAAGATTGAGGTACTTGGTATAATTGTAGAGGATGACCCATCAACAGATCGCAAAGCTCAAGCTCGTTCTATTAGGAAGTCAGTCCTATCTTTCAAATTTGCCTTTTGCTTACACTTGGTAATAAAGGTGAAGGGGATCACAAATGAGTTGCCAATAGCATTACAAAAAAAATTCACAAGATATCGTATACGTTATGACACTTGTTAACAAGTCTAAGCAACGGTTGCAAGTGATAAGAGATGATGGTTGGAATTCTTCGTTGGCCGAAGTGTCTTCGTTTGGTCGCAAACATGATATTTCTTTTCCTAACTTGAGTGAAAATGTTTGTAACTAGTTATCGGCAACGGTGCAAAGGCCCCACAAATAAGGATTTCTCATTGTTATAGAGCCACAATGGGAAATATCGCGAGCCTTGCTAATTGAATCCCGACCAAATTGAAAATTAGAACATAACTACTTCCATCGAAATAGAAATATTTACTCCAACAGAATTAGCTTTTATGAGAAAGGGAAACAACTAGATATCCAATGTGTTTCAATTAAATTTTCTTCTTCTCCGACTTTTGTAAGTTTTGCATTAAATATTCTGAGAATGTAAATTTATACAGTAGTATAATGTAAAATGTGATCAACAATTAAAAAAAAAGAAGATAAATTTATTATAAATATAAAAAACGGTCTCTAAAATCAATGACATTTACTTTTTAATCCAAAATATTAGTCACCCATGGTGGGTGACTCATTAACAGGCATTGGAGACAGACAATAGAGGAATTGATCTTATATTTGGTTAATACTAGCCCATCCATTGTGGGTGGGGTATCAAGCAATATATCAACAGTTGAATTGATGTCAACCATCGAAATGATCGGGGCTAACTCGCCCATATTGGTTGACAATTATCCTAGAAGCACAGAACGTCTATAAAGTAAAGTATAGTTTTCTAACCCGGGCTATGTGGGACAAAACGTTCTAATTGTTTTTTTTTTGTTTTTTCGGAATTAACAACCATTCAATCAGGTGTTAGCCCTAGAAGTGTTAAATTTACTACTTAATTGGTAATAAGAACCATAAGAAAATCCGACTGCAGCCACACAGCCCCAAGTGGGGATTGGTATTTTCTTGAATTAGGTATTGTTCCACCATGTTACGTCGTTAATAGGATATTCTTAATCTGAGATACCCATTTTTGATCCAACTCAACAAACTGGACAAAAAATTCCCTTGTTTTTTTTTAATTTTCTTTTGTTTCTTGTTACTCTACGGTTATGGAGAGTTTTGTTCCCAGAGTGGAACTCTATCAACGCTCATCACGGGTATTGCTTCCACGTACGTGCTGAGATCCTACCCAATTCACATGGATAACTCGAAAGTTGAGGATCGTTTTTTTCCAACGGAGGACTCCGGAGTTTTTGTGTTTAATTTGTAGCCCTTTGGGCAGTTTTTAATGACAAAAAAGAAGAAGAAGAAGAAGTTGGACACAAATTATTATTAAAGCTGGACAACAAAAACAAAGTTTACACTAAAAAAAATTCATAAACCCCAAGTGAGTGTAACAAGATTGCAGGTATTCACAACCCTATATATGCAATGCAGTAGAACAAATGAACATAAGTGAGACAAAACATAAGAGGACAAGGCTAGGGTAAACACTCATATTTTTAGGTGTACCATACGCACTTTGTATTTTGAGTTACAAAAATTTGTATTGAGCACAAAAAAATTTATATTGGACCAAAAAAAATAATTATAAACCACACCGAAGAAAATAGTTAATCAATACCACAAAATTCATAACTTTGAGCTGTCTTTTTTTAGCTTGCGCTGTCTTTTATTACAATAGAACTCAAAATAATGCCACAAGATTTTACAAAAATACACCACAAAATTAAGATTTGAAAATGTAACCACAAAAATTTTAAAGTTCGCCACAAATTTTGTGAGGTGTGTACCGTTCAAGAATTTATGAAAAGATGCCACAAAAGTTCGCAAGTTGCAACATAAAGATTGTTTCAAACAAACAACCAAACCCAACCAAGCATGATACAGACACAACTTTAAAACACAACTCCGGACACAACTATGTCCAGAGCCGTTGGGTGCACATGGACACACATATATCTAACAGCTCCGGCTCCGAATACAGTTGTGTCTGGAGTTGTGTTTCTAGACTTTTTAAACCCAAAAATAAATTGACAAAACCACAAATAAGTCACAAGCCTCCAGAGATGAGCCACATGCTCATAATTGTCACTGTAACTCTCTCGTTTGCGCGCGCAATGACTCAATAGTAATCGATTCGAGGCGGCAAGGGATTATAGTACTGTTCCTCCATTTGGTGGTCGTTGAGAAGCTCCAATTCCAATGGTTCATCGTAGCCTGCAGCCATCTCTCTCTCTCTCTCTCTCTCTCTCTCTCTCTCTCTCATAGCGAGCTATTGTTATGACCTCCACTCCCGCCCTCAAATTAACACTCACTCTAGGTACTAGGTAGCGCTAGCACTGAGTTGATAGAGTTGGTAAACTAGTGGAACAGCTGAGCATGTGGTTGATTTTAAGGAATTTCAAAAATATGTTCAACTTAACTTGATTACTAAGAGAAGCCGATCCCAAATATTTCCCTTCACTATCATACATTCCCGTGAAGCTCATACTATATAGACAATGAAAAGCTCCTAAAGCGATGGAAATCCCTAATTTGATGAGTTGCTTTGTTGATGGAAAACGATGGAAAGCTCCTAAAATATGCGGTGAATTGTATTAGCGGAGGCAATGGATCGAAACCTTTCTGATTCACTGATCCATTATATTGCCAACGGAGACGGTGAAAAACTCCTAAAGCGTGGAGTGGATTTTATCTGCAAAGACAGATGAAAATATTTCTAATTCTATGAGTTAACTTGCCGAACAAAACGACGAAAACTCCTAAGGTGTGCAATGAATTTTATCAGCGAAGACGATGGAAATCTCCCTGATCCAATTGATTCAAAGACTAAAAAATTTAGGCAAAAGGGGGGGCTATAATGATTTTAAAGTTATACTTTCTGTCCAAGTACGTGTTCTGTGGGTGATTTTTATGTAGGGCTATGCTAATTACCATGGGTGGAAAGTATTAGGCCACAAATAAATCATCTCAAGGAGTGATGTTATGGTCATTATGTTTAAATATTATTGATGTAAAACTTTATAATAACACGCTAATTACATAAGGACGCATTAATATTGACGGATGCCAGTGGTGTCATTAATAATTAATTTAAATAGTGTCACAATGGAAAATGTCACGAGTCTTGCTGAATATATGAATCCCTGCTTAGATTTAAAAATAGCACATACTTGCTTACATCGAAATAGAAATATTTACTCCAACCGAATAACTATTGTGAGAAAGGGAAATAACTATATAGTATCAAATTTTTCTTTAATTGAATTTTCTTCTTTTTATCTTTCTAACTCCCGTTAGTTTTAAATTAGATATTGTGAGAATATGAATTTGTATAATACAAAATACGATCATCATTTCAATAAATTACAGAAGACTAATAAAGCATAAAAGACAATTTGTCTGCAAAAAAAAATTAGTCGCCCATGGTGGGTAACATACTAACATTTATCGGAGACAATGGAGAGACAAGCATTTCAACAACAATTGTTAATGCTAGCCCACCCATAGTGGGTGGGATATCAAGCAATATGTCAACCAAAGATTCAACAGAATCGGTCAAGGCTAACTCGCCCATATTGATCGACAATTATTCTACGAGCACATGACTTCTATAAAGTAAAATATAGTTTCTAACCTGGCCTATGTGGGATGGGAACTATACCCATTCCCCTAGATTTCAACCTGCAATTGTAGATTGGGATTTGCATCCAATGACTCGCTCTCAGATTTGTCAATTTTTTGGTGGAATTCTTGATTTGGTTGCGATCCCACCCGAAAAATAGGGGTTTTTGAAGCATTCATGCCATTAACCTTGTTACGATCGAACCCTTTACCACCATGGTTACTCTATAGTTTCCATTCCCTTCCACTGCCAATATCGACTCTTGTTACAATCGGACCAGAAAAACTATACGTATTCCCTTTGCAAGGGGTACAAGTAGTTTTATATCGACTCTTGTGTTCCGTTTAATGTACCCATGTTTACCGGCCACAATAACGTAGGGGTATGATTTGTATGTAAGAGTCCAACCCCGGCCCAAGATGCGAGTGTCTTGACGCTTCAAGAAAGAAAGTACTACTTTTTAGCCTACCTAGCTCTTGCGTGGATGAAATATTTTGAGATATTAGGCAAGTAGGCAGAGGCAGTTTGATTATGGCATGTTTGTTGGGCAGCAGATGCCGCAATGGGAAAGACATTGTGGAAATGGCCATTGATTTTGGAAGAAGGTTGGGCAGAATTAGGGCAGCCATAGCACATCATGATAGATATGCTGATATGTTTTTGTCACCTTTTCAAAGCATTGCCCACAATTTTTCGCCGCGCGCTAATGGTTTGGTTTTCTTGTTATATCGAATGAAATATCTGAAACCGGCTGCCTCTTGACTGCTTCATGGTGTATTGCCTTGATCTTGATTGGAATTCTAGAAATTATTTTGACGATTAGCAATCTAGTGACAAAATGATTTTAGCTCGGTTGGAAGGAACTGATTGAGGAAATGCAAAGCTCGTAGCATTAGACTTGAACCCAGACATCACGTTGGCCCAAAGTGTTACAAAGAGCTCATAGCATTATGCAGTATACCCGCTTCAAGAAGGCGGGCGAGCCATGTATCGTCTTTAGTGGTCATGTTTTAGGAAGCAATTAAATCAATCAGTGGTTGTTGAAACGGAAGTGCTAGTACGGTACACCGTCACTTTCGTCAGGGAGCATTGCCCCATCACACCACGTCACTATCTGTAGGGAACCTACCGCACCTATGTCGGGGCCGAAACTAAAGTCCCACCACGCATAGGTGCTGCTAAAAAAGGAATGGTAAATTGGCACGTGGACAAAAAGAGCTTTCGCAGTTTGCTTGCCTGAATTGCTGGAACAGGATTTGAGTACGCCCATGCGCATGGTACCACAGATTGGTTCATTCTTCAATAGCAGTACAAGGCCACTGGTTCAAGTCAAGGTTGTGAATGGCCGGTGCCCACCCTAAGAAAACCGGTAATTTACCTCTCCAGTTTCGTTCCGATTTAACTACCGGTCATATCAAGAAATACCGGTGGGTATTAGTCGGCAGCAGCTGAGACAGTACCGATCAAACTATATAGGAGTATATTTTGTTTTTGTTAAGTTTAAAGAAAAGCATGTGTTCATGTTGCAATGGGTGATTAGTAGTATGATGTAAGTACTAATTGATATCTAATTGAGTAGATATTTTTCATGGAGTGTTAAAAAAATCAAGCCACAAATGGAGTAAAATGTTCTTCGCTCCCGGTCTCAATCTTCACTTTTCTCGCTGTTCCAATCCTCGCATTCACAAATGTATGTTTTATTTTATTTCATTTTTTTCCGGATTCAGTTCGGTTTCTATCCGGATTTAGTCCGGATTTAATCCGGTGAGTTGTTGATTTCTATTGGTTTTTAATGCTGTCTTTGATATGGAGCTCTGCCTTCCCGAGGCGTCTAGTGTCTGGGTATTATAGCTCCATATGTCGATCGATCCTTATTGATAATGGTGTGGAATGAGCGATAGCTCTTGTTTAGGCGTTAGATATCAGTTTCGTCTCTTTGCTTTTTCTGTATAACTTTAGCTTAAGGGTTTGGCTGTGTCTCTGTATCTCTTTATTCGAGTGGGAATCTATTACTGCCATATGGCTTGATCTGTATCCCGTTGATAATCTGTAGATGTCGTATGACTTTTATAAATGGGTATGCTTCTTCCGTTAAAAAAAAAAAAAAAAAAAATCCTCGCATTCATGAATTACACGTAGTTGTTTGAAAGATTTTTAAAAGACACTTTTACGCTCGCGCTCTCGTATCAACATTCGCACCATACCCGCATGCGCATTATGTGAGTTAGGATAGAACCATTAAACTAAGAATTGATGTGAATCCTCACTTATTTTTTAGGTGGATGCATGCACAGAGTAGGAATCCCAACAAAAACCATGAAATTTGATGTTAATTAATGTTGATCATAATCTGTCAATCCTCTGGGTATTAATTTTGCAATCTTATTATAGGAGTAGTATTAACAGCTGTCTATTTCATAAAGTCCAGTTTAAGATTCAGTTTGACAAATTGGTCCCAAGAGTAGTACGCCCATGATGGACAACAAAAAGAAATTCATCAACAGGTTTGCCAGCAGTGAAATGGTCATCATTCAACTTTCTGGGGGGCTTTTTCTAAAAAACTTGGGGTTTCGGTGAAAATATTTTACTCTTATCGAGATGAACTAATCATTCACAAAAGTTAACGCAAAACTAAAAAAAAAAAAAAGAAGAATAAAAACAAAACAAAATGGGTAATTTGAGTTTATCAAATGAATTCTTTCCGGTCAAAGAATTGAAAATACTATGGACGCAAATTGCACAAATTCTTTCGTAGATGTATGTGGAATCGTTCGATTTGTATTACTCCTTTATTGTGTAAGATCCACGTGTATTGGACAATTCTGAATATAATTGTGCCAACCATGCAGCATAGCAATCTGTGTACCTGATAGCATTAATAAAAGAATAATGGGTAAATATGCATATGAACAACAAAGAAGCAAGATTTTTGCACAGATTTTCTTATTATTTGTAACCTCTTTATTCATGTAAATGTGCTAACAAAATGTTTTGGTAACCCACCTGTGGGCTTGCTCCAGCGGAAGTGGAGGCCCTTGCCTAGCATTGGGTAGGGTCCGACTCATCTCTAGAATTGGTGCCACAAATTACTTAGAGCATCTCTAATGGGAGATGTTAAATCCTACGTGGACATGTTAACGGTAACATTTGACACCAAAATTCAATCCGACCCAGCAGCCTTCTCTGATGCCAATCCTACGTGGATTTGAAGGGAATGACAAAGTTGTCAAAGTTGACAACCATCCTCCTCCATGCCAAATTTCAAAAAATGACCATTTGTATATTGACTTAAGGGTTGGAGAGAGATAATTTGATGTCAAATAAATAGAATTTGACATCAAGGGTTGGAAAGGAAGGCTTTGATGTTAAATTGGAGATGTCAAAATGCCACGTCAGCCTTCAAAAAACGTTTGACATCTCCAATATGAAGCCATGGATTAGAGATGCTCTTAGGGAGTCAGGACGGTGGTTTGCTTCACGTCGTCCAAAGGTTGATTAATGGATGGATTCAATTTTAATGGCCCTCTTGTATGTTTTCCGTCATTCATATAGGAGAACGTTTTCAAAAAGTGAAATTTTACAGTTCGATTGTTAAATAAATTTAAGAAAATTGTACTCAATCAATAATCATTCCATACATTCTCTCTCTTCATGACGCGCTCTCTCTCTCCCTCTCCCTCTCCAACTTTGTACTACAATATCTTCCCTTCGCTTTGCAACCCAAGTGTGCTATTGGGAATGAGAAAGCAATAAGTATTTATTTTTTGTGAGATCGTATGTTTCAATCTCACAGGAATTAGACACTCTAAATTTCAAAAATACGGGAGGGTTTGTCTATTTGCTAATTTTAAAATCTCGAAATTAGTCAAGACGAAACAAACTTATCCGAACACCCGGTTACGAAAAAAAAAACTCCCTCACCTCTCTCTGTGTACATGCATACATCACATTAAATACACTCAAGCTCCGTACTTCTGACAACGACCACTAAGGGATGGGTGGCACATGCCTCCTGTCACATCACTCCCCCAATCAACGGCCGCGATTCCAACGTACGGTTCTCTCGACGGTCCCGATCACACTTCCCCCAAATCGCTCCCCCACTCACACACACAGAGCGAAAAGGAAAGCTACCCATTCCCCTCTCTCTCTCCTCTGCTCCCCTCTGCTCTCTCTCTCTTACCAGGTCCAGCTTTGTCGGGACAATTATAAAGACCTCTCTCTCTCTCTCTCCCTCTGTCCACACTCTGACTAGACTCTCTCTATCTTCTGCGAAAGCTCCACTGATAGCGAGGCGTTGCTGTAGTTGCTTTGCGTCAAGCTCATTCAATGGCGGCCTCGGGACACGTGCGAAACCCCGAGCTCGGTTGATGTGAGTAGTAGCAGCAGTAGTAGTAGTAGTAGTAGTTCCTTTCGTCTTTTAACTGTATTGAATGAATTTGTGCTCTCTGTCCGCGTGGAAGTTGAAACTTGTTGTAGTCTCTGAAATGGCTTGGGAGTTGTGAATTAGGGCTTGGGAACTTCTTGAGCGTGGGGTGAATTTCTTTTGGAGTTTAGAGAGATAAAGGGAAGAAATGGTGGGGTTTGGGACGGAAAGAATAGTTCTTTTAGGGTTTTGAATTTGTATCCGTGAGGAAGTTGACGCTTGTTTTTGAGTCTCAAATGGGTTGGAATTTGTGAACTAGGGCTTGGTTTGGTGAAGATTGAAATTTTGAGTGTGGTTTGGATTTGTGAATTAGGGCTTGGTTTTTGGTAAAGAGTGTGTGTTTGAAAGTGTGGGGTTGGAGAGGGAAAGGGAAGAAATGGTGGGGTAGGATTTTGAATTTGTTTTCTTTTGTCTATGAGGAAGTTGAAGCTTGTTTTTGAGTTTCAAATGGGTTGGGATTTGTGAATTAGGGCTTGGTCTGGTGAAGATTGAAATTTTGAGTGTTTGTATTTGAGGGGTTAGAGAGAGAGAGAAAGGGAGGAAAGAAATGGTGGGTTGTGGAGCCTTAATTGAGCAGGGTAGTGTGTGGAAGACAAGAGAGGTGGAATTGAACAGCAGCTTGGGGCTCAAGATTATGACAACTCTGGGAGAAGGTTTTCTAAGCTGAGGGTTTATGCAGTTTAAACTATTTGATAATTCTACTGAAAACATATACCAGGATATGAAGCTTTCAACATCAGGACATGGTCAACAGGCTCATGAAGGTATTTTTCTCCCGACTTTTTCAATTCTCTGCCCCTTTTATTAAGACTTTTTTGCATGCTTATGTAGGTGTCCTTTTCAGTTGTTATATTGTTCCTCTCTAAACTAGTTTTATGTTAGTTTTGCAATGCATTTTGAAGAAAAGAAATAGATAATGAAACATTTGGGTGTAAATTTTATTGGTTTATGGAAGGGGAGAAGAAGTGCTTGAATTCGGAGCTATGGCATGCTTGTGCGGGCCCTCTCGTGTCGCTACCAACTCTTGGGAGTCGTGTGGTTTACTTCCCTCAGGGTCATAGTGAGCAGGTCTTGTACTTAATGATTCAGAACTTGTGTGTGTTTATATGACTGGGAAAACATATTTTTGAAGCAATTCCTAATTGTGCCGATTGCAATTGGAACCCAGGTCGCGGCTACGACTAACAGAGAAGTTGATGCCCACATTCCGAATTACCCGAGCTTGCCACCCCAGTTGATTTGCCAACTTCACAATGTTACAATGCATGTGGGTACTAATCTTTGTGCACTTTATGTTTTCATTTGTGTACCTATTTTGTAATTGTTGTGTATGTCACGTAAACCTTGAGGAGAAAATTGCTTATATATGTGGGATTTCAGGCAGATGTTGAAACAGATGAAGTATATGCTCAAATGACCTTGCAGCCCTTGACTCCGGTAAGCAACTTCAACTTTAATTAAGCACATTGATACTTTTGCAATACCTTGTCAATCATAGGGTAAAGGTAAACTTTTTGTGGTACTTACACAGCAAGAGCAAAAGGATACCTATGTTCCGGTTGAGTTGGGGATGCCAAGCAAGCAGCCAACCAATTATTTCTGCAAGACATTAACAGCGAGTGACACAAGTACTCATGGGGGGTTCTCTGTTCCTCGTCGTGCTGCAGAGAAAGTTTTCCCTCCTCTAGTAATCTCCTTCTCATGCTTTCCTTTTTCTGATATCATTCCTGATCTAATGCGTAATTCTTTATTTTTTGGGTTCACCAGGATTTCTCTCAGCAGCCACCTTGTCAGGAGCTTATTGCAAGGGATCTTCATGATGTTGAGTGGAAGTTTAGGCATATTTTCCGAGGTAAGTGACAATTGTTTTTGTCTAATAGAGTTGAAGGTTGTTTTACCTCTTTGATATCTCAGTAAACTTCTAGTCAGTAGTATAGCCTTTGGATTATAAACACATGAATACTGTAAATATGTAATTAAGCGTGTTATGCTGTTATAGATTTCTATTTTACTGCCCACGGTGTGATGGCTTCACTTCCTATCTGATCTTTCATCTTGAAAATAAAACCCTTTTGGCATTTGGCAAGATGAGTATACCTATGGTTGTCAGACAGGTAAAATTTGTTGCATTGTTAGAGTGCTGGACTGTCTTTCCATGGTCCTAGTCCTAAAACTCCTTTGGGTATTTTCATTTTTCACATCAAATTCTCTTTGTTATACAATTCAATTAGACCTAATATCTAAAGCCTATTACCACACGAAGCACTGTACTATCTTAAACTTTTATCATGCACTGATTGGATATCCCATGTCTGTTCTGTTTTCTCCAATTTTCAACTCAGTTTGAAAACTACAAGTTTGGAAAAGAATCTAACAGTCAGCATTTTTTCTAAATGGTATAATTTGTCTATTGTGCTTGCCTCTGATTGGCTAAAATGTTAATTCAAGTGGTGTTTTGTGGAAAACAGTAATGTGGGAAGTTGATTAATTATAGTTTGGGACCCTACTTTTATTTGCGGAAAGTTGATAAAAAAAAAAAGGGAAGGAAAAAGAGCATTCATGCCATTAACCTTGTTACAATCGAACCCTGTGCTGTTATGTTTGAAGGCATGGTTGCAAATGTTTGCTTTCCACATGAACCAATACCTAGGGCATACTTCTTTGCTAGGAATTAGGATAAGTATTTCATTCTTTCTTGAACGGTGTCCACAGCAGAAGTGGGGCCCCTTGAAGTTCTTCGATATACAAGAAAATAATGAAGGGGAATCATGAAGGTGATGGAAAACACTATCCAGAGCGCCTTCTGCACATGATTGAAGAACAATGTCTAAAGGACCACAATAAAGATAGTGCGTCATATTACAGGCAGGCTACCGTAGTATGTAGTCAAAGAATAGGTGGGGGCATACCAATCGAAAATAGGGAGGTGAATATATAAAAATTATAACCTTTGGGGGAGTTGGTTGATTAATTTGAAGTAAAACATGTATCCAGCATTGGATAATGTTTTTGGAGCAACCACTTTGTGCATATTGCCAAAGGTTAGGTCTGTCTTCAATCCTCCCCGCCCATATCCCCAATGATTGGGGACTACATGGGTTTTGTCGTTGTTGTGTGCATGGGGGAGTTGGTTGATTAATTTATCTAAAACATCTATCCAGCATGGGGGAGTATATTTACTTTTTTTTTTTTTTGCCTGTGGATGTTACAGACAAGAATGAAAATTTAACTAAAACATCTATCCGGCATGGGATAATGTTTTTGGAGGTCTAGTTGATTAATTAGTAAGTCCCACCATGCATGGGCACTAAGTTCGATGCCTTTGGTACTTCTCTCTTTTTCAGTTATTATATTCATCTCCCTCGTGTTCTTCTCATCATGCCTTTTTTTGGTTGCCATGTGATCTAGAGCCTTGTAAACACTTGCTTTTCTTTTTATCCCCAGTTTTCATTGAGGTCCTCTTTTGTTTTTTCTTTGGCGAGGAATCAACAACTCTTAGGCAGGTCCACTTTGGACCCACCCTTGCAGGGTGAACTGCGGATGCCTTCAGCAACCCATAAGCCACATGTATTAGGCAGATCAGGGCTTTACAAGTGGGTTCGAACTGAAGATCTCTAGGTTTACAGTTGGTCCACTTGATGTCATCTCATTGCTTCATCTTTATTTTTCCATTTCATTTCTTTTTTCCTTCGTTGCCCTTTTCCTTTTCTACAATTTGTAAGAAACTACCTGCCACAACTTGGTTAGGAATGTGAGGAGGACATTATGAACCTAATGAGGATAATTTGGCTTCGATAAGGCACCTAGGAAACTAATTTAATAATTTGCCATTTGTCGTGCTGTTGACAACACCAAACACAATATAACCTCTGCAATTTCCCTCCTAAAGTTGATGTATCAAACATCAAGATTCTTGAAGGGGAAGTTGTCGGACCGCTTTTCCACCGTCTCTTCTAAAACCAATTGGTGTTAGTGAGGGCTTCAATTAAGTCTTTTACAGCATTCGATATGGCACGCACAAGTCTGTTTTTAAAGTGGTCGCAGGGAGTGGCATTGTGTAACCGAATCCATGGGGGCACTCCGGGCCCAACAATCCCTCCCTCACGATGACGCTCCCGCGATTCGAACCCATGACTTTCTGGCTCTATACCACTTGTCGGACCGCTTTCCACCATCTCTCCTAAAACCAATTCTGAACCTTGAGATCATTGTAGAAGAAGAATTGTATACATGCTTCTTGTAACTTGAGATATTACGTTCTGATTCTTAGAAATTGATGTATGACGAGGACATTGCTTTGCAGATGTAAGTTTGTACTGCACTACCTGTTATTAGAACTTTATAGCAAACTGCAATGGCTGACGACTTTGTAGTTCAGGGGGCTACTATTGTGGTGGGAGAGAGTAATATTCTGTACAAGCTTAAATGTTCTTCTTTGCCCTATTTGCAGGACAGCCCAAACGGCATCTTCTTACTACAGGGTGGAGTGTGTTTGTCAGTGCCAAGAGACTTATAGCGGGAGATTCTGTTCTTTTTATCTGGTACTCGTGCTCTTTGACTTTTCAACAGCTTCTTGCATGACCATTTGTTTTTACTATTTTAGTTATTTGTTTGTTCCGATAAACAGGAATGAGAAAAACCAGCTTCTTCTGGGAATACGCCGTGCGATTCGACCACAGACTGTGATGCCTTCTTCTGTATTGTCAAGTGACAGCATGCACATTGGACTACTTGCAGCTGCAGCTCATGCCGCTGCTACTAATAGCTGTTTCACAATATTTTATAATCCAAGGTGGCAATTGTAATTAAAGCTGTTTTTGGAGTTTCTCTCTCCTTCCATCTTCATTTTTAAGTTCATTTGTTCAGGGCTAGTCCTTCCGAATTTGTCATAGCACTTTCAAAGTATGTTAAGGCGGTATATCATACACGTGTTTCTGTTGGGATGCGTTTCCGGATGCTTTTTGAAACTGAAGAATCAAGTGTTCGCAGGTATTGTGTGATTATCCTTGACTAGAATTTTTGAGTTGGTACTCGGTTGGAAAATTTCTTGCATTTACTTGATGAAGGTGGTAGGGCATCTACTGTTATTATGTTTTTGTCCTTTTATTGAAAGAAAGATGCTTGCTTTTTCATGACACCAGCTTGTAAAAGTGCCTCTTAAATTCACTGTATATGCTTAGGCATATGCCTTTGCAACTTGTCATCTAGTTCCTGGCTGATGCAAGTTATAGGACGGAAGAAAACTTGCCATGATAAATTTGCAGTATACCCTTCATGTCCTGCTATGCAGAGACAGGTGGCTTGTGTTATTGCCCATCTTTGGGTGTGAGGAAGTTCTTTCCCAGGCTTTTTCTATAATCAGAGCCTTTCATCTGGCACTTCAAACCTAGATTACAACTTGTTTGTCGTAGATGGTTATCTGGGATTTAACAACCACAGGTAAACTGTTTTCCTGTTGGCTGATTTTCTTTTTGGTGCGCAGCCATTCAATGGCAGGGGTACAATAAGTCTCACCTATCTTTATAAGGTGTAATGCTTACTTTGCACTGCTTGTGCTTTACATTTTCTTCCTTGACTGGCTTTCTTTGCACATATGTGGATGGCTTTGATTACCCAGATACATGGGTACTATAACTGGCATTGGTGACCTTGATCCTGTTCGTTGGCCAAATTCTCATTGGCGATCTGTCAAGGTAAACATACTTATCTTCATGTGTTTCTCTTATAATGGCATGCCATTTTGCATTAGTTTTGTTGGCAATTGTACCAGATGCCTAAGATTTCTGTAGCCCAGGGCAAGTAATACAACATTCCTACTTATGGAAAAGCATTTGGGAAGTCTACTTATACTTTAGGTTATAATATAATATTTTCTTTGTCATAAGCTTTTCAAATAGCAGTTACCAAGTGTTACTTCTTATATCATTAGAGGATGATTTAGAGGCAGAAGTTTTTCTTGTTATGATTCACTTTGCTTATGGACTTGTTCATTTCACCTTTTAATTGTAGGTGGGTTGGGATGAGTCAACTGCGGGTGAAAGGCAGCCACGGGTGTCTTTATGGGAAATTGAGCCTTTGACAACTTTTCCGATGTACCCCTCACTCTTTCCACTAAGGCTAAAACGCCCTTGGTACCCTGGAGCCTCGTCTTTTCAAGGTACTTGTAACAGTTGATAATTCGGCAATAATTTTCTCCCATGTTTTTTGTGCGACATGGTGGACAATGCGTCATTTTGAAAGATGGTTGGGACAATGTGATGCATCTGAGTTTGATTATGGTTATCAAAATGAACAAGAGTTTAGGGTAAGAGTAGTTGATTTCTTTCTGAATTAGGTGAGTTCTAACATACTGACTATGTAATCTTATGCTAGTCCTTTTGGCTACTCTGAGTTGTTGGTGTTGAGTATATTCACGTCTCCTTGGTAATTCATTTTTTTGGCGTCTTCAACATAAAAGGCTGTTTGTTTAATATCTTGTAATTATTATATTGTAAGCCATCCAAACCTGAGAAAGTCTGAATCTGCAGTATTTCTTCTCTTCAAGCAAGCTTCTCTCTCTCTGGCGATTTTTTCTGCCACTTCTCTCTTTTTTGCAGATGGTAGAGAAGGAGCAGTTAATGGCATGACATGGTTAAGAGGAGAAACTGGAGAGCAAGGGCTTCACTCTCTTAATTTTCAGAATGTTGGTATGCTGCCCTGGACGCAGCAGAGATGGGACACATCCTTAGTCAGAAACGATTTTAATCCGCAGTATGAAGCCATGTTGGCAGCTGGTTTGCATAGTACAGGAGGTGGGGATTCTATTAAACAGCAATTTTTGCAGTTACAGCAACCTTTCCAGTATCTTCAGCAACCAGGCGGACAAAATCCTCTTGTTATTCAGCCATCTATCTCCTCGAATATTCTGCAAACGCAGGCCCAAATGCTACAGCAAGCCAACAACCAACCAGAAGAACAGCCACAGCAACAGACTTATCAGGATTCATTTCTAATTCAAAGTGACCAGCTCCAAAACAGGCAGCAGCCTAATGTTCCGTCTCCTTCATTTTCAAAAACAGATTTTGCAGATTCGAATGCTAAGTTTTCGACATCGGTTGGTCCTTGTGTACAAAATATGTTGGGTTCGTTCTGCACTGGTGGAAGTGGCAACAATCTTCACAATTTAACCCGAACTGGTCAAAGCATGGTTAGTAACCTGACCGAACAACAGTGGGTATCAAAGTTTACAAATTCACAGGGTAATCCATCTACCAACAACTCCGTGTCACTTCCACCATATCCTGGTAAAGATGCTAATGTCGAGCAGGAAAATTGTAGCTTGGAAAGCCATAATCATTCTGTGTTTGGTGCTAATAATGACTCTGGACTCCTACTCCCCACCACACTTTCTGGTATCGGTGATTCTGCAGTTAGTGCTAATGTGTCCTCAATGGCATTACGTGCTTCTGGGTTTCGGAGTTCTCTATATGGTTGCATGCAAGACTCTTCTGAGTTGTTGCATGGTGCAGAAGCACAAGTTGACCCGCCAACCCCCACCGGTACATTTGTCAAGGTGCAAACCACATTATTTGTTACTTCAATATAATGTGTTATGCGTTGTGCATTTAATACCTAAGGCTATTTCTGTACCCAATCTTCCCCTCCCAAGCACCCTGGAATGGGTACTAACTGGCACTTTTTTGTGGGAATATTGTGGTGGATCATGTTTGTTTGTGTGTTTGTACAGGTTTACAAATCGGGGTCGGTTGGCCGGGTCCTAGACATCACTCGGTTCAACAGCTACCATGAGTTGCGTGAGGAGCTGGGTCAGATGTTTGGGATTGAGGGATTGCTTGAAGACCCTCAGAGATCAGGCTGGCAGCTTGTAATTGTTGACAGGGAGAATGATGTGCTTCTCCTTGGAGACGATCCCTGGGAGTAAGTAAACTCAATTGCAATATGTAGTAGATCTAATTAGTGATTGAATTTAGTTCCGTGTATGCTTTTGCTGGGCTAGGTCCTAGGAAATAGAAACTGTTAAAGCATCCAAGTCAAAACCAATTGGCAATAAGTGAAAAGGTTGCCCAGGCTCATATTTTAGGTTAGGAGGTTTTAATTAACTAATCTAGGACAAGCTCTAACAGAAACATTTGGGAAACATAATAGAAATATCAAATGAATTTGGAAATGCATGAAGTGTCATTGTCGGATTTTCCTTATAGTTGTATTTTTCGGTATGTTTCATAATTTTTCTTTGCATTTTAGTAGATTCCACCTATGTTTTGTTTCGGATGCCTAGAATACAGTAACTTTTTGGCTGTCAAGGTGGAAACAAATCAAAAATTTGTTCCTTGGTTCAAAACCCTTTGTAAGGGATGTCAACTTCTTGACTATTGCTTTTTGTGAACTCTACTGGTAACTTGAGTAAGTACTTACTTTTTCCGTATGAACAGCATTGGACATGTGGATGTGATGTCGATGTTCGATTATCAGTTAACCTTGACGCTCTTGTAGTGATAAAATCCTTTTTGCCTTAATTAACACCAGTTTGGGAAAAATTCCCTTGTTATTTGGTAAGACCGGTTTGGGAGTATATTTTCTAGAGTTTATATTTATAAGTGTAGTAACACATGTACTAGTCTAAGAAGCACAGACACGTCTACCGGCCTTATGTTTCCGCGTTCAACACGTTTAGGTCACGGACATTACATGATACTCTCCGGACACGTATTGAACTTGCATAATTCTTGTCCAATGTTTTTATTACATTTCTTTTACTTAGACAAATTGTGGATACTCCAGGACATGTTGGCAACACTCTTGGAACATTCTAAGGGCTCATAAAATGTCTCTGATGTTTATATGAAATCATTGCATACCTCTATAATACAGATATACTTCACATTTGACGTGTCCGTGTCCTAATTTTCGGAAAATGATGTGTCCGTGTGACAGCGTCGTGTCCTTATCTCGCATCCTTGTCCGTGCTTCTTAGGTACCAGTAAGAAAAAGGCACAAAGAATATTGAATTGCATGAAGTAAAAATAAGGGCCACTAAGTCAAGTTAAAATAACATTACATGGCAATTTTGAATTCTAACCGAACTTTTCAAACGTTCCAGCATGTCCGACTTAGAATATAATAAAAACATGGGATGTTTGCTTTACATGTCAGCGTCTGAACTTGTTTACTCTTCCTTTTGTATCAGCTTAGCAAAGCATCTGAACTTGTTTGTGTCATACACGAATACATGAAGCTGGTAGATGCGTTTGTGCTTCATAGTTCAACATATGTGAGTGCAGGGATTCACTAGTTGTGCTATTGTGCAGGGAGTTTGTCAATAACGTCTGGTACATCAAGATACTTTCACCTGAGGATGTGCTGAAACTTGGGAAACAAGAAATTGAATCCTTCAGCCACAATAACGGTGCAAGGATGAATCATGAAAGTGGGAATGGCGGCCAGGACTTTGTTTCTGGACTACCCTCTGTTGGCTCACTCGGATACTGAGAATGATTTGCAGTGGATTTTATCTTCCCAAGTCGGTTTACTTCAAGGGCCTTATGGCTTCTAAATTTCTGTATTATGTTCTGAATTTGTGTCTTTTGTGTGTCCAAATGCTGCTTATTTTCCATGCCGTTGATGCTTTATGCTATCACTTAGTGATTATTTAGTTCTTCTGATGAAGTTACTGACTTTCGTGGTTAAAATATATGTAATATGAGATATGGATTTAAGGTTAGATGATGAACATGTCTAGGTGATCCAGACTTTTAACCCTTGAAACTAAGCTATTGAATGGTACAGTGGATTTAATGAAAGTTCCACTCCCCTTATGCACTGTTAAGTTTTTTTTTTTTTTTTTTTTCACTTTAGCAATTGATTTAGGGTGGGTTGCTTCTCCAGTCACTTGGGCCGTGTTTGGATTATATTAATACTATGGGGAAAAAGGAAAAATACTCCGTACGAGTGAAAGATGTCTGATCTTTTGCACTTCGTAAACTTATCTTCTTTTCTTTTCTTGTCTCTCCCCATGAATTCCTGCGGCATGAGCAAACAAAGCCTTACTGTGAATGTCGGGAACGCCTCTTCCGCTATTAATTGGGAAATTATTACTTGCTTTCAGTCTTTACTACCATAAATTCACTTGGGGCTTAAGATTAAGTTTATGAACCCCACACAAATGTATGGTATGGTGGTAGACTCTGTGGAGCACCTGGTGCTCGAAGGCAATTGATTCTGTGTGGTTGTTTGCTCGGAGCTTCAACCTCTTTTATTACTATTGGATGATTCCATTTGATCTCGAAAACTCGTCTCTCTAATTCCATGAAAGTTTACCATTACGATATTGAGCCTCAACCAATTACCATTAGAGTACAACAAATTCCAAAAGGAAAAGATTTTGAAGTTTCTCATCAAACCTGCCTATGCCCCACTGCCCATCTCGTTGGAAATCGCTGCTGCCATATCACTGAAACCGCTGAATCGCTGATCGTCACCGTATCTGCTACGCATACGAAAGCCCAATTGGTGATATGTTTCTTTTGCACAAATTTTGAAACCATATCACACTTTTATAACTTGTGATTGGAAAATGTTATCCATAATACATGAAAAGGGTCCATAAAATTGTAGTACATCAAATAATATTCTGAAATGTGTTTTGAGGCGAAATCTACAGCACCACTTTTTCCAAAGTTTTAGAACACGTTTATTGCTCCTTTGGGGCCATCCAAAATATGTTTAGACAGCTAAAATGTGCGCAAGGGCACCACTTGGCTATACCTACCCTGATACTGAAAATTTTCTCTAAAAGAACCATTTTTGATTGGCCCTTCGGGCTTCGGCCATTCCCTTTTCTTATTTCATATTTTCTCACCATCCAAAGGGCGGTGAGGACTTGGGGGCAATTGAAATCATGACGGGGTCTTCTGGGATTGGTACAAAGGACGATTGAAGCTTGAAAATGGAGCATCCATCGTTTGCCCATGTTCAAAACTGCATAGATTAGATGCAAATTTTGAACGCGAGTTTGAGTGTGACATACTCTCGCGCTTGCTTTCTGCAGACCAGATGCTGCCAAATGCTGTCATCCGTTCCGCGTCGTGGATTAGTACCTGTCAGACGCGGACATGGGTTTGGCCCCACCTTCAGTTGCTGTCATCTGGGTGTGACGGAGAGAGAGAGAGAGAGAGAGAGAGATGTGGAAGCATTTGGTGGGATGAGAAATTGAGAATGTTCAGCGTGACGGTGGAGAGCTCCAAAACAGAACAGAGCTAATTACTATGGTGATTTGATTTGAGTTGCTCCAAAACAGAACAGAGCTAATTACTATGGTGATTTGATTTGAGGTGCTTTTTATTCTCTCTCTCTCTCTCTCTCTCTCTAACATGTGTTTTGTATTTTATATCGGCCATTTCTAAAGAGATTTGGCTCTGTTTCACATGGGTTTGAGTAAATGCCTTGAAGTCTAACGTCCCTCTCTCTAAATTCTTTTATGTTCTTTCATTCAGGTATATCTCTTTCTGTCTCGCTGTTTACATATCTATGTTTTACCCTATATACATATATCTATGTGTGTGCAAATGCTAAACGCTAAACCCTAATGTTTCATTCAACCCGTTCTTCTCTTGTTAGTTTTATTCTGTGCGGAAGAATTGTTGGAGATGAGTTTTGGTGTACCTGGATGCGTATTCTGCAAAGAAATCCCATTTGGGCTATAAGTTTTGCCAGTTCTTCTGCTCATGTGTTTGACGAAATGCATCACTGTTGACACTAAGTGGTGCTTTTTGAGAGGGACATAATAAAATCCATTACCCTAGCTGGAAAAGGGTTTTGCAATAGGTAGTGAAATGGAAGTGTGACTTCATCTATTGACTACCATATGTTATCCATTAGCTATCTCTATTACCGTACAATTTTTTTTCCCTAAACTGTGGGCCATGACATTAGACTCAATTTATAGCTTTCTTGCATATCTGAATATGATTCGTTTGGTAGATTTCCTGAAACTCGATATTGATCTGCGAGAATATATCGAGAAATTTGGGCTCAACGCTCTGGCTTTCCTTTACATGGTAATACTTGATGTGTATATTGCTCTTTCCAACCTGGTGAACCTGTTTGGTATTTGCTGATTCATTTCTGATTCCCCTGTGCCCAGGTTTTAGGAGAGTTGATTTTATGTGTTCTCTAGTTTTGTCTTAATGTGTAAAATGTATGATTCTAGTTAATAGGCAAATGAAGGGAGTTTATTGGTTATTGTGGTTCATAAATAATAAATTTCATGGTTGTCTTATTCAACATGCCATTGGACTTCTACTTTCGTTTTATTGCTTATTGTTTGACAGTCTTCCAATTAAAAGAGTGGAAAGGATGTTAATATGGAATAAGGCTTGTGGAATGGCATAATAATCTTAGTCTAGATACAAGACAACTAAAACCTCGTACTATTCCTTTCCAGAATTTATTGTCCAGTTTAACAGCCTCCATGGGATCATAATGTATTGCTGTGATGTCAAGTGTTCTGTTTTTCATCCTCGTCTAAATGACCATAAGGTGTGAAAGAGACCACCAAGTATACGACAACAATGGTTCTTATGAAAATTCCTCTACATGTAGGATACTAGGCTGATTTGGTAAAGTAAACTCAGTCATGTTCGACTTTGGTATTTCTTTTGGAGATATAGTTTGTGAACGTATCTGTTCTTTCTTAATTGCAGGGAATGGAGGAGCTTTGGTTTGCAAGCAATGACATTCCGATCGATGTGCTTTCCCGATTACCTTTGAAAACTTTGCTCAACGTAAAGTGTGTTTCGAAACAATGGCATCGTCTTATTTCAGAGCGCTTTTTCATAAGGCATCAGTCTGAAAGGAAAGAATTCAAAGAACCCATTTCTGGATTTTTCTTCCAGGAGAGGTTTCAGTGGTGTGATGATGATATCAGGTCCATCAGCTATATACCAGTCAACACAGAAGTCACAAAAGTGCAGCGCTCAGTTTTCAATTTCCTCCCACAAAGCGTTGTGCTCTTGTCAGTGAGCAATGGGCTGATTTGTTGTCGGAGTTGCTTTCCTTCGCCACAGCCTGTAGTATACATCTGTAACCCCTTGAACAAGGAATGGGTGACTCTTCCATGGCCCACAGTCCCCAAACAAAGCAGCCTAGGGCTGGCTTTTGATCCTTCTAGGGACATTACGGATGAATCCACCAACTTCAAAGTGGTTGCAGTTCATCAGAATGAATCTGAAACTGAGATGGAGGATTCGTACTTCTCGTATGATGTATACTCGTCAAAAACAAAAACTTGGACCAAATCAAAGGAAATATGCCAGTGCAATCACAATTTGTACAAGAACAAAGGCATTTTCATAGGAGGAGCCTTGTATTGGCTAACTGATGGTGATCAAATCCTCATGTTCGATGTTCAAAACGAGTTATGTTGGTTGGTTTCTGTTCCATTCCCACTGGGGGCTTTTGATAGCATGCCTGGGGTGTGCATTGGTGAATCTGAAGGCAAATTGCATTGTGTTTTGATAACTGAACTTGGAATTCATGTGTGGGCTCTTGAGGATTATCTTGACCTTAATTGGGCTTGCAGATACTCTATTACCCTTGAAGAGATGGAGGCAGAAAACTCTGAGTTCCTATGTAACGTACAACAGAGAATGGCGAGTGGAATTGATACAGCTCCATGGATGGATCCTTTGGCTTTTAAAGACGGTCTTTTGTTTATGAGGGTGGCGACAAAGATCTATTTGTACAACTTTGAACCGAGGAAAATGGAGGAGCTCTGCACGCTTTCCATGTTGGGGCCCAACTCTATGATTTCCCCCATTGTGCTACCGTATTCCATGAGTTTGGTTCCGTTGGATCGGCAATAGGAGTTGGTTGGATCAGTTTTTTCCTCATAAAATATGTTATTGTAAACGTTTTCGGAAAATTACACGGGTTCAGGGATCTTCGTTTTTGTCCTGTCAGTTGTTATGGGTATAGATTTGTGCATAGTTGTCTGTCGTTTGATCAGCTTGCGTGGATATTCACTAGTAAAGATGTAAGCTTTCGATATTTGGAAACTTAACTTCATTTCTATGTTTTCAATATGAATGTCATAGCAATTTGGTTATTTTGTTTCTCGACTAGCAGTGCTGATTTATTACGTCTTCTTTCGCTTTGTATTCCAAAGCAATGGCTTGTACGTTCGCAAAACGTATGCTTTTTTCTGGTGCTTATGTACTAGTATCATAGCAACTTCAGGAGCTTGCAGGGATTATTAAATTCTCGTCAAATTCTAGCTTCCGTTTGTTTGAGTGCTGGAAAGTTGTTGCTGGTGCTAAGTCGCCTGATCCTGGAAATGGTACTTTTTAATCTTGTTTCACATTTTATCCGTTGAGGTAGTGTTCTTATCGATATGTGCATCGATGCCATCACAAATCCGTAGGGGATCTGCTAGCTGACTTTCAAGAAAAGTTACTACGGGGGGAGTCCGATGAAAGCTGTAGGAGACCCTCTGTGTGTGCAGTCATGTTCAAGTATACAATCTGCCAAGCCACGAAAAGGAAAACCTTTCGGGCTAGCATAGTAGGAACACTTTGTTGGGGGAACTCAGTTTTCTTTAGCTTTCGCAAGATCGATGACCCTGTCGGACTTCTTCATGAGAGGATTATTTCGGACATTAATCAACGCGGGTTGAGTCTTGAACAATTTGCTCTTTAGTGTTGCAGTCTTGCAGATGCCTTGAGACTCGTTTTCTTCATCATTGTACAATTCACGACCTCAACACTATGACCCGTTTTTCTCAGGTTCATTTTCTCCGTCCAGTTCCAAAGATATATCGACAGATTCAAAAGCAACGCCACTGCTATATTTTTCGATAAGATCGTTGCTGGGGCCTTTCATCTCTTTCAATCTTTAACTACGCGGGCAGTAAAGCTTGAAGACGATATTATCCTCTTGGTTACACATTTGTTGTTTCTGATGTCGTCGAAGACACGTTTTTCGCGATTTATAAAGGGGAAGGATGTTGCCCTAGTAACCCATAGTTGGGGCCGTGTCACGCCGCTCGTAATTGCATCACATTTGTTGATCTGAGTTTCTGGACTATACTCTGTTGGCTTGCGTGAATACATTGGGTTCTGAATTTTCTGGACTATCCATGCATCGATCGGAGAGGATACTCTTCCTTTCGATAACTTGTGGCCCTGTTTGGAGTCAGATTTTTCACTTACACGTAATGCATTTTGCATGTTCGGGAGCTGATTCTAAAACGCATTCCGGCAAAATTCATACTGAAAATGAACTAGAGAAAAAAAGCATCCAAAAATCAATCCTATAGGGTACTTTCACTCACAAAATTCTTTTGCAAATTAAATCTATTCTATACATATCATTCAAACACTTTTATAGATTCTCATTGTAGTGAAATAAATCTATAACATACAATTGATAATACAATTTTGAAAAATAATTGGCTCCCAAACACCCCCATGGTGGACAAATAGTTTTTTTTGTTAGGACAAATAACATGATGATTTCTTGGGTAATTTTAGTATCCATAATGACTAATACTGGAATATCCATGTGAAGGCTATACTATAATATGTCTTGGATTCAAAAACAGATGATTTGCCATCAAACAATTGCCATAAAGTTTTCCTACTTTTGATAAAGCTCTCTAACTAACACTTCAAGAAAAGTAGATTTTTGCTGCCATAAAAGTTCCTCCTAATGAAATCATTGTCTATATTTTGGCCCCATCTGTTTTTTTCTTGATATGATAAAAGAAGATTTTACAGGAGAAAAAGGGCCATAATTACAACATAAATACAATGCATGAGGAACCCATGTGAGTTGACTCCTCTTCTTTTAAATTTATTTTTTGAATTAAATGTGATTTAATATGAGAGTATATATTCTGTCTTGTAAAGCGGGAAATAAGTACTTAAAGAATATGAACCTTAACAGAATGGGGCCTAAGAGCAAAAGTCATTTTTTGGCTTCCTATAATGAGAGTATAACCTGTCTTGTAAAGCGGAAAATAAGTACTTAAAGAATACAAATCTTAGCAGAACGGGGCCTAAGAGCAAAAGTCATTACCTGTCTTGTACAATAAGTACATACGAGCAGAACCCATTTTTGTGAGTTGACTGCCCATTCTTCTTTTACAAATTTATTAACATTTTGAATTAAATGTCATTTTGATTTGGCCAAAGAACAGCCAAGCCATTTTTTGGCTCCCAAAATGCATGACTGTCCATTGGAGGAGAGAACTTTTGTCTTGAACAAAATAGTACTGACTTTGGCTCCCAAAATGGCCCTCTGTTGGATATGCTCTGAGTGGATCGATATGAACACCCTTTTTAGCCGGGAACAATAACAATTTTTTACTAGGCTTTCATTTAAAGTAGTAGTCGACCTGTCTCATGCACGGAACAAAATATTTTCTTTTGATGAAGCATCGATCTCACAAAATCTGCAAGAGGAGCATATGTATCAACAAATTGAGTGGAAAAAGATTTAATAGCATATACTGTAGTATTCTAGTGGTGATACACGAGTGTCGTTCCAAGTTATGTATTGATAAATTAACAACGGTGAAAATAGTTAATCTAATAATTAATAAAGATTACTTTTGAATAATGTGTTCACAACTGTAACATCTGTTTGATATATATACAGATAAAACAACTATTAGAAAAAAATTTATAATATGTACTACTCGTACTATATATATACTAGTGTTAGCCCGTGCCTACGGCACTACGCATCTCTGTTGGAAGGAGATGACAGTTGTGTGATTTGAGTGAAAACCATGGGCACTTAACCGGAAAGTAAGAGGATGCATTACAGCCTTTGGATTAAATGAATCTAAACCGTTTCAACAACTTGTCCCTACACCCTTCTGTTTTATAATAGAGATATATATCAAGTCCGGATGGTCACACCCCTTTCCGTCCACACCTTCCATTTTCCGATCGAATTTCGATGATCTGAGCCATTCAATATGATCAGAACGTGATTTTAAAGGGTAAAAAAAAAAAAAAAACATCGGGAACGACACTCGCTTGTGATCCTGAAACAAGACTTATTCTACGACCTACCGCCTTAGTTATATTCATTCATAAGATACTTAACGTCGAATCTTAACGATATAAATGACACAAGATTTATTATGACATCTAAGATATCTTTGATTTGTCTTCTATATCATTCTAGTATAGTACTATCAAATAATCTATGACAACTACGATTTAGATTAATAACAAGAGCATATATAAACTGAAAATGGAGTAGAATGTGGTTGTATCGCGACATTTGTGCAAAAACGTTGACGGTTATAATAATGGTTGTACCTTTTAAAAGCTAACAAAAAACGAGAGAAGCTTATTCACGAAAGCGCCAAATAACAGCTGTATGTTTCGGCGATCAATGGTCCGAATTTTAATGAAACTTTTCCGGGGAAGAGTTTACCCCGAAAATGTTTGTTTAAAACTTGGACCGTCTAATACAATTTGGAAGGGCGCGATGGTGCTCCGAAAACACCTTTTCACGGAAAACTCCATTAAAAAGTTTTTTTTTTATCAGCAATTTGTTTTATAAATCTTTGAAAAAGAATACAGAGATTTTACGGATCATGCGCACACCGGTGAAACGCTACCCGAGAACTGAACGCAAAGGAAGGTAAGGAGCCAACCAAAACACTACAGAGAAAACCAAAACCGAAACAACCGCTGAAACAACCCAAACAAGCCAAAAAGACCTAAGCCCAAAAAAAAAACCCAAAACTCAAGATAGCAAACCTAAAGGACAAAACCAAAACCAAGAAGCAACCGAACCCCGCCAAACCTTGATATTAGAATTCCAAAGAAAGAGAGGCACCATCCTCAAAATCAACTTTTTCCTCTGAGGCAAACTCTTCTTCCAAGTCACCTTGAGCATGGGTCCTATCCTTAAATTCCTGCTCTTATGTTTCAACAAATTTCTCTAAAGTAAAGTTTCTCCCTCCTCTAACTTTAATGCCTAACATGGGTGCACAATCCAACGTCTTGCGGGCTTAAAATAATGGAGTTTCTATTGCGGATGTCATCGGAAGATAAGGATGCTTAAAAGTTTCTCTGTAATTTTTACAAATGCTTTTGTTTATTGTTTGATGTTTTTAACCGCGAAAGAGCATTGGGTTAATAAGCATCGCAATCGTATTTCTTATGTTTAAGTTTAAGACATAGGGGTTGTTTGAAATCCCATATTCAGCACTTAAAACTAAAATAATTAAGTAATAAGTGATTAAGTTGGTTTGATAACCACATTTTACATTGCTTAACTGATTAAGTGCCACTAAAAATATAGTGTAAAAAAGTGATAAAAATTAAGTAATTTTGAGCTACTTAATTATAATTGAATTCTTATATGCTTACGTTCAACCAGCACCAATCCACCACCATCGTCATCACTCAACCACCACCACCACAACTGCCACCACTCCCACCACCACCACCACCACCACCACCACTACCACGCTACCACCACCACAACCATAACCATTACCACCACAACCACCATCACTCCACCACCACCAACACCGCCACCACTCCACCCCCACCACCATCATTATACCACTACCACCATCACTGCTCCACTACCACCACCATGACGCTACCACATTACTCCACCACCACTGCTTCACCACCACCACCACTACCACCACCACCACCACCACCACCACTCCACTCCACCCCTACCACCATCACTTCACCACCACCACCACCATCACTCCATCATCACCACAACTAACACGCCACCCTTACCACTACTACCACGCCGCCGTTACCACCACTACCACCACAACGCCACCATTGCACCATCATCATTCCACTGCCACCGTCACTCCACCGCCACCTTTCCACCAACACTACCATCACTCCACCACCACCAACACCGCCACCACTCCACCCCCACAACCATCACTCTACAACTACCACCATCACTACTCCATTACCACCACCATGACGCTACCACCATTACTCCACCACCACCACCACCACCACCACTCCACCCCTACCACCACCACCACCACCACCACCACCACCATCACTTCACCACCACCACTACTCCACCAAGCTACCACCACCACCATCACTCCGCCATCACCATAACTAACAAGCCGCCCTTACCACTACTACCACGCCGCCGCCGCCGCCGCCACCATCACAACGCCACCATTACACCACCATCATTCCACCGCCACCATCACTCCACCGCCACCATCCCACCACCACCCTCACCACTACCATTCCACCACCACCACCACCACCACAATCACCAAAATTAAAGAGAATTTGAATTAAAATTAATTAATTAATTAATTTTTAATTCAGTACTTAATATGTTTATCAAACAACTTTTCAGCTTAAAAAAATCAGCATTCAGCTTTCAGTACTTAATTTTTCAGCTTTCAGTTTCAGTTTTCAATTTTATCAAACAGCCCACTTTGTTAACTATCGATAGATGTGTTGATTAAGGGAAAACTTTTTTACCCTAAAAAAGTGTTTACGGAGGTGAATTCTGAGCGTCCAAAGTGTTTTGGACTATCGAATTTTAATAGAACTTTTTCCCGGAAATTTTTTTTTAAACATCCGGGCCATTAATTGCCGAGACGGACGGTTTAGATCAAGCGCCTTCTTATTCACGGCTCCTCCGTGAATAAGATGATCTTGTTGAATAGTACATGTTCACAACGTAGATGAAGGACGTATTAATTGGTTTTGAGTTTACGTTAAGCTATTGAACTTGAATTTGTCCCATGCATAGCAAGGTTTTCTGCTTCTATAGAGCATATACAGAGTGAACGCGTTGGATCATCGATATAGAATACAAAGATTATAGAATACAAAGATTATATAAGATGGATGGACTTCAAAGATCAAGTATCGCAACAACATCTGATTAACTTGATTTCTTGTGTGTCGTTCTGCTTACCAAAATCTACAGAGTGAACGCGTTCGATCATCGATGTGATCATATAAAATGGTGTCCATAATGATGGGACTACAGCCCGTGCAGTCACACCCCCAACTGCTGAGTTGCCGCCTCCTTTCGAAAGAAAATGGTTCATATTGCCGAGCAAAAAAAAAAGAAAGAAAATGATTCATATTTCCTCGGTAAATCCCACGTATCATGGATTCACTTAACCATAAGATTTTATTTGATATCTTTAAAATATGAAATTTGGCATTGGCATTCAAATCAGATTTTATGGAGAATTTTTTCTAGTCAATAAATTTAGAAAAATTAGATTGTTGAATTATATTCAAATTTACTTTGAAAATGGTTTATAGTCTCACTATAAATCCCAGATATCACGGAACGACTAAACAAATACTTAGATTGTACTGAATGTTTTTCGAAATCCAAATCTGGAATTGCCCTTCAAATCAAATTTTATGAAAGATTATTTTTGCGTCGGATGACAAATTTAATGCAATTGAATAGGGTTTCATGTACAAAAAGTCTAGGAAACACACTTTCTGAACAACTGTGTCCAGTGATAATCTGTAGATGCCGTATTGGCTTTTTAAATGGGTGCTTCCATTTGACAAAAAATAAATAAAAAAATAAATAAAATAACAACTATGTCTGGAGTTGTGTTCCCAGCACTGCTTTTCGGAGAAGACCTAAGAGGAGGGACACCCCGGACATTTTAGACAAACTCAATGGAGCCAGTTATGTCCAAAAGTGAATCAACAACTGAAATAAGTAAATTACTAATCCATTCTGGTAGTGGAGAGACTAGTGAATCTGACCAACCCTTAATTTCTTCAAAACCATTATTCAAATCTTCAAAATGAAGAATATTCTGCAAATTCAATTTGTATTTTAAAGTACATATAACTTGCGGGTTTTTTTTATTTACGTAGTTTTTTTTTTATCACAAGAGTACCACTAGGGCGTAAGGGGATAGCAAATTTCTATATCTTATTTAGCTTTGTTGACACATGTGGAAAGTCGAAGACTCATTTGTAGGTGGATAACTTTTGTTTTTAATCGGCAAAAATAACATTTTATTAAAAGGAGGAGGGATTCCAAGGTATGTGGTAAACTTGCTATACTGTTTTGGCGTAACTCTCTCAGTCTTCAAATTTGAAGAGAGAGAAATGACTATTCAAAATGCCAACTCACAAAATCTTATTTTTATGATTGGTTAATGGATTCATTTACTTGGCAAAGTGGCTCCATTAAAGTCAAAAAAGCCATAAAAAAAAAATTATATCCTTTCAAAAGAAATTACTAAACTTCTATATATATAGGAGTAGTAATGCATTTAATTGGGGTTTCAATTAATGCCTTTGATATCAAAATCCACTCCTTGATAGAAGTTGCCCTCAACTTTCTCATGATTGCCATAAATACCCCACACACACTTCCCTTGACTTCTTTTTCCCTCTTTCCAGTTGTTGGTTTCATCCATTCTGGCTTCTTCTGCTCCTTGCCTTCAATTGGTCTTTCGCAAAACAATATACAAAAGAGAGAAATTTATTCACGGCGGAGCTTTGAGCAAGTTTTTTACACAGTAACCAATCGCGATCGACCAAAAGTGTTCTGGACGGTGCAGATTTTAATAAAATTTTTGCGCAGAAAAATTCTAGAACAATTTGAATAGGTGAGCTTCACCTCCGTAAACTCATTTTTTGGAAACCTCTATAAGGAAGGTATTCTCTGTATAAAAATATAATTCAAGTGATTGGATAATACATTTATTTGGTTAATATGGCTCATTCTCGTGATCTTAGTTTAGAAGCAATAACTATACCCCCCTGTCCTCCTCCTCCATCACCAAAGCCGGCGTGGCCGGCAATTACAAGATTGAATGTTACTATAAGAGAAAACATATAAGAGAATAAGTTCTGTCCGGTTGATCCGGACAAGGAGGCTCTCCGGACAGCCCCGTATGGGCCCGCTTTGCGCGTTTTTTAGAAAAATCCGAACAGTGCATCTTGTAGGGCTCGCAAAATAATATATACACCCAGAAAATCAGCTTGTTTGGATATCAATATGTATGTCAAAAGTTGAGTTTTTACACCGAAAAATGGACGACCGTGAGCAGTTTAACTTTAAAAACAATTGACAGATCACGGTCGTCTATTTTTTCGTGTAACAAACTCAACTTTTGACATACCTATTGATGTCTGTACAAGCTGAATTTTTTGAGTAGATATATTATTTTGCGGGCCCTACAAAATGTATGGTTTGAATTTTTCAAAAAAATGTGCGAAGGGGGCCCACACGGAATTGTCCGGACAGCCCCTTGTCCGGATCAACCGGAAAGAACTTTTTCTCAATATATAATTATTTAGAATCTACGGAGTTTTATTTTTTTCCTGTTTTTGTTTTTGGGTATGTGTTTCCTTCAATGCCTGGCTGTTTACTTTGATTTTTATTATTGTCGATCTTCAGATGATGAATTCCTTTGTAATCAACGTCAGAAACTTTTATGCATGGAAATTACTCCTTGTTAGTTTTCGTTGGTCCAATTTTAAAACAAAATGTTTCGGGTTGATTGATTATGAAAATTCTTATTGAAAGCCTTTTTTCTTATTTTATATATATATATGGAGATATATATACACACACATGCAATCATAGCAAAGTTGGACCGGTTTTTATGGTAAAGCCATAAACGCGCTTAAAACATTAAAAGGAATTAGATATGAGAAGTGCTAGCTGAATTAAGAGTGAGCAAGTTCCATTTTCTTCTTCATTCTTTTACTTTGAATTTTTTTGTTTTTTGACTTGAAAACGAGTATCGAACTGCACTATATATTGAGCGATTATTACGTGTTTGATTAAAATCCTTGTTCGTATGAAACATGCTTCAGTTATGTAACCCCACAAAATGTGTGATATATACTACCATTGGAGGTGGCGTATAATTACACTTGCAGTACGTTATTAGTCAACAGTTTATAAAACTTATTTAATATATGTTTTCTGTAAAAAGAAAGGAACGGAGTTTGTTTATTTATTTTAAGTTGACAAAGTTATGGATGAACAAAAAATTCATTAATTTCAAAATTCAAAGTGTGTGTGTGTATATATATGTGTATATATATATATATGTGTGTGTGTGTGTGTAAGCATTAAAGATAATTTAGACATTAATTCAATAATAGGCTGTTATAGTTTATTTAACAAAACAGTTTGAACCTCAATTCAAGTTTATAAAAAATTAGCGCAAAAGGGTTTGACTTAGTAAACTTGAGAAAGCAATTAAAGGGTCACAAAATATTTCAAATCTTCGACCCACTAAAAGTTGCTCGATTGCTAACTTGAGGGTTCGAAATTAGTTAAGGTGGCCATGGGGTGTCCAAAACATTCGATTATAAAAAAAGGTGCATCAAAAATATTTACAACTTAGACCCTATTCCATTAACAACTTTTTCTATTTTTTCGGTTTTGTCTTTACTCAATTTTTTTTTACGAGACGAATCAAAATTAAAAAAGTGAAAAAAAAGTGAGGCGCAAAACTAAAAAATGCAAAAAGAATTAAATAAGGATAAAATAAAAAAAATCCTAAAAGTCTTAGGCCCCGTTCCCGGACGCCAAATAAGTATTTAATTTTTAAGAAGGAAATTTTAAATTCAAAAATGATGAGCTTATTGAAATATAAAAATATGCAATATAGATCTTATTTGAAAGATCTCATTGAGGTATTTAATACGGTGTAAAAAAAAATTAAAAAATTATTTTTCATTTATATTATTTTTAATTTTAAAAATATAAAAAAAATATTTATTTTTTAAGAAATTGTACTGAAATGGGCTCTTATTAGAACAAGGCGTAGTATTAAAAGTCTTATCATTTGAATAATCAAAAACAAAAGTAGCTATGAGTAATTTATAATTAGTTTATGCTATGCCTATGAGTATCACAACGTAGGGAATCATTTTCCCACAATGTACCATGTTTTGCTTTTCCTCATTCCCCCAAAAACCCAAAATTTCATTTTAAAATGCTCTCGTGACCCCTCAACGTCCGTTCTTTCCCCCTCCTTCCTCGCTTCTCACTCTCTCTCCTCTCTCTCTCTCACCAGTACGTGACTGCCGGACGGCTGGCGGAGATCTCAAATTTACTACAACGATTGCCCCACACGAGGTACTCTCATCCTTCTTCTCCTCACCACATTTCTTCAATTTCCACTTCACAGATTTCTGTAATCTTTTTGTGTACACATTCCCATGTAAACATATATACACCCACACAAACAGAGGCTGAGAAAACTACATTTGTCCTCATCGATTGACCTCATCAAATGGTTTGATGAGGTCGATCGATCTGTTTGATTTAAGTACTCTGTGGCAGAAGTTTGATTTAGTTCTTTTTTTTTATTTTTTTTATTTATCATTTCCAAGATCTGGTGTGTTTTATTTCCCTGTCATTTGTTGTTGGAGAATGGGTAGATTATAAGCTTAGGGTTGGAACCCTTCACAACAAGCTCAGTTGCTCTTACAGTTAATTAAATGACTAGGTTGACATTTCCATCTGTGTATTTTATATAGACCTAGATGCCCTGGCACATGCCATGTGTGTGCAAATTATATTTTGCAAAATAGGACAAAGAGGAAAATCTTCAATTGAAATTAAGGCAGTGGATTGTGAATTCATCATGCGCGGGTTCGAACCCATACTCTGGTGAAATTTGAGATGTGAAAATAGAAAAGAGGGGAGAAGAAAATTAGGGTGATGGTTTTTTCCCCTTCTTGGCAGTTAACGAGGTAGTTTAGGAAACTAAAATGTGAGCCAGCCTCAAAATTGACATTCAAGCAAAAGGGTTGTTCCTTTATAATAGTGACTAGACACCGGGCACATGCGATGGGTGTGCAAATAGTATTATGCAAAATAGAAAAAAAGGAAAATCTTCAATTGAAAGGAATTCTAATGAAATCTGAGATGTGAACATGTACAAGAGGGGAGAAGAAAACTAGGGCGACAGTTTTTTTCCCCTTGTTGGCAGATTTTTTTTTTTTTTTTTGCAGTTAAAGGGGTAGTTTAGGAAACTAAAACATAAGCCAGCCTAAAAAATGACGTTCACACCAAGAGGGGTGTTCTCTTTTTAGTCGTAATTAATAAGTCGGGTTGGACTGATGAGTTTCTGAACTTTTTATGCTTGTAATTGAGGCGGTTTTCCCATTTTATTTGCTTAATCAGTTTGTTTAATTAATAAGTCAGCTTAATGTTTTGGCAGATTTGTCATCTTTAAGTTAATACCTTTCTTATCTTTGCAGCTAATGATAATTTTTGGTCAAAGTGGGGTTGAAGGACCAAAAGCTTTTCAGTTTAGAAGTGTGGTAGAGAACATTTCTAGCATCCGGGCTTTTGTTCCGTGTAATGACATCTGATATGCCACCAGTAATGGCACAAAGTTTCCGAGCAAGCAGGTCTTCATTCGCCTCTAGTAATGGATATGAATCTCCTTCACTCAACTCGTCTGTTCACACAAATGGGGATGGTTATGACAGTGATGGTTCCATTTTCGAGCCGCCGTAAGTTTTCTGTATTCTGCTAGTAATATGTTAACAACTGACACATATCTTACTTAAGGCTAGAACTAGAATAGCAATTGTGGAGTCCAAGAAAGATGATTTTTTTACTTCATTTATCCTGCAGTACACCAAAAACATTATCAATGGCCATTCCAGCAGAGCTTGCTGGTGCGATACCCTTGATGGATAAATTTCAGGTGAGAAGATTTGCATATCCTGATAACCCTAATAGCATAAAGAAAAGGTCTTCTCCTTCAAGTAGGATTAATTGATGGCAATGACTTTTTAGTTACTGACTCACTGCATATCGGATTTCTGATTTCCTTGGTTTTGGTGACTGGTCATTCAGATTTCATCTCATTATATTCTACCGTTTGTTTCAGGTGGAGGGGTTTCTAAGGGCAATGCAAAAGCCTGGTAAACGTGGGTTTTTCTCAAAAAAATCATCAGGCTCCCAAGTGCGGGAAAAATTCACTTTTGAGGATATGTTGTGTTTCCAAAGGGTAATAACATGTTAAGTTTGATGACAGCTAATTCAGTTGTTGAGTTATTCAATTTTTCATACTGTGTTTCAACTTTTGACAGGATCCTATCCCAACTTCACTTTTAAAGATAAATAGTGATCTAGTAAGTCGGGCAGTGAAACTGTTCCAAATGATTTTGAAGTATATGGGTGTTGATTCTGCTGATCGAGTGACTCCAACAAGCTTAGAAGAACGTATTGAGCTTGTTGGAAAACTATATAAGCAGTCTTTGAAGCGTTCTGAGCTTCGAGATGAACTTTTTGCCCAAGTTTCGAAGCAGACAAGGAACAATCCAGATAGGTATGTGTTTAACCAACTACTCCATATAAATTGTTGGGCCAAGACCTGTCCCTTTCTTATGCATTCTTCAATTGTCTCCTCTTTTTTTTTTTTATAGGAAGTTCATATTCGTTCCTTGCTTTTGAAATGCAGGCAATATTTAATTAGAGCGTGGGAGCTAATGTATTTATGTGCATCCTGCATGCCTCCTAGCAAGGATATTGGCGTATATTTATCGGAATATGTTCATAATGTGGCACATGGTGTTACTACAGATAGGGATGTCCAAGTACTTGCATTAAACACATTAAATGCGTTGAAGCATTCTGTTAAAGCTGGACCTAGGCATGCAATACCTGGTCGTGAGGAGATTGAAGCTCTTTTGACTGGTAAAAAGCTGACAACCATTGTATTTTTCTTGGATGAAACTTTTGAAGAAATTACGTACGGGATGGCAACAACTGTGGCTGATGCGGTTGAGGTACCATTGAACTTTTCGTTTCTTTTTGCCTGTCCATATAGTACATACTAAGGAGAGCCTACTAATTACGATACAAGAATGGGAAAGGAGATACGGTCTAGAGAAAGGAATTGGGAGACTCACCATTAAAGGCGCAACCCAGTATATTGGTGTAGTGTAGTTTATGCAAGTAGCCCTTCCTGCCACCATAAATAAAAATGTAGCTCTTCAAATATGAAAAAATGTCCATGGATGCCCTCCAAATTTGCTGTTACTCTTAAGACAACTGAGTTGTTTACAACATGGACTAACCATGGTCATTGGGCTGTGTCCCCTTTCTCAAGTGCCGGAACTAGTAGGTGAAAGACCCTTCCTGGATCTCTGTGGAAGGGGTGTGCTTACTCTATTAAACTTTTTTTAGCCAGCTTTTGTCCTACAGAATAGGTGGAGAAATAAATTCTTGTTACTAATTCTAGTACTGCTAGTCCATCCAACTGTATATACGCCATGTGTTCATTCTTCCTGGAATTTTTTGATGGCATTTGAGATATTTTAACGTATCTGCTAGTTTTGAACAACTATGAATTTAATTACACTACTTGATTCCCATTTGCTGTTGTATCTAATGGCGATCTTTTGTTCAAGTCATCTTCTGTTATGTTTCAGTGTGCGTCTCTTTTTGTTTCTTCATTGATTTTTTTCTTGTGCTTTATGAGTTTGTATTAACAACATAACCACTTCAGGAGCTTGCAGGGATTATTAAATTGTCGTCATATTCTAGCTTCAGTTTGTTTGAGTGCCGGAAGATTGTTGCTGGTTCCAAGTCACCTGATCCTGGAAATGGTATTTATTTTATGTTGTTTCACAACAAATTTGTTAACTGAGTGTGCTTAATGCCTAATGGTGTGCTTTTTGATGCGATACAGAGGAGCATATTGGTTTGGACGATAACAAATACATCGGGGATCTGCTTGCTGACTTTAAGGCAGCAAAGGACCGTAGTAAAGGAGAAATCTTGCACTGCAAGTTGACTTTTAAGAGAAAGTTGTTTCGGGAGTCGGATGAAGCTATAGGTGACCCTATGTTTGTGCAGTTATGTTATGTTCAGGTACGTAATCCCACTATTGCTTCTGTTGCTTATCTGCTTGTAGGTATGCAACCATATTTTTTGAAGCTATCTCTAACCGTCAACATTTTGATTTATGAGACAGTTGCAACATGATTACATACTGGGCAATTATCCTGTTGGAAGGGATGATGCTGCACAGTTGTCTGCTTTGCAAATCTTGGTTGAAATCGGTTTTGTTGTCGCGCCTGATTCGTGCACGTAAGTAGTTATTTGTTGTTCTTGTTTTGGTTACTACATCCAGCCTTTTGTTCTATTCTATTTAAGAGTTAATTGTTTTTTCACAAGTTTCTTGTAGTTATTTCCCCTTCTGTTTCGTTTGTTTGTTGCTTTTAGTTGAAGTAGTGTTAAGTTTTTCTGTTAGGCATTTAAAAATTCGCTTTTTAATACTTCCGGTAATTGGTTAATATTCCAGTGACTGGACATCTCTTCTGGAGCGTTTTCTACCAAGACAGATTGCAATTACTCGAGCAAAGCAAGAATGGGAGTCGGATATTCTTTCTCGATATCGTTCAATGGTAAGAATTAGTATGTGGATTAACTCCTTTTAAAAAATGCAATCTATATTTTCCCTTCTTTGGCTCTTTTCCAGCTTTATACTTTTGCACCTTTTCAAAGAATACTGGATCTAAATCTGTACGGTCTTGCAATACCAGTTTTTTATTTATATTTCGGATAGTATCCTTTTCTTAGATTAGACTTGTTAGGCCAACATATAGAGTTCAGTTCCCATTCCCATTTGTGGGTATAGTAATTCGTGTGTGTATTGTTTCCATTTGATATCTCACTTTTGATTTCAAAGGTTAACAAGTGTTAGTGACAATGATGCTTTTGTTACGAATGTTGATTGTTGTCTTTTTGAATACATTTGTGTTGCTTGTGCAGGAAAATTTAACGAAGGATGATGCAAGAGAACATTTTCTGCGAATCTTGAGAACACTTCCTTATGGGAGTTCTGTTTTCTTTAGTGTTCGCAAGATTGATGATCCCATTGGGCTTCTTCCAGGGAGGATTATTTTGGGCATTAATAAACGTGGGGTGAGTCTTGAACAATTGCTCTTTGGTGTTGACCGTGTCGTAGATGCTTTGAGAATTTGTGATTATCATTGAGGATTTCTTCATGAGCTGAATCTGACGATCCATTGCCCAGGTTCATTTTTTCCGTCCAGTTCCAAAAGAATATCTACACTCTGCCGAGTTGAGAGATATCATGCAGTTCGGAAGCAGCAACACTGCTGTATTTTTCAAAATGAGAGTTGCTGGAGTCTTGCATATTTTTCAATTTGAAACTAAGCAGGTAGTTACTTGTTTATTATCTGTCGATGCTGTCAATCATTTGTTACTTTATATCTTCTTTATTTATTATTTAAATTTTCTACAGGGAGAGGAGATCTGTGTTGCCCTTCAAACCCATATAAATGACGTCATGTTACGCCGCTACTCAAAAGCAAGGTCTACTGCTAGTGGCTCAATAAATGGTGATTTAAATACTAATTTGAGGGCTCCCAATTTGGACATTTATGAGAATCGAGTCCAGGATTTGTCCAAAGCTCTTGAAGAATCACAAAAGAATGCTAATCATGTGAGTATTTTTTTTTTTTTGGAGAATCTTGCCTGGCTTATATTATTGCATTTATTTTTTATGACGAGGAACCCCTTGTAGAGAACCCTCGGCTTGACACATAGGCATGGCAAAGCCAAGAACCACGAAAACCATGGTGGTTCTCTTTTCTTTTTTCACACCAATTCATTTGATGTTAAAATTGCATTGTGTTTAGATTTTGGAGGATGTGCATTGGATGATTGACCCAATCTCCAGTTGATTGTTATTAGATTTTCATTGCTTAATGTGCCAACCATGTGATTTGAAAGAGATCTATTTTTTGTTTGAGTTGTGCTCTTGTGGAATTTGCAATTGACATGTCAATAATCTGGTTATGATTGTGAAGCTATTGGAACAACTGCATGAAAAAGAAAACCACAAAGCAAAGCTGCAAGAAGAGCTGGAGGCATTGAAAGAATTTTTGATATCTGAAAAGCAATGCTTAACGGAAGTTACTTGTGACCGTGACAAACTCCGATCCTTGTGTGATCAAAAAGATTCAGCACTTCAGGTGACTGGTTATGTTGGTAAGATTCGTTTTCTGATACTTAGTCACTGCCTACCAGATGGCTGATTTGGTGCTTAATAGGATGCATTGTTGGATAAACGGAACATGGAAGCAAGGTTGGCAACGATTTGTAACCCTGGGTCGGAGACCATTGCCAAGAAGGAGCTAGTCGAATCAAATAACCAGGTATCATTGTTTTAAGTTGTGTAGATTTTGCCATGAGCTCGAATTTGTATGTTCCTCTTTTTAGGTGATGGAATGGGACAGTGGGAATTTATTGGGAAGGATTAAAAACATATAATACTTAAAAGGACAGTCTTGTTTTCGGAAAAAGCAGGAGCTCTACAATGCACCATGGGCACACGTTTGTTTGTCAGGATGTGTGCAAATCTTGTCTCATAGTGTGTAATTTCTAGAATTTCAATGTTTTAATTAATTAAGAAATTGATGAGTTATATACCTAGGTGTTGCAGAGGATCCAAGACGACCTAAAAGTGCGCAGTGCAGAGTTGCATGTAGCAGAAGAAGCTACAAAAAGACTGGTACATGAGAAACTATTAATGGAACAAAGAATTTCAAGGCTTGAAAAGAATAAAACCGAGGAGGTAATCACACAATTCGTTGGATTTCTGAAATGAAATAGTGAGTCTTTTGTTGGTCGAACATTGATGTCTTGTGGCCTTAAGTGCAGGCAGTCCTTGAGAAGAACTTTGAACAAGAGCGCAAGGCCATGAGGCTTCGTGTTTCTGAACTTGAAAAGAAGCTAGAAGAGGCTAGACAAGATTTGGCTGTGGTAGAGTCGAATTTTGCTGTCAAAGACACAGAAATTGCAACTTTGCAGGATAATTTAAAGGAACTTGAGGAACTAAGAGAAATGAAAGAGGTGATGATCTTGATTTGATATTTGATTCTTCCATATGTTGCTAAGACATTCCTTGTCTTATACTCCCTCTGTCCCCATTTTTTGGTTCCTTTTGGGACTCCAACTAAGTAAGGGAACATCATCATTGGACTTGTCATATAGATAGTACTTAATATTAAAAGGTAAGAGTAAAAGAGCAATCTCGTCACTTTTTGCCCATTATTTTTACACGGGGACAACTTGTTTTGGACTGTAAAATGTGCTTACTAGGACCAAAGAATGGGGACGGAGGGAGTAGGCTTCTTTTTTTTGTCTTTTATTAGTGGTAACAACAAGCCTTCATTAGTGTTTTGGTATTGGTAGTGGATAACATTGGAATTGATTAGAGCTCTTGCTGAAAGTGTTCTTGCTTTTTAGGACATTGACAGAAAGAATGAACAAACTGCTGCACTCCTGAAGATGCAAGGGGCTCAACTAGCTGAGTTTCAAAAACTCTACAAGGAAGAACAAGTTCTGAGGAAACAATATTTTAATACCATTGAAGGTGGGAAAGTTCATTTGTCTCATGGAAATTTAATTTTATAGATCTAGTTTTTGTCTCCCATAGGCGATGGCAATTTTGCTTGAGGTTTTAGTTGTCTTCACAATTGATGTCTCAACTCATAAATTCATCTGTGAACTTTTTGGTACACCTCAGATATGAAAGGCAAGATTCGAGTATTCTGTCGATTAAGGCCTCTTAGTGAAAAAGAGCTTTCTGAGAAAGAAAGAAATGTACTTGCAAGTGTGGATGAGTTCACCGTTGAACATCAATGGAGAGATGAAATGAAGCAACATTTATATGATCATGTTTTTGATGGCTCTGCCACCCAAGATAATGTATTTGAGGACACGAAGGCAAGTTGAATTATTATTATTTAGTTTTTGCTATATCCTGCTTTGTTGCAATTAGTGTGCTTAATTGATTTGTTTATCACCATAACGAGTTTCCCATTTTCATTTTGAATTATGCATGCAGTATTTGGTGCAATCAGCTGTAGATGGATATAATGTGTGTATATTTGCATACGGTCAAACTGGTTCTGGGAAGACTTTCACAATTTATGGCTCCGAGAAGAATCCTGGACTTACACCACGGGCTACTTCGGAACTTTTTAAAATTCTGAAGCGTGACTCTAACAAGTTCTCATTCTCTTTAAAGGTAACAACTGTGAATGCTTAAGAATCTACCAGATTATCTCGAAATTATCAAAAAGCATACTTTGGTGAATGTAATAAGACCTTTAAAGTTTGAGCATCCTCTTTTGCCCATTAATGTCCGGTTTGGACTTGCTGAGACACTTTGTTAATTTAGAACTTCATAGCTTTATTAACCTCTGCAGGCATATATGGTGGAGTTGTATCAAGATACACTGGTGGATCTTTTACTACCAAAGAATGCAAAGCATCCAAAACTTGATATAAAAAAGGATTCAAAGGTGATTGCAATTGTTTTCTAGTCTTGTTAGATATTACGGATACATCCAATGGGATTGAGATTTTTTTTGGGTGCAAATGAAATTTTTTTCATCTCTTTTGCTTTCTCATTCTCCTTAAAAACTTGTCCTCGTCGTTTGACTTGTGGAAATCCCTTTTTCATTTTCTGTGTTTGAATGTGTAGGGCATGGTATCTATAGAAAATGCAACAGTCGTATCTATTACAACACATGAAGAACTAAAGAGTATCATTCAGAGAGGATCTGAACGTCGTCATACAACTGGAACTTTAATGAATGAAGAGAGTTCTAGATCCCATTTGATACTTTCCGTAGTTGTTGAGAGCACCAACCTCCAATCTCAAGCCATTGCTAAGGGAAAGGTATATATCCTTACTATTGGAACTATCTTTTTCGTTGAATTATATTGTGTGGTGCTCCCTCCCTCCATTTTGAAACTTCTAAATTTTTTGTTAGTTCGCTAGGGAAAGGTATCCCTTGTTTTCTTTCCATCACCTTATAAAGTTGGATTTGATATCCAACATTGCCCCAAAAATTCCTGCTTTTAAAACTATTTTTAGTGATTTAGGAACGCTAGTTTTAGAAAATTGGGCTAGTTTTAGAAAATTGAACACATTGTTTTTTACATTTTAAAGAGGATGGAATATTTGGGGACATCTCAAAATGCACTAGGACTAATAAAAAGGGTCAAATGAGTACTCCTGCGCTTGTTTTTTTGTGGGCAATTCATCAATGCAGTTACTTTTATATGTTACTTTATTTGATGATAAAATAAAAAAAAATCTATTTGTCTTCCTTGTGCAGCTAAGCTTCGTTGATCTTGCTGGTTCTGAGAGAGTGAAAAAGTCGGGGTCTTCGGGTAGTTCGCTCAAAGAAGCTCAAAGCATCAATAAGTCACTTTCAGCACTTGGGGATGTTATTAGTGCTCTGTCATCAGGCAATCAACACATACCGTATAGGAATCACAAGTTGACGATGTTGATGAGTGATTCACTTGGTGGTAATGCTAAGACACTCATGTTTGTGAATCTATCTCCCGCTGAGTCAAACTTGGACGAGTCTTACAATTCCCTAATGTATGTTCTCTTACCTTATCTTTTTTTACCGAGCAACTCCCTAATATTTTTGTTCAAGGCCAAGCTCACAGGGTAAATGCTTGTGTTCTACATTTACAATGGACATGCTCGTTAATGATAGGAGTTCTTGTCATAATAAGAACTTAAATTTAGTTCCTTTCTTGTTAATCTTGCTATGGTGATTTGGTGTTAACCATTTCATTTGTTTCTAGTATAATCTAATTTTTTGTAGCCGAAATTTATTCCAGCTCTTAATCCCTTTATCTGCATGCCCTTCTGTGATTTTATTTGCCATAGAAACATTAGGGTTGTTTTGTGGAATACCTTGTCTTGATTATGTTGGTTTTAATGTGACTTAGGTATGCATCAAGAGTCCGTTCTATTATAAATGATCCAAGCAAAAATGTCTCATCGAAGGAAGTGGCCCGTCTGAAGAAGTTGGTGGCATATTGGAGAGAACAAGCAGGTAAGAAGGGGGATGGTGAAGAGTTAGAGGAGATACAAGAGGAACGACCGGCTAGAGATAAGACAGACAGTCGGCATTCCCTGTAAATTGATTTCTTCGGCAAATATCTTTTTCAAGTTGAGATTGGGGTCAATTCGTTCATGGCTTTGCGTACGATTCTATTGTATTGTGTCAACAATATGTTGAGTTACTAATGTTACTTTATTCTGAAATTTTGCGAAGGCCGAAGGTGGATGGGATATAGGAGGTTAGAGACTGTCTTAGAGTAGTTTAGTTATTTGTAACAGTGGCATGTATATAGTTTCCAAGTTCACCCTCTATTCGTGAATCGATTTTCTTAAATGAAATGAATCCCACCCCGCGTTCTGTTCCTTCCAATTTGTAGAGAAACCAGTTTTGTTCCAAGGGGTTTTTTGGTCTTCTTCCATTAAGTACAGTTCAACATTTACGTACAGGTGCATTATGTATGAGTTTTTCCATTTTTCTGTAAGAGATATACTAAGGTGGAAACATGGCTAATAAGAAATCGATCATTACATGAGTAGTATAGTTTAATCCGATGATACAGCGGGTTTGATTCGGTGTGAAAAAAGGTATGTCAAAGATAAATGTGACTCTTGATTCCTAGAATCGGTATTCAATCAACTTGACTTGTTGCATTGTTGGTGATATTGACAAGATCTATATGGTGAACGATTTTAATTATCGAAGTGCATCCAACAAGGGCCCATAAATGAATGAACTAGATGGTCTAATCGACACTATAGTTGAAATAATTTTCCTTTTTTTTTTTGACGAAAAACTACTGTTGCTTATAAAAATTAAAAAAAAAAACTTCTATTGAAGTTAATTAACCGTACATAACTCAAATGCACAAAAGAATCCAAGGGTGATCTTGTAATCATTCATGGATCAAGCTAATTTTATTTTATAAAAAATGAGGCAGGGCCGGCCACGAAACAGCGTCGGCAATGCTTTTAAGTTTGAGATTATAATTGAACACAATATAAGTCCCAAATCCACATTATGAAATTAGAAAGAATAACATTACGAGATCCTTATTCAGGCCCTTCCATATTCCATATGAAATTCGAACCACGACCTCCATATTCGCCACGCTGATTAATATTTTAGTGGAGTCAGATTCTGTCCAGTATAAGCTACTGTCCAGTCCCGTCCAGTTCGGCTTTTTGTGGGCCCTTTTCGGGCCCATAACAATAATCGGAACCGTTTACATTTTAGAGCTCGTCGAGACCAACGACCATACCAAAAATCACGTTGATCGGATACCGTTTAGTATCATTTCAAATTGTATTAAGTTTCGGAAAAATGTGTTGAAGGGTTGTAATCCTGTGTTTCACACCTTTTTTCAGACAACATTAATGCATTTTGAAATGATATCAAACGGTATCCGATCAACGTGATTTTTGGTATGGTCGTTGGTCTCGACGAGCTCTAAAATGTAAACTGTTCCGATCATTGTTGTGGACCCGGAAAGGGCCCACAAAAGGCCGAACTGTACGGGACTGGACTGAAACATAAGTACAAGAAAAGTTAATCTTATACAACACCACCCACCAAATCTACACAAGCAATTCCCCCATTTTTCTCCCTCCTCTCAATAAACAAAATCAGAGTAAATATAGAAACCCAAAAAAAAAAAAAAAAAGGATGGAAACCGTCTGATTTCTTACCCCCAACATGAACAACTAGTTGGTAGGAAAGACCACAAAAAAATGAAAACTTAAACGGTATTGAAGCTATCACTGTGTCGGCGTTGGTGTTCTGATTCGATGGCCAATGGTGTCGAATGTGATTCGTAGTGCGAGGTCGTAAAGGACATCGTGTTGGTGGTGGTGGTGGTGGTGGCCGCAGTGCTGTCTCCTTCCTCCATTGGCAACGATGCCCACACAAAAGCCGGCTTGAACGGCGGCACTTGAGGCACAGCCACCGAGCCCGATAGTATCTGAACAATTTCCTGAGTTTTGGGCCTTTCGCATGCTGTCGGATGCGAACAGGACAGGCCCAGAAGCAAAATTCTTTGGGCTTCCTCCACTACATAATCCTCCCCGAGCTTCTTGTCCACCGCCTCAAGTAAACGGCCCTCGCGATGCAAGGCCCAGACCCAATCCACTAAGAATTGGTACCCGCCAATTCGGGTCCCGGGCTTAAACCCGCAAACCACTTCCAATAGAACTGCACCAAAAGCATACACATCAGACTGCTGGGTCGCCTTGCCAGTGTGGAAGCATTCAGGGGCAATGTACCCAAGTGTTCCCATAATGCCCTCGGCTTCTGCATACGAGGTTTTTTCATTTTCAAGGGCCCGCGCGAGGCCAAAGTCCCCTAGCCTGGCATTGAAGTCGGAGTCAAGCAAGATATTGCTGGCCTTGAGGTCGCGGTGGACCACCTTCTGGTCGTACTCGTTGTGTAGGTAGTGGAGGGCGGCAGCTACCCCAGAGATGATCTTGAGGCGGAGAGTCCAGCTCAGTGGCTTGCTCTCGGCATCGCTGAAGAGGTGTTTGTCGAGGCTGCCGTTGGGCATGTATTCGTAAACCAGCAGCAACTTCCCATGCTTGTGACACCATCCTGTGATAGAGATAGATAATGTTTTTAAGACATAACCTCTATGTAAGAAAGACAGCTGCTATAAGGTTCTCAACATCATCTTCCACTCAATCTCACGCATTCTGTTTCACACTTCTACCGTTTTCTGAAGTTGGAGTGTAAACGGTATTTCTTTTCTGCTACCTTTACATGGTGTCAAAGGACAGTAATGAACTGATGTCTTAACAGCAGAGCCTGTGTTTAAGCAGAGGACTAAAGTAAGGTGTGTCTGCTCCAAATTCATCTAATTCTCGAGCTAAGGGCACAAAGACACGGACTTGATCGAGTATATTGCGTTTCCAAGACACCATAGACCCCTTCATGCATAATACGGAAATAAACGCATAGTTCTAACGTGCTTTCTACATGAATGTCTAACCAAAAATATCGGACACATTGTAGTCTTACCCAAGTATTTGGTGTACGATAATGTATAGAAATTTTGAAGAGTCCATGTAACATCGAGCATGATACGGATTGGAACAACACAACCACTCGGACTTTTTCCTTAATTTTTAATATGCAAAGGGCAAGAAAGTTTTCACCATTTCACAGCAGTAAATACTATATGAAGAAGGAACTGTCTTAATTAAATGGGTTCAGCACATAGACTATGGAACATGAAGTGGTCTACCTGATTCACCATCACCTGATGCCTGATGGGGTCCCCTTGAGGACAGAGGCATCAAATAACTTGTGAATAGTCAAAACTGCCAATGGTCAAACTACTGAATTCTCAATTAATACTAGTCAAAAACAAAGAAAAATCAAAATGAAAACGAAGTCCAATGTCACCGTCAAAAACGAAGTCTGAATGGAATTTCTCAATCTTTGATTGGAAATACGGATTTCAGCATGCCAAAGCCATTTTTAACATTTTAACAAGTGCATGACAGTCCCCCAGTGAAGGCGCCATCCGGTGTCTGTCCCAGGAAAATTCAAAGTGGTTGCATATTCCATGAAGCTTCTTTCATGATAAGAGGCACAGCCGTGGGAACGAGACGATATCTTCTTACATGCATTGGAATGTAAGCAATCGGTGGTCCTAAAGTCTTAATCCTTAGTTTCCTTGAAAACCCATTCGTTTGACGTCACTAATATTGAAGAGATATATAATCATATAGGTATGTTGTCCCATGGGATTAATAGCGACAGATTAATAATACCACATATCCCTTAATATCGTATATTCCCCATTTTGTGGGATCATACATACGATGTACATTTAATCCCGCTTATAAGAATTTTAACCAAACACCAGCTATGTTGTATTAACTCACCGTACTGCCATCGCTCCCATCAATATTGTACAAGGCCTTTTGCAGACATGGAGAATTATTGTTTTTCTTGTCGTAGAATTTATGTAGCAAAGAGAAAGCAGTAGAAGAGAGGTTGTGCGATAGATCTAAGCAATTCTTATTTTATATGTTGAGTTTAATCTTCCTTTCCGTCCACGACATAGGCACACTGCCGAACCACGTATCTATAGCGTAGTGTTATCAGTGTAAAACATGGTAGAAATTGTGTGTTTACTGTCAAACTAGATTGTTCGGTATGCTCAGGAACTTCTTTAACATGGAATGACTATGGTAGGCTTGATTTACCTAGATGCGGCTCAAAGTGTGAACTCACACATACATGTAGAGATATTAGTTTGGGTTTTGGGGCATTATTGCTTGACACAACAAGAACAAGGGCAGCAGATAGAGTATTAAATAGACTTGCACCCTCTATTTCAATAATTCTTCCTTTCTTGTCACATCAAGTAAAGTCATATTACAGGCTTCACCATCTTCTTTTTGCTATATATCCATCAAATGGGTTGGCTCCACCACTGGGAAAGCTTTCCCTAATCCTCAAGAAAAACAAAAAACCTCCCATGTCAAGTCTCACTAGTGGACCCACTCCTGATCAAAAGCTAGTAAAGATAGTTGCTTTTAATGCTAACTCCTAACATAGGACTACAATGGTCATATATGGGTTATTGTCCTTACAGCTTCCAAATATTGTCACTTCTATGATAGGGACGGCAATAACCATGTATGGGTATGACTTATGACTTCTGATCTTCAAATTTTCTTTTTTTGGTCAGTGGGTTATGGTCTTTACACCTACTAAGTGTTCTGCCAAATTCATGAGAAGCAATTCAAGGGATAGATAAACCCATTGTCCTGCAGATTTTCTAACCGCTTAAACTTTTGAGGCATATCATTTGTCGGTTTTGAGGACTTTTGGTGGCGTTGGATAAAACCTCTGTTATCTTACACACATCATTTGTCGGTTTCGAGGACTTTTGGTAGCGTTGGATAAAACCTCTGTTATCGTACACTATGTCCTATATATGAATATTGAGGGGAAATGAAAATGTGCTTCTAAGTTCTTGCGATTCTAATGTTTTGGTGAGATCAGAGGGCAAATGTTTTCCCTCTTGATTACCTATCCATAGAATAAGATATACCCAAACTAGGAAAAAAGTACGACCGCCCAAGTGCCCGAGACTACATGACAGATTTGTCTATATTCAGACACTAAATAAGCAAACAAGCAATGACAACCAAACCGGCCCTCAGCTAAATTCACTAAAATTGCACGGTACTCGCCCATACTTCAAATGTGTGGTCACCAGACAACAATTGGGAAATACGCGGGCCCCGTTTGATAATAGTGGCAGATAGTTGGGATTCGTAAGGAGATGGGATTAAGATTGAGATTGATAATGAGAATGGATTGGTAAGGAGATAGGATTTAGGATGAGTATATTTGTTTGAGATGTGATTAGATGATGAGATTATTAATATCATGTTTTGTTTCACATGAGATAAGATTGGATTGATAATATACATTTCCGTTTTTGCTCTTCACATGAGATATGATTGGTAAGGAGATGGGATTGGTGAAAACTATTTTCGTATTTGTGCATTGGCAAGAATGAGATTGGATTGATAATACCAAGTGGGAGAGGCTCTTCTCAATACCCCTATTGACAAGCTCCCAAACCCATTGGACTCATAGTCCACCCCTCTTTTTGGTTCCCAAATCAGTTATTGTGAAACCATGAAATTGGTAGTCCAATCCCAAGGCCTAGTATGGTTATCAAAAGGGGCTTCGTGTTCTAAAAGTCGCTACGCGCTAGTAAGCGGAAGAGGTACGCCTATCACCTAAAGGCCGACTAGCCTGCACTGGGCGAGGGTCCAATACCTAGATAAAAATTGGACTAGGTGTCGACTAGTCGGCGTCCAGACCAATTCTCAGAACAGAGATTTATAAGCTATATACGAGGAAAGAATAAAATTCAAAAAAGAAAAAAAGAAAAAAAAGTGACTCACCCAATAATCGAACTAGATGCTTGTGCCTGAGCCGATTGATGATGGTAAGCTCAGCCAAGAAATCATCCTCGCCCTTCAAACTCTCCCTGGTGAACACCTTCACCGCCACCTCCAGATCCTCATTCGCCAAGTACCCTTTGTAAACCACCCCAAACCCACCTTGTCCCAGCTTCCTCTTCTCATCGAACTTATTCGTGGCCTTGAGCAAATCCTTGTACTGAAACTCCCGAGGAGTCCCGGGCAAGCTCTTCAAGGCTCCCAGTATATGTGGGTTCGACCGCGCCAACCACCTCTTCCGGAGGAAGTACCCCACCACCGCCGCCGCCGCTAAGAGAACCACCGCCGGGATGCCGGCGGCGAGGGCGATCTTTGTGATCAGTTGGTTTTCGTCGGAGTAGTGCTCCACTGTCAAGTTCCACCGCAAGACGCAGTTGAGCTCGGTGAAGTTGCTCGTTGACGCGGAGAAGCCGAAGTAGGAGACTTGGTTTACCAGCCCTCGGAGCTCCAGGGTCGAGTTCAAGATCGGGTTGGCGGGTCTTGGAGGCGTCGGAACCGTTTGGTTTGCTTGTTGAGCGATATAAACCTCGATCACCTTTTCAATTTTGATGGACAAAATAAAATTTCATTATTATAAAATAGAAGATTAAAATTAATTTCCTTGCTTTGCTAGTTCAATGTTTTGATTTTTTTTGAATAATTAAAAAGCCGGCTACCAGAATCCAACCAATGACCATCAAATCAAATGAAAGGGAAAAAAACCATAGATAGAGTTTTTTTTTTGTAAAAAATTCAATAATTTCCGTAAGCAAACATAGTCCAGGGATATTTAACACCTACACAGTCTTGAAAATTCTACATAATGTTGAAAATTTGTCTAGTATTGCTACTTGCAAATATCCATTTGCCTTGGCCTCTCAATATTTTTATGAAGACGACGTGAAGCCCATAAAAAAGAAAAAACAGGAGCCATTTTCAACTGTCAAAAATCCTGGTTATCCAAAAAGTGTATAGATGTTTGGGCATCACCTACGTGTTATAGATATAGATGTTCGGACACAATTTTAAGTACGGCAACACAGGAACTCGTTGCACGTGAACTCCACACATATCAAACCGCACGACCGTGAACGCATTGTATTAAATTCAATGACCATAAATTTGTCCAAAGCATTTTTCGACAAGGAGAGGTGAAAGCACTGATGAAAGGTCCATAGATTACCTTTTTGACTCCATCGTACTGAACCCAGACATTGAAGAAATTGGCAGTTTGATTGGGCCCAACCAGCAGTGGGGTCAACGACGTTGTCTTGTTAGATCTCACGGAGTTTATATTCAGCCCGACATGGTTCGCGTCGGGATCAAAATCCTCCTGAAACGTGTCCAGCTCAACCGCGAGAATCTGGTTCGAAGCGTTGCCGTCGGTGGTGGCATTCGTCAGACCCAAGTACTCCCCGGAGCTGTTGAGCGGCAAGTTCAGGTCTGGCGCCACCACGAACGTGAGCCCCTCCCCAGGGGTGGGAGAGTCCTTCAACCGGAATATGTTCACGAGGAACGAGGCGTTGAAAGACGCCACCCGGTCGGAGAACGTGTCGTTTTTGCCCTCCCACAGCTGGAAGGGGGTGTCGAAGAGGATCCGTCCGGACTGGTTGGCGAGCAAGGAGGAGGCGGCGGCGGTGTTGCCGGTGTCGGGGGTGACTTGGAGGGCGTCGTTGCTGATGGTGGCTGGTGGGTTGACTTTTAGTGGGTCGCTGAAGGTGAAGGTGTTGAAGGAGATGGTGGTGGTTTTGAGCTTGGCGGAGACGGGTGGCGGTGCTGCGAGGATTGAGAGGAGGAGGAGCACGACGGCTGTGATTGGGTTCGCCGCCATGCCCATGCGGTTTATCAGATTGGGTTTTGGGTAATGCGGAAATGGAGATTTTAGAGAGAGAGAGAGAGAGAGAGGGAAGGCATCTATGGGACTTTTGATGCACGTGGGAGAGAGGAGATTGGTTGTACTGGATTTAAAAATTACTAGTTGTAGAGAGAGAGAGATTGGGTGGGTTGAAGTTTGAACAGGCCCAAATGGTCTGCTGACTCTCCTCTCTCAATTGCATCGAAATTCCCCCTATCAATTTTTTTTTTATAAGTCAAATAAAATTCCCCCTATCAATTGTCTGACTAAAAACATGAGAATAATTTTTACAATCTCTTTTCTTCTTCTTCTTCTTCTTTATATATATATATATATATCGGCTTGGGCGTAAAATATTTTTTGGTAAAATATTTTAATACTTATTTTTCTGTGTTTGGTTGTGTAAAAAATTCAAAAAATATTTTACATATAAAACATTTTCTATTAATTGGATGAAAATGACTTACCCTTAAATTTTCCACAAGTTATTTTCCGAAATAAATTCGTTGCCTTCTACTGCAATTCTCACTGGTCAGTTTTCTCGATCGTCAGTTCTGACCCACATTTAATTTCAATATTCTCAGATCTCTCCACCGTTGAAGCCCCTCTCTTTCTCTCTACACTATTTTGTCGATTTTTGAAAATATTTTTAAATGCGAACCAAATGCCAAAAAATAAAAATTTGAAGTTCGTTTTCTGAAAAAACAATTTACATCGAAACAAACCTAGTCTTTTAATGTGTAATTTTTTTTAAAAAAAACAAAAAAATGAAGTGTATTTATAAAAAAAAAAAGTGCAAAATCATTTCAAAAATCTAGGAAAGCACTTTTAAAACATAATTTCGGACACAACCTGTGTCTGAAATTATTAGATGTGTGTGAATCTAATAATTTCGGACACGATTGATTTGGAGTTGGGTTTGTAAAAGTGTTGGACAAACTGTACTTCCAAGAATTTCCGCGTGTGCAAAGGAGAATTTACGGTAACAGGTCAACTCCCCATGAACATTTAATTGGAGAACCCAAAAAAGTAAACTAAAACCAAAAACAGGGAAACATTACATGAATTGTTTCCTCCTTTTTCTATGGCTGCAAATGAATCGAGCAGCTCGCGGCTCGACATCGTTAACGCTCGGCTTGTTTAGCAAATGATCCGAATTCGATCTTAAGCTTTTGACTCTTTTAAAAAACTCGATTCGATTAAAGAGGCTCATTTAAGTTCGGCTCGTTAAGACTCGAGTCGTCCCTGAGCTCAAATTTTTGGCTCATCTAGTAAACAAGCCGAACTCGAGCTCGACAAAACTTGACTCGTTTGTTGCCTTACCTCTTTCAAGGAATTACAAAGAAATCAAAGGAAAAATGATTCACCATGTTAATTTACACTTCTTTTTTTCTTAATTTTTTTTATTCTTGTGGTACATAAATGGATATGCCGATAGACCTAAGTATCCCACCAAGCACTTAACCACTTTATTGCAGTGGATCAAGCTGCAATAAAGCGAGGGTCGAAATTAAGGTATCAAAGCGTATTGTGAGCGCTGATGAGCAATTAGCAAATACGTAACAAAAATCCTAGTATTCACTATTCAACCAGCCACTCGATAGTTTGTCATCTCACCTCCTATGTGTACGCATGAATTCCTCAAATTTAAATTCTAATAATATCCGTCAAACCGCGTAGAAAGCCACGTAAGAGATGCAAAAAAAAAATGTTGGAAAACATTTTGGCAATAAATATCAACTTTCGCTCAAATATAGCGTTTGTACTTTAATAATTCTTTTGCGTACAATTCCTCCCCTGCTAAATTTTCAACTCAACAAATGAAAGGGTCTGCGGAAACCTATTCAATAAGTGCCCGGACAGGCCAACAATGTTTTCATAATGCAAAAGACTCTAAAGTAATAAGAATTTTTCTGAGGGACCCACGAAGATGACTCCAGCAATTGTTGGTCGACGCTAACGGGTCGTTTCGCTACGGAAAATGTCAGATGTTTAACTTTATAAAGATATATAGTAATTAAAAGAAAATCGGAAAGTGAGGCTTGCTTATTTTTCGTTGGCATATTCGATTTGATTGCATGGAATATCTTAATCTGAAAATTAATTTAACCATGTAGTGTCTAGTACGTTCATGTGGTTGGTTGCAAGTTGTAAGATTAACCCTAGAAATAGAATGACTTGTGATAAAGTAGCAACATGAGAATGGAATTGTGATAGCTTTTTTCTTTCTATCTTAACAAGTTCATAATTTTATGCAAATGCAATGACATTACTCCTAATTAAATATTTGATCCCAATGAGGAAAATACGTTATATATATGCAATAATGTCATCATTTTTTTTTAAATTTTCTCTATTAGTACATCGCATTTGATAAATTCAATAGAACATGGATTCATTTCTGCTCCATATTGTTAGGCAAAAACTAAGGCCCTGTTCCACAACCCAAATAAGAACTTATTTTTTGTTGGATAAGAAGGCTTGTTCCCCAAAAAATAAGAAGGAGGAGCTTATTTTTCAGAATTTATATAGGTACTAATGGGCGCCGGAGAGGGAAATCGTACCAGCAGCCGCGCCGGGCCGTCTCCGGCCACTGGACGGCCGATCCGAGCCGTCCAAAAATTCTAAAAAAAAAACCGAGGGGGCTTACGTGGGAATCAACGGCATCCGAGGTGTGTATGGTGCTTGATCCGAGCACCCCTTTTCCGTGTATATATGATGATCATCATGTATACACGGAAAATGGGTGCTCGGATCAAGCACCTTACACACCTTGAATGCCATTGATTCCCGTGCAAGGCCCCTCGGTTTTTTTTTTTATAGAATTTTTGGACGGCTTGGATCGGCCGTCCGGTTGCCGAGACGGCTTGGTGGGGCCGCCGGTACGATTTCCCTCCGCCGGCGCCCATTATCATAGCAACAGTCTTATTTTTTGTATAAGGCAACTTCAAGCTCAAAAATCATGTGTTTACGCAAATAATTTTCCGATCACTATAGATCTTATTTGATAGATCTCATTGAGATCTTTAATACGGTGCAAAAAAATTTGAATTTTTTTTTTCATTTATATTATTTTTGAGTTTGAAAATGTGAAATGAACTTTTTATTTGGGTTTTCTGGAATGACCCTTATCATTTTTGAATGAGAAGTGGCAAAATAAGTACTTATTTTTTAAGAAGATTTCCGGAATGGGGCCTAAGTAGTGCGATACATTTTTTATTTTATATTGGCAACGAATTTATTGAGGAATAGATGTAAAATTGCGAAAGGGCCCACAAATCATTGAACAAGACCTTCGAGCTATTGGACAGGATCTCATTTCGTTATATTTTAATTTCTGTGCTTTATTATTATAATATTATTAGTTTTGAATTCTTTGTTGAGTGAGAAGTTTTTAATTTTTTATTTATCTCTCACAGTACGCCACTAGTCCGTTCTCGGACGTTGAGTCCCTGCAGTGCTTTGAAAGCACTGCAAACAGCAGCCAGAAGGAAAACGACACCGTTTCTAACATTTTGCTCTGATTCTCTCTGTCTCACTCTTTATCTCTTGGCTTAGAGCATATACACCTTTATCAATAAATAGGTAAAACAAAATCTTGAACAATGCATATTTTTGTTTTAGCTATCAATTTTTTCTTTCACGATTACACCAACACCATCTATCTTATTTAACACCAATTAAAACATACATTTTTCTTCTTTGTAATTTGATTTCAACTGCTTATATATTAAAAAATTAGATGTTCTAATTTTCAATCCGCTTGAGTCAATGTGGAGATCATATTTTTAGATCATTTTATCCTAAATAGTCATAATTAATTTTTGTCTTCTCTAAGGCTCTCATAATTAAGTATCGGCTCTTTATTTGGGATCCTATAAAGCAAAAACTTAATTATAAGAGCTCTAGAGATAAAAATTAGTTATGACCTTTAGGCTAAAATGATCAAAACAAAATGATCTTCGCACCAGTTCAAAAAAAAAAAAATTATAGTACTTCATTTTTTAATATATAAAGAGGTCTAAAAAAATAAGTGCTCCGATTTTCAATCTGCTTGAATTGGTGCGAAAATCATATTTTTTTTGTTATTTTATCCTACAGGGTTTACTTTTCTTTATAGGGCTCTCATAACTAAGTTTCTGCTCTATAGGGTCCCAAATAAAGAGCAAATACTTAATTATGAGAGCCTTAGAAATAAAAATTAATTATGAATTTTTAGAATAAAATTTTCCAAAAAATATGATCTTCACATTGGTTCAAGCAGATTTAAAATTGGAGCACCGAATTTTTCCTACGGAGACCTAACAAAAGGGGGTTAAGTGTCAATTCTGGATAGTTAGAGGGTGCACACTGTTGGATTTTGTAGTTGGAGGGGGTTAAGTGAAAATTTGGGTTAGTTGAGGGGGGTCTATTGTAATTTACTCTATTATTTTTGTATGACAAATAATTAAGCATTTTCTAATATTATATTTGTTTAATTACTACTTCTTGGTTGGATTATGTATTCTCATTAATTCTCATAAACATCATCTTGTTGATTATAATTATAATAATCTCACTCGTCAAAAGAACTACAGAGGAAAATAATTTTTCTTAAATGTTGATATCCTCTATATATAAACCAACATGATAAAAACAAGCCAGTTCATGCGTTATTTTCTATCATTCTTGAAAGGAAAATAAAAGAAAGCAAAAGGGAGTTCATACCTTGGTTGATTTGTTATTTATTTGTAAAAACGGGGCCGAATGGAGAACCAACTGGCCAGTGCCGGAGTGCACATATGTCAAAGCACGCGTTAAAAGCAACATTAATTCCAAACTCATTGAAATAACATACCTATCATCTTTGACAGGTGACATGTTATGACGCGCTTCTCTTGATCGGCAATAGGCTTATTTGCACTCAAAGAAAATGTCTTCTAATTAATTACCAAACTTCACCAGAAGACACTCTTTCTCATCATTATAATAAAATTTAATTTATGAGTGACTATACTAGCAAAATAAAAATAAATTTTTTTTTTCTATTGAAATACTGATCTTCTATGTAACTGTGGTTGCTTGTGCAGAAGTCAGTCAAGAAATACAAAACATATAAACAGCTTTTCGTAACCTTTGCCAAAGAAAGAGTGTCACTGGAGAGTGCACATTCGTGAAAGGGGACTGATTTTCGCACTTTCTGAACTGTTAACCGCACTCTCAAGGGGAGTGCAAAAGTTGGTGGGGGCAGTAGAGATTTGGTCTCGTGGTTTGCGCAAGTTGGCCCGATCGAGGACACTTGTGTTACCAAAAAAAAAACGTAGAGTTGATTTTCACATTCTCCAAATCGTTAACTTTGGGGAATGCGATTAACAATTTGGGGGACTCCCAATTTTCTTTGGAATATATATATGATTCTGGCAAAAATTTTCAGAAACCTTCTTAAAAAATAAGTACTCCCATTTTGAATTATAAAGAACTCATAAGAAATGAATTTTGCACCGTATTAAAGATCTCAATGGAATATAGGAAAATATTTGCATATGATTCGAAAATTCAAAGGAAAAAAAAAAAACAAAAAAAACAAAGTAACTAATTGCCAGCTTGTAGTTGCTCGTTGCAGCTTTTCGATTTTTTCGGTTGTCACTAGATTTTAAATTAATTTAAAAATTGGATAGGATATGGTGCATAATATCTGACAGCCAATTAAATGTTTCTTTTCAGGGGAGATATACCAAGGGGGCAAGGAACAAAGTACCAACCGGTCCAACCTGTAAAGCAGCCCCAAATATAAATAATGGCCGTAATCTCACTCTCTCTCTCTCTCTCTTACTGTTTTTTTAATTCTCTGAATCGGTCATACATTTTTTTATTCCATAAAAAATATTCGTTTTGCAATACTTGTTCAATTTTTTTTCTTTTCCACATCAATTTAAATAACTGATTTAAGATCTTTATTTCGATCGGCCCATCAATTGAAAAGTTAAAACACTGATCAAATCCTTTTATTTTCTTCGTAATGGATAATATTGTGGAAGGAAGGAAGGGAGGGACTAGTATGTCATTTTTCTCTTTTCTCTCTCCCTCTCTAGATATTTCTTGATCGATGGTTAAAACAATTTCTTTCCATTTTTAGCCTGCAGTTAAGCTCAGTTGATCTCTATGTTTTAAATGCCATGTTTCTCAATTTAGAATGAAATAATAAATGAGTTACTAGTTACTACTTTACCCCCGACAAACATAATGTGGTGGAAGCAAATTATCTCAAATGGTACCATAACTTGTGCACAAGATTGGAATTGATGCTACCACTCCATTTCATAGTTAATTTTCACGCGGTTGCTATTGTTGTTAGGTGGGCCACAACAGTCTAGCTAATGGGTAGTCTCCTATTAAAAAAATCAAGTCGATTGGACACAGAGGCGACTGTACCATGATTTTAGGCTTGGGTACAAAAAAAAATACACTAAAAGTCGCATAGGTTAAATTTTCCTCAATATTATCGGCACTGGGTCAATAATGCGGAGTTAAAATAAAAAAAATTTAAAATTACAGGCAGATACACAAATACTTAAACACAAACACTCACATTGTAGGTGGATATACATTGCACGCGTTTGTATGAGTGTGTGGTGGTAGCCAAGTTGTAGTAGAACATTTGAAGAAAGTCCAGTTATATATGGGTAACTAAATAATAATATTACTCCCTTTGTCTCAAAATGATAGTCTCCTATAATATGACTTGTAATTTTGAATAAAAAATAAAGTACTTCCATTCACAATTTTTAAAATTTTTCTGTACCGAATTGAAAGAACTAATCGAGATCCTTAATTTGATGTGAAGAAACTCGAAAAATTATGTACGAAGTACTTTATTTTTTTACACCGAAATTGCACGGTTTTTGTTCGTAGGGGACTGTCAAAATGGGACGGAGGAGTATATCCCATCAAAATAAAATAAGCCCATCCTAACACATTTTAGAACCTAAAAAACATACTGGGCAACAAATAAAGGGGGAATCTATATACATTTTGTTTTCGCTTATCATATCCCACCAAGTTAGAGTCTATTTTTCGCATAGAGCTTTTCATCATTGACACATCATATTGTACTTTTTTGTCACTGACAAAAAAATATTTAGGAGTTTGTCTTGAAAGACTATTTTCAAAAGCTACCTCATATTTTGTTGCTCGATCGATTATAACTTGATTCTTTTAGCCGGCGTGGTTCAACTGGAAGACTATTTTCAAAGGGAGTTCATTATTTGAAGACAAGTATAATTAGGAAATTAAATGTCGTTATATATTGATGTCCGATTAACTTGATCGATGATTTAAGCCGGCCTAGTTGTGCTGACTATTTCTATAGCATGAAGGATTTGGATTATACGATAGTACTGTACTTTTTTAGGTTGGGATTGGAGACTATTTTGGTAGCACAGGCTTACGTAATTGTCTCCGGTCTCTTTGAGAATTGGAGATCCAATTTAATGCACGGGTAGGTTTACTTCGATGAGAACCATTTATGATTAAGACTAGTCGAGAACATTAACCACTTCAAACCCATGTTCATCTGGTACTGAAAGATATATTTTCAGAACACAATATTTTTTAAAATATAGACTGAAACACTAAATCATAACTTATTTTTCTCTAATCATTTGTATCGGATATATATCAAGCTATTTCTGGAACACAATCATATATGTTTAAAAAATAGACTGAAACACTAAATTACAACACATGCGTAGTATTTCTTAATTTACGCATTTTTATTGAATATATATCAATCGATATCCAGTGACAATGATTTTTGATGTCATGTGGTCTCCTCAATGCTCTTCTTTTCTCTCCTCCTCTTTCCCCTCAATGTATCCTTTATCGAATTTCTCTAATAATATTTTTGCCATTTCAAAAAAAAAAAAAACATGATTTTTGATGTGCCGCGATAAAATTCTAAATGGGCGTGTAATGGGTGAATTGGACTAACTTAATTCTTGGTGAATGCCATTTTGGTTTTTAAGATTTTTTTGATAACTTTGGTTTTTAAGATTGGAACAACAAAAGTAAAATAATTTTTACACTCTTATTCTGTGAATGCATTTATTTTTTTCTCTTTATTATGGTGAAGTCACATAATTAAAGCCCCTCTAAATTTATTATTTCTTTGAATGTTTCTGTTACGTACTTCACTATATGATTAAAGATAAATAAATAAAAAAACACTCATAAAACAGAAGATATATATTGGTGATAATAAAACATAAATTATTATAACACAATCATCAAAAATACAATCTCTTAACTACTAATTAATCATAGGCCTGTAATGCAATGATTTTCCATATGCCACTCCACCAAATAATTATTTGGGGTAGTGATTTTGTCATACATTTTTTTGATAACGCCACACCCTGCAAGTGTATTTTTTCACCAAAAAATACACTTGCAGGGTGTGGCGTTATCAAAAAATGGTGTGGCAATACCATTTTCCATTATTTGTCCCTTTATTCATTCATAGAGATACAAATTTTATATCTCTTGTACGGAGTATAATTTATTCACACAGTAGCACATGGATGACTGTTTTGGGTATTTGGGAAAATCATCCAGTGCCTTTCAACTTTCGCTCCAACGGTTTTTATCAACGCATATTGATGTGAAACACAGAAACCCGCCACAAAATATATGAACATCACGCCAATGTACGGTGGCGAGGACTCGTGGAGTATCTCCACATGATGATCTCTCCTCGTCAAATGTCAACTAACCCTTATTTCTTACCTGAAAAGTACGGCTAAGTGACGGAAATTGGTTCTTTCCTGGCATCAACACTGATCAAAGAATCTTGGTCTGCGTCAAAATTTTGTTTTGTTTCTCCACCTTTGGCCTTGAACATTTTGAAAATTCAGAGATACATGTGCAGATTTGCGATAGAATTTGACCCAAACCTCAATGACCATGAACGCACAGCATATCGTCTTCGTCTTCGTCTTCGTCGTCTTCCTTCTTCTTCTTTGTTTTTTTTTTTCTGCTACTGCTGCCTCTCCCTCTCCCTCTCCCTCTCCCCCTCTCTCTCTCTCTCTCTCTCTCTCTCTCTCTCTCTCATTATGGATAGGAACAAGAAAAAATTATCATGTGCATGTGTGCCATGTGTTTCTTACAACCTCACCCATCCACACTTAAAAAAAACACAAAATTATCAACATAAAAAATACTTTAAAAATGAATTTTAATTTTTTATACTTATTAAATTTATTGATTTATTAATAAATTACATTATTATTACTTAATTAATTAATGCAGAGGCAATTTCCTTGTACTTGGAGCATTAATATTAACATCTAAAATTGATGGTTATAGTAATTTAGTATTTTATATAATTATTATAGTAGTTAACTAATTTATAATTAATTATTTGTGAAGAAAATTATTTAAAATTTGATTGTATAATTATATATTTAATCAAATGAATAATCTAATTTTAACACTGTACAAGGGCAAAATAGTCAATTGATAGTTTTTTACATCATCCATGTTTCATTATATCCCCAATTTATCATCCATCTAAACCAAGTACTATTTTATCTCATCTTTCTAATACCTCATTCAAACCAAGTACTATTTAATGCCCCATTCATAAATATCAAATCAATGTAAGTCATCCCTTATTGACCAATATCCCATACTATCTTATCCCACGTTCTTAATTAATATCCCCAATTCTTTCCACGCATCCGCCCTAATGGATAGTGTTTTGGTTGTTGTAAAGAAATGACAATGTAAAGAGTATTGTTGAAGGTATAAATAATAATGTTACCTTTCTCTTTTAACACCTTAAGCAATGTAAACTTGGTTGGCGGTTCTTGGGGGTGTCGGATCCGTTTGCTTTGCTTGTTGAGCAATGTAAACCTCGATCACCTTTTTCAAATTTTGATGGACAAAATAAAATGCCATTATTATAAAATAAAAAATTCAAATTAATAAATTTTTCCTTGTTTGGCTAGTTCAATGTTTTTTGATTTTCTCGAATAGTCAAAAAGCCGGCTACCAGAATCGAACCAATGACAATTGAATGATAGAAAAGAAAAGAAAAAAAAAACCATTGAAAGAGTTTAAAGAGAACACAAAATTCCTCAAGTATTACGTTGTCCAAAAAAAAAAAAAAAACTACTCAATTCTCCCTCTCCTCTTTTTTTTCTTATGAAAAATGCGATGTTCCAAAAAAAAAAAAAAAAGCATAGTCCTGGACTCCTGGGATATCAATTTGCCCTTCGACCTCTCTATTTTTTATGAAGAGGAAGGGCAGCCGAGGGGAAAGGAGAGACAAAAATAGGGGGAGGAGCCGCCTTCACCAATCACCATTCAAAGCCCAAGTTGCTTATGGACATAGATGTTTTTGGACACAATAATTTTAAACACGGCAACACAGATGCTGTGCTTTGAATCATTGCACATAAACTCCACCACGCATATCAAATCGGACGACCGGAAAAAAAAATGTTATGGACATAGATGTTCGAACACTATTGAAAGCACGGCAACACAGACGCTGTGCTTTGAATCGTTGCGCGTAAACTCCACACATATCAAAACCGGACGACTGCGAACGCATCTGTATTAAATTCTAACAACCATAAATTTGTCCAAATCATTTTTCGACATGGAGAGGTGAGAGATAATATATTACCTTCTTGACCCCATCGTACTGAACCCAGACGTTGAAGAAATTGGCAGTTTGATTTGGCCCAACCAGCTCGAACCCGAAAGGGGTCGGAGTTTATTTTCAGCTCGACGTGGTTCACGTCCGGATCAAAATCCTCCTTGAACGTGTCCAGCTCAACCACGAGAATCCGGTTCGAGGCGTCACCGTCCGTGGTGGCATTCGTCAAGCCCAATTACCCTCCGAAGCTATTCGGTGGGAGATTGAAGTCTAGCGCCACCACGAACGCGAGCCCCTCCCCGAGGTGTTAAAATAAGGGAAAATGACGGCCAATGACGTGTTTTGATAATTAATACCCGTCAAAGACATTTTCAGCATTAATAAATGTTCTTAGATTGTCCTTAGCGGGTATTAATTATCAAAACATGTCCTGGGCCGTCATTTTCCCTTAAAGTAATGTCTTGTTGTAATTTTGTATTTAGGGCAAAAATGTAATGTTTAGTTTTGGGCCATAATGGTTGTTATGTTTATGTTGGGTCGTGTTAAGTCTTTATTTGTGAATGGGCCATGTGTAATGTTAAGCCCAATGGGCCTAGTATATATATAACAATGTAAGAAGTCTCAGTGCTTCCCCTGAGTTCTCTGTTTTCGTGATCTTCCGCGAGAGTTCCAACGGCAATCAATTGCTTGCTTTGCCAGTTTGCCCACTAAATTCTCCCATACTCATCAAAGGTTCACGGCTAATCTTAGCCGACACGGGGTGGGGGGAGTCCGGTTAACCGGTAGATGTTCACGAGGAACGAGGGGTTGAATGACGCCACCCGGTCGGAGAACGTGTCACTGGGGCCCTCCCATAGGGTGAAGGGGGTGTCGTATAGGATCCGTCCGGAATGGTTGGTGAGCGAGGAGAAGGCGGAGTTGGCGGTGTCGAGGGTGACTTGGAGGGCGCCGTTGTTTATTGTGGCTGGTTGGTCTACATGTAGTGGGTCGCTGGAGGTGAAGGTGTTGAAGGGGATGGTGATGGTTTTGAGCTTGGGGGAAACGGGTGGCGGTGCTGCGAGGATTGAGAGGAGGAGGAGCACGATGGTTGTGATTTGGGTTCACCGCTATGCCCATGCGGTTTTCAGATCAGGTTTTGTCAAATGAGCGGGTCGGGTTTGCTTTTAAATAAATAGGTTGGGTTGGGTATGGGTAATTAGACTCATAATTAATGGGTCAATGACCCATTAAAGACCCAACTCACTTATAACTTACCCATTTTGATTTAAACCCGCCCATTTGACACCCCTAGTTGTAGGTAATGTGGAAATGTAGATTTTGGGTGTGAGGGGGGGGGGGGGGGGGGGGGGGGGGGGGGGGGGGGTGTATTTATGGGACTTTTAATGCACGCGGGAGAGAGGGAGTGATTTTTCAGTGCGGAGCGGGTATGTATATTTTACATGGTACTTGTTTGTCGCATTCGAGCCATTCGATACACTTTTGAACTGCTTGAATTGAAACATTTTCTCTTCTCTTACCCAACACTTTCTCTCTCCAAATATGAGCTATTCAAATACGCCAAATACGCAATCGATGACTTAGATGGGCATGCGGATACCATATCTGAAAAAAATTTCGGAGAGAAGAGATTGGTTGTACTAGATTTAAAAAATATGGGAAAATCACGGTCAAGAACATGTTTTGATAATTAATACCCGCCAAGGACATTTTGTTCATTAACAAATGTTCTTAGCATGTCCTTAACGGGTATTAATTATCAAAACACGTCCTGAACCGTCATTTTCCCAAAAAATATAGTTGGAGAGAGAGAGAGATGGTGGGTTGAAGTTTTTGACCAGGCCCAAATGGTCCGCTGATTCTCCTCTCTCAATTGCTTCAAATTCCCCCTATCAGAGAGCATGTACACCAAGTAATTGGTATTTTACCTACCAAAAATTCATTTTCTGCATTTTATTTAGTTAAATTTCTCTCAATTTCACATCAATACTCTTCATTATCATCTCTATCTTCACAATATTAGTATAAAATATCGATCGATAGAGAGAGAGAGGTTGAAGGCAGAAGAGAGAGAGAGAGAGTTGATTGGGAAAATAATAAAAAAACATATTGCTTATGAACAGTGCATAGAGCTATTTATACCGAGCTATTGAAGTAAATGTATTTTAGCTTGGTGTTTTGCTACTCCGCTGCATGCCAGATTTTGGGGATAACCTCTCTACTTTACCTAATTCTGTGCATATAGTGACTCTCGTGTGCATGCCCTCAATTGTCTGACGAAAAGCATGAGAAATACGGAGTAATTTTTACATTCTCTTTTTTATTTTATTTTCTTATTGATACACTTTATATCTTGTTTTTTAATGTGTATCCTTTTATTAAAAGACAAAAAATGAAATGTATTTATAAAAAAAAGAATGTGAAAATCATTCCCAAAAAATTTAAGAAAACACTTTTTAAACTCAACTCCCATTTAGATTATAAATTCTAAAACTTGAATGAAAAGTTAGATAATTAGATTGAGCATCTATAGTTATCAAATTGAGTTGACTTTTTATGAGAGCCTTAAAAAAATATTTTAAATTCTACTGGTCTCCACATCACAATATGTGGACAGAAATGAAACTGAAATTGTTTATTAATTGAGTTTTAATTGGTTAACTTAAGGTTCCGTTTGGAATTTAAAAAAAGAAAAAGAAAAAAACCAAAAAAAAAAAAAAAACAGAAGCAAAATAAGAGGAAAAATTTAGTAAACTTGAAATTTTTTTTTATTTTTTTTCGGTTTTTCTCTTCCACAGTCAAACACTATAACGGAAGGGAAGGGAATTTTTATTTTCTTTCTTCTCCAAAATGACTCAACAAGTCATCAAATCTAACCCACCCCAAAAAAAAAAAAAAAAAAAAAAAATCAACCGTTCTCCTCCCTCTCTCTCGACCTCTCTCGCCGATCGACCGAATCGACTTCTCTCTCGTTCGTCTCTTCTCTGACTTTACCGGTCAGAGGATCTTCAGGTACGTCTCTCTCTCTCTCTCTCTCTCTCTCTCTCTGTCATCTGTGTTTGCTCAGAAACCCTAACCTCTGTTGAAACCCTAGATCCAAACATACCCTTATTAGCTCCCTCTCCCTGTTTAATTTCTCCTCAGAATCTGTGCTTGGTCTACCCGTTAGGTAAATTCTTGCATATCTACACTTATTAGCTCCCTCTCCCTGTTTTAATTTCTGCGATTCATACATCTGTAACGTTAGAACACCATAATAGACACAGCAGATGCTGTTTGCCGTGTAGTTTCGTTTAAGTGGCTGTTTTTTCGAATGCCAAATTTTGTGTGCATATTGTGACTTAATGACCCTAGGGATGAGAAGTTTCTGGAGCCTTTAGATATCTATATGTAGACATACATATGAAATGGCTGAAATCGTGTTCATGCTTGTACCAGGATTAAAATTCCTAGGGCTCAGATAGTTTCAAACAGATGCTATATAGCTGATCTTATGACTGATTGTCATGGGTAACATGGTTCGTTCCTTGTATTGGAACTTCGGTGCTTTCAGGAGAAAACGAGGTCACGGTTTGCGAAAACACCTATTCTATTTTCTAAGTTTTGGAAAAGTAAAAAAACTGCTATGGCCTACAAGTATTTTGTAAAAAGCAAACCGTTCTCAAATGAAGTACCTCATCTCAAACATTTAATTTGGTGTATGGGGATAATATGGTAATTTTAGTGTACATGGGTTGTTTAGTCATTTAGATGTATATAGGTACTATGGTCATTTCAGTGTACATGGGTATTTTAGTCATTTTAAAATTTTCATATAAATGTAATTGGGTTAATGGGTGGGTCGGGTTTGATTTTAAATAGATGGGTCGGGTTAGATATGGGTAATTGATCACAAAGAACAGAGACTAAACTGTCTGGTCATTGAGTTAAGTTTCAAGGGGAATTCAGTGAGAAACTTCAACCATAAAACCTTGTTGCTTAGTTTCCCAATGAGTCTTCTGTGTAACCATAAAACCTTTTATCTTTTTTCTCCTTTTGATGCTTAGGATTGACTTAAGAACCGCGGCGGAGCTGTCTCAATGCCACGTCGATGTCCTTCCCTTCATCCTATTTGACCACCATCATGGCAATTGACAAGGTTTTAGACAGGGAAACCTAGTTAAAAATTTTCCTCAAATTTGGAGACGGGTGAGTGGCTTGCAGATTATGATTGTTGCTCTGCTAGATTAGGATTAATTTAGTTGGGGTTCATATTATAATTCGACCAATTCTCGGTACGGCCACTTCTTTATGTTCCACGGATTAGGAACTAATCTTTTTTGTGAAAGGAGTAGATGTTAATTGTGATGTTGAAGCAAGGTTAGGAACCTTCTATTTTCCTCTAATATATATACTTCATATTTATCGTAAGTGCCTAGCCATACTACTAAGTTTGTTTTCCAGCAAGGGTTTATCATACTCCAAGGAACCATATATCCATTTAGTTGCCAACAAGTTTGAAATACAATTGATTGTTTGGTAGGTTTTTTTTCTTCGTTTTTGCAATCTCGTTTTGGTGGATTCCTCCTTTCATAAAATATCACATTTTTTGGCAATTGACAATTCATGGCAAACACACCATGCTAACTGTGGAAGTCTAAATAGGTGGTTGTCTTCTTGACAATTGGTGGCTAAAGCAAAATCAAGAGCGGGGTTTTAAAATGCAAAGGGTACAATCAGTTTACTTTCGGAGTTTCTCTATGCACATTCAAGGGGGTTAGTACTGAGCTATGATGTTATGTTTTCTTTTTTGTGGTCGGCATGATGTTATGTTTGTATACTCTATAATGTCACATTCATTGTGTTCATAATGTTAAGTACGATCCGCTTGCTGACGCCTAACTAAGGTCACTCGAAATTATATTGAATAACAATCTGCTAGCTAAATTCACGTAGCCGACCCCAAGTGATTGGGACGTAAGGCTCGGTTTGGTTTGGTAATCTGCTAGCTAAGCTCACACCTAGCTAAGGTCACTAGAAATCGAATAACAAATTCATCGACCAGCATGGGCAAACCCTAGCGGGTTCTGGCGTTGGTTGGCTCGCGAGCTCATTCGAGCTAAGCTATTGGTTGCTCGAGCTCGGGGGCTTGGCTTGTTTATTTAGTGAGCTCAAATATGGCTTTCACTCGTTTGCATTCCAAGTCGAGTTTGAACGAGCTCGAGAGCTGAGCCTCATTCATAGCCCTACCTGCACCTCTGTTTCCGTGCAATCTTGCAGTTGAAATTGCACAGGAACAGAGGTACAGGCACAAGCACAATTCCGGTATAGAAGGTTTGAGTACAACGAAGATCCCCAATATAATACTTGAGCTCGGCTCGAGCTTGAAACAAGATCTTGTAGTGAGCCGAGTCAAGCTTTGAGTTGCTCAGGCTCGGCTCGCTACAACTGGGGTAAGCTCGAGCCAACTACAACTGGGGTAAGCTCGAGCTTGGCTCGAGCTTGAAACAAGCTGCCAAATGTGGGCTCGAGCTTGACTTGCGGATGCTCGACAATCACGCGACAACAAAGTGGAGCTAGGGAAAGGTGTAATGCTATAGTTATACAGGAGACTCTCTCTAATAGTTTCACAAAATTTTCAATTTGGGATTGATGTAGAAGGCCTTGGTGGGAACTGGGAACCTCTTTACTTGCCCCACATCGAGAGAAACCATTCCTTGTGCTATAAAGCACACCACTCTAAATACTTTACCACGATGAGGGTTATCTCCACTGGCCAACGGGTTTGCTTCCACCATGGAGGTGTTAGTTCGATTCTCGAGGGTAGGTCAACTAGTTGGGAGGTGAAAGTCTATGTGGGTAGCCTCATGGACACGTCCAGTGGTCCCCCTTCTAGTTGCTTGCAACTGCTTTAGGTAGGTGTAGGTGTTGGTAACCTGCGGCCACAGAGAGAGAGAGAGAGAGAGAGCACTAGTTGGGGAATAAAATTGGTTGAGCCTACTAAAAAACCAGAAGTTTGCATGAAGTCTCAATCAAAGTTGTTAAGAGGACTTTGTGTAAAATAAGTTATTCTTTGAATTGCAGAACCGACATCTGATGTATCTAACGTTCCCATTATGATTAGTTTTTTCTTGAAACATTTTTACATGAATGTTAGTTTTATACTAATTTCGTACACAGAACGTACGATGATCCCTAGTTAATTAGAATGTGCGGTTTGATCTAAACCGTTCATATTGACAATCAATGGTTCAGATTTGTTGAATCTCAATAAAAGTCTTTTATTACCATTAAAAACACTATCCGACGGTTGCGATCACTCAAACCGCACGTATGCAGTCCAAACCTGGACGACAGACAAGAGCCAGATTTTTTGAATATGTTCCGCTGTCCTCCACTCCCATCTCTCCATAGTCCATACTCCAAGTTTTTTATTTTTCGGGCTCCACTATGAGCCAAAACTATGATTTTTTTTTTTGATGAGCAAGATAATCCCAGTTATATTAAAACGAAAACAATACAACTACAACAAAGGACACTACCGGTCTGGAAATACAAGAAACAACAAACTAAAACAACAAAACTAAACAACAAAAAAACCAATGCCGCATGAAACCATACGCTGGAGCCGGACCCATCAATCAGACTCGTGAAGGTGGGTGGGGAGACCAAGGGGAGAGGCAAGCGTTCATGCCTTAAGTTTCCTAGAGAATAGGTATCTCTTGCAAAGTTCAGGTTGAACAAAGATCGATAGGCAAAAACCCACCTCCTCTCACACAAATACCTGCTGCTTTATTGATATTGCTTTAATCAACCTTATTTGATATATTGTTTCATACTCACATTGATGCCATAATTGAATTTCCTCAGAAAAAATCGAATTTACCGGTCTGTAACTCATTAGTTTTTTTTTTTTTTCAGTTAAAGATGTACATTCCTTCTTTGAGTTTATGTTTCTGAAATTTCAGTTTGGCTGAGGGATTGAAGGAATACCGGTAATTGTGGGGCCATTTTAGGGAAATAAGGTTTTGATTGCAAACATGTATCGGCCTGTGGCTACCACCACTACCCGAGGTGGATTACCAACAGATAATGGGGATTCAGTGGTGACATTGGACCAAGTTCCACGTTGGAGTGATGCCGAGTACAAGTTCTCATTTGAGAATGAAGATCCCGGCTTTCCAAATTTGTACTTCCCCGACCCTTTAGCTTCTTCATCAGGGGCAAAGAGTAGTGGAAATGGTATGGTGTCTAGGTTTCCAGTGGACCATGAAATCAACTCGAAGATTTATCTTTGGAGGGGTAACCCTTGGAATCTTGAGGTGGATGCTGTTGTTAACTCCACAAATGAGGTGATAAGTGAACTTTCTCTATAACTGTTAGTTATGATTTATTGCATGACAGGATCGTGTTTATTTGTAGACACTGACACCTTAAATGATTTCCTCTGTTCTATTTCGGGTGGTCGAAGGGAAACAACTAGAAAAACCCGTTTCTGTACATGGGTATTTTAGAATATGCCATAAAAGCTTGAAGTGTAGGCTGCTGATTCAGTGAATTTGGTTAAAAGTGCGAAAGCAGCGTGTTTGGTTTCTTTTGATGGTCTCTAATGTTTGCATTTTATAGGTTTCATTGCATGCGGTCTATAAGTTAACTGAGCTTATGTAATCAAAGTTCTGATTATTTATCTTGGGCCTTCGCGTCATGAAGTCTATAACTCATCTGGGCTTCTGAGGTTTGCAATGAAAAAGTTTTTGCATGCAGAATAACTGCATCATAGGGACCACTGTATGCATCCTAGAATTGTTATCTTTTTCTTCTTAGTTATTTTCAAATTCGATGGTTACAGAATCTTGATGAAGCACACAGCAGCCCTGGTTTGCATGCTGCAGCTGGTCCTGGTCTTGCAGAAGAATGTGCAGGACTGGTAAGCCATTTGTATATCAGGGGACCTTTTTATGTGTTCCCCCTTTTGATCCTGATTTCTTTATTTTCTGCATAATGTTAATTGGAGATGCGTATTTTCAATTGAAGGGAACTTAATGCTTTTGAACATCGACGATAGATATGCTTTGCCAAATGGATTAAAAGATAGTTGCTAATAAGATTTGCAGAGATAAATTTGTAGAGTAATGATGAGGCCTAAAGCATAAGGTTGTGTCATTAAGTGAGAGTGACGGTTTCAAACAACCAACTTTCATACGAAGCAATTTTTTTTCCCCACAAGTTAGACCGAGCCATTGTGATACCTATTAAAGCTGAAAATTTATGGAAATAACTTATAAGAAACATCAGTAGTCTGAATGACATGGTGTACTTTGTTTCTTGATAGGGTGGGTGCCGAACAGGAATGGCAAAGGTTACTAATGCATATGACCTTCCTGCAAGGTGAGTAGTGGTTTAGCTCTACCAAGTAATCGCTTGTAATACGTAGGACTACTTTTTTGTAGTTGCACTGATGCTGATCAAACAAGTAAATTGCCAAAGTACTGTTCTTATAAAAGTTCAATCCTGCACTTACTTTACCTGCCCTTATGCTCTGGAAATCAGGAATATAATATTGGACTATTATGCGGTCGTAGGAAGCTTTTACCATTATTTTGTTTCTTGAAATCATTGGAAATGCTCTTTCTATTGTTCCTTGTCTTTGTTCTCTTAGAGCTCACTCAGTAATCAGTAGTATTTGTTTAGAGAAGAAGTTGACTCTGTATTCAGTTATTTTCAGATGCCTGTTTTTGTCCTTTTGGCAGTGTATCTGCATACTTTTCCAAAATTGAAACGGTGTATGAGCATGCTTCCATTTTCTTTTGTATATACCTTAGTATGTGAGGTGCAGCGGCCATGCCAATGTATGTAATAACTGTTTATTTTTTGGTGAGAGCTGCTTTTATGCATAATATAACAGACTAGAATTCTTTCTGCTTTCTGCTTTAAGCTTTTCACGGTGCACTGATTACTTTATCATCCTTGAGAATGTATTATCTCTTTTTGCTTAGTTCATGCACTTATGAGTATTGATGCAACAAGAACAAACTAGATCTCGTTGTCTTAATACCGGGTTACAATTTACTTTTTTTAGGAGGATTATCCACACTGTGGGTCCCAAGTATGCAGTGAAATATCATACTGCTGCTGAGAATGCTTTGAGCCACTGTTATCGGTCTTGCCTTGAACTTCTGATTGAGAACGGGCTTCAAAGGTTGGTTGATAGACCAATGTCCTTTATATTTACTATGTCTTTGTTTCTCTCTCTGGTTTCATTGTTGTCGAACTGGAATTATCTAATACCATTTGTCAATGCAGTATTGCTATGGGCTGTATATATACAGAGGCAAAAAATTATCCTCGTGAACCTGCTGCTCATGTAGCAATAAGTGAGATACTTTCCCATATCCTATTGCAGTTCTTCTATTTTGATGACATTCACATCATGCACCTGCTTTATTCCTCGTGTGTCGTGTAGTGTGCATGTGCAGAATGTTGAGTATGAATGATTAATGCCTGCATTAGCTGTTCCTGTACCTGTACGGATAGTTGTTCCTGTACCTCTACGGCGATTGCATTAGTTGTTCATGTAGTAGTAGATATTTTGTTTTAACAGAATCTCGAAGCTTATAATCCACCATTCAGCCTTACCATTTACCTCTCTTTTTCTTACACCTACAATTAGGAACTGTGAGACGGTTTCTCGAAAAACAGCAGGACAAGATAACTGCTGTTGTTTTCTGTACTACGACAACAACTGATACTGAGATATACAAAAGGTATGTCATTTTTGTTTTTTGTATTTAAGGTAAGTTCTACGTCAATATGAAACCTCTCTGGGGCTTATGTCATTTGATTGGTATCATTCTGTTTTGTTGTTGATTGGAATGGAATATTCCCTTGAACCTTAAAATGTAGATTGCTTCCACTTTATTTTCCTCGGGATGAACATGAGGAGGAAGTGGCCATTTCAAAACTTCCGGCAGATGTTGGGGACGAAAATGGCGAGACAGTTATAGATGAACGTAAAATCAGAATAAGGCCTTTGCCTGATGTCAAAAAGACTGTTTATAAACCTCTTCAAGCATCAATGGATCTTCCTGTCAGTGATGTTGGGTTGGCAAGACGGTCAGTATACTTAAAAGATCGAGATAAGCTTACATTCCTCAAAATAATGCTCTATGTCCCATCTCCTATGCTTCTTTTTTCCTGTTTCTAGTATGAATTTGTAAAGATTGTTTGCTTATGTCTGGGCTTTGTATTTGTTGCTATGGGAAGTTAGACCACTTGCCATTAACAGTTATCATGCCCGCCCTTGTTCAACAACTTGATTTTTTGTGGTTGTGGAGTTCCATATGTTTGCACATACTCTACACTCCTTTGTTTCTTCTTTGTCACTCTGGCTTGATGAAATTTATCGTGCATTTATTGTTCCTTTTGTAGTCAACTGAATTTACTCAAAGATTGTTCTGAACAGGAACTCATCATATCTGGATTCGTACTTGGATCCGGCTTTCATGTCCCTGATTAAGGATCCAGATGAAAGACGCAAGGAACAATGGGAAAAAACTGCTCAAGCACAGAGTGGGTGGAATTGTGCTAAAATGCTTGGATATGGTGATCTTGGTGGGCCTCCATTGTCGGCTGCTGAAGAATACTCCCTTCATTCTCGATATCTTGCTAAAGCAAATTCTGTTAACCTTTCTGAAATTGCGGAAATGAAGATTGTGTAAGCATACGTTGCAATCTCTCTCTCTCTCTGACACTCAGGAAAAGGAATAGAAATGAAGAAAAGGACAAACTTGAAACAATGTTTCAATAATATGAACAATACACCACCTTATATGAAGTTATGAATATTGAAATAATTTTTTCTCTAAAAGCTGATTAGAGTTCATCCACAATGCTATAATCAAAAGTAAAAAGTTTTTAAAATTAACAATGTTGGTGCAAAATATGGCTCCCAATGCTATAATCAAACTTAACAATCTTCTTAGAAATAATCAAATTTTGGGCTTTGAATAACCAAAATTAGCAACATTTTGACAATAACCAAATTCAATAGACCCTACATTTTCTCAATCAAATACACCAATCATTATACAAAAAGGTTCTCTCTCTCTCTCTCTCTCTCTCTCTCTCCCTCTCCCTCTCTTCCATTTTCTTCTCTCTTTCTTTTCGAACAATATTTTCGAAAGAAAATATTTTACTACAAAATTGTTATTTTTAGAAAATAATTTTTTAAAAATAGTTTTTTTTCCAAAAAAAGCTTCAAAAACTATTTTCTATTTCTAGTAAATAGTTTTTATTAGTTTCAAAACTATTTTTAGAAAAACTATTTTCTACTGTTCATAATTTTTAGTTTTTTGTAGTTTGAAAATATGATGTGATAAGTTTTGGTTATCTAATTTTGATTATGCCATTGTAGACATCTATATTGCTAACCTTAGCAATCTCTTGAATGAATAATCAAAAGTTGATGTGGCAACTTTTAGTTATCAATTTTTTATTATAGCATTGTGGATACCCTTAGTTTAACCAAATTAGAATACGGAGAAAGCTGTTTTGTCATGATGAGATATGTGGGTTGTTTTCTGGATGTCTTACTCTTTCTGAGTTGCTCCCTTACCATTGATGTTTGGCTATGACAAAATATTGGACATGCCTATGTAGCTGTATTAACCGAGGGTTAATTGTATTGAAATTCTGTAGTAGGAAAAGAGGAAGTATATTCATAGAAAACCTTTATGCAAAGTTCTCTCTTGCAGAAGTTCTGTTGATTTTTCAATGCTTTGGGTTCAAGCATGCTAAATGGGGTTCAAATGGTCAAGAAGAATTTTTGTTGCCTATTTCAGGTACCGTGGGGGGGTTGATAGTGAGGGTCGTCCAGTGATGGTGGTTGTGGGAGCACATTTTCTGCTGCGATGTCTTGATCTGGAACGATTTGTGCTATATGTAGTAAAGGTAAAGGGACTGCATCCTGCTTCAGTTGGCGTTATTGCTGCTGACTTAATATTTCACGTCCTTTGAAGTGACGGTGGTGGAACCTACATGCATTTCTTGTTGTTGCATTTGTCTTAAATTGTGGTGGTGGTACAACTCTGTTCTACTTATTAGTAGGGTGAATGATTCACAATATTGAATTTCAGGAGTTCGAGCCCTTGATACAGAAGCCTTATACCATTGTCTACCTCCATTCCGCAGCATCATTACAGATGTAAGTATAGCAAATCTCTCTTCTTGTTGAATTCCACTTTGCAGCATCTTTTGGAAAAGACTTGATCCTTCTATTGACTTATGTGCAATTCAATCGACGTGTGGCCAAGATTACTTAAATCAGGAACATTTATTAGTGCAATTTGCAGTTCATGCTCTAAACTAGAAGTGAAGGGGGCGTGTAATTGTTTTTTGGCTTGGTTTGGCTCATAATAGATATTTAGTTGCATTAACCTCCTTTCAGATTTGCCAAGGGAAATCTCTCTAGCCTTTATTAAGTACCTGATTGTGATCGAATTAATTTGTGACCACAAATATCAAGTTTTGTAAGAATAATATAGTGCCATGATATGTTGTATAGCAAGTTATGAAACATGTTTATGCATCGTGGTTTATTAGTCGAATCAATGAGTGGATTGGTTGCGCACCTTCTTAACTAGTACATTATAATGCAAAGCTTCATGCAAATCACATCATGTCTTCAGATGTACTACTATCTTGTCATTAACTGCCAAAATTTTCTTTTGAAAGTACGTACACTAATTTAACTTATACAGCCCTTTGACCAATTAAAGGGTTGTTTTCTCTGAATTTTTTGGAGTGTACATAAGTTCAAAGAAAAACAACACACATGTACCTAGAAGCATTATGCCAAAATCAAGGGGGGACAGCGATTTTTTCCCACCTCAATTCTCTTACAATGATGGTAAAAGTGGCAACTAGCGATCGAGTGATTGTTGGATGTTTATACTTCCTGATATTCTGTTTTCCATATTCCCTCTATAAACAATTCTTGTTTTCTTCACCTTTTGAGTCCTGCATCTTGGACTACTAGGCAACCGGACCTTGGATGGATGAGGAGAGTACAGCAAATACTTGGCCGCAAACACCAGCGAAACCTTCATGTATGTGGTAGCAAGTTGTTCCATTCAATGGGAAAATTGCATTTCTTCTGTCCAAAGCTTAACCTCCCATTTGCAATGTAGGCAATATATGTTCTTCACCCGACATTTGGACTGAAGGCTGCAATTTTGGCTATGCAACTGTTTGTGGATAGTTTGGTATGTCGACTCCTCATTTTTCAGTGTTATGAACCCAATTAGTTATTTACTTTTATTCACTGAGCTTGTTGTCTTGTTTATTGTTCACCTAGGTGTGGAAAAAAGTCGTATATGTTGATCGCCTTTTGCAGCTATTTAGATATGTTCCTCGCGAACAGCTAACCATCCCCGACTTTGTGTTCCAGTTGAGTCCTCTGTGCTTCTCTTCTTCAATTTTGCTTTAGTTGATTTGTCAAAGATACTGATTGGGCTCCACACTTGGATGGGTAGTTGTTAGGGGTGGCAAGGGCGGGAATGGGTGGAGTGGCCCTATTAAGTTATACCTCCTGCATACAGGACCCGAACTCTAATCAGATTTTCCCTATGCTCCTCCCTACCTTACTCTAATTCCCCCTCAGCCATTCGTATCAGTATAGGGCGGTGCTGCAAAACTAGCAAAATCGCACTGTAGCAAGCCAAAAAATAGCTTTGGCCATAAAAATTTGGTTATGACCAGAGCATCTCTGTTGAGTTGTTTTATTTTTATTTTTCACTATTACAAGCGGTTGGAGAATACAAGTGTCAGAATTACATCAAATTGAAAACAAGTCCACTATCACTATTAGTCCACGTTGGGAGATTCGAACTCGTCACCTCCTAGTGATATGTAGGAGTCTTGGCTACCTGAATTAGTCTTCGCTACCTGAATTAGCCCCAGTTGAGATGCTTTGTTGTGGTAATCATGCATTTAATGCTAATGTTATACATGTAATGTTGCATACAGTATGGTTGGGTGGGGGTATCTTTCCCATACTTGACCCAAATTCGATAGGATTCAACTTACCGACTCTTGTTACCGACCCTACCCAATTAGTGCTCCCCCAAACCTTTCCCATTTGGATCGGTTCTGTCTGATAAGTGGTAACTATTTACGATAGGGTGTTTTGCCATCCGTCGTGCGTACCCTTCTATTATTGTTATTGCCCCTAGCTAGTTCCAAATTATGAGATGGTGTTTTAGTTTTGTAAAAATGGAAGTTTTAGTAAAGGAAGTTAATTTTAAGCTCAAAAATCATGTGTTTACGCAGATAATTTTTCTAGCAATATGGATCTTGTTCGATAGACCTTATTGAGATCTTTTAAACGGTGCAAAAAATATTAAAAAAATATTTTTCATTTTCATTATATTTGAGCTTGAAATTTCAAAAAGATGGTTTAAAAAGAAAGCGGAACGGCACCTGAGTGGCAAAGGAATGGCAACCAAAATTGCTAAGTTCCCAATTTGTGTGAAATGCAGGCACGATTTGGAAGTGAATGGAGGGAAAGGTCTGATTGTGGACCCGAGAACGAAGTACGTATACCAAAGAACATAGTTGTTGCATTTCAGAATTGGAGCAAGTGATTGAGCAGATTCTACCGGATTGTTGGTTTTCTTCATTGTATCTTCTCTGTTTTTTTTTTGCATTTTTAATCTTTATTGTTTGTGCAAGGGAATTGGGGTTGAGATGGGTCTAAGTATTTTGTATAGTACACGGGAAATTTCATTCTTTGTATGTTGTAATGGTTAGTTTAGCTTATTTTACTTGAAATAAATGTTATGGGATCAATGTTCTTGTTTATTTTTGCAGATGGAAATAAAGGTATTTTTTAATGTTTCACCTGTAATTTCTTTTCTTTTCTATCCTCTCTGTAATTTTCTTGTTCCTTGAGTTGATAAATGGACTGAGTTGCTGGGCAACTTGAGGCCACCTGCATTTTGGTATTGTCAAAATTTGGCATCGAATTTGGAGCAAGAGTGGACTTCCTCCCCCACCTATTGCCATTTCGGCTATGTTACATGGATTCTTCATTTTGGCTCAAGTACCTGTATCGATGTGTCTTGACATTTGTATTCTTTTGAACACTCGGATCCTCTAATTGTTAAGATACTTATAGAAAAGGAATATCAAATTAGCTAGAAAAGCAAGATTTCGAATAGACAAGAAATAGAAAAATAGCAAAAATATAATTTTTTTAACCCTTTTTTGTTTAAATCCATTTGTAAGCATAGTTTATGATACATAATTGCTTGACCGATTTCTAGACCTAAAATAATGAGTTGCCCCAAGCGTAGGGCGGAAACCCGACCTTTCACACAAATCACACATAAACACCTGACCGGAGTCGAATCCACTAAGGACGGTGAAGTGTGTGCTATGAAAACTCGTATTGTTATTATTTAAATGGGCTCTTAGGTAGTCACCCCTTGTCAATTGATGAAAGATTAACTAAAATCTAGGAGACAACTATTCTTTTCAAATAATTAAAAAAGAGGTACGGTCGTAGGGTTCATAGCAATCGTAACCAATCCAGATTAACATGCTCCATTAGATGTTCTTAAAAACGCCTTTCAAAAATTTTGGATTGAAAAAGATACCCCGCAAGATGCGAGACCCTATGGTGGCCGTATACCCATGCGCAGCGAAGAATGAGTTTTGGACCCCCATTCCCCCGTTCACATGGGCTCCGACGATGCCCGGGTTCGTCCGCGGGAAGTATTGTCCAAACTACAATTATTTTTTCATATTTTGATAAAAGAAGCAGTACCCAGACTGGCCACGGTGTGCTAATCACCCTGCGACCCTACCTAATGACTACTCACACATTATTAAACAAAAAGCAAAAGAAACCCTAACTTTCATCATGCTTGGAATCAAAATTAAAAAAAAGATTGAAACTAAAATGAGATTCACGAGCAACTTTAATTAAGGACAAAATGTAATACGAGTTACCGGAAGATGTGTTCTTGAACAAAACTTGAAAGCTTCAAAGAAAAGAGCTCTCGTTAGTTAAAGAATATTTGATTTTACGTGACTTTCTTAAGGCAGAAAGCTGCTAACAAGAGTTTTAAGTACCAACCCTAAAAACAAAGTTCTCTGGGGTATTTATAGAAAACCCCAATATTCAGAAAGAATAAAAAAAAGGAGAAAACGACGTAATTAAAAAAGAATAATCAATTCCTATGTTGCCGTCTGAACCGACACAATTAACAATGATTATTTCCGCTGTAGCCATCGGTATCGATACTGTAAATGGGAGTATCGATACAATTACTTCTGTTCAACCTTGGACCAGTTTTAGACCACATTGTATCGATACAGTAAATTATAATATCGATTCCGCGCACGTCAACGGCCATTTCCCCAGCCTTGCATGGGATTTGGCTACCCGACATGTAAACGACGTCACCCGACGTTCATGACTCTGCTTTGACATCCCGACAACATATGAACCGGCCTCAAAGTCACTCAATCCAACCTTGGCGCTAAATCTGCCTTATTACCTGAGAAAATAAAAAGAACACAAAACCAAGACAAGGCACGGCATCAAGTGGAAAATGGAATAAAACGCGTCTCTAATGCGCTAATTTGCCCTACTTAGGCACTCATATCCAAGATATCACGCACCTATCAATAATTGGTGAAAATTATGCAATATATAATACAAACAAGAGTTCAAGATGTGTCTCCGTACCCATACCCAAGTTGGGGACACATATCCACATATCTTAAAATTTAAGTTTTGGAAGGTCCGACACTTGGACTTGCACCTGTACTCGATACTCGCCCTTGATTCCATGTAACATAGCATTTAGGGCGTTAAAAGCTATAATCTGACTCCTTTTTATGGGCAAACTTTAAATCCGCTCATTGTGATTTGTCATTTGGAGGTCTAACTTCTCTAGTATGAATATCAGAACCTAGCAAATATAAAGATGTGCAAAAGTGTGAGCAACTACATTTACCGATCTACGAATAAAAAAAAATCACAAATCCTAACCAATCAACTCCTCGGTTGGGGTTTTTTCTTTAGTTAGCTCAGTGACAACAATATCATACTAAGATTTTGAAAAGGTTTACTGGTAAAAATAAAAAATGAGGATATTAGTTTCTTTCATCTTGATAAACCTAGATCCTTTTTAGTCAGTAATTCAAAAAGATATACTTAATTAGATTTTTTCAACATAATGAGTCCTCGATAGAACTCAATGGAAAAACTGAAATCATTAGGCAATCTTAATTGATTGAGACTTAAGGCTCTGTGGTTTAGTTCATCTTTATAATTTTTTTTAAAAATCTTTGCCAAATTTAATGTTTGTTTGGTTGGTCTCTTCAAGTAGCGATCAAAAAATTAAAACAAATGTAAATCAAAATTGAAACTTACGCTAGGGATGGAAAAAAAGACTATAAAAGCTAGTAATATTGGGTTCCCTTATCATTAAGATATCCATTTTTATTTTTGGGCAACATTCACTACTTGTCTTTTTTAAGAAAAAAAAGTTCAATAACAATAAAAATAAAAATAAAAATAAAAATACTTGCATCAAACTTAATAATGACATTAATGTTTAAACATTAAAAAGATTAAAAAAATTCTCTGTTTATTTTATGTGTCAGTGAAGAATTAAGAAGTCTTTTATATATATACATACATTACATATATGGGGAAAAAAAGAACACATTATATAGACATATCTTTTACAAAAAGGAATGTAAGTGTAGTCTAATTTTTTTTTTTTGTCATTGAGGATATTTGAGTCTTCTTACCTTTAAAGATAATGGCGCGATGTCATATTTGCGGACAGGGGAAATCTTAAAATAGTTTCAAAAGTAAGGAAGGCGAAAGTAATTTTGGAAACCAGAGGAGACGTCGGTATATTGTCAGAAACCAAAGGGAAGTCAGTGTAATTTACCCAAATATCTTTTGCAGCAAGCAATACGTTAGGAAAAGGAAGAAGAAACTATTCCCTCAATTGAATGAGTTGGTTGGGCAGTTTTGGATCATCAAAATGGTTCACCACTGAACTCTGCTACTCAGATTTCCACTCCATACACTATTCTCTGGCAAATACCCTCACAAATCACGTAAACATTTACATATACGTTTTATCTTCGTGCAAATACCTTTAATGTTCTAAAAGTCGCGAGACGCTAGTCGGCCACCTTCGAGCTTCGAGAACTTTTGTGATTAATCGGCACGTAGCAATTATTTGAATCTAGTCGGATGGGTCTAAGAACACTGATGTTTACTCAAGGGCGGAACTACACTTAGGCTGCATTAGGCTATAGCCTAGGTGCAATTTCGAAGATTTTATTAAAAAAAAAAAATCATGTGTAAAGTTTCGGTCAAATGAATTTAGCCCAACCCACCATCCTCCCATTCAGCCTAGCTCAATCCACCATCCGTTTGAACGGCGTGAAGATCTAATTTGTTTGATGATTTTATCATAAATTGTCATAATTAATTTTTGTCTTTAAGGCTCTTATAATCATGTATCTGCTCTTTATTTGGGATTCTATAGGGTAGATACTTGATTATGAGAGTTCTAGATGAAAATATTAATTATAACTTTTTAGAATAATATGATAAAAAAAAAGATTTTCGCACTGATTCAAACGGATTGAAAAATGGAGTTCTTAATTTTTTTAGATAGTTTATATATTTAAAAATATGGTTAAAATTAATTATAACCATTTAGAATAATATAATCAGAAAAATAAGATTTTGGACTTATTCAAACGAATGAAAAATTGGAGCACTTAATTTTTTTGAGACTATTTAATAATATAAGAGAAATCAAGAGAGAGAAGTGAAAAATAATACATAAAAGAAAATGTTGATGAACAGTCGTACAGTATATATACCGAAGTATTGTAGCGAAATGTATTTTACCTAAGCTTTTATCTAATCGCTGCAGGTGGGTTTTCTTGGTTTTAGGTGGATTTTCTCGGTTTTAGGTTGCTATAATAGCTAATATTTTATTTTTGCTACTCTAGTGTACATACTCTGATGGAACAACAAAATAAAAAGGAAGGAAAAACTCTTTTGTACTTTTGTTTTGTTTATTTTTAAACATTTATATATTTATATATGAATTTGCCTTCTTTTTGGTTCACATATATAAATTTTAGTTAGCTCAGGGTGAAATAAGTTCCTGGTTCCGCCCTTGTGTTTACTCATCAATAATTTTATTCACTCTCATACTGTCTTTCTGCCAATGTGAGAGATTATTGGGTGCCACTGCGGCACCGCCACCTGGTGCCCCAGGGTGGGAGACCTAGTATTGGACCTCACAAGATTGTGCGCTAGAGTAGGGGGTTGGGGCATCACCAAGGTCGGTGCCGTGGCGGTGTGCCCCATTGGCACTAAATAATTTTTGCTCTTATGGGGTTTTCTCATTGTTTTTCGTTGACTGATGAATTTTGATTTGATTGAATTAATCTTAATTAATCAACGTAATGGGCTCCTATATTCTGTTTACTTCATCTGTATCTTTATTTCATTCTCTCTGCTTTTGGAATCCGAAACATCGAATTTTGTTTCTCTTAGGTTTTGGTTTAGGCTTAGGAAATTACCCTTCATTGGGCCCGGCCTCTGACTTATCATCGAGAGATCGAAATTTGAGGGTGGGTTGAAGCTGGTTGGATTTTTAGAGGAAGGGACCGACCAGGGATCAGAAGCAAGCTCAGACCGATCAGAAGCAAGCAGCTCAGAGCGTAGTGAAAGTGCCAATGAGGAGGATATACTGATCATTTTCTTTTTTCAGCTCGACTTGGCGACTCAACTGTGCAGGTTGGGATGCTTTTACGTACGTGGTCTTTCTTTAATTATTGCGCCATTTTCATGAAGTAACAACCCCTCCATCAGTAACCCCGATCCCATCCATAGGATCCATTGTTATTTGTTTAGCATATTTCTCTATGTTATGTTGGCAGCCTGCTCTGAACTTGGAGGACTATGAATATGCCCAACATCTGAGATTGAACGACCTTATGAAGGAGAAAATTTCTAAGTCTTAGGCCTTCACCAACGACAGGCTAACCTCTTAGGGTTGGTGTTCTTGTTAGTTTTGGGGTCATAATCTCGCTTATCAAGTTATGTGCTTTCCGAAATATTAACAACTAAGTATATAGAGCATGATAGTCCGAAACCTTTTCCAAAGAAACAAAAGTACAAGAAAAGGTAATTTTATACACCACCACCCACCCAAACTGTACACAAGCAATTCCCCCGTTCTTCTCCCTTCTCCCAATTAACAAATAAGAGGATATACATACCAAACCAAACAAAACCAAACTGAGCCTTGCATCTCAATTACTTGGGGTCGGCTAAAATAAGAGGATATACATAAACCCCAAAAAAATAAAGAAACGGATGGAGAACTTCTGATTTCTTATTCCAACATCAAGAACTAGCTAGTTGGATTTCTGGGTTAATGGCCACTGGTGCCGAACTTGATTCACCATCCGGGGTAATAAGGGATGATGTGTCGGTGGTAATGGCCTGACTGATGTCTTCCTCCCCTATCGACAACAGTGGCGACATGTAAGCTGGCCTGAACGGTGGCACGTAGGGCACAGGCACAGAGCCTGATAGCATCTGAACAATTTCCTGAGTTTTGGGCCTTTCACTTGCTATCGGATGAGAACAGGCCAGGGCCAGAAGCAAAAATCTTTGGACCGCCTCCGCTACATTGTCCTCCTCAAGCCTATTGTCCATCGCCTCAAGTAACTGGCCTTCGCGATGCAAGGCCCAGACCCAATCTACTAACAACGGGTATGGGCCAATTTTTGTCCCGGGCCTACGACCACAAACCACTTCCAGCAGAACTGCACCAAAAGCATATATGTCAGACTGCTCAGTGGCCTTGCCTGTGAACACGTATTCAGGGGCCATGTACCCCCTTGTTCCCAGAACACCCTCGGGTTCTATGTACGAGGTTTTCTCGTAGTCTAGGGCCCGTGCAAGGCCAAAGTCTCCAAGCTTGGGGTTGAACTCAGCATCAAGCATGATGTTACTGGCCTTGACGTCGCGGTGGACCACCCTCTTTTGGTACTCGTTGTGGAGGTAGTGGAGGGCGGAGGCTACCCCGGTGACGATCTTGCGGCGGAGATTCCAGCTCAACGGCGTGTTGTTGGCATCGCCGAAAAGGTGTTTGTCAAGGCTGCCATTGGGCATGTAGTCGTAAACCAGCAGCAGCTTCCCGTGATTGTGACACCATCCTGTAATAGAGATAGATATTGCTTATGACTGTGTGTACAAGGGACAACTGTTCCATTGTACAAGGGCAATTCATGCATATAGGGTTAGTGTTGATGTATTTATGTTTGGTCCCGGATTAATATCTTGTAACATCACCGCCCATTACTATGAAACTAGTGCTTATTGCTTGACATATCAAGGGCAGAGTAGTTGATAGATTTTTACCTCTGTTTCATGCTTCTAGATTACCTATCCAAGTCGTAGCAAGATTCCCAAACTAAACAAAAGTATGATAGCCCAAGTTCAATTACTAAGACTGACATAATCTCATATTTCACTTATCTAGCTATATTCAGACTCAAAATAAACAAATAAGGGTTATATATTTTCACTTTTATCACATAAACTATCCAAAAATGTTATATCGTCTCTTTACTTTAAAGCCAAACTATTAATTTCATCCTCGAACTATTGGGAAGGTTGCAATTACGTACCCTTCACTCCTGCTCTCAATCATTACTTTACGCTCTTGCAAGCAATACTCTCTCCTAAATTTTAGTAGATTGAGTAATTTATTTTTTCCTTTCCGGAAGATGTTTTCGCTCATGCTCGTGTGATTCAACAGACAACAATGATCAACAACGGACTTACCTTGTAATGGGACAAGGTATTTGTGCCTGAGTTGATTGATGATTGTAAGCTCTTGCAAGAAATCATCCTGACCCTTCAAACTCTCTCTAGAAAACCTCTTCACTGCAACCTCCAAATCCTTCTGATTCGCCAAATTCCCCTTGTAAACCTCTCCATACCCACCTTGTCCCAGCTTCCTCGTCTCATCAAAATTGTTCGTAGCCTTCTGCAATTCTTTGTACTGATACTCCCTCGGCATCCCAGGCATGCTCTTCACCTTTCCCGACATTTGCCGGTCCGTCTGTTGCCATAACCATCTCCTTCGGAAGTAATATACCAAACCCACCAATGCCGGTAAAAGCACCAGTACCGTTGGCATCCCAGCGATGAGGCCAATCTTCATACTTTTTTTGTCGGGGTAGTACTCCACTGTCAAGTTCCACCGTAAAACCCTGTTGAATTCTGCTGAGTTACCCGTTGATGCCGTAAACCCAAAATACGAGTTCTGATTGACGACCCCTCTGAGGTCCAGATATGATTTAAGAATCGGGGTATCGGGTCTGGGAGGTGTCGGATCTTTTGCTGTGTTTTGTTGAGCCATGTAAACTGCGATGCACTGTTTATGCATGTTTTGTTGGACAGAAGAAAATTTTAGTATGATAAAGCTAGGGTCTCCTCCTTGGAAAACAATAGTAAATTGGATGTTAACAAAAAAATGTGCGGCCGAATGGGCCGCTTCGTACAGCTGCCAAGCACCCCAGCATCTCCTATTCTGAGAACAAGTGCACTAGGCAGTCTTTGAATTTCGGGCAAAAATACCTATTCGAGTCATTTGTTTAATTTAGCCAGCTGCTTTTTAGATACACTCTATCAGCCTTTCTGTTTTAACTATACTTTATTCAAATACTTCTGTTTTGTTTTTCTGAATTCACTCAATCAATTATCAAAAAATAATTTTAAACGTTATACTCTCTCCGTCCCAAATTATTGCTCATTTTTCATTATTTGGGACCTCTAAAAAGATTTTCTATATCTTTTTATTTATAATATTTTTTATATTCAATGATTTTGTTTGGAAGATCTCAATTAATTTTATTAAACAAAGATTTTAAAATCATAGAAAGTATTGTAGATTGTGAAATATAAACAATTATTTGAGTGACATGACTATCCAAAAAGGAACAATAATTTGGTACGGAGGGAGTACTATTTTACAAATATAATGCTAGCTAGATGAATGCTAGACCAAAAATAAGATGATTTTCATGAGTAAAATATGCTCATTGTGTTTAGGTTGCTAGTTTAATTTTAGTTTTAATTTTGTTTCCAATCATTACCCTATATCTCCAATTATTAATTTCATTAATCTCTCTATCTCTCTCTAATCATTACCCTATTTCTCTCTTCACCAAGGTTCTGAATACCGTATCGGCAAGAGTACCGGTTTTTTTACTGGTACGGTACAGTACCGATACCGTTTCAGATTTAACGCAATTACCAATATATAGTTATAAATTGATTTTTTAATGCTCAAAATTGGTTTAATTCATGCTATTAATTAGAATAAGTTGATATTTACCATTAATTTTTGGATAATAATTTCATTTAAGAATACAAATATTTTAACCCTTTTTTTAGTAAAACATTACAAGTAAACCATATTATTTCTTATAAAAACTGTTATTCCCTGAAATTTTATTAAAAAAAAAAAAACGCAATGAAAAAGTGATGGAAAAGTGTGTGTATATATACATGTAATTGGAAATTAAAAAATATATGTACATATATATATATATATATATATATATATATATAGTATACGTAATTGGAATTAAAAAAATCATTACACATACAACAACAAAAACCCACTCTCTCTTCTTTCATTCACAAGATGAAGAAATAAGTCAAGTCTAGAAAGAATTCAGTCACATGTATTAAGAGAATCTTAAAAAATACACAACACACTTTTATTGTTGCTACTTGCAAATCTCAACTCATTCTTTAGCCTCTCGATTCTTCAAGAGGAGAAGAGGGAGGTCGAGGGAATAGAAAAGAACAAGAGAATAGAGGGGGAAAAAAGGCAAGAGACGAAGAGACAGGGGAAGGAAGAAGGATAGTGTCAGGAGAAGGCAAAGAAAATGTTCTAGACACATATCCATCCGGATTGAGATTTTTTTCTTCTTCGAAGAATAGAATACTTCATTGATAATAACAAAGAAAATACATAGAACAGGAAGCCATCTCGAGAGAGGAAATATAGCAAGCATAAAGGAGGTCTAAACACTATGTAGAACATCAATAATCTCACAAAATCAAATGCGCAAAACAGATTGAGCATATCTCCATGCAGCGCAACACTAGACAAGTGACCAACAAAACACCCACGTAGGGGTGAGGGAAACCCCCGCATCGGGAGAGAAAAGAGGAAGAAACGAAAACATCAACAAATAAAAAACTTACAACAAATCCACACTCTTAAATTCAGCCACCCAAAAACGCCAGTTAAGACTGCGGACCGAAACCCGGATTAAGATTCAGTCACACATTTCTAATGGTTGGTTCGTGTGGTTTTATATAAGGAAAGAAGGATAGTATAAGGAGGGAGGAGACATGTATCGAGCGGTTCTAAAACACCTGTGCTTATATCAATTATAGGAGTGAATTAAGTTCCATCGATTAATTACCTTTTTGATTCCGTCGTATTGGACCCATACGTTGAAGAAATTGCGCGTTCCATGGGGCGGAGCCAGTTCAAACCCGAGTAGGGTCAACGAGGTGGTGGTGATAGATTTGACGGAGTTTATATTAAGTCCGACGTGGTTCGCGTCGGGGTCGAAATATTCTTGGAAGGTGTCGAGCTCAATTGCGATAATCTGGTTCGAAACGTTGCCGTCGGTGGTGGAATTAGTCAGGCCCAAGTACCCGCCGAAGCTATTCGGCGGGTGATTGAGATCCGGCGCCACCACAAATGTCAGGCCTTCACCAGGTGTAGCAAAACCGCTCATTTGGCTGAGGGTCACGAGGAATGAGGTGTTAAACGACGCCACTCGGTCGGAGTAAGTGTCGTTTTGGCCTTCCCATAGCGTGAAAGACTTCTTGTATAAAATCCGACCGGATTGGTTGGTGAGTGTGTTGTAAGTGGTCTCCAGCGTGACACGGAGGGCGCCGCTGGCTAGCGTGGAATCATTCGCAAAGTACAATTTCTGGATGTTTGAGTTGGCGGTGTTGAAGTCATCGTACGTAATAGTGCAGGTTTTGAGTCTGGCGGAGACCAGAGTCGCCGCCGCGAGTAAACAGAGGAGGAGAACGACGGCTGGGATTGGGTTCGCCGCCAGTCCCATTCAATTTAAGGTGTGTTGATTGGGTTTGGTTTGGGCAATGTGGAAACGGAAATGGAGATTTGATAGAGGCCTAGGGATTTTATGCATGGGGACTTTGATTTGCAAACGGGAGAGATTGGTTCTCTACTGAATTAAAAAATTCTAGTTGGGGAGAGAGAGAGAGAGAGAGGTGAGGGTTTGAAGTTTGAACGGGCCAATGGTCATCTCTCCATCTCAATTGCTAATTCAAACTTTCTCAATTTTTTTTACAACTCAGGCATTCGGACCAATTTTCGCACTAATTCGGCGAATCAATCCCACCGTCCACTAGCCAACTAATATTGAACCAGCCACCCGAATCCGATTGATGACATGCTGTATCATTTTTGAATCTTAACTACAGTGGTATAGGGTACTAATTGATGACAGGCCGTATCATTTTTGAATCTTAACTTTTGATTCGTGACATGTCACGACGTGACTTGCCTTTGCTGATGCGCTAGGGTTACTTGCGCTCAAAGTAAAGACCTTCATATTACTTCACCGGGTGATACACATTCCAATCCTTCTCAACAAAAAAAAAAAAAAAAAAAAAAGGAGAAAAAGAATACTACTGGAAAATCGAAAAATAATTTTGAATCATTGCATACTGGCCTCATTGTTGAAGTACGAGACCAAGCAAACTTTCAACCATTGATCTTTCATTCGCTTACACAACCTTATGTGGTAATTTTTTCTTATTGGAATTGTTCGTATTATTAAGAAATAAATAAAAATAACTTATGGATAAATAAGACGCAAATCTCGAACAGTAGTATGCAAGATAGATTGTGAAGCACAGAAGTAGCGGGTTTCAAGTTTCAACACCAATAGTAAGCAGAAACAGTGATGATGATCCACTCACCTCCACAAGCGTAGTATGGTCCAACACTGGAGCTAAGGGATTTTTCTAGTATTTTTTTTGTTTGTTTTGTTGTTTTTTTCATATTTATTTTTGCTTTTTTTTTTTTTTGTTCCTTATGTTCTTATTTTACACTGTCGAGTTGACAACCTTGAAAAAACCACATTGATAGAATTGAGGTGTACTCTTAGGTGAGGTCAATACCAATAATTTTTTTTTTGTCATCTTTATACATCAGCGGGATCAAGAGAGTTAGTAGTTAGTATGTTAGCACACAAGGGGTCCAGAGGCTATCCATAGTCCTGGACACTAGTGGCGCCCACTGTGGGGCTCGAATTCTCGCCTCCACTAGAAAGACAAGTGAGACAACTATCTTGACAAAGCATGATTTCTGAGGTCAATACTAAATTCTGATGGTGTCAGCTGACCCCAAATATCAAAGCATGCCGTCCCCAAGGCAAACTAGGAAATGGGAGTAATAATCCAATCTAAATAAGAAACCTAATAATAAAATCGAGAAACTACGGTAGTATAATACATCCTCCTCAAATTTAAGTAGGTCTACCAACTTGAGTTTAAAAAAATCAAGACAAGCCAGGAGTCAGGTGACACGAGCCAGAACTAGGAGAAACTGGGAGCTTGGAAACCAAGATCTAGAACTAGGAGAGAAACTATGTTAGAGATGTGGATAAAATTGCAGATAGCAATTGATCACCTCGCATGGTCTAGTCTCTAGTCGAGAAAAATCCCTCATCTCATCAATTCATACCTCCTCGTGCTATCGGGTTGCACGTGAGAGAGAGTTATATTTTACCTCATATCACTCACCTCTGTAACCCAAGCTAATTAATTAGTTGTTGTAATCTAGAGGCTACTCCAGTAATGACAGAAGATCCTAATTCAGAATATTTGCCTATTTTATTGTACGTTATTTTTATATTGGTTTTCTTTGTGATTTGCTAGAAGTCGTCTTTAATTTTTCATATCTTTTTGTTTCATGATATGGAACCTCTCAATATTCTACTAAGTAAGCCGATAGTAGAATTTACTAGGATTAATGGTTCCCATGATTTGTTGAGGTTTGCGTAAGTCGACCGAAACACTTGAGTTATTATAGAAAAAAACTTATACAGTCAAGTCAATTAGAGATTTTAGACGCTATTATTCTTTTTTGTGACAATTAAGCATTTATAACTTGTCAAAATACAGATAGTAAGAAAAATAATACTCCATTCATCCCAAATTGCTAGTCATTTCCTTTTATGGATGTCTCAAAATGAATGTACATTTAAAAAAGTCAACATAAAAAATTGTGCAACATTACTCTTTCACTTTTTCTTTTTCTACATTAATTGTCATGTCAAAGCATAAAGTATGGACAAATTGAGAAAATCAATACCAATTACATTTTTAATCATTTTACCCATAAAAATTAACTTTCACAAAAGAAGCAAGCAAATTTGGACGGAGAGAGTGTACTTATGACACATAAGAATTTTTTCTTAGATTTCGGTTACCAATATAAACCAATATCGTAGAAATCAACTACTAGTTCACGAGTTATATTCCATCATTCTAGGAAGGCGAAGAAAAGAAAAGACAAGAAAAAGAAAGTTGATATACCCTAGTATTTTCCTATTCATAAGACTGGACTGTAGGGAGAACTCATGGGCCACTGGCGAAAACAGATCCATTTCAAATTGAGAGTTCATTATTTTATTTTGAGTTGTTCTAAAATAATGGTTCCTTTTCAAAAATGGAAGAAAAAATTTGGTGATTTTTCAATAGTGTTCCTCAAAGGTTAATATAAGTGTTATAAAGTAAGTAGCATATATGGGTAATGGTAGAAATAATAGACATTGTAGGTGTAATCATTGTATATCTCTTTAAATAGTTGGAATTCCCAAGAGGTTAGGGGCTCTCAATTTGGAACAGAGGGAGTAATACATTATGGTTTTACTATCCTCTGCTCACATGACAGAGAATAATATGCACATAATTCCAAATATGATCGGATATCAACGCAAATTTCACAAATATTAATATATTTTTATAAATATCAATACACTTTTCTTGGATATTAATGTACATTTTATCTATTATCCTACACCATTTGGATTGATGTTAGAATAATTCAATACATTAACTTAATTAGCTTATGTCAGTTGACATGTCATGTCGTGTCATCTTGCATTCCCTTTCTGTTCATTAACACTTGCGTTGTTGCTTTTCTTTGCACGGAATGACTAATATGATCTCCTGTTTTATATTAGAATTTTGAAATATGAACAAAATTCATTTAAGTTTATATTTAGTTATGGAAAATGTAGGATAAAAAAACAAAAGTTTAAAAGTATTATTTTTATTTATCTTCCCAACTTCTTTAAAAAAACTCTCTCTCTCTCTCTCTCTCTCTCTCTCAATTTTAAAAATAATAAGAATTTAAGATTGAGGGTTTGAAGACTTTTGAGTCCAACGGTGGTATATAGTATTGATTTGTGACATGTCACGAATCAAACATGTCGTATCATCTTTGATTCGTGACATGTCATGATGTGATTTGTCTTTGCTGGTGCGACACACTTACTTGCGCTCAAAGAAAAGATCTTGTACGTTTGATGCAAAATTTCATGTGAAAAGATATCATAATTTGGAAATTGTCTAATATTGTTGCAGACTTGTAGTAGCTATTTTTTTCAGACCTAGCCAAATGCAAACTGTCTAATTGTCAATATGTTTGTTTTTGGTATTCTCTTATTATCATTGTTTCTAATGGCTGTTCATTTTTTTTATCGGCTATCCATGGTATCTGAATTAATTTCTAATATGATACTCAGTGTGTCCGAAGGTTTCTTTAAAATCAAAAGTTGATCTTATTATAACATAGATATTATAATGGTATTAGTCGATGTGCGCGCAAATTATTCCGGAACACCCAGTATTGCAAAAAAAAAAAAAAGAAAAGAAAAAAAACATAATACTGGGCAGGACATAGAGCAAAAAGTTAAAATTTTTCTCTATTTATTGTTATTAGATGCTTATATATTATGGAAACAAAAAAAATATATATTTATGGTGGTTAGGACCAAAAAATCAATATTCGCAATTAATCATTTCAAAATTTCTTTTTGCTGGCCGGCCGCTTGAAAATCTAAAGTTCCTAACGTAGGGGCTGTTTGATAAAACTGAAAACTGAAATTGAAAGCTGAAAAATTAAGTACTGAAAACTGAATGCTGAAATTTTTAAGCTGAAAAGCTGTTTGATAAATATATTAAGTACTGAATTAAAAAAATGATGAATTAATTTTGTTCCAATTCTATCTTAATTTACTAACGGTCACAATATACTTTTGGTAATGGTGGGGGAGTGGTGGAGGTAGTAAGAGTGCTGGTAGTGGTGGTGGTGGTGGAGTGGCGGTGGTGGTGGTGGTTGTGATGATGGTGGTGGAGTGGTGGAGGTGGTGGTAGAAGCGGTGGTGTGTGGTGGTGTAATGATGGTGGTGGTGGAGTGGTGTTGGTGGTGGTGGTGGTGGTGTAGTGATGGTAGTGGTGGGGGAGTGGCAGTGGTGGTGATGGTAGTGGAGGTGGTGGTAGGAGCGGTGGTAGTGGTGGTGGTTGTGGTGGTGGTGGAGTTGGTGGTGGTGGTGGTAGTGGAGGAAGTGGTAGTGGTGGTGGTGGAGTTGGTGGTGATGATGTGATGGTGGTGGTGGAGTGGTGGAGCTGGTGGTGGTGGTAGTGGAGGAAGTGGTGGTAGTGGTGGTGGAGTGATGGTAGTGGTGGAGGAGTGGCGGTGGTGGTGATGGTGGTGGAGGTGGTGGTAGAAGCAATGGTGATGGTGGTGTAGTGATGGTAGTGGTGATGGTTGTGGTGGTGGTGTGGTGGAGCTGGTGGTGGTGGTGGTAGTGGAGAAAGTGGTGGTGGTGGTAGTGGAGGGAGTGGTGGTGGTGGTGGTGGTGGTAGTGGAGGGAGTGGTGGTGGTGGTGATGTGATGGAGGAGGAGTGGTGGTAGTGGAGGTGGTGGTGGTGGAGGTGGTGGTAGTGGTGGTGGTGGTAGAGTGGTGGAGGTGTTGGTGGAAGTGGTTGTGTTGGTGGTATGACGGTTAAATGTAAGTACACAAAAATTCAGCCAGAATTAAGTAGCTCAAAGCTACTTAATTTTTTTCAACTTTTTAGCCTATATTTTAAGTGGTACTTAATTTGTTAAGTAATATGAAATGTGGTTATCAAACCTACTGAATCACTTATTACTTAATTGATTCAGTATTAAGTGCTGAATTTAGGTTATCAAACAAGTCCGTAGGCCATGGCTGAATTGGAGTTTTGGTCTTTGACATAGGAATAATAAAAGAATGCATTTTTTTTATTCTCAAGGTAGTGAATAGTGAGTACAATTTATAGTAATAATTAGGAAAAATTTCTTTTATATCCCTTAGACTTTAAGAAAAAATTCATTTTGGTTCTTCACGTTTTAATTTGGACAAATATATAATAACATTTTGGAATTGGTTTCTGGTTTCAATGTCAACCCTATGTTGGCTTCCGTTATCTTTTTGGACGGAAAATTATCATGTGCCCTACCCATGACCATTTTCATGACTAGATTTGTTATTTCACTCCTCCCTCAAAACCCCATTCTCTCTCTCCTCCCTACACCCAAAATCAGGGTCTACATCATACCCATAAGCAGGATCCAAGTCACTCACCGAGCAGCTCCGGCGATGGCGCCGTCCCAATTGGCGGCGAAAGCTAAATCTTGATATGGGTTGTAAGAATTCGATATTTTTGGAATGTTGATGAGAAAGGAGAGGTGGTTTTCAAGATGAATTTCATTTATCAAGTCAGCGGAGTTCATGGAAGAGGGGATGATTTGAAGGGGGAGAGGAGGAGAAGGAATTGAGGAGAAGTGCAGGTTTCTCGCAACCTTATCGATCAACCGCGGTGGGGACAGCGAAACCATGCCTCCCCTCCTCTGTTGCTGCTCTATATGCTTTGATTGTTCTGCGAATCTCAGATTAAGAACGCCAACAGCTGGTTGAGTTAACTCAAATTGAATCACGGAGAGAGCATCGAGAACGAAAAACAAATCTAGAGTTGAGGAAAAGCCATGGTACTCATTTTGCTGACTGTTGTGATGACTAAACAGCGTTGATTTTTGTACTTTGTTTTACTGAAAATCTGGAATTCATCCTCTCTTAATCAGAATATATACAACTAACTAAATAAACATCAAGTACCCAGGGATGGAGCCAGGGAGGGGCCAGTAGGGGCGGTCGCCCCTGCAAGAAAAAAAAAAACACTACTTTTATATGTAAAAAATAAAAATTCATATGAAAGTATATAGGCTCGCCCCTGTGTATATAAGCTCGCCCCTGCGTGTTGAAATTTCTGGCTCCGTCCTTGCAAGTACCATTTACTAGTTAGATTAGTATAACAGTCCATTGATGAAAATTGGGGGAAAAACGAGTTATGGATTTACTCAGACTGGGTTTCTTCGTGGAAGAGGGTTGGAGAGAGAGAGAGAAGGGGGAGGCCGGCAGGTGAATTGGTAATTCTACTCCCAAAAAATAGTCACGTGCTAGGCACATGACCATTTGCCATCCAAAAAACGAACGACATCCAACAAAGCGTTGACATTGAAACCAATTCTAAAATGTAGGTATATATTTGTCCAAATTAAAATGTGAAGGACCAAAATGAATTTTTGCTTAAAGTCAAAGGGATATAAAAGAAAATTTTCCTAATAATTATAATAGACATTGTAGGTGTAATTATTGCATGTTTGTTTAAATAGTTGGAATCCCCAAAAGGCCAAAGACTCTCAATTTGGAACGGAGGGAGTAATGCATTACGGTTTTACCGTCCTCTGCTCACTTGGTGGAGAATAATATGCACATAATTTCAAATATGATCGGATATCAATGCAAATTTCACGAATATTAATATATTTTTATAAATATCAATACACTTTTCTTGGATATTAATGTACATTTTATCTATTATCCAATACTATTTGGGTAGATGTTAGAATAATTCAATACATTAACTTAATTAGCCTATGTCAGTTGACATGTCATGTCGTGTCATCTTGCATTCCCTTTCTGTTCATTAACACTTGCGTTGTTGCTGTTCTTTGCACGGAATGACTTATATGATCTCCTGTTTTATATTAAAATTTTGAAATATGAACAAAATTCATTTAAGTTTATATTTAGTTATGGAAAATGTAGGACAAAAAAACAAAAGTTTAAAAGTATGATTTTTATTTATCTTCCAACTTCTTTAAAAAAAAAAAAATTCTCTCTCTCTCTCTCTCTCTCTCTCTCTCTCTCTCTCTCTCTCTCTCTCTCTCTCTCTCTCAATTTTAAAAATAATAAGAATTTAAGATTGAGGGTTTGAAGACTTTTGAGTCTAACAGTGGTATATAGTATTGATTTGTGACATGTCGTGTCATCTTTGATTCGTGACATGTCACGACGTGAGTTGTCTTTGCTGGTGCGACACGCTTACTTGCGCTCAAAGAAAAGATCTTGTACGTTTGATGCAAAATTTCATGTGAAAAGATATCATAATTTGGAAATTGTCTAATATTGTTGCAGACTTGTAGTAGCTATTTTTTGCAGACCTAGCCAAATGCAAACTGTCTAATTGTCAATTTGTTTGTTTTTGGTATTCTCTTACTATCATTGTTTCTAATGGCTGTTCATTTTTTTTTTATCGGCTTAATGGCTGCTGAGGATATAAATAATAAAGTTACGCTTCTCTCTAAGAGTTTAAGGTTTTAGATGAGTAGGTATTTAATGATCCAATATGGTATTAGAGCAGGAGATCCTGGGTTCGACACTCATTGCCTACCTAATAATTAAAATTTACACTTGTTTAGCCTCCTTATGGAAAAGAGTCACGTTACATGTGAGGGGGCATGCTGAGAATATAAATAATAAAGTTGTCCCTCTCTAAGAGTTTAAAACTTTTAGATGAGTTGGTATTTAATGATCTAATAATGGCTATCCATGGTATCTGAATTTCTAATATGATACTCATTGTGTCCGAAGGTTTCTTTAAAATCAAAAGTTGATCTTATTATAACATAGATATTATAATAGTATTAGTCGATGTGCGCACATATTAGTCCGGAACACCCAGTATTGCAAAAAAAACATAATATATACTGGGCAGGACATAGAGCAAAAAGTTAAAAATTTTCTCTATTAATTGTTATTAGATGCTTATATATTATGGAAACAAAAAAATAGGAGTATATATTTATGGTGGTTAGGACCAAAAAATCAATATTCGCAATAAATCATTTCAAATTTTCTTTTAGCTGGCCGGCCGCTTGAAAATCCAAAGTTCCGAATGTAGGCCATGGCTGAATTGGAGTTTTGGTCTTTGAATGCATTTTTTATATTCTCACGTTAGTGACTAGTGAGTACAATTTATAGTATAATAATTAGGAAGAATTTCTTTTATATCCTTTCGACTTTATGCAAAAATTCACTGTGGTCCTTTACATTTTAATTTGGACAAATATATATTTACAGTTTGGAATTAGTTTCAATGTCAACCTTGTGTTGGCTTCCATTATCTTTTTGGACGGAAAATAATCATGTGCTCTACCCATGACCATTTTCACGATTAGATTTGTCATTTCACTCCTCCCTCAAAACCCCATTCTCTCTCCTCCCTTTCTCCAAAACCAGGGTCTACATAATACCCATAAGTAGGATCCAAGTCACTCACCGAGCAGCTCTGGTGACGGCGCAGCCCCAGTCGGCGGCGAAAGCTAAATCTTGATATGGGTTGTAAAAATTCGATATTTAATTTTGGGACGTCGTTGAGAAAGGAGAGGTGGTTTTCACGATGAATTTCATTTATCAAATCAGCGGAGTTCATGGAGTTCTTTTGGAATGGCGAATTGAGAACAGTGGGATGATTTGAAGGGGAAGAGGAGGAGAAGGAATAATTGAGGAGAAGTGCAGGTTTCTCGCAACCTTATCGATCGACCGCGGTGTCTGCGATGGGGACAGCGAAACCATGCCTCCCCTCCTCTGTTGCTGCTATATGCTTTGATTGTTCTGCGAATCTCAGATTAAGACCGCCAACAGTTGGCTGAGTTAGCTCAAATCGAATCACGGAGAGAGCATTGAGAACGAAAAACAAATCTGGAGTTGAGGAAAAGCCATGGTTCTGATTTTGATGACTGTTGTGATGACTAAACAGCGTTGATTTTTGAACTTTTGTTTTACTGAAAATCTGGAATTCATACCCCCTTGAACATAATATACAATTAACCAAATAAACATCAAGTACCATTTACTAGTTAGATTAGTATAACAGTCCACTAATGAAAATTGGAGGAAAAACGAGTTGGGGATTTACTCAAACTGGGTTTCTTCGTGGAAGAGGGTTGGAGAGAGAGAGAGAGAGGGGGGAGGCCGGGAGGTGAATTGGCAATTCTACCCCCCAAAAATAGTCACGTGCTGGGCACATGACCATTTACCATCCAAAAAACAAACGACATCCAACACAGGGTTGACATTGAAACCAATTTCAAAATGCAAGTATATGTTTGTCTAAATTAAAACGTGAAGGATCAAAGTGAATTTTCGCTTAAAGTCAAAGAGATATAAAAGAAATTTTTTCTAATAATTATAAGTCAAAGTCAAGAATAATTATCGAACTGGAGGAGTTCAAGAACTGATCAGTGATGAAGAGTTGTGACGTAGGTCACATGATTTTTTTAGTAAATTTTTTGGCCCCCCGCCCTCAATCCTTGCGTTATGGTCTCATAGTCACGAGATTAATTTGTAATTTATAAAGGCACTTCCATGCTTGCGTTTGCACTTACGCAGGAGTGTCATGTAATTTGTGATACTGTAAACGAGCTGTTAATTAATAGAGAAACACCGCCAGATCTAGCACTTGACAGGTTTCGAATGACCTTAAAAAGAAATAAACTCCTAAATTTCAAGCTTTCACCACTTGGCTAACCCCTTTAGCACGGAAGGAGGAAGGCACATTTGGGGGCCACGGCCACCCCGCAGTTGGTTTATTTATTTATTTTTTAAATTTTGGAATTTAATACTCCCTCGGTCTCTATTTAATTGTTCACTACAGTTTTGCGTGCATTTTCAATGGTTTATATTTGTCGATGTATATTATGTTTTATGTTTTTGAAATCATTGTCTTATACAAAAAATTGAGATCCATCAAACAAGAACAATATTGCATATTTTTAGCAATATACGTTAAGAGATATAATCTGTTGAAAATGCACGAAAACCGTAGTGAACAATTAAATAGGGACCGATGCAGTATTAATACTTCACAAGGGTGGCTCTTGATATAAAAAATTGCAAACAACATTTTCAGCTTCACAAGACCCAAATTTTTCGGACTTTGCTAATATGAGCCCTTTATGCGGTGAATAATCCATATTTAATGCAAAAAAAGTTAGAATTCCAATATACTTTCTATAGATATTCATGCATTTTTTGGATTTCTATACACCTTTCACATATATCAATGCCTTTTTGGCACATTAACCATTGTTAATCGTGATTATATTTGGGCTGCACATGTTAGTGTGAAGAAAACCCTTTCTAGTGGTTCGTAAGGATTGTTGATGACTACTCTGCTCCCATGGGATTCTGTCCTCTGAGGTTTAGGGGTTGTTCCGCCCTTCAGATTAATATAATCTTATCTTTTCTAGGAAAAAAAAAAAACCATTGTCCACTGGTCTGACGTTAACATTTTCATATTTATTTCGCCCCTTGTGAAATCTTTGTTCCATCCCTACCCTTAGGATTGGGGTTCTGGTTAGTTTTGGGTTCATAATATCGCTTATCATCTGGTTATGTGCTTCAAAAGTTTCCCTTGTGAGATATTAACAACTAAGTATATATAGAACATGAAAAGGTAATTATATACACCACCACCCACCAAACTGTACACAAGCAATTCCCCCATTCTTCTCAATAAACAAATCAGAGTAAATGCATAAACCAAAAAAAGAAATAAAAAAACGCATGGAAAGCTTCTGGTTTCTTATTTGTCAATTATGGGTGTTGGATTTCTGGGTTAATGGCCGCTGGTGCCGCCGAACCTGATCCGTTATGATCCGCGGTCGCAAAGGACGTTGTGTCGGTGGTAGTGGCCAGACTGCTGATGTCTTCATCCCCCATCGCCACTGATGGTGACATGTAAGCCGGTTTGAACGGTGGCACGTAGGGCACAGGCACCGAGCCCGATAGCATCTGAACAATTTCCTGAGTTTTTGGCCTTTCACTTGCTGTCGGATGAGAACAGGCCAGGCCCAGAAGCAAAAATCTTTGGACCTCCTCCACAACATTGTCCTCCCCGAGCCTACTGTCCACCGCCTCAAGTAACTGTCCTTCGCGATGCAAGGCCCAGACCCAATCTACTAACAACGGGTACAGGCCAATTTTGGTCCCGGGCCTACGACCACAAACCACTTCCAACAGAACTGCTCCAAAAGCATATACATCAGACTGCTCGGTGGCCTTGCCCGTGAACACATATTCGGGGGCCATGTACCCTCTTGTTCCTGCAACACCATTGGCTTCTATGTACGAGGTTTTCTCGTAGTCTAGGGCTCGTGCAAGGCCAAAGTCTCCTAGCTTGGCATTGAACTCAGAGTCGAGCATGATGTTACTGGCCTTGACATCGCGGTGGACCACTCTCTTTTGGTACTCGTTGTGGAGGTAGTGGAGGGCGGAGGCTACCCCGGTGACGATCTTGCGGCGGAGATTCCAGCTCAATGGCGTGTTGCTGGCATCGCCGAAAAGGTGTTTGTCGAGGCTGCCGTTGGACATGTAGTCGTAAACCAGCAACAACTTTCCGTGACTGTGACACCATCCTGTGACAGAGTTAGAGATGTTTTTGCTTATGATTATGTGTACAAAGGACAATTCATGTTTATAGGGTTACTATGAAACTAGAGTGTTTATATTCTGCTGCTCTAGTGTGAACTTTATTACAATACATATGGATATGGTTTGCCCTTTGGGGCATTATTGCTTGACATATCAAAAGCAAGATTATTTGATACACTTTTACCTCTGTTTCATAATTCTAGATTACCTATCCAAGTCGTAGAAGGGTTATTTTCACTTATATCACATAAACTATCCAAAATGTGTTTATATCGTCCCTTTAACTTGAAAACCAAATTATTTCATCCTTGAACTATTGAGAAGGCTGCAGTTACTTACCTCCATTACTCCTGCTCTCAATCATCACTCTACGCTTCTACAAGCAATACTCTCTCTTGTAAATTTTAGTAGATTGAGTTTTTTTTCTTTTCCGGAAGACGCTTTTTGGTCGTGCTCATGTGACTAAGATTTCTATACTCCCTTCTATTGTCATAATAAAACTATTCGAAGTTGGACTATGGAAGCTTTTGGCACATTTTAGTTTACGAACGAAGCGAGTTGATTTAACAGACCACAATGATCAACTACTAATCAAATGACAATAATGTAACAAAGTATGATTTCAGAAATCGGCCATATGGGGAAGGATTAGGGTTGGAAAAGGACTTACCTTGTAATGGGACAAGGTATTTGTGCCTGAGTTGATTGATGATTGTAAGCTCTTGAAAGAAATCATCCTGACCCTTCAAACTCTCTCTAGTAAACATCTTCACTGCAACCTCCAAGCCCTTCTGATTCGCCAAATTCCCCTTGTAAACCTCTCCATACCCACCTTGTCCCAACTTCCTTGTCTCATCAAAATTGTTCGTAGCCTTCTGCAATTCTCTGTACTGATATTCCCTCGGCATCCCGGGCATGCTCTTCACCTTTCCCGACATTTTCCGTTTCGTCCGTTGCCATAACCACCTCTTTCGGAAGTAATATACCAAACCCACCAACGCCGTTAAAAGCACCAGTACCGTTGGTATCCCGACGATGAGGCCAATCTTCAACCATTTTTCGTTGGGGTAGTACTCCACTGTCATGTACCACCGTAAAACGCAGTTGAGTTCTGCTGAGTTGTTGCCTGTTGATGCCGAAAATCCAAAATACGATTTCTGACTCACGACCCCTCTGAGCTCTAGATACGATGTCAAAATCGGGTCAGCGGGTCTGGGCGCTGTGGATCCGTTTTGAGTTCTTGTTGAGCCATGTAAACCGCGATGAACTGTATTGTAGTATAATATGATGGTAAAAAATAAGATGCGTTAGATGCATACTAGATGATGATAGGTGCACAACATCGTAGATATGAGTGTCTAAGTAGGGCAAATTAGCGTATTAGATGCGCGTTTTATCTCATTTTCCACTTGATAATGTGCTTTGTTTGGTTTTTGTATTTTTGTGAGTTTCTCAAGTAATGAAGGTGGATTTTGCGCGAAGGTTCGATTGCGAAGGTGGATTTTGCGCGAAGGTTCGATTGCGAGGCCTTGAGACCGGTTTGGACGTTGTCGTGGGAAGTTGAGGCGGAGGCATGAGACGTGGGGTGACGTCGTCGGTGCGTCGGGTGCCAAAAGTGCATGCAAAGCTCGAGATTGGCCGCTAAAGGGGGCGGTATCGACTATACAGCTATGTTAGTCGCGGTCCAGAGAAGCCTGTATCGATACAGCTCTCAACTATATCGATACCGGTGGCAATAGCGGGAAAAAATAGATTTTGACGTTTTAATTCCAGATTTTGGAAATTTTGTATAAATACCCCTCTAAACTTCGTTTTTAGGGTTCCGAATTTTATTCTTGTAGCTTAAACTTTGTTGTGTTGTTTTCTTCAGAGCTTTTCCTTCTTTCAAGGTTTTGAAATCTTGTTAAAATACTCGCACTCTAGTAACTCGTTTCAATTTTTGTTCTTTATGAAAGTTGTTCGTTGGTACTCGATTAGTTCATATCTCTTGTTTAATTTCCACCTCGAGTAATAGAAGCATGTTTTCAACTAGGGTTTTTGTCGTTTCTTGCTTGATAATGAGTGAGTAGTCGTATAGATAGGGTCGTGGGGTAATTAGCATACTGAGGTTAGGTCGGATACATTCTGCTCCTATTTCACAAAATAATAATGAAAAGGCAATTTTAGGTTAGTAAAACACTTCTGTTAGACGAACCTGGATGCTGTTGGAGCCCATGTGAACGAGGGAATGGGAACCAAAACTCATTCTCCGCTATGCATGGGTAAACGGTGACCTTAAAGGTTCGCATCTTTCGGGGTATCTTTTTCTCTCTAAAGTCGAACGTTTTCAAGAACAACAAATGGAGCAGATAAGTCCGGATTGATTGTGAGTGCTATGAACCCTACGACCGTACCTTCTTTTTAATTATTTGAAAAACCAACAATTTCTTAGTTTTAGTTAATCTCAGCATTGAACGACAAGGGGTGGCTACCTAAGAGCTCGTTTAAACAGTAACAACCCGAGTTTTTAAGTCAGTATACATCACAATTTCTGTGGATTCGACTCCGATTTTACCGGATATTGTGCTACGTCGATCTCAGCCATATGCTTAGGGCAATCCGTTATTTTAGGACTAGAAATTTGTCAAGCACTAGACCAAAAATAAGATGATCCGCATCACTCATTTCATTGGTGTTGTCGACAAAAATAATGTGCAATGAAGATAATTTTCATGAGTAAAAGATGCTAGAGTCATAATAAGCCTGCAAAGGAATGATCGGAGATTCGCAACCGATGATTTCGTAGGGTATGTTGAGAAATTTATTCATGCCCAAAAAAAAAAAAAATGTATGACGAAGCTAAAAATAAAAATTTGCTCGATAAGAAAAATAAGCTTCCTTGTTCCAAAATTATTGTTTTGGTATTTTTCTTCACCTCTTGTAAATTTTTATTATATTCATGTTAAATGCTAATGAGAAAAATTTGTTCGATAACAAAAATAAGCCCTCTTGTTCCTAAGTGATTGTTTTGGTATCTTTCTTTGTCTCTTCTGAATTTTTGTTAGCTGAGATGAGTCTAAAAAATAATTGAAACTAAAAAAATTCACTAAATATGAAAAAATTCAAACAATTGCTGCTGCTTCTTTTTTTTCCCCCTTTATTGTCATGTATCCGACTTTAACTTTTTTCAATTTTGGTTCTTTTTTTTTTAATTTCTAATTTCTTTCATTGAGAAGAATGATACCTTCTAAGAATTTTGACAAATAGCTAAACTAATAGTAGTAATAACAGAAAGTAAAAAATGTGGACAAAAATACCAAGACAATTTATAAAGAACAAGGCCTAATATTGAGAGAATCTTAAAATATACCCAACACTCTCTTTTATTGTTGCTACTTGCAAATCTCAACTTATTCTGTAGTCGATCTCTCGATTCTTACTATTTTTGTGAGGAGGAAAGGGAGAGAGGAAGAGATAGGGAAAGGAAGAAAGAAAATAAAAAGAGAAGGCAAAGAAAATGTTTGAAGCTCACAAATTTTATCGGTCAATCCGTGCGGGTTTTATGCGTATTGTGTGAAAGCTCCAATGGTTCTAGGAGAATAAATTCTTTACACCGCCGGTGTAAACATTTGTTTCCTCCAAATCAATTGTATTGCGCCACGTCGCCATGTTTTATTAATTGGGACCACTGTTTTGACACATGTCGCAATACAATCGATTTGGAGGAAATAAATGTTTACACCGGCGGTGTAAAGAATTTATTCTCTGGTTCTAGACATCTGTATCCGAACATATGTGGTTATAGAAATACTAGGAATGAAGTTGGATTGATTAATTACCTTCTTGATTCCGTCGTACTCGATCCAGAGGTTGAAGTAATTGTCCGTTGCGTTGCGCGAAACCAACTCGGGGATCAGCGAGGAGGTCTTGTTAGATATGACAGAGTTTATATTAAGTCCGACGTGGTTTGCGTCCGGGTCCCAGGATTCTTGAAACGTGTCGAGCTCGATCGCGATAATCTGGTTCGAAGCGTGGCCGTCGGTGGTGGCGTTAGTCAGACCCAAGTAACCGCCGAAGCTATTCGGCGGAAGATTGTGGTCCGGCGCCACCACGAACGTCAGGCCTTCACCAGGGGTAGTCAAACTGTTCTCTCGGTTGAGGTTCACGAGGAACGAGGTGCTAAACGAAGCCACTCGGTCGGAGTAGTTTTGGCCTTCCCATAGTTTGAAAGACCTGTGGTATAAAACTCGACCGGAATTGTTGGTGGATGGGGGAGTGCTGTTTACTTCGTCCACCGTGAGCTGGAGGGCGCCCTTGCCCGGACTCGAATCATTGCCGATGAAGCGCAGTTTCTGGGTGTTGGAGTAGAAGTCATCGTACGTAATGGTGAAGGTTTTCAGTTTGGCGGAGACCGGGGGCGTCGTCGCCGCCGTGAGTAAAGAGAGGAGGAGCGCGACGGCTGGGATCGGGTTCGCGGCCAGTCCCATTCAATTTAAGGTGTGTTGGTTGGGTTTGGGCAACGTGGAAATGGAAATGGAGATTTGAGAAGGGGATTTTATGGGGACTTTGATGCAAACCCGAGAGAGGAGAATCGCTTTTTTTATTTAATACGGAAGGGTAAGAGAGTAATTTTAATTACCATCTCCATTAGACAATTGCTGACGGGAGAATGGGAGAATTGCTCAATCCATCAACCGAAAACGCGGGATAGGGATTGGTTCTACTGAATTAAAAAATAGTTGGGGAGAGAGAGAGGTGTGGGTTTGAAGTTTGAACGAGCGAATGGTCTTCTCTCCATCTCAATTGCTTCGAACCTTCTCTGTTTTTTTTTTTTATTTTATAATTCAGGCGTCCAATCTCACCGCCTACTCGTGGGGGGACTGTATGGATTGGCTCTAAAGAAATTAATAGCACATAAGAAATTTCAAATCTAATTAAGACCTTAGTATAGAAAGCAAATTCCTAAATTTCAAACCTTGAATTAGGCCAACTTTTGAGTTTTTTGGGACTAAAATACAGTTCCAAATTTCCACCTATGAAAACAGTATATTAATTGCAATTGGCAAGGCTAACCACCCAATGAACTTAATTGCCCCTTTAAGCAGATTTATAATATTATTTTGAATTGGGTAAACAGAGTGAATTAAAACCAAAAATGGAGAGACATTACGTTAATTATTTGCTCCCGACATCATGGGATTTCAAAGAAATCAAATAGAAATGCGCAAAATAATATAAACCACCGGATGTGTTGCTCAGCATTTATTTATTTATTTATTTGGCAAATAATTGATATGCAGATAGACTACTCCAAGAACATGCTAAGCAAGATACAACTATCTGACGTGGATTTTGCTGCACCTATACAAGGGCCGAAGTTAATGTCTCATTGCATACGTAGTATGAGCTTTAAAAAATAGTTTAGCCTAGCTACCAAATAATTGTGGAAACTCAAAACTACTCCCTCCGTCCGGATTTAATTGTCCCTAGTTCTATTCTAACCGGCTAAAAAATGAGTTATATCTTAGAATCCGTAGTGAATTTCATATCGAATATGGATCTTATTTGATAGATCTCGATGAGCTGTATTGATTGATGACATGCCGTATGCTGTATCATTTTTGATTTGTGACTTGACTTGACTTTGCTGGTGCGACAGGGTTACTTGCACTCAAAGTAAAGACCTTCATATCATAACTTCATTGGGTGATACACTTTCCAGTCCTTCTCAAAATTAAAAAAAAAAAAGAGAAAAATACTATTGGAAAATTAAAAAATTGATTTTGAATCATTGCCTGCTGGCCTCATTGTTGAGGTACGAGACCAAAGAAACTTTAGACTAATAAATTTTCTTTTGCCGAGAAAAAAAAATTCTAGAGATTACTCCACGTAATCCTTCAAAAATTTTAACAAAAAAGGTGGTCCAATACCAACAGAGGACGCTAATCCAGAATTTTAATTCGCCTATTTTATTGTACGTTATTTGTATATTGATTTTCTTTGTGATTTGCTAGAACTCTCTAATTTTTTTTTTTTATATCTTTTCGTTTCATGATACGCAACCTCTCAATATTTTACTAAGGAAGGAAGCCAATAGAATTTAGTAGGATTATTGGTCCCCAGGGTTAGTCGAGGTTTGGGTAAACCGACCGCAACACTTGAGTTATTATTTAAAAAAAATCTTACAGTCAAGTCAATTAGAGATCTTAGACGCAACTATTCTTTTTTGTGACAATTATGCATTAATAATTAACTTGTCAAAACATCATCATTTAGAATATACAACCTTTTCAAAGATACAAAGAAAAACAAAAAACACAGATAGTAAGAAAAATAATACTACTTATTACACATGAGAATTTCTTCTTAGATTTCGGTTACCAATATCGTAAAAATCAACTAGTTCACGAGTTATTTTCCATCATTCTAGCAAGGCGAAGAAAACGAAAGAAAAAGAAATTTCATAACCCTAGTATATATGTTTCCTATTCGATCATAAGACTGAACCGTAGGGAGAACTCATTGGCCAGTGGCGAAAGCATATGGTGGCCCATGCACCTCTGTAGCCTCGGGGATTAGTCACTTCTTAAATAATTGGAGTTTTGATCTGTACAGTAAACTTCAGATAAAGGCGCCTTCATTTTAAATAAAATGCGAACGTCTCCTCTTCTCTCCTTTCCCGAACAAATTTTGATGATCCGAGCTTTTCAATGTGTTCAGAATGTGATTTAAGATTACCCGCGAGAAATCAACAAAAAAATGACTAGGAAGGGCTTGATTTGAGCAGTTTTTATTTGAACTGTTTGATAAAAAATAAAAGAAAACCTGCTCGGATCAAGCCCTTCTTGGTCTTTTTTTTTTTTGGCTGATTTCCCACGGCTAGCCTTAAAATCACATTTTGAACATTTTAAGCGGCTCGGATCATCGCAAAGTGGTTGGGAAAGGAGACGTCTTTAACTTAACAAGTTAATGGCGCTCTTACCTGAAGTTTTGTATTGATCTGTAACATAGCTAGCAATAATAAAAGAATGCACCTTTTTTTTTTAAATTTTTTTTAAGGTAGTGAGTACAATTTAGAGTAGTACTATAAAGTCAAGTCAAGAATAATTATCAAATTGGAGAAGTTCAAATCTGACCGGTGATGATAAAATAGAGTTGTGACCTAGGTGCATGATTTTTTTAGTAAATTTTTTTGCCTCCGCCCTCAATCCTTGCTTTATAGTCTCGTTGTCACAAGGTTTAATATCGTAATATTTTATAAAGGCACTTTCATGCTTGCGTTTGCACTAACTCAGGAGCATCATGTAACTTAACTTGTGACACTATAAATCAGTTGTTAATTAATAGAGAAATGTTGCCAAATCTAGCACGTGACAGGTTTCGAATGATTTTAAAAAGAAATAAACTCCAAAGTCTCAGGTCTTCACCACCTGACTAACCCCTTAGGATTTGTGTTCTTGTTAGTTTTGGGGTCATAATTGTAAGCTCCACAGGCTGAGCTCATTTTTTTTGTTGGCAATTTCATGACCAAAATTCACATTTACATGTATTATTTTCTATCGAGTTGTACGCTTTCTTTTTATCATTTGTAGAGTGTCTATACTAGGTTGTGAAATGGAATCATATGGGTGCATTTATTTATTTTGAGTGTAGTAGTTGTTAGTCAAGTGAAAGGGTGTGTTCTTGACATGAAGGGAGGATTTCGCTCAGGCAAAAGACTGGTTTGCTCAAGCAACACAGCTGTCTTTACATTTTGGTGAAATAGATTTTTGCTCAAGCAAAATCAGTTCTGCTCAAGTTAAACGGGCGCTCATTGCATCCTTTGATCGTGCTTATAAAAAAGAAGTCATGCCTACTGAAAGGAAAAAGATAGAGCTCTTAATTCACATCTTCAAAACATGTTTGGCGGCTAGGGTTTTATGCACCACGAAAACTTGTGAAGGTCTCTTGATACTTTGTGCTAAAGATACATATTCGAGGGGTTGTTCCTATTTCAATCATTCAATCTTCGTGAGACCTTTCGTGGAGTTCGAAAGACGAGTTGTTTAATTGAAAGACTTGAGGATTTAAGATTCGTCAATCATGAGGGCTGTGATGAACATGAATTTCGCAAGTAGGTCTTAGAAATCGGGATGAGGATACACAGTCACTGAATAAGACTTCTTGTAATCACACATGATTTATAGTACATGAGTCATTCCCGTAGTTTTTTTCCGTTTTAGTGTTTTCCAAGAAAATCTTGTGCCTCGAATCTATATACTTTCTGTTTTAATTTGTGCGATTGGAGTTCATTGTTCGAAGTTGGCTTATCATCTGGTTATGTGCTTCAAAAGTTTCCCTTATGATATATTAATTAACAACTAAGGCTCCGTTCCAGAACGGGTTTAAGAATTTATTTTTTGTTCAATAATAAGGCTTGTTCCACAAACTAAGGAATAACTACTTATTTTTTGGTTAAGGAAACTTCAAACTCAAAAATCATGTGTTTACGCAAATAATTTTTTTATCAATATGGATCTTATTTGATAGATTTTATTGAGATCTTTAATACAGTGCAAAAAAAATTAAAAAATTATTTTTCATTTACGTTATTTTTGAGTTTGAAAATGTAAAATAAGCAGCCTATTTGGGTTTTGTGGAACAACCCTTCTTATTTTCTTTGAGAAGATTCAAAATAAGTACTTATTTTTAAGAAGGTTTCTGAAACGGGGCCCAAGTATATATAGAAATATGATAGTCTGAGACCTCTTCCAAAGAAACAGAAGTACAAGAAAAGGTTATTTTATACACCACCCACCCACCAAACTGTACACAAGAAATTCCCCCATTATTCCCTTCTCACAATAAACAAATTAGAGTAAATGCATAAACCCAAAAAAGGAAAATAAATAAATAAATAACGAAACGGATGGAAAGCTTCTGGTTTCTTCTTTGTCACTTTATGGGTGTTTGGATTTCTGGATTAATGGCCACTGGTGCCGAACCTGATCCACAATCGGCTGCCGTAAAGAATGTAGTGTCGGTGGTGGTGGCCGGAATGATGTCTTCCTCCAACATCGGCACGGGCGCCAACGCATAAGGCGGCTTGAATGACGGCATGCGGGGCACAGGCATCGAGCCCGATAGCATCTGAACAATTTCTTGAGTTTCGGGCCTTTCACTTGCTGTCGAATGAGAACAGGCCAGACCCAGAAGCAAAAATCTTTGGGCCTCCTCCGCAACATAGTCCTCTCCGAGCCTACCGTCTACCGCCTCAAGTAACTGGCCTTCGTGATGCAAGGCCCAGACCCAATCTACTAACAACGGGTATGTGCCAATTTGGGTCCAGGGCCTACGACCACAAACAACTGCCAACAGAACTGCACCAAAAGCATATACATCAGACCGCTCGGTGGCTTTGCCCGTGGACAAGTATTCGGGGGCCATGTACCCCATTGTTCCTGGAACGCCCCCGACTTCTTTGTAAGAGGTTTTTTCGTCGTCTAGGGTCCTTGCAAGGCCGAAGTCTCCAAGCTTGGCGTTGAACTCGGCGTCAAGCATGATGTTACTAGCCTTGACGTCGCGGTGGACCACCCTCTTATTGTAGTGGTTGTTGAGGTAGTAGAGGGCAGAGGCTACCCCGGAGATGATCTTGTGGCGGAGATTCCAGCTCAATGGTGTGTTGTTGGTATCGCTGAAGAGGTGTTTGTCAAGGCTGCCGTTGGGCATGTAGTCGTAAACCAGCAACAATTTCCCGTGATTGTGACACCATCCTGCGATAGAGATAGAGATTTCTTTGCGTATTACTGCGTGTACAAGTGACAACTCTTGCATTATTGTACAAGGACATGACATGTTGACCGCAATTGCATGATCCTATCTCAATAGTTTACGAATGAAGCCAGTTGATTTAACAGTATACGCTTATAAAAAAAAATCTAGCAAATTATGATTTGAGAAATAGGCCATATGGGGAAGGTTTAGGACTGAAAAAGGACTAACCCAGTAATGGGACAAGGTTTTTGTGCCTGAGTTGATTGATGATTGTAAGCTCTTGAAAGAAATCTTCCTGACCCTTCAAACTCTCTCTAGAAAACATCTTCACTGCAACCACCAATTCTTGATCCACTTCAGCCTCCAAATCCTTCTGATTCGCCAATTTTCCCTTGTAAACCACTCCATACCCACCTTGTCCCAACTTCATCGCCTCGTCAAAATTGTTCGTAGCCTTCTGCAAATCTCTGTACTGATACTCTCTCGGCATTCCGGGCATGCTCTTCACCTTTCCTGACATTTTCCTATCCGACTGTCGCAGTAACCACCTCTTTCGGAAATAGTATACCAAAACCGCCATCGTTGGTAAAAGCACCACCGTTGGTATCCCAACTGTGAGGCCAATCTTCATCCAATTTACCTCGTAGTAGTACTCCACAGTCAAGTTCCACCGTAAAACGCAGTTGAGTTGGGCTGCGTCGACTCCCGTTGAGGCCGAAAACCCAAAATACGAGTTCTGATTCACGAACCTTCTGAGGTCCAGAGGTGATGTAAGAATCGTGGTATTGGGTTTGGGAGGTGTCGTTGCGTTTTCTTGTTTAGCCATGTAAACCGCGATGAACTGTTAACAGAAAACGTGCACCATGAAATTAAAAGTTATACTATTTTACGTATGAGAAAAACTTTTCAATGGGGCCTTCCGTGAATAAAGTTTACGAATCTCGGCCCTCTAAAAGCGTTTTAGACAATCCAGATTAAAGACAAACTATTAACGGTAAGAAATAATCTATTACCGTTAATAGATTATTTTTAATTTGAATAATTCAAAACACTTTTGGAGGCTAAATTACGTAGAGCTGTGAATTGAATAAGTTCTCTCTTTACGCATATAGTGCTAGATGCATACTAGACCATTGATGAGATGATCCCGCATTGCTCATTTCATATATTGGTGTCGTTGACAAGATCATCTATAAATAAACTTAATATACTTAAATATCGGGGCAATTCAAGGGACACCTAAAAAATATTTAAAAAATACCTCATAGTTCGCGATCAAATTTTGATGATCTGAATCACTCAATGTGATCAGAACATGATTTTAAGGGTACTCGCAGAAATTAGCAAAAAAAATAACTGAAAAGGGCTTGATCTGAGCAGTTTTTAGCTTAGATTTAATAAACGGTTCAGTTAAAAACTATTCAAAATAAGCATTTTTTTTATTAATTTCTTGCGGGCACCCTTAAAATCACATTCTGTACACATTGATCGGTTCGGATCATAAAAATTTGATAAAAAACTATGAGATTAAGATTTGGGGTGTTTTTTTGGGTGTCCGTGGAACCATCCCGCCTAAATATTTATCAACCAATATCATTTTTTTTCCAAGAAGATTAAGTTAGATACCTACGAATATAGAATATGCAATGAAGCTAATTTTCACGAGTAAAAGATACTAGTCATAATGAAACCGCAAAGGAATGACATTTTGTAGTGTATGTTGAGAAGTTTATTATATTCAAGTTAAAAAAATATAGTATGATAAAGCTAAAAGCAAAAATTTGTACGATAAGAGTGTGGGAGAAAAAAAATGAGGTAGAGGAGGAGGAGAAGTCGCCTCCCCTCCTATGTCTGCTATTTGCAAATCTCAATCTATCATTCAGGCTAAGTTTGGAACCTATGGAAAAGGAAAGAAAGGAAAAGAAAAAATATTTTACATCTTTCCTCCACTTATTTGGTTTAGAAAGAAAGTGGGAGAAAAATATAAAAAAAATGAGCATAATATATTTTCCTTACATTTTTCTAATTAATCATATTATTATTATTTTTTTATGTTTATTTTCACAAGTTCCAAATGGCCCTTGATTGAGTTTTCCAATATTTTTGTGAGGAGGAAAGGCAGAGAGAAAGAGACAAGGAAAGGAAGGAACAGATCGGCACACGGGATCCAATCTAGATTTCACATAGATAATCTGAGCTGTCAATAAATTTTTCAAGTGGTCCCGCTGAAAACAGCCCAATTGGATATGTAGATGTACTTGATTCAATTTCTTATTTTTTCGTTTAGATTATATGATTCTTTAATTTGAATGAAAAAATGGAAAACTAGTGCGGATCATTAGTACAGAATCCGAAGTGTGCCCCGCATGCCGGTCTACGCACAATCGGTACTTTAATGGTCGGTTCCCATAGAATTTTCGGGATAGTAGAAGGGGAAGGCAGACAAAATGTTTTCGACATGAATATCTTCAGATTGAGTCACAAATTTTTAGTTGTCGATGCATGTGGTTTTTAGGTGTATTGTGTGATGCTTGTGTCACGTGTGTCAAAAGGTTCTAGACACATTTCGTGGTTTTTAAGTGGATTGTGTGATGCTTGCGTAACGATTCACGTGTGTCAAACGGTTCTAGACATATGCATACGAAGTCCGAACATTTGTGCTCATGGCAATTTCACAGGAATGAAGTTCCATCGATTAGTTCCAAGAAAAAAAAACCGAAGTTCCGTCGAATAATACCTTTTTGATTCCGTCGTACTCGATCCAGACGTTGAAGTAATACCCCGTTCCAAGGGGCGCAACCAGTTCAAACTCGGGGGACGTCAGCAAGGTGGTCTGGTGAGATTTGACGGAGTTTATATTAAGTCCGACGTGGTATGAGTCCGGGTCATGATCCTCTTTAAGCGTGTCGAGCTCGATGGCGATAAGCTGGTTCGAAGTGGCCCCGTCGGTGGCGGCATTAGTCAGACCCAAGTACTCGCCGGAGCTATTCGGCGGGATGCTGAGGTCCGGCGCCACGACGAACGCCAGTCCTTCGCCAGGGGTGGGAAACTCTGTCAACCGGTACATGTTCACGAGGAACGAGGTGTTGAACGACGCCACCCGGTCGGAGTAAGCGTCGCTTCGGCCTTCCCATAATTTGAAAGGAATTTTGTATAAAATCCGGCCGGATTGGTTGGTTAATGATGCAAAGTCTACGTTCGGGGTTTCCAGCGTGAGCTGGAGGGCGCCGTTGGCGCCTATCGCAGAAAGAGCGCTGGCCAAGTGCAATTTCTTGGTGTCGGAGTTGTTGTTGAAGAAGTTTTTGAACTGGATGTTGAAGGTTTTGAGTTTGGCGGAGACCGGAGGTGCCAACGCAAGTAAAGATAGGAGGAGCACGACTGCTGGGATTGGGTTCGCCGCCAGTCCCATTATATTTCAGGTGTGTTGATCAGGTTTTGGCTACGGGGAAATGGAAATGGAAATGGAGATATGATCAGAGAACAGAGGGCCGGGAGAGGAGATTTTCCATTTGATTTATAGAAAAACAGTTGTGGAGGGAGAGAGAGAGTGAGGGGTCTAGTTATTCACTACTCCCGGTGCACGGTTAAGGGTGCTCCGGGACACTTCAACATTATACTCCTTCCGTCCCTTTTTAAGTGTCCTGCTTCGTAACTCCAACTTATTAAAAAGACATCATCATTATACCTTTCACATCAACTTTTTTCTCCACTTTCCCTACTTACCCATCATCATTACATTTTTACTCACTTACTTTTTAAAATGGAATCTACTTTTAGGGATAAAATAGACAATTCACAAACTTTTACTCACTAACTTTACAAAATTGACACTTATTAAGGGACAACCCAAAATGAAATACCGGACTATAAATAAGGGACGGAGGGAGTATATTCTTTTAAGATCCACGATAAAGTGCATGAATCCGATATAAATATATGATGCTAGAATAATCTAGAATATCACGTGTTTGTTCTTTGGGACCACTAATTAATTCCTCGAGGGAGAGGGAGAGGGAGAGGGGAGGGTTTGAAGTTTGAACATTCCAATGGTCTTCTGTCCATCTCAATTGCTTCGAACCTTCAGTGTATGCTAATCAATTTAAAATTACCGTTTCGAAAGTTCTATGAAATTGCATAAACATTGCCTACCTAGTGAAAAGTGGCTCGCCGGATGAACTGAGCCACTGTAGAAACGTTAGCAGTTCCATAAAATAACAATAGGTTTGGAGATAAATAATTTTGTTAGCAGTTCGAAAAATTGCAAAAAATATAAAATAGCAAAACTTCATTTACATTTCGTTTATAAATAAATAGAAATGTTAGAAGTTCCAATCATAATTTTGTACTTTTTAAATTCTTTTTATCGAAATGGGTAATTAATTTAAAAAATATTACCCGAATCGAAAAATCAAGATTGAATTGTTAGGCAATTATAACTCAAAAGATTAACAAACTAGTTAAAAGAGAATAGCCGGATGAAAAAACAATGGTTCTAGTATCACACCCAAACACACACCTACCACTCGCATGAGCGGTGAGTCCCATACACACTATACACTCTAGTGTGAGTATGGGGCCCACCACTTATGTGAATGTGAGTGTATGTTTGGGTGTGAGTTTAAGTGTGCCAGTAAAATTATTGAAAAAAAAAAAGGTAAGAGAGAACAGCAAAGACGTCAGGATTAAAAAGACAGGTTTAGGTCCGTTTTGCCGTTTGTATTGTGTGGGTGTATGGCCATTGGGAGTTGTTGATGTGGCAGGAGTTATGACAAAAAGTTCAAAAGGTATGTTTTGATTGGTTTGAGGCACCATCTGTCAAGAATGACGTGTTGCAAGGGCAACGAAAAATTCCTCGTTATATCCAGAGCTCTATGGTACTTTGAAAAACGTGGCTTTATGATTCCAGGTATTAGTTAACAATTGACTATTTGTTTTGAGGTATAATAGTAACTCTTGGAGTAATTAATAGAGCATCCGCATCAGCAGATTTTGGACCAATCAATATCTAAAATGTCACGTTTCTATTTTAACTACTCACCTTTTCAAAAGGATAAAAAATTAGGTTTCCACCCACTATTGTGGGTCCCATCATACATTGACATTGCGGTAATTTGAATCGTTCATGCCGTAAAGCTCGTAATTAATAACATATTCATGCAAAAAATCAGCTTTATCGGACATTCATAGGTATATCAAAAGTTGAATTTTGGTTTAAAAAACGGACGGTTGCTTGATGATTTTCTAGTTCTAAATTAATGGGTTGCCTCTAGTGTAGGGCTGAGACCGAATCCACAAAGACAGTAGTGTGTGCTGACTATAAACTCGGATTATTATAATTTAAACGGGTTCTCAGGTAGCCACCTTTTGTTGTTTAGATTGAGATTTAACTAAAACCTAGAAAGATATTTATTCTTTTCAAATAATTAAAAAGGAGGTACAGTCGTAGGGTTCATAGCACTTGTAACTAGTCCGGATTAACCTGCTCTGTTTGGAGTTCTTAAAAACTTTTAATTTTAGGTTGGAAAAGATAACTTGCAAGATGCGAGACCCTATGGTCGGCGAATACACATGCGCGGCGAAGAATGAGTTTTGGACTCCCATTCCCTTGTTCACATGCGCTCCGACGATACCCGGGTTCGTCCGCATGAAGTATTTTTCCAGTCTAAAATCATTTTTCTCATTGTTTGATAAAAGGAGAATTGCCCGAACTAGCCATGGTGTGCTAATCACTCCGCGACCTTACTTATACGACTACTCACTCATTAATAAATCAGAAGCAAAAGAAACCCTAACTTGTATCATGCTTGGAATGAAAATTAAACAAAAGATTAAAACTAAAATAAGATCCACGAGCAACTTTAATTAAGAACAAAATATAATACGAGTTACCGAAAGATGAGTAATTGAACAAAACTCTAAAAACTTGAAGGGGAAAATAACTCTGAATGTCAAGTAAAAACGGGACTTTTAATCATGCAAGTATAAACTCCATTGAAATAATAGTAAAAGATTAAACCCCGAAGCCGCTGGCTATGTTCGTTTGAGAGTTTAGTTTAGTTTAATTTTGGTAGTGGGTGGAGAGATAAATAGGGTAATGATTGGAAATAGGAGTAATGATTGGAGAGAGATAGAGAGAGATGAAAAAGTAATAATTGGAGAAATATGGTAATAATTGGAAAAAGAAGTAAGATAATGATTGAAAAACAAAATAAAAACACTTCCAAACTTCCAAACGAACATAGCCGCTGTCTTTTCCTCTGTTTTTGCGTTTCTCTCGGTTCCAGCTGTGACGGCAGCCCCGTTCTTGTTTGCGTCAGAAAAAGAGACTTTAAAACAAAACCCTTGCTGCCAAATTACAATTCTTTTTCCTTTGGTAGCACCAAATCTTTTTCCTTTCCATTGTAAAATCAGTGGGCCCTCTTTTATTGTAAATGCCGAAGACAAATCTTTGTCACAATTATGGGTCGGTCCACAGGTTGCCAAATTACAATTTCCATTCTTTACTGATTAGCCATGAATTTGAAGCATATTTATGTCATTCTTCACGTTTTAGCTTCAAATATTATTCAACGGCTCCATGGGTCCTGAAACAAGGGAAACAGATATCAAACTCCAAATTATAAAATAAATGGACATAACAAGAGTTAATTAGGGTGCTTATGCACCTATCAACGGTCATCTATACACATTTTAACTTAAAAACTATTGACAGAATTTAGGCCGTTTGTTTTATAAATCAAAATTCAAATTTTGATATACATATGAATGCCCAATAAAGCTAATTTTTTTTTACCCGAATACCCTATTTTTTGCGAGCTCTACAAGCTGAACGGTCCAGATTACTTCAATAAACATACGACAAGGCCAACAAATGGTAGTGGCGGGAACTCCACGACCAATCGGTTTCTGCCTCATCCGGATGTAACTCACTTTCTTTTAAAAGTCACTTCGTCTGATTCTCTATTCTAATTTTATTTTATTAAACTACTCTTTCTTTGTACTTATTATATTTTTCAATCCAAATGTTATTTTTTATTTTCTAGTCGTTATATTTCTTATCGGATCTATCTAACGGCCTATTTGTAATGTAAATATTTCAACGATCATTCTTACATTGACTAGATTTTAATGTCATATTTTTGCAACGGCTACGTTCTAACGGTCATATTTGTAATGGCTATATATTCTAGTGTCTATACATGTAATGGCTATATATTCTACAGTTATATTTGTAACGGCTATATTCTCTAGCCTAAATTCATAGAGTAAAGACCATTTGTTGTTTAACTTTCATCCAGCACGACCTATAATTTGTTTTATCTTTTCAGTTCGTCTCTACACAAGAAATTTGGAAAAGTAACAATTTAGTATTAAAAAAAAACTTTAAAAAATTCACTGAAAGACAAAAGTATTCACAAAATTTAACATACAAATTATTGCACCATATAATAGAATAACAAAACACTCACAGGTGGGGTACAGATTAATTAGTAAAATAATGAATAATTTTATGAATAGTGCCTCGCTGGATTAGACGAGACATTGTAGCAAAGTTACACCATTCGCAAAGTAGCGAGGGAGGAAGTGAGCCTGATGTAGTAGAGTTTTTTCGGTTTTACTCTTTATTATAGCCTTAAACGAGAGGTAGAGAGAGAAATGCGGATCATGCTTTTACATCTACGTACAACAGTTTCGGTAGCTGAATTGAGTTGTCTTCAGTGGACCTTTTGGTGGCGTTACCGATTGTTTATGAGAAATAAGGGTGCGTTTCCGCTAAGTTAAAAGTTATAGGCTACTTCTTTTTGTATACTTTTACAGTCATATTATTTTCACTATACTATAACTTGAAGATTGTATAAGAGAAATGGAGGGGAGAGGTAATGGATGTGAAAAAAAGTTTTAGCGGAGAAAAAACTTTACTTTTGACAGAAAATTATAGATGAAAAAAATAGCTGAAACTGGGCATAATATTGTGAATTGATTCCCCGGCGTGTATTCCGGGTTTCATACCTCATTAGTCATTTGGATGTGATGCCTTGAATTCTAGTTTCGTTAAGTCTGATTTCGATATTAAGAAAAAAGAGCTGTGCTACGTGCACAGCGAGCTGTGCACAGACCCCTTTTTCTCCCACCTCGGGTCACACAAAGATGATCGGAGCCGCTCATTTTGTTCAAAATATGTCGTTTAAGGTCTCTGTAAAAAATGAGCTTCGTTCGATTCGTTAGAGGCGTTAACAAAACACCCAAAATTACTTTAGAATTTAACACCTAAATTCTGAAGTGATTTTGGGTGTTTTGTTAACGCCTCTAACGATATCGAACGAATTGAAGCTCATTTTTTTACAGAAACCTTAAACGACATATTTTGAACAAAATGAGCGGCTCCGATCATCTTTGTGCCACCCGAGGCTGGAGAAAAAGGGGTCTGTGTACAGCTGCTGTGCACAGCTTACTGTGCACGTAGAGTTTCTGAAGAAAAAAATAGTGCCGTTTGTATGGTCCAAATTCTCTCTCTCTCTCTCTCTCTCTCTCGTGTGTGTGACTGTGTGTGTTTTTCATATTGGAAAACAGATTCTCATTTTTCCAGCTGGGGAAAGAAAAACGAAGAGAAGACTTGTGGGAAACCGTACAACTTATTATGGAAAGGATGGTTGCGATATTTTATTAAGATAAACATATTTGTCGCCAACAACCATCAAGTTTTGGGTTGGTGGAATATTATCAGAGGTTGGCTGTCGCTAGAGTTTTTATTTTTATAATGCCTCCGGTGATGCATAGTCCTGGCTACACCGCTATTGTGTAGTTAGGTGTTTTTATTCGTTTAACCATTTCAAAATTTTCATATGATCCAACCACAAAAATTATGGAAGCACATAATTCTCGTATCTGATTTCGAAACATAGAATGACCGGTTATGCTATTGACAACTCATTGGGTTGTCAATAAGGTAATAAAAAAACAACAAAAAAACAAATTAATTTTCATTATTCTTTTAACACTCTTCAAGGCATTTTAACATATAAAAAATTGTGGGGGGTAAACAAATTCTTGATGGCGTTCTTATTGCTAATGAAGCCATTCACAGTTGGAAACATTCATCTCAAGGGGGGCTAATTCTTAAATTGGATTTTGAGAAAGCTTGCGACAGTGTAAATTGGGATTTTTTGTTGGATATGCTAAAGAGTGGGATTTGGGGAGAGGTGATGTGGGTGGATTAAGGAATGCTGCTCTTCAGTTTATATGTCTATCTTGATCAATGGATTATCCACACAAGAGTTCCGAAAGGGTTGAGACAAGGGGATCCATTATCTCCATTTTTATTCAATGTCGTAGTTGAAGCTCCCAATATTATGCTGGAAAGAGCCTGTGCGAAAAATATTATTAAAGGTGGTAAGCTGGGGAATAATGGAGTGACTATCTCTCATCTTCAATTCGCAAATGATACAATTCTGTTCTGTAATAACGATTTGGAGGAGATGGGGAACATTAAGAGGATACTTAGATGTTTTCAATTAATGTTTGGCTTAAAGATTAACTATTCCAAGAGCTCCCTATGTGGTGTTAAGGTCCAACAGGAGGAGATTACAGCCCTTGCTCTAGTGATGGGGTGTAGAGTGGAATCTTTGCCCATAAAATACCTTGGGCTACCCCTTGGAGCTAATCCAAGGAACATTAAAACGTGGGAGCCCATCATTGAGAAGACTCAGAAGAGGTTAAGTATTTGGCGATCGCGAAACATCTCCACTGGGGGTAGGCTAACTCTTGTTAATTCCAATTTTAGCACGCTGCCAATTTACTACATGTCTATATTCAAAATGCCAAAGGCAGTAGCAAGGACCCTTGAGAAATTACAAAGACAATTTTTTGGGGAGACACACCGGAAAAGAAGAAGATGCATCTGGTCAGTTGGGAGGGAATTACCAGGAAAAAAGAAAATGGGGGTTTTGGGGTTAAGAGATTGGTGCAACAGAATCTGGCTTTACTTGCTAAGTGGCGGTGGCGGTTCGGCAACGAGAAGGACTCATTATGTGCAAAGGTTATCAGAGGGAAATATAATCTAGCTCAGTGGAGTTGGCTCCCGTACATACAAGACAACGGCTCAATCTCTAATGTTTGGAGAGACATTTGTTCAATGGGAAATAATGACTCGGACCTTGGTTTCTCTATCCGGGGAGGGATTTAAAGTGCAAGTAAAATCAGGTCGAGATACACTGTTCTGGGATCATATATGGTTGGGTAACTCAACAATTAAAGAGGATTTTCCACGATTGTACTTGCGATCTACTCAGAAAGATATGGTTCTAAGTGATGTCTATATCGGAGGGGCTAATAGTAACTGGGACTTGCAATTTAGGGAAAGGTTACGTATGCTGGAGAGTCAACATCTGGAGGAGTTGAAGCAAAGACTGCAAGGCGTGACCTCAGACCCATCAAAACCTGATTTGCTTTTGTGGGTATGGACAGCAGACAAAAAGTTCTTCTCCAAATCAGTATATAGACAATGGGAAACTCAAACTCAAACAAGCAATTGTGCCCTAGGTTCTCTGTGGAAGAATTTGAGCCCCCAAAGGTGGAAATCTTTTCTTGGATGTTCATTCAAGGAAGAATAGCAACAAGGTCAGTGCTATTTAGTAGGAATTTGATCTCTGAAATTCAATTGGTTTTGTGTCCACTCTATTCCGAAAATGTTCAAACTCCCCAGCGTATGCTCTTACATTGCCGTGTATCATGGGAAGTTTGGTCCAATATTCTGGATTGGTGGAAAATTCAAAGGGTTTGCCCATTCTCTCTAGTAGAGCAATTGCATCGTGGTGGTTGGAGAATGGGTTTCAAAATTTGGAGAAATGTATTTGGGAGGTCTGTTTCTTTGCAGCTCTTTGGTCAATCTGGAGAGTGAGGAATGGGGTCATTTTCAACAATGGTTCAGCACAGGCATGGGAGGTTGTGGATCTTGTCAAAACTAGAGTGGCCATGTGGATGAATGCCAAGTTTAACATTAAGGTTTACACAGTGGAGGACTTCAAAGGATATCTGAATGGGATTCAGAAAGTGAAGTTGTAGTGAAAATTTAGGCGTTTTATCCATCCAACCTTGGTTGGATAGTATTTTGTACTTTTCTCCTAATTTTCTCTCCCTCGATGTACCCATTTCGAGATTTATAAAATGTTTTGTTTGTCGAGGAAAAAAAAAACATATAAAAGTGTTTGTTTGTCTTTTTCTGCCTTATTAATAGCACATTCGGTTGTTATTAGCATATTCCTAGAACGACAATGCAAATTTCGGTGCCATTTCATTCCCAGCTGGCATCAAGCAAGACCTTTCCCCAGTTTTCACCAAATTTTTTTTTGTAACTTCTAGTTTTCACTTTTCACTTAGATAATAGAGGAGGTTTGTTGTGCCCACAAAGCCAAAATCGCTAGACTTTTTGTAAGGACATTTAAAATCAGACGGTGAGATAAAATAGAGCCTCTATGATTCATTTCATGTTGCAAGTTATAGCATCAAGCTGACTCTTGCTTTACGTTCTTGCCGTTAATTTTATCCGTTAATCATGCCTTCAAGGCTTGCGCCTTTACGCTATTGCTGTCACCACGAAGTTTAGTTTTGTAATTTTTTCAAAGGGTACTCTCATGTTTGCGCATGCAGTTACGTAGATGCGTATCTAATCTAACTAATTAAGTTTTGACGCTATAATCTTATATACGAGCTCGTAATTACTCCCCTACTTCCAATGGGGTTTCCAATATTCTGTGAGTGCATGTCCTTTTGTTTACTCACAGATAACTAATTTTGTATCTTTTGCGTAATTTTTCCATAAACGATAGATAAAACCTTTCAAAATTGTCAAGGGTGGCCTAATTTTCTTACATGGATGCACGGACAGACCAGTTATTTTCTTTTGTGGAAATTCAGTGGCACTTTCCTAGCATCAACATGATCAAGAATATACATACTAGCTATCTTAATTGGTCTAATAATTCAATATTTTGATTTGATCACGCCATTGGAAAATTAAGAGATGCATGCATGAGACAGATTTGTGATAGAATTCCACAAAAACCTCTCCAAATGATGGGTCCCACTTCATGTTCTATCACTAGTATAGTGATAAAAGTAATTTATCTCTCATAGTCAAGTTGAGCCACTACTACAAAAATAGATAAAGGTCTCAATCATTTGGTGTGATCTTTCACTTTTAATCTCGCATTCAAAACCGTGGTGTATCAAGGTGTAACTAAAAATCCCAATCTTTTAACCACGGGATAAAAACTGTGATTAAAACTCTTTAAAATTGAGACTAAAAAAGTAAAAACTGTGATCTTTAACTTCTTATCATCTCAGATTTTCCCTAAGACCGTGACTATTTAGAACGAAATAGTCTCAGTTTTAATAAAACCGTGATGTTTTAATGTTAAAACATCTCAGTTTTATTAAAAACTGTGATTGAAAAGTATTTTTGATCTCGGTTCATACGAAAAGACTGTGACCTTTGATGCCTTTAAAGACCTCATTTATGAAAAAAACCGTGACCATTTCATCTCTCTTTTTTTTTTTTTTTTGGAATTTCATCACAGACTAAAATAATGCTGCTGATTAAAAAAAGACTAATAAGGCAAGAAAACAAAAGTACGTCACTCAATTTAATGCCAAAACAATAGTGAAACTGAAATTAATCATTGTTGTAGGCAAGCAGTCAATCCAATGGAAACCAAATAAAGAAAACTGTAGCATAGCCCATCAAAAGGGACATTTACCAAAGCAAAAAAACATAAGCTGGAACATTCTAACAGTAGTACATAGCAAATTAACACTAGACAACCAAACTAGACAACCAAATTAAGGTGGAATCTGCATCACTCCTTTGTCCTTTGGACTCTTTCCTTTCTCCAACAGCACTAGCAACAGCAATATATAAGCAATAGAGGATCTGCAACACAAAGCATTTGATTTCATGAGATACCATCAATAGTTTTTTTTTTTTTTTAAACGGCAAAAAAAGGAATATTATTGATAGAGATAACGGAGTACAAAAAGATAGCATCCTAACATGAGAGTAACATCCCAACAATATTGGCACCCTATCTCATGACAATCGTATGCTCTTTAATCCCAAGGATTGGCAAGAGATCAATCCAAACTAAGAACTTAAAAGAATTCCAGCAATTATAAATTAGATCAGCCAAGATAGGTAAAGAAGCATGATGTTTCACCAATTAGATTTCCCAAACAGTTGCATAGTCCATTCCCAGACAATTAATGTGGAAGCAAAATCCAATCTGTTAATGTTATATGGTCATTATAATGAAGTATCCAAACCCACTCAATGTTGTAAGTGGATAGCCATGAGCTCCCATACCATACCATATTAGCAGATTTCTCACTAACCGTAGCAAGAGTACCACATGGTGTGCAGACTATCTACACTTATGGAAACGCAACCAACTATTTATATGCTCTCACGAGCCACTCCCTGTTATCTCAATTCCAACTCATTCCTTCAAAATAATAAGAGTACTTCCTCCTCCTTGTGCTTCTACTTGTCCTTAGATAAAATGTGTCTTCATGCTACAGAGTGGATTACTCCACCAAAACCCCTGTTTTCTAGAACCCGAAAGCAAGAATGGAAGCGATCCAACGTTCAAATCCACAGACTCAACAGGTTATTTTTCATGCCTAAAGAGCTCCGGTACTTCATTATCGCAATTATTGCAGTCCGAATGTGCGTTAACTCATCGTCCTAATGCTTGTTTTTATTTAGCAAGAGGGAAAGGTAACCTGAAGAGAAGGTTGGGAAGGATATGGAGAACTTGAAGCTGTACAAGGAGAACATGAGTATTAGGGAAGAAACAACAAGTTGAGGAAGAAAGCTACCCTCCTACACCAAGAGAACCTCGCCTTGATGTCTGAGTTGATTCGGAAGAAATTCTCTCACTCTGGACATCTCTCCAATACTCTCTTCCTCCTCTAGAACCCTAGGATCAAATGAACACGAGTATCTATCTCTCTTTGAGTCGACGTATCCAATCGGGTTGGGGACAGATAGGCTTGTCTAGTACTCTATGTTGGTGAAGACTTTGCATGCCTGTGTGGTATCATTTCGACCATCTAACATCTGTGTTCAAGTTTTTTTTCATGTATTCTTCTCTTCAAATGTTAAAGAGTTGTTTCTTTTTTTTTAAAACTACATATAGCTCTGTTGGATTAAGAACTCAACCATGACCGAGGGTGTCCTTAGATACATTGATACTCCTTCCCATTTTGATTTGGAAATGGATCTAGTACTCCACCGGGACAGTTGCTGGATATTTCTTGCAAGTGAGGATCCCACAAGGATACTCTTACCGGTAAGATTATGTTGTATCGTGAGAAAGAATGTTGTATTGTGAGAAAAATATGGACTTTCCGGGATAGTAACAGGAGAGATCCCATCCCGGTTGGGTTACGAGTAAGGTTTATAGTAGAGTTTACTAAGTGAGTCCCCAAAAAGAAGTCAGCAAGGTTGTACCCCTTCTGGAGTAGCCCTGACATTCTTGAGAGTTCCTAATTTCAATGAGATCCCCTCCTTGGCACCATGGCCTAGAGAACAGTGTTCTCAAGTTTAATAATCTTTCCCATAACATCACTCTATCTACAGAGCAGCATGAACCATAAATATTGACCAAAACACATTGATACAGTGTTTAAGTAGCAGAATTAATGCTAACATAGAATTCCATGTGTAATCTATAACAAGAGCTTAACAAGAAATGTTCCATTGTTAAGGCTTTCAGAATAGTAAACTACAACCTTATTTCAACAAAACTAGGTAGTTTAAGATAAGAAAAGGTTGCCTCAACCGATTTTACCAAAACTAGCACACTCGCAACTAGCATACCTGAACATAGTAAACATGCACACACATACCTCATATATCAAGTTCTATAACAAAATTCATCCATTCAATTCGTACTTCATCGATCTCGGCTTGGGTGTACGTCTTTTTCCCATTGAACTACGTGCAACACATGAAGGATAAACAAATTAAAGTTGAACAAAAAAGTAGTGTAAGTCAACCAATGAAAAAAATAAAAAAAGCTAAGAAAGTATGTCACATCTCGTCTACACAGCATGCTTGGATCGGCAACCAAATCTTTCATAAATCTCATGACAAAAAACCCGCATTCAACAGTCGAAGGTTGTTCCGGGCACTACATAAACATTTGATACCTATTAGAGAAATTGGTTGTAACCATTCCAGAAACAAGAACAAGTAGTTCAAAAATATACCTCAACTTCCTTCCAATCAACAGTCCTCCTCATGTTTTTCGCATTATCGCGAATTTTTACAGCACTTCACAAGAAATATTTCAGACGGTCAATAGATTGCATAAAAAAGCTCTAATCGATCCAATCAAAATTTCACAAACTTACGTTTTAATTATGAGTTTAAGGTTCAGATTCATTGCACCGTGAAGTGAATCGAGGTAGTAAACGGTAGGATATGATAGATCAATGACAAGTAATACCCAATGCCATAATTACGTTTTAATTATCAGGATCAGTCGCGAAGTCATTGTATGCAGCCTCAACCATTTATCTTACCTTTGCTGTAACATTTAAGTGAGGTGTCTCAATTTTCTCACGAAAAAACTCAGGCGGATTGACACATGGTGGTGGTGTGGTGGTAGCTGCTTCGCCATGCTATATCCATGTATCATAACTTTGGTCAATACCATTGAAAAAGAGATGATTTCTAATCTCTTGAATGGATTGTTTTCTCATGTTCCCACATAGTCTACACGGACATCGAATGGATTGGGGATTTTGGCCATGCATAATAGCAAATTTCAGAAAACTTTCAACCCCTTCCTCTTAGTCTTTTGATCTTCTATCCTTGAGCATCCAGGATCTATCCATCTCTTGTAGATTCTAAAATACCTATACTGGTAGAACATTAAAGAAAGCAAAAACTACGGAGGAGGATTATTCTCATATTTCTAAGAAAAGCAGATATCCACACATGCACCCTATACCATCAGTCTTATGCAAAAACACCAACAGGATTTTCACAACAAAAAAGAAGAAGTTAAAAGTATATAAACTAAATAAGTAAAAAGCAAACAACTAAGCTTACCAAGAAAAAATACTATTGGATTGAAGGGAGCACTTCTAACAATCAGCTTGATATAAGCCCCACAACCATGTCACTGTTGCCGATCTTTCTGTGGAGACACAAAAGATAATTGAGTGTAAGTTGAATTTGTATCAAGTTGGACTTACTACCGATTGCAATTAGCATATAAAGCAATTCGACAATGAAATGACAAACAATTTCAAAACTAGTGATACGAAGATAATTGACCAAAATGGCCACTGCATTTACTTAATCATGTACTATTATTCTGTCAGTTGTAATAGCTGTTCAAGTTAAGTGCAATAGTGAGATGCTTTGGTATCCTAGTTTGATTGTTGAGCAATTGGATTGATATGTTGTTTCTAGTTGCTCACCACTTTTTATTGACCTATCCTTGGGGGGTTGTCCCTTGGAATGTTTATGCCTTACTAGGGGTATGTCCCTAGGTTTATTGTGCATCTTTTATGTTGCAATTTGTTGTGCGGCTGTCCTGTAATGCTCTTTGCTGCTATTGCTGCTTATGGCTGTGGCTACTTTGGCTGCTTGCTACTGTAATGGTAGTAGGTAGATGCTGTTGTTGCTTTCTAGAGCTGATTTCTACAACTGTTCAAATCTGCTACATCTGTTCTGATGTCTTCCTGCTATAATGGCAGCTACAGTTAGCTGCTAAACTGTACTATTATGTTGCAAATCTGATCTGTATTGTTTTATTCTACTGCCATGTTGCTACTATTATGCTATTTCCCATGGTTGTGGTTGTTTGTTTCTACAGATCTGCTACTGTATCTCCAACCCAGCAGCTAGACAAATCTCTTCGGGTTGGTGTTTCATATCCGGAGTAGCTAGTCTTCTTGATAGCTATGGGTTGCTAAAAGTGGTTCCTCTAGGCAGTGGTTCAATCCAAATTGCTATTAGTTGTTCTCTGCTTAGTCCAAGGTGCTACAGTTACTTGTGCTTGTAAATAAACTAAATTTTGTCAACTCACTGGTGGCAGCTACTGAAGCTTGTTCAATTCAATCCAGCTATCACAAAGACTTATTTCTGGTTGTTCACTAATTCGGACTACTCCCATTGGTGAATCAGATTCCATCTCAGAATTGGAATGGTGCTTTATTCCTTTTGTAGATGGTTAGGAAACAAATGTATCTCAGGGCTTCTCTTGATATTATTTGTTTTGTCTCCATCTCATTAGTTCGCTACATACTAATATTATCCACCCCATGTAGCCACTTGGCTTAGCTTTCCAATTTTCTTAATCTTTGTTTTGTTTTGTTTTCCTCCTAGGGTATGCCCCTTATAGGCTACATATTCGGTTATCCCTTTTTTTAATTTCAAGTTGATTTACCTAAAAAAAAAGTGCAAAAGAATAAGAATTGGGACTAGCATAAGAAGAGGGACGCAAATTGGAGTAAGCTGGAGGAACACTTTCCATTCATCCTTAAACTCATCTATTAATTCCTCCTACTTTAGTGCATGGGCCAAGTTCTCCCTACCACTTCTACATTCAAACACGAGTCCCTAAGCATTGGCATATACAAAGCGAAGCTCTCCTTCTCCTTTACATTTACTCCACTCAACACAAACCAAAACCTCTGACGAAATCTAGAATAAATGTGGCTACAAATACAAGAATACCAGAATTAACAGCTTCAAGTCTTCATGAAAATGGGGTTAGTTTCTAAAAATCTATATGTACCCTTGGAAACTACAACTCCAACAGGGGAAGCTACTACGTACTCCTACCATATTTAAGGCTCCCTTTCCCCAACAGTATGGTCAAGGGGCATACAAACATCCCCATTAATCAAGGGGTCCCCCCAGTGCCCATCTCCCCTGTTGAAACAAACAAATCAATAGCATATGTAAAAATAAAACTACTCTCAATAACACATGCATATGCTCGATTTGCGATTTTGTCGAAGAATCACTTTTCCTCACAGAATTTTTCCAATAACTTACAAAAATAAATGAGGTAGAAACATAAGATGGGGTCATAATTTTTGTAAAGTAAGGATTTTTAGATCTAAAAGCTTTGGCTCTTTCAAGAGGTCTAGATTACCCATTGATGAAAATGGCTTTTTGACAGTAAATGGATAGTGTCGGGGTCTTTTGGCATCGGACAAGCCTCCTATAGGCAAAAATCAAGACATATTTTAGAGTTGAAAGAGCACATGAATCTTTTTCATAGTTCGTTCACGACAATGGATATTGTTAACTCGCACCTACAGAGAATAAGCAAAACAAACATCAAAGCGAAACAACACTTACTTTTACTTTCTTGGCGCTTGACAGCCTTATTAATATTTGGAATTGGTAGCTTTAATTCAGTACTAGTGATTTTACCATAACAATCTCCAAAACAAAGAGTAAAATTGCAATTCCTAAAAACCCTAGAACTCCTGCGAAACAGATCTAATTTCTGAAGAGGAAAAGGAGTACTCACCGAGGGTAATTGAAGATCTCATTGAAGGCCCTGTCACACAATGAAGGCAAATAAGGGGAAGATGAGAGCGAGAGGAGAAGGAGCCGTCGCATAAATCGTTTCTAGAGAGAGCTGAACGGTTAAGAGTGAGAGAGCCGAAGGAGATGGGTTTCGCCATAATGGTTTTTGTTTGTCGTACTCGAGGAAAAAATTAGGGGGAAAAATTGGGGGGAAACGTGGGGAAAATTTTTAGGGAAAAGTTGGGTTTCGCCATGATCGACATTACCAGAGAAGCTGCGTGAATTGGGTTTACAAACTGTGTGCAATATTATATGTTATATATCTTTTAATAATATTCGATATTAGTATTTTGCAGATCTCAATTAGACATAACTATTTTAACAATCAATATCGTTGATTTTGTTGTGCTAATTGATTAAATCATTAACGTAAAAAAATTGTCTCCATTGGATTTAAAAAGCTCCTTGATTGGGACTTAATTTATTTTTTGGATGATAGTTATCGTCTGATCAAATGTGTAACGATTCCCGATTAACTTTATTTTTTATGTGGATGATGAGCTCCGTAATATGTAAAAGATAGACGGTATGGATTGAAAAATTAAAACTCTGGTGGGAGTCGAGTCTTGCAATCTACTCGGAAAATGCATCAAATGTGGTCCTATCAGGCATTTGCTCATATCCGATGATCTCTGATTTTGCTGACAATGTTGGAATCAGTGAGACGTGAAATCCTAATGGTTTGGATCGACCACTGTAAAATTTGAGTTGGTAATGACCTTTAAATTCTATATGTACAATGTAGTTGTCAACAAACTAAGTTTTGTGTTATACGTGAACGTACAGTAGTCATTCAATCGTGACACAATTAGGATGATCCAAACCATTGCTTTTGTTTTCTTTGTTAATTATGTCATACTCGAAAAAATTGGTCTCAATCAGGTTTAGAAAGCTTATTTATCAAGACACAATGTCACTAACAAAATAGATTTTTTTCGTCCGATCAAGTGTGTAGCGATACCTAATTAATTTCATTTTCGCAGGAATGATTTACTTCATATTATGTACAAGATGGACGGTTTGGATCGAAGAAAAAGACTGATCAAGCGGGCATCGGGTATTGCAATATAATACTTTAATGCATAGAGATGCATCAAATATAGTTCAATCTAGATTGTTGATAAACGATGATCTTCAAATTTGGTGACGATGCTGGAATTAGTTAAACATGAAATTCTAATGATTCAGATCGACCATTATTAAAATATAACTGATTGATTAAGTTTAGAACTTATTCTACTGTGTGTAATATGAGGACGCTTGATTGTTGCGCAGAAAATCATGAACGTAAGTGGGTGCTTTGATTCAATAAGCAACAGTCGGAAATAGTATATATGTTTAATATCCTAAGATATTTCAGATTGTCTTGTCCGTGCTAGTTGTAGCCTGTAAGTTTTTTTTTTTTTTGAACGGCGAAAAAAGGAATTATATTAATAATGAAAGAAGTACAACAGATCACAACATGAGAGTAGCATCCCACTAGATTGGCACCTTGCACCACGACAACTACATGCTATTCAAGCTCCAAGGATTGACAAGAAATCAACCCGAACAACACACCCAAATTTCAAGGTTTATAGACCCAGATTACAAGCATAATGTTTCACCCTAAAAATCTTTGCCTTATAGTAGCACAACAAAACGCGTTAAATCCTCATCCGAATCCCATGCGCTTGACAAGGCAGCAGGTTGAAACCATTTGTAAGGCAGGGAATCATTAGGTCTGAAATAACTTCCAAGAGAGAATAGCAGTGGCATATTTCAACAACAAATTCCACCTCATTCAGTAAATTGGGCATCCAATTCAGATCAGCATAAGTTCATCAACAGGTTATGCAGCAAGAAGCAATCGAAAAAGACAAAAAGCAAGAGCAGCAGTATCAAAAACAGCAATAAGCAGCAGTCCAAAGAGCGGTAGAACTTTTGCTTCAGTCCAGCAAGATGTAGTACTCCAAAAAACAACAGAAATTGTTTCACAAAGAGATTAGGCAACATCCAGGTACTGAATCCAATCCATCAATGAAACCTGATCATGATAATGAAGTAGCCAAATCTGCTTCCCTGCTGTAGCAAGAGAAGGCCAAGTAGTATTTTGATCCCACAATTTCCTCCATGCACATTAAAAAAGTTTTGAGTTCCAGGTATAGAGAAGGCCACCAGCGGTTCCAATAACATCTACTTACAAAATTCACAGATATCATTCCACCATATTGAGTCTTCAGATACAGATTTTTGCTCCGTTAGCTCTGTCCAAGTCCTGGGCTTCCATCTCAGCAATTTTACTTACAACTTCATCTTCATCTCCATCATATCCCAAGCCTATGATTTTGTTGCATGCCCAAACAGCTTGTGCCTCATTCAATAAAATTCTATTTCTGTTGACAAATCCTCCAGAAGAAATAGAAGCAGATAATGCAAGTGCTGCAACTGCTGATCTGTAAACCTCACACTTTCGTTTATTTTTCCTTCCCTTGTTGTTAGTGGAGTTGACCTTTGTGAAGCCAAGGATGTCATCAATAGTCTTCCTCTTCTTCTTTCCCTTAACCTCGTTTATGGCAGCTTTTATAGGAGCAAGAATAGGTTCCTCCTCAATGTGATTGTCTTCATTATGATCAAGGAGAGGTTCATCCTCATCATATTCCTCCCGTGAAGTTTCAGTTGACGTTAGCTTTTCATTGACAGAGTTAGCTACCCAACTGACTTGATCATCTACAAAATTACTCAGCTTTGCCCTTGGAAACTGCATATTTCTATGTAGATCAATAATAGTTAGAGGGGCCAAACTGATATTTCGGAAAAAATTGTTTACATTTCTTTCCCCCACGCTTCCCCTGACCTTACCACTTCCCATGGCTGATTTCTCAACCCCCCAAGATGAAGATAGCATGTCACCAGCAGCAGCCTCATTGGTGACGTTTTGTAACATTGTTTGGACATCAGGGTTTGAGATAACACATTGGTTATGCATAACTTCTTGTTCCTTATTTCCAATTGGCTGATTGTTATTAGCCAGAGACTCCCCCACTATAGACTCTTCAGCTTCTTGAGCTGTTGCATTTGAAATAATAACATCCTCCCTGGGAACATGCACTATTCTTGAGTTTCCATCCTTTAGCAGCAAAGTAGTTGTCAAGTTCCCTTCTGTACTGCTTTGTCTGCTGACTTTGCTTCCAACTCAGCAAGATTTGGTTTGTCCAGAGCTTTTTTCTCTGCCAAATCACCATCCCAACCAGTTACATCCTCTCTGGACTTAGGATTTGTCACCGGGATGGAGATGTGGTTATTGATCCAATCGCGAATGTGTTTTTCGTTGAAAGGATCATCACAATCCTCTTCCCAAATCCTTGCACTATAATTCCTGCCTCTTACTGTAATATTAATCCATTCATCAATACGATTTAAATACTCAGATGCGATCATCATTCTCCCCACATCGTAAGATTCCTCTTTCAATGTCTCTTGATCAAGTGTAATAAAATCACCCCATATCTCCCCAATACGTTTAAAATTTTTCAAGCTCCAAACATTAAGTGGAACACCTCTACATTTAAGCCACACCAATCTAGATTTCCCACTTGGTTCACCATTCCATGGTTTAAAAGATTTGAACCAAAAGATTTGAACCATCCCTGGATCTTTGGGTTTTGTAATGCAGCTTGTCTATCCTCTTTGGACTGGAAAGTAATAATCAAATCCATACCTCCCAACGATTTGGCTGAAACATCTTGAAAATCGAGATCTTCAAGAGCTTGTTGTAGCATTTCCATAGTAGTAATTTCTTTTAACTTGGCAACTGCACTTGTCATCAACCAACCAGAAGCAGTAGGTTGAAAATTTAGTGTAACCTTTCTCTCTAGCTCCTTAAGATTCCCCATATTGGGGATCTGGCATGATTCAGTTCGAAAATGATTTTGAGGTACAGGAATAGACTTTGGCTTACCTCTTGGTGCTCTGAAATCATCCTGAATATGGGGTATTTTAGCATTCGGAACCCTAGAAATCTCATTCGGAACCCTAGAAATCTCATGGTTTTGAGATCCTGAACCAAATCGCGTAGAATCGCCCCGCTTGAAGCCACTGTCGTATCTTGCCATTTCCACAATAATACTTCGGCTACCGAATAGCAACCCGTTAGCCATGGCTACCGCCGACTTAGCGTCTCTCCGATTTCTATATCTTACAAAGCCAAATCTGTTCCCCGTTCTCTTGCTCCTCCTGTTTGGTAAGTACGTTTCATCAATGAAGCTGTATTGAGAAAAGACCAACCTGAACCATGGCGTCCCGCAGCTGTTGGGTAGATTGTCAACATAGATTGTAAATTCACTGCGACCGAAGCTCCGATGAACCGACGAAAATCGCCCTGTTTGACCGTTTTGAAACCAAACCCCTGCCATCTTTTTTGATTCAACTATCAAAATCGTAAAAGATAAAAAAAACCTATCAATATCAAAATCGTAGCCTGTAAGTTGTTTGTTGGTCGCGTGAGGGTGTGTTCGAGCCTTGGCCATCACATTAATTTCCTTTTTCAATGGTTATTACATTAATTTCATTTTTCAATGGTTATTACAGTTATAATCACACTCTTTTGAAATGAGATCCTTAAGTAAACAATCACAGTTTTACTAAGCGAGATCTAAAATATTTAAGTAACAATCTCAGTTTTTCTGGAACGAGATATATTCTTTTACATACAATCTCAGTTTTTCGAAAATGAGATATATTCTTTAAGTTACAATCTCACTTTTTAGATTATTGAGATTAAAAAATCTTTTCATCTCAGTTTTTTCATATAACTGAGATTAAAATTATAGTCCATAACATTTTATTACACTTTTACAAAAAGTGAGATCTTCTTAGTTTTTGGACCGTGACCTTTATATCATTTTGTAGTAGTGAGCGACCATTTTTCCCCCAATTTTTTTTTGGGCCTTTTGTTTTTAACTTTCGTTTAACTTGTACCCTAAGTTTTATTGGGCATTTTCCTACTAAGTATGTTTGTATACATAATGTAAGGGCAAAAAGTTTGGGGATCCAGGAAAGTAGGAAAAATTTGGGAGCCCGATGCAGCAGCAGCAGCCTCGGCATATGTCCAAAGCCGATCGATTCTGAACATGAAAAAAGAAAAGAAAAGAAAAGAAAAAGAATGTCACTTATAGGCTATAGCCATTACGTACGTCTTTGCATGCTGATCATAACAATGTTCACGAATCAATTCAATACAATGACCCCACATTGTTCGTATGTTGATGAGCTATGTGGGGTTCATTTGGGTGATGGTTTTCTGAGTTTTTCGATGGCAACGGTGAAGGCGTCGAAATGCAGATTTAGTGATGATATTGCAATGGGAGCAAGAAGTAGAGGCGATCCTCCACCCACCTCCACGAGCGGAGTATTGGATCCGATATTAGAGTTGAGCGAGTTTTCTTGTATTTTTTTTTTTGTTTTAATTCTTTTTTTGCTCTTGTATTTTGTTTTATCTATATACTCCATAAGATATGATTGTCAAAAAAAATCTACTCCATCCGTCCCAATTTAATTGTCCTTTTTGGAGGTTTGTACAAATTTTCAATTGATTATATCTCGTAATTTATTATGTCTTATGTGATTTGGAAAATATTGTATTATAGAACTAATCAGGATTAATCAAACAAAATTCATATTAAATATAAAATTTATTACCGATTCAAAGATATAGCTAATTTTTTATCTGATTATAATTGAATTAGGGACAATTAGATTGGAACGGAATATATGTATGGGATTATATATGCTGTCGGTTGACAGCCTTCAATTCGGAAAAAAATATTCGGCTCCAATGTGTAGGTAAGGTTCAAATATAGAATTTGACCCGATAATCGATAGCCTCAAAATTACCCCATACCAATTTGTTTTCAATATTAAAATCATATTTTTCATGTATTGTTCGCAAAACTCTTTCGAAAAAATCAGGTGATTATATTTTTTGAAAATCAAATTTTCATATCAAGCTAATTCTTCACCTTTTTACATATCCGAGTCTAAAAAACTAGCATTGTACTGATTTGATGGATAAGACAATTTAAAAAAGGTTCACATTAATTTTGTTCCATTACTGTCCATCGAATATGCACAACGCTAGTTATATGTTTTCCAAAATGAATTGGTTTAACCATGCAAGTTGTAACCAAATCGTTGTTCCCTTTTTTTTGTAGGGAAGAAATCTCATTTTATAAATTAAAAGTTGATCTACAGTATAAATTAAACTATTTCAAATTAATTCCCAATTTTAAAAAAACATATTGGATGAAACCATCCAATAACTCCTTGGGGGTGCCTTAATAACACCCGGCCAATAAATTTTTCCTCCCCAATGCTCTATCTCGCTTCCCCCCTCCCCCCACGTCTCTCTCTCTCTCTCTCTCTCTCTCTCTCTCTCTCTCTCTCTCTCTCTCTCTCTCTCTCTCTCTCTCTCATCACTACACATATATAGATATAAGAGTAATTATTTCATGCCTCTTGTCCCCAAACTCTTCTCTACCACAAACATGCTAGATCACACTACATGAGGTGGAGGAATAGTTTGGGGCAACGAAAGTAAATAATTTTTCAAGATATAAAATAATACATGCATACTGGGGAATGGGGATGCACAGTTCTTCGTTGCTGCATCGATCGCGAAGTTTGGGGAGTTGCAAGAGTCGCCTGAACCCTAGATCACCTTTTGGCAGGTACGAGGTTAATTTTAGCAATTCCTTATTAGATCACCTACAGTGGAATAAACAAATGTCAATAATCAAAAGTTGTCAAATCATCTTTTGATTATCCATTTAATGGGTTACTAAAGTTATTAATGTAGAGGTCCACAATGGTACAATCAAAATTGAATAACCAAAATTTGCCACATCACATTTTCAACTTATAAAATCTAAAATTGTGACATAAAAAATAATTTTTTAAAAATAGTTTTCAAACAAATAAAAACAGGTTATTGGAAAAAGAGAAAATAATTTTTTTGAAAACTTTGATTTAAAAAAAAAAACTGTTTTTGAAAAAAAAAATTAAAATGAACAGTTTTTTAAAAAATGTTTTAATAAAAAAAACAGTTTTGGGATATAAAAACAGTTTTTGCAAAAAAAAAAAAAAAACAGTTTTAAAAAAAATAGTTTTTAAAAGTATTTTTCCTCAGAAACATGTTGAAAATGGAAGAGAGAGAAGGTTTTTATGTAATGATGGGGTACTTGATTAAGGAAATGAAGGAACAACTTAGTTTGGTTATTGACAAAATGTTGCTAGTTTTGATTATTCAAAAGCCAAAATTTGATGAGTTGCTAAGAGGTTGTTAAGATTGGTTATTCCAATGTGAGCACTTTTTTGAGCAAATGTTGTTAACTTTAATAACTTTTTGATTTTGATTATACCACTGTGGATGCTCTTATGCCATAATTTCAAGAATGTTGCTAGCTCTATCCATTATCGTGTTTCTGTTTGTCATTGTCTTTTTTGAACAGAAAAAAATAATGCTAATAATAATAATCTTCGAATGAATACAAAGATTAAAGGAATTAATGACGAACCGACATTGAAGCAAGTCACCCAAGACCCGGAAGAGAAAAGAGGCAAGATGGCAAGAAACCAACTTGAAAACGAAAGACCTAATCCGGCTAATAACTTCAGAATCAGAACCTTAGTAACCCAGCCCCACAGATTTCATAGAATCCCAAACGCGCTAGTAGCTTCTCGAATTATTCTGTTTCGGTTATTAATTCCTTCAGACAACATCACTCTGTCAATGTTCTAGCCTTTTGGAGATCCCAGCTTTCTGATTGTTTTTGAATTTTGGATTTATTATATATATATATATATATATATATATATTAAGATAAAGAGAATTGAAAGGAAAGGAAAACCAATACTACTCCATCCGTCCCGGTTTGTTTGTTTCATTTTTGACTTTTTGAGAGCGTTTGACCTCTTAAAGAATTGGCTATAATTTTAAATTTGTAATGTTTCAAATAAGCAATATGAATATTGTTTGATAGATCTCAATTAGTTTTATTATACAAAATCTTCAAAATCATAAAAAAAATATTATAAAATGTAAGATATAAGTATATTTTTGAAAAATACGTATTTCAACAATTGGACAAACAAATTGAGACGGAGGGAGTATAACATTTTGCCTTTTTGCAAAGTACCTTTACACAGAAGATACATGTTATAACAAATCCTCCTAAGCCTTTAAACAGGAAAAATAAGTACATGCAAGAAAAGTTAATTAATTTTATACACCACCACCACCACCACCACCACCACCACCACCACCACCACCACCACCACCACCACCACCACCACCACCACCACCACCAAATGTACACTAGGAATTGCCCCTCTTCTCAATAAACAAAATTCAAAGTAAATACATGAGAGAGAGAGAGAGAGAGAGAGAGAGAGAGAGAGAGAGAGAGAGAAATCTTCTGATTTCTTACACCAACATAAACAACTTGCTGGTTGGAAACACCAGAAAAGTGAACACTTTTACCTGTTACTGAAGCTCACTGTATGGGCGTTGGATTTCTCGGTTGATGGCAATTAATTGGTGTCCAACCTGATCCATAGTCTGGGGATCGGACATCGTAAAGGACATCGTGTCCTCGGCGGTGGCCAGGCTGCTGAAAGAGAAGTGAAAGGAAAATCAGTAACATTTTGGCTTTTTCACAGAGTAGATTTCACGTAGAAGATCGACTTTCAACAACTACGTGTAAGCACTATGCAATAAAACAAATCCTCTTTTTAACTGTTGCAAGAAAGCCCCCCCTCTCAATGAACAAATCAGATCGAGGAAAGATGGAAATCTTTTGATTTCTTGGTCCAACATAATCAACTAGCAGGTTGGAAAGACCAGAAAACACTTACCCGTTACCGAACCTGTCACTGTATGGGCGTTGGGTTTCTAGGTTGATGGCCAGTGGTGTCAAACCTGATCCAACGTGTGACGTAAACAACATCAACTTGACAGCTTATAACAACGTGAGACAGTTGCTATAAGGTTCTCAACATCTTTCACCCAATTATGTGTTTTGTTGAAGTACTGGCATTGCAACGAACAGTTGATTGTCCAAAAGTCTTAATTCTTCGTTAGTTTAAGGGCTATTTGTTTGATGGAACTAATAATGAAGATATATTTTGGAGTAACGACGAGTCGAAGAAAGCCATGCATGATGGCTGATGAGGATCCATATTACCATCACGAGATTTTTTCTTGTAACTGGTGCAACCATAGCTTTTTTTTTCCGGACAATTTGCACATTTAGATGTTACTACCGTACCATCAAAAGGACAAGATATGTTGTCCCATGTGATTAATAGGGATGACAATTAATAGGTCCGACAATTTGCATTTGTATCTGACGTATATTTCATCTGGTCAGACTGGTTGGTAAGAATTTTAACCAAATTCAGTCTAGTAGTCATAGACTGAGGTGTTTATTCCAAATAAAAAAAAAAAGGAAAATGACGGCCCATGCCATGACGTATTTTGATAATTAATACCCGCTAAGGACATGCTAAGAATATTTGTTAATACTGAAAAAAATATTCTTGATGAGTTTTAATTATCAAAACACATCCTTAGCCGTCATTTTCCTAAAAAAACAATGTCACTTTTGAGATATGACTACAATAGCCACGTATGGGGTTATGTACACCTACAAAATGTTAGGGGTCAAATTGTGAATTCAGGCGAAACCAATCCAAACCAAATGTATTGGTTAGGTTTTTAAGTGATGTGTTTTGGTTCCGATTTTAAAATATAAGAAATTGTATTAAATGATTTGGTCTGTGAATTTACATTAACTATAGCAGTTTCAAATCGATCCAAACCATATACATAAATACTTTCAAAATATTTCGTCAAATTCATGACAAATACTCGGGAATGCTGTCGAGCAGCTTCTAGCCAAGCGGATTTAGAGTGGCCAATCTAGCCATTTATTTCGACAAAAACGGTTCGGATCAAATCTAAGCTCATACAAATCGCATGCAAATTTGAACTGTCCATGGCTCAATTAAGATTCGAGCCATTGATTGCCGAGATAGCCGGTCAGCAGAGCCGGCCCTGAGCTAAAGCAAGCATTGCGGTCGCTTTAGGCTCTACCAAAATTGCGAATTTTAAGGGCCCCTCATATTTTAGTACCTCTACGTGTTTACTTACATTTTGTTCATTAAAGATTTTGAAAAATGGCCTTCTTTTGGTTTTTGCTTTAAGTCTCCATAAAGTCAAGGTCGGTTCTGGTGGCCAGATCGGCCACTCTATACCGCTTTACATGGAGATGCTTTGGAAGCATCTCGCATGCCGAGTTCAATTGACAGCTAGACAGCCTAAACATATGGGGAAGTATTGAAAAAAGGACTAACCGAGCAATGGGACAAGATGTCTGTGTCTGAGTTGATTAATGATAGGAAGCTCTGAAAAGAAATCATCTTGACCCTTTAAGAATACCTTTACAGCCACCTCCAAATCGTCATTGGCTATGTACCCTTTGAAAACCTCTCCACAACCTCCTCGTCCCAACAACCCCTTCTTATTGAAGAGCCTTCTGCAAATCTTTGTACTGAAACGCCCCCGGCATCCCGGGCAAGCTCTTCATCATCCTCCTCGTTATCTGCTGGTTCGACCGCCACGACAACATCTTCTTCCGGAAGTAATGTACCAAAACCACCGCCGCCGCCGATAGAAGCACCACCGCAGGAATCCCGACGGCGAGGCCGAGCTTTTTATCGATTTATACCTTTCAAAATAACTATTTGCCAAAATATACCTTTTTTCAAACTATTTTTAAAAATAGTTCAAAACGCACATTCCATGTGCATCACGCATATCCGATGTGCATTATCCGCGCTGGCATATGACAACCGGGCCAGCTGGATATCCACCGTGTATCACGCATACCCAATATGCGTGATGCATATCGGATATGCATGATGCATACCGGATATGCGTGATGCATATTGGATATGCATGATGTGTTATATACGGGCAGAATCAGGAGACTCGGAGATTTCCAAGTTTGGTTTGGGCTTCTAACGAATTTTTTTTTTTAATTAAACTTTTTGCTACTAACTAACTTGTATATATTTCCTTTATTTTTAGTTTAGGGAAGTGATTTTAGCACTTAGAAATTTGCATTTTACCCTCTCAGATGGGAGTGAGTGTAAACTGCACGAACTACAGTATTCAATCATTTCTTGTGTAATAAAATATGATACTCAATTTACTTTAGGGGGTGTCAATGCAATACATTAGTGATAGTTTGATGCTCATTATTCATTGCATATATGAGTATATTCCTTGAAAAATTGGGGTTGGCCATGACACCTTGTCTAGGGTTGGTTGGAGCCATTCGTGAACTGTGAACTGTTCAAAGCGCAAGTAAACAAAATTGACTTTGAGACAAGTCATTTTTGGTATCAACAGGTGGATTTGCTAACCCATCCAAACAAAACAACTTGGCTTCCTTTATTCTTTTTCATTTAGTTTCACCTTTCCGGTTTCCTTTCCCTCCATAAATTTAAGATCCTAACTTAATGTCAATAATATGCACCCTGTGACAAGTGATTTCTATACTTGGTCATAAAAGTAAAATTGTCACCTAAAATTATGCATTACTACTGGTTAGTATGATAGTGTAAGAGCATTCATAGTAGAATAAGTAAAAGTGAATAATCAAAATATGTCATATTAAATTTTGATTATCCATTTGGAGGTTGCTAAAACTAATAATATCGAGTCTTACATTGGTTATTTTTTGCTTATAATCACAATCAATGGGCCCATTGGTTTCTTCCCTGAGTTTTTTCCAAACTTTTCCCCTTCATTTCACGAATATTTTTTGAAAAACTAGTTTTTGAAAAAATAGTTTATGTTAAAAACAATTTTTAATAAAAAAAATATGTTTTTGGAAAAAAAAAAACAGTTTATTAAACAGTTTTTGGAAGGGAAAAAAAATTTAAGTTAAAAATAGTTGTATAAAAAAATAGGTTATTATTGAATGGGACATGCGTTTTTTTGGCTCCCAAAGAGTGGAGAGAGTTGTCACAGCAAACGGAGTTATTGAACGACCGGTGGAGTATAACAAGGGAATACGTTGCACCTGCACCCCCCCTCAGTTGATGATGCACCTACACCTCCACCAGGTGATCAAGTTAAGGGAAATCTGAAGGCTTCGGGGTTTCTAACAAGAGGCTAGCTACGATCCATAACAGCAATTTGAAATAGACTTTGGTGAAAAATCCATCTTCAGGCTATAACACAAAGTCCTTTGCGAATATGGTTTAAGCTTTTCGAAGGTTAACTTGAACCAAGTTTAGTTCTTACAAACTACAAAATAAAAATTTAAAAACACAGATTTCAAATTAAAACAAGTACAAGACCACATGGCTCCATACATATGTAAATATCTTACTACTACCAATTACAAATTCATTCTTGAATTTGACGCTTCTGCCCTGCTTCCGGAACATTTTCTTCGATTATGTCCTTCTTGTCCACACAATGTGCATGACTGTCTCTGTGATGGTTGGTGCTCAATCCAATCCATCTCGTTCCTGAACCGTGTCACTTGGGGTCGCCCTCGCCCCCGGATACGTTCTCGATCTGGAATGATGGTTGGCCCATTGATTTCAGGCCAATACGCCTTGTCACGCGGGGGTCTAAATGGTTGAGAGGCATACATTTTTATAATTGAATTGAGCGACCAAACATCACTGAAGTAATCGAAAGGGGAAATTTTCATGAACATACACGTCGCAAGCACATGTGAGCACGGCATCTTCCATTGTTGAAACTTGTTGCAACTGCACGTACGATTGGTCATGTCAACTGAATGCCTATGATTTCCTTTATATGGGCTTGTCGGATTCATTGGAGTCTCCACCTCGTAAGTTTGTGCCGTGCGGTCAAACTCAATGACCTGGTGTCTCGATGCCTTATTCCTCCAGTGTTTGTACTTTTTTATGGCAAACTTGCTCCAATTTCCCCCCGTCTCAATTTTTTTCCGTGCTTCTACGGCTCTGTCATTGAAATAGTTAACGCTTTTGTAAAATGTCATCATAACCGTTCCCATTATGGGCAGGTGCCTAGCTTCTTTTAGGACCCCATTCAAGCTCTCTGAGATGTTTGTTGTTTCTGATCCATAACGCCTACCTCCATCATGCGCGAATGACCATTTCTTTAAAACCAAATCCTCCGTTAGTTCCTTGTAGACCTTTTCCTCGTTGCCGAACTTTTTAGTCTTTTCAAGCTGAGCTTTAAACTTTCGTTTTTGGATTTCCATGGCCGTAACTTTTACTTGGTTTCCCACAATTTTGTTGAACCTCCTCATATAGTTTGCCCCAATGTGACGGGCACAATAGCGATGATAAGCATGGGGGGGTCTCCAAAACGGATCTCCTTTGATGTACGACAATAGACCAGTATGCCTGTCTGAAATTAGACACAATTCTGTTCGATTGGTGACAAAATGTCTGAGGCAGGATAAGAACCACCCCCAATTATCAGCATCCTCCTTCTCCACAATGGCAAATGCAATAGGGAATATTTGATTTTCCGCGTCCTGACTCACAGCAACCAAGATTACGCCCTTGTACTTTCCCGTTAGGAAGGTACCATCAATGCTTATCACAGGCCTGCAATGTTTGAACCCTTCGATGGCCGGCCCAAATGCCCAGAAAAGACGATCGAATGTGCGGCATCCTGATATATTTGTATCTTTCGACACCAAGATGTACTCCGTACCTGGATTTTTAACTTTCACCGCAGCTAAGAAACTTTCGACTTCTGCGTACGACTCATCCCAGTTCCCAAAAATTCTTGCTATAGCAATTTGCTTCGCAGCCCAAGTCTTCGCATACGATGGTTGAAATCCCTCTGGCCTCTCTAAAATCATTGCTTGAAGGACCTTCACCTTCGTGCTTGCGTCTTTTTTCACGATAGGGGCGATAATTTCAGAAATGAACTGTGCGTCAAGATTATGATGATCTTGGGTTACACTCTCCGCAACACAAGTGTGTGGTCCTGCGTATCGACTGATTATCCACTCATCGGCATCCTTACACTTTTTGGCTCTTAGTCGCCACTGACATGGGACCGAGTTCTTGCATTTGTACACCAACATAGTCGGTGACGATGCTGATGTCTTAACCACATTATTCTGTTGCATGCTATACTTCTTCACTGTATTCTGAACCTCCTCCTTTGAAAAGAAAACCTGCCAATAACGTTCTTTTCAACTCATATTCATTGGTGGATCCGGAAATTTCAGACAGATTGGTCACTTTTTAAGCAAAAACTTAATAAAAATACTCACAATCTAATACAAAAAGATTATGCGTTCAAAAAAATATGATGAGAATAAAAAAATGAAGGTACTAGTGTTTTTATATTTTCAATAGATTGTTTATTAAATATTTATTTGAGTATTTAGCAAAATTGTATGGTTTGTCTTTGCGATATTTCTACTTCTTAAGACTAGAATGTACTTGGTTTAGCTCTTGGCCTCCTGCTAGGTGCAGGTTTTCAAGATTCCCTTCTTTCCAAACGAAATTGAGTTAAAAAGGAAAAAATTCTTAAGACTAGAATGTACTTGGTTTAGCTCTTGGCCTCCTGCTAGGTGCAGGTTTTCAAGATTCCCTTCTTTCCAAACGAAATTGAGTTAAAAAGGAAAAAAGCAAACAGCAGTACTGAGCCTCTGTAGAGACCTGTGTCTAATTTTAAATTTATTTTTATTGATGTTGGTACGTGGAATTATAATTAGATAATTTTGTGCGCAATGAATTTTATTTTTATATGCGTAGATGTATGTTTGGTCGTTCGGGCCCGAGTTCGTGAGCCATAGAGCGAGAGTGTTGGGGGACCCATGTCGGATAGCTTTTAAAATTAGTTAAGATTTATTTTTATAGCACGTAGAGTTATAATTAGGATGGTGGTTAAGTAAAAGGACTTAAGAGAGAGTGCTAGTAAGTAGAGGGGGTTAAGGGTAATATGTTTACTTGTATACTTAATGGGTCCAGGAGGGAGAGGCAGCCGATCCTTTTTCTTTTTCTTTTCTTCTTCCTGCGTCTTTTCTCTCTCTTAAACATTCAACACAAACCCTCATGGTTCAATGCAAAATCGAAGGTCAAGACTCGAGAATCTCGCAACAAGTCAAGAAGAAAACGTGATCTACGGACAGAGGGCTACACATCTATCCGAACAAAATCTCGATCGGTCAACTTTGGAGTTCCTAGCAAATTCGGAGGTTTTCATTTTTGAGGTAGGATTCTTGCTAAATGCTTAAATATGGGAACGTATAGTAAGATGTGCTTTAAATTCGTGATATTGTGTGTTTTCCCCAAAATTCTAGAGAGCTCTAAGTGTATATGCTATATGTACGGTATATACGTTTTTCATGATTTTACTAGTTGTGACCAGATTATGCGATTTTTACTATGTCGTACTTGCTAAGAGTGTAGTGTGTTGGAGTATATGATCATGTAGTATGTTGTTCAATTTTACATGCTTACGAAGGGGTACGATATAATGACCAAAAAAAAAAATTAAAAACAATTTTTGTAATTAGACAAACTTAATAATGATTGAACTTATATTCGCTCCCTTGCTTCATTATATATATTGCAACGATGACAATTTTCACTAATTTCTAATCGGATTCGAGATTATGACTAGATTGTACGATCTTTCTCGTAGTTTTGGATGATTTGAAATTGGTACTTGTTATTTGGGCTAGTGAGCCACGTATTGGAGGTTGACTTGACCATTTTATATCTGTTGTGTAGCCGGAAGCATATGGATAACGAGTTTATCCGTCGGTGTATAGTCCGTAAACCCGCACGGGATAAGGTGTTCCATAGGCCTTTGGGTTAGTAGCCCATAAATTTGGATGATTAGGGACCTGATCAGTCGCCTTGGATTGGTACACAACTTGTTAATTTGGACCATCAGTCTTATGTGCTCTTATTTTCTCCTACTTGACTATATAATTTAACGTGTTTTGTGTTTGAAGGATTTTGGATATATGAGATGAGATGAGTTTACGTGATTTGATTATAACTTGGTATTTGGAGATTTGGATTATTATGTGATCGGATTATTTTTATCATTATTTCGGTTGGATGCTTGAGAAGTAAAAGCTATTATGTATTCATTTGATCTAAGTTACGATATATCCTATGGTTATCTTTTGAGATTTAATAAAATGCAAGTTTTCTTTCAATATTGCATATGCTCACAAATTGATCTATTCAAAAAGAGGTAGACAAGAACAAATTATTTTGTGTATTGTGCATTTTGCTTGCTTTCTCTTATCTTCGCCTTTAGCACGTTTCCTATTGAGTGTCGACTCACGTTGTACAATCCAACCTTTTTCAGGTTTGGAGATGGAATCGAGGCTTAAGAATCATGGGTCTTTTATTTAGAGCGTAATGGAATATTTGTATATTTTTGGCCCGTAAGACTTGTAAAATTATATTTTGGGTTGTAAGAACTTGAATTGCGAGGTACTTTATTTTTGGTATTGTAAATTTGTATATTTAGAGAATGGGGTTTGGAAGTGCATAATATATAGGATATTTTGGAGTTATTTCTAATAAAAGGTGGGTCGTGACAGCCTCGCACACACGACCCCTCATGTGGGAAACCGAACACCTTACTACTTGATCTAGCCGCCCATAGTAATCTAATTTGGGTAGTTTTTTATATATTACTTCCTGTGTTGATTCACATAAAAAAAATCCTTATAATTTCAGGTGGGTCACTGTGCCTATATTGGATACGCCCCTGCTCATATTGTTTCAGAGGCAGCTGCACATTGGTTGTTTCATGGTCACATGAACACCCAATAATTTTTTCTTTACTCATAATACATGTAATAATTATGGGTTAACATTTCTTTGAACACCCAACTCAAATATTAATGAACACCCAATTCTATTCTTGAACATCTAACCCAAAAATAATTCAACACATAACTCAATCAAGTGAACACTCAATCACAACCTAATTACAGCTCATCAATTTAGGTAATTCATATTTGAACATCTAACGATAAAACTCACAATCCTAATCGAAAAAATATTGAAAGAAAAGCGAAAAAGAAGAATCTATTGGTTTAAATATCATGCTCTACGTTCTCTATCCATCTCTATTGTTGATGCTCTAAAAAAATCTCATCACGTCATCCTAACAAACAACGTACTTTCGAAAATGTTGGCCCCAATGTTCTCGCTATAATTTTTTTCAAAAGAGTTTTAGTAGATTAATACACCAGTTAAACATTGGCACAACATGTGAGAATTTTTCTAGGACAATTGCAAAATTTAACTCCCACCATTTTTGGAACATTGTCTACTGCGCAACACGACAACTTCCAAAACAAATATATTTTTTGTTTAAAGATTTAGTATATGTATGTTATGTTATCATTCTCTTCGTGGTTAATTTGTGGAAATAAAGGTTAAGTTTTTTTTCCCACACCGTCTATACTAATATATACTTCATCTAGTAGAGTAACAAAGTTAAGATAATTTCTGAACACCCTAATAAAAATTCTTGGAGCCGCAACTGTATTATTTCACATTGTACTAAAAAAATGACTTCATCAAATTTCGAGTAATAAGAAATACCTGTCCCTTAAATAGCTCACAATGTCCATCCCACCCAACGTGACTCTTATTAGGCATTTGCGGACTAGGGTCCACGATATTCGTCCATGTGTCATCCGTGAACATGGAACTTGGCGTCTCAAACTCAGGAATCTCGTGTTCTTCGCGGTCCTCGGCCTCTAAACCCTCATCAACATCCTCCTCGGAGCTTTGTGAGACCTCATCGTCATCTCCAAGATTATTGTCAAATGCGCTATCGTGTTCCACGTAGTCGTTGTGTTGCTCGAAGATGGTGGAATCGTCATGCATGTCATATGCAAAGCATGTGTCGTCGCCTAAATATTGTTGTTTAGAAGGATCCCTTTCATTCGGCCTATGAGACCATTGAGTGGAACGATGGATAGGGAGACTATTGGAGTGTGATCCCCTGACTTCTTGTCTGAAATTATTATCGTCAAGAACTTCCGTGTACAGAGTAGGGGTGTAACCAGATATGCCGTCAGCAACATCGAATATTATATTGACGCCATTATCGTCAACGACTTCAACCCCAACGTATGTATACATTGTGTGAGGGAAGCTGAGAGTTGGATAGGCATATGTGATTTTCATCATCGCACTCGGCAATCTTCCTGCATTACTAATAAATTGCCTCAAATCCGTGAGAGTTATCCCACGTGGTATCGATAATAATATAACAGTACCCCCCGCGTACGATGGACCATTTGGCTGCTGGACTACCTGACCACCGACATGTACACACATTATACGTTCATTACAAGAACTGGCCATATTTTTGCGAGTAATGAAAATAAATATCGGATTCTGATTACTAGATGAGAGGATCGCTTTTATACTACAACAGCATAATGCACATACCATATGCATAATGCACATCCCATATGCGTGATGCACATACCATGTGCATGACGCATATGTCATGTGCGTGATGCATATCACATGTGCATGACGCAATAAATCTGGCCCCCCACGCCCCCCCTGCCATGGCAGGGAAATCCGACAGGTTTGAATCAGACATACTACTGTTCTTTGAATCAGGCTTATTATTGTTCAATACTATTACACTTTCCAACCGCTTTGCATCAAATTTATCCTATATGCATCACGCATTGTGTATTCTTGACCTTATCCCATTCATTAATTTTTTACTCCACTTTTTTTTTTTTTGCTCCAATAAGTAAAAACGAGTTATTTGCGCGTAGGGGGGGTGCAAATCCAGGATTTCAGCCTCGCGCACGTACTATGGTTAAGCCCACGTTTTGCTAAAAGTCTGAAACGTACAAACCACTCTCTTTTTTTTAAACCAGATAATCTGATTTTTTGTAAACGTTTTTTTCTTTTGGGGGGTTAATATAACTGTCGTTCCAAAAAAAACAGAAAAAAATAAAAAATTTCAATTTGGAAACAATATTTTAAAAATAATGAGCGGTTCGGATCATATTGGTGGGCCCAATAAAAGTATATGTGCAATATATGTGTACAAATATATGTGTCCTTAGCAGTGTTGTTTAAATTTATCCTATATGTAATCCGTGAATAAAAACTAGAAGTGACATTTGACTATTGAATTGGTTTAGAACCAGACCGTAAAACTTTTGGTTCGGACACAAATTATATTTTTCTTAGAATGATAACTTGCGATTCGATCCTTGAATTTCTAAGTATCCGAATCAATCCGGATCGTGCACAACCCTACATGACAGTACTACTTATCGAGACTGGCTTTTTTTAATGGGTCACTAGTAGTTTGGGTGATTTTTGAAAGATGCTTTCACGCTCACGCTTCCGCATCTCCTCACACATTATGTAACTTATATCGGAAGAAAGCGTTTCAACTTAGGTGAATGCTAACCGGTCCATATAATGCATAATGCACATCCTATATGCGTGAATTTCTTCTTTTTATTGTTGCTTAGGGTCCCATGCACATGAGTTTTGGTGAAATGCATATGATTCATCTTATCTGGTTGTTTGACATGGGGCCAGATAGAGAAAACCAAGGCCGGCAAAGCACTTTTTGACTTTAAACTTTCAGTATTGAAATCTTTGGGTGTACAAAAAAATGGCCCCCCCACCATTCCCTCCTCTGTCCTTTTCCCAGGTTTTGAAGATAGAGAGAGATTGAACAGATTCTTCTCTTTATTCCCAAATTCATCTCTGTAACCGGCCCTGTTTTCTTTTTTTCTTTTCTCCCAACAGTCTTAGTCAGGGGTCCCATTCATTTTCAAAATAACTCATCCAATCACATATTTTTACATTTTAACTCAAAATTTTCAATCCAAAAGCGTGAACCAAACAGAGTGACAAACTCTTAAAACTATATTTTAAAAATAATGAGCAGTTCGGATCATATTGATGGACCCCATAAAAGTATACGTGCAAGATCATTATTCGCAAACACGACTACTTGTCAATTAGATATACTCAAATGACAAAAAGAGTCGATGAATCAATTAAAGCCAAAAACAGCTTGTGATGCTACAGATATTGCACTCCATGTTATGGAGAGAAAAAAGGCCAATACAAACACTCCATACAACTCAACAACAGGAGGTTATAATGAGCATAAGCGAATCTTCAATACGGATCAATGAAAAGTGACATATGTACAGAGCACAAGAAGACAATAAGAAGACAAAGACAACGTGCAAAGAACAACTAGCAAAAACAAGTTCTGCCAAAATAGCTCAGCATTCCGTCGTACCCACTAGCAACGACTTTAAGAAGACAACGTGCAAACATTTGTTGCTCCTGCTGCCAAAATATGCTGCTCCAAATCTAAACAGATAAGAAAAAAAAATTAGAAGGGATTTACGGTGTATGATATAATCTAAAAACGTAGGAGTTTATAAAAAAGTTAAAAGGGATTTATGTTGTCTGATAGGGGACACGTATTGGACAAGCGTGTCGGATACATGTCCGCTAGGAAATGCACTAGGGTGAATAGTCCTTGGGTTTGGTGAATTTAGACCCCGTGTAAGTTCATTCTACGTAAAATCGGACAGAGTTTCGTTTATATATTGGGCTATCCCGACGTCTAAGCGTCTCAAAGAAATAGCAAAAACAACAACAAAATCATTCAATGTCCACACTGTTCCATTTGCCATCCTAATTACCATTACAACTGTAAAAATTCCACAATCAAAACCCACGCCGGGTTATATAATTCATGCCCCTTCCGATGATTTACAGCTGCTACATAAATGATTTCGTCATCTGAAAGACAGTTTTCAGCAATCAATTCACTGTTACAGCACCTATAATTCATGTTTTCAGCATTCTAAAACCAATTATCTGCACCTAAACAACCACTCAACTCTAAAGTCGATTTCCAACAACTAAGCTGCAGTTTCCAGCATAAATTAGTAATTTCCAGCATTCATCCATCAACGTACTGCACCAAAGTGCAGTTTTCAGCACTTATATTTCACCATTTCAGCAACCATTTACAGTTTAGCACTCAAAAACAAATTCAACAACTAAGAAATCATGTTCCAGTAAGCATACTTCATGAATACCAAAACCTACTCTCATCCTATCAAGATTTTAAGGAACGCATAAAACCCCATCTTAGAATTGAACCCATATTGCTTAATTTAAATTGGAGGTTTAAAACACAATCATACCTTAAATGAATTCTTGAGAACACAATATCAAACATGAATTTTACCTACACTAAGGCTTGAATTGAAGACCCAATTCTTCCTCTAACGTAGAACAAGAGTCCTCTTCCTTTTGGTTTCTTTTTTTTTTAACTTTAAAGTTTACAGGTGTTGCAAGGAGAACACACACACACATGCAATTAAAATAATTATACTCCACCTCCCTCAAGTTCTAAAAAGAACATTAAAGCTCCTAAAGTTAATAGGATGTTACAGAAACGTACCTGTATGTCAACCTCTGGCCCTACCCCTACCCTTACCCTTACCCGTAGCCTTACCTCTACCCCCACCTCTACCCCTTGTAGCATCAACGACCTTGTCGTGGTTAGTGTCCCCATGCTTCTTGTGAAGATGTCCTCCAGTACCACAACGCGGAGGCCTAGAGACACGCGTAGTCCTACGTGGCCCATCTGGGGTAACATGACCTCCACCTTCCAAGTCAACTTCCTCTTCCTCCTCCTCCTCCTCCTCTCCCCCCTCCTCCTCTGGTGTCTCTTTGGACTGAATTACTCTCTCTGTAAGTTGTGTGACTTGCCCTACTGAATCCCCATCCTGCGACTCTACTATCCTTTTCCTCTTCAAAAGCGACCTACACTCAGAAATGGTCTGTGCACCACCAACAGCGGATATCTGCATGTTGGCCCAATCAAAGTCTGACGGAGTTTGCGATTGTGAACCCTCTGCCCTTGCCCCTGCCGTTGGTGAGTAGTTAAGTAATGGACTCATGGAGACCCCATCCATATTTAATAAAGCTGAACTGAAAGGAGTGGAAAGCTCAGAAGGGTGCACTGGTCCTCCTAAACTACTTGTTCCAACGGGTTCCTCGAATTGGTAGTCTGCGTGTGTATCTTCGGGAGGACCCTGAGGCTGGTGCTGCGGTAGAGGCTGGTTCTGTTGGTGGACCCCTGCTTCTGCCTGTAAATGGGGCTCCATATGGTCATAGTCCTCATCAAATTCCTCCTGTTGTTGTGGATCCCGTATCTTGTGCTCAGGAGCAATCTTTCGGAATAACTTCTCTTGGAATTTCAAGCACTCGACTCCTTTTTGTGCCATTGCCTGAACCGCCTCAGCAGAGAGGTTTGGCATAGAAAGCCTCTCAAACAATTGCATCTGCATTACAATGTAATTTAAAAAAAGTTGCATACATGAAAGTAAATGGAAGATTAGAAAGAGTAATATCATCATATATTACCGCTATGTTTGTAGCTGCACCCATCTTACTAACAAAACGTAAGGTAATCCTTTCGTACCAATCTAGGTACGGGTCGTCAGCGGGGTAGACAAGAATGTCAGGATTGGTAATGTTGACAATACTGTTGGCCCTATTATTCCACAAATGTATCGGCTTGCTCCAGTTCTTCACACCATTCCTAAGATCCATACCGTGAAACTCCCCTAGAGACTTAGAAGGGGGGGGGATGGTTTGTCTCCCTCCAAACTGACGCAACACCCGCTCTGGCTGGTGCTGTTCAACATGACAGAACTGGATGAGTGGGACACTTGCCATCCAAACACCTCTTCCGGCACTACAAAATCTTGGCAAAGATTGGATCAAGTCCTCAGTGTACGGCTGCCACACCACCTAAGAAAGCAAAATTTTAAAAAAACATAAGAAACTAAATCATAAGTACTCCTTCCGTCCTAAATTGTTGGTATGATATGAAAAAACGGGTAATTTTTTGCTCCAAAATCAGATATGTTCATGCATATTTTATAAATGACGCTGAGTTAAAGAACTAATTGATAACTCTAATTTGGTTTCAGATTTTTGTACAAATTATACACGAAATTACTTTATTTATGACCCACAAATCACAAGTTATTCCGTAAAGGACCAACAATTGGTGACAAATTAACGGAAAGCAACGTAAACAATAACCTCGTCCGGCCTCTGCACGTCTAAAGAGAACCGGTAATGTCCAACAACATGGGTCGGCAAATTCGGTGAGTGAAATTCATCGTCCCACCTACACAATTACAAAATTAATATATCAATGCCATTAAATGATACCAATCAATATTAATATATTAGTGAAGAATAAACATTTCAACAGTAAATGTAAATGACATCTTCAGTTAAGAAACTGTACCATCCACTAAGAGGAGAATCACGACGAATGACCCGCTTCCCATTACGTGCGGGGGCAAGGAAAGGAAAGCGCTCCCAACCCCAAACTTGCAAGAGTACGAACATCCCCCCCAAGTCTTTCGATCCAACACTAGAGCCGAAGTCTAGGTAATGATAAAGGGTGGCTAGGCAAGCGCTCCCCCAACTGTAAGTACCAGCAAGTTGAAGGTCGTCAAGCAAAGACAAGAAGTATAGGTGGACATGGGAACTAGATTGGTCCGGAAAAACTATGCCACCTATAAGTTGTAGAATGTAACCCCGAGCTTTCCTCAATATCGTGACTTCGTCATCTCCCTCCTCGACCTTTCCGTTAAAGTTATCACGCAACCATTTCAAACTAACCTTAAACCCACTCATAACTTCTCCCGGTGGATTCAACCCTAGTAGATGCTCGCATAATTCTTTTTTTTTATCATCGTCAAATCTTAAGTCTCCAGTAACCGGTCTACCATCAACTGCGAGACCGGTAATTATTTCCACATCTTGTAGGGTTATAGTGGACTCGCCTGAACGCAAATGGAATGTGTGAGTCTCTGGCCGCCAACGCTCAATGAGTGCGGTGATGAAAGCACGGTCCAAAGTTATAAACGGCATCTCCAAAATTCCACCAAAACCAGCTTGGTATATCAACTCAACAATGCGGGGTGAAGGCCGCCCCAATTGTCGAAAATTGTTATCATTGCGACGACATATCAACGTGACATTTTCAACTTTAGAATCCCCCTGAATAACATTGTAACTTATGCTTTACTTTTACGAATACAACAAATTCATGTTATAAGACATAGTAAGTTCTAAGATAATGACTTCTTACATAGCCTTCCAACATAGCACGAGAACGGTGTTGTTTCTGTAGCACAAGTACAGAGCCGTCAGTAGGCCCCGGATCAATACTAGAGCCATCCATGATATAACCTGCAAGTACGAAAATTATTATCATTAGTTGCATATAGCTACTTATTAGCTTAATAATTTTCATTTGATTTGATAAAAAAACCGATTCTTATACATTTTCATTTGTTTTTTTCATAAATAAATAATAAGCACGTAACATTTTAAGTAGTCTGACGAAAGAAATACAAAATGATTGGTATACTTTAACTGCATTAAGCTAAAATCATTTTAATGTATTGGAAAATAAAAACTTTATGATATACATTCCGATAAAAAAAATATATGTCCACTAAGCCGGCCCTCCCGAGTTCACAATTCTTACTTCGCCCCAAACAAGAACTTAATTTTTTTGACCATACAAGGAAAAACATATACAGAAAAAGCTTAAATATACTGAAATTGATGTTTTGCCTAAAATATATGAAAGGGCATACATATATATATATATGTGCTAAATCTTTTGGACTGAGTTGTGATGTTCTTACACGTGTTCAACTTTTGTGAGTTTAGTATTCAAGTTTATGGCTTAAGGTGTCCAAAGAACTTGTTTTATCTACAATTAATTTTCTTTACTCATGGGGTGTTCAACTGAACACCAAAGCCAAAGCTATAGCGCCGCCTCCGTCTACCAATTAAGGCAGTAGCTACTGTTCAAGTTTTGTCTCTTTCTTTACCCGCTGTCGGTTGAACACAGGCCTACGGGGAGAGAGAGAGAGAGAGAGAGAGAGAGAGAGAGAGAGAGATACATATGTTTCTCTTTGTTGGGTTTTCAGTGTTCTCCGAGTATTTGAGTAGAGATGAGAGCCATTGATTTTCAGGTTCTTAATTACTCATAAAGAGAAGGCCAGACAAGTCTGCACAACAGACACCTCTTTTCTCCCTCAGCCCTCGAGCAATCTCAGCCCACTGGAGATTTAACCCCCAGTTGGTAAAATAGGATCGTACAAAAAATGAACAAAAGGTTCATCTCAAGAAAGTGGAAAAGGTGATTAACCTTTGGGTTAATGGATTGTACTCTTAATCTGTGACAATGAAAACCTCAATCTTCCTTGGTGAAGAATAAAAAAAGAAACCAGTAACAATGTGATAGGCCAGTCACTATGCATGACCTGGTAGGAGCTCAAGCTCACGACAGCTGGACCAGTCCAAGACCCAAGACCACAACAACCAAGCACCAGATCCACCCCAAGGCCCAGCATTGTAATTGAAGCCCAAAGTGGAAACCCAGAAGTTAATTTAATTAAGCTTAAGTTAATCAGTTGATTAGTTAGTTTGTTGCGATTAGTTACGTTGTTGCATTCTATAGTACATATCGTGAGCAAGAGAGAGATGAGGGCATGTTCTTTTTGGAATCAAAGATAATTGGGACGAGAGTTCCCCTCCTTGTAATTCACTCCCTCCATCAATACAATCCACCCAATTTTCCCAATTGTTCTTGTTTGTTCTCGTGCATTTTCCGATGTCGATCTAGATTTCTTATCACAATGACGATTTTATAGGTCAGCCCTCCAGAAAAGAATCAATAACTATAAGATTACATTACCTACGGGGAGAGAGAGACACATACGTATATACATACAAGATACATACGCATATACATATGAGATACATACGCATATACATACATACCTATGGACGGAGAGAGAGAGAGAAAGATACATACGTATATACATACCTACGGAGAGAGAGAGAGAGAGAGAGAGAGAGAGAGGGACTTACAGTGAGAGGGAGCAGAGAACGACAAACGGCAACGGAGATTGGAGAGAACGGCGAACAGCGATCTACGATCGCGAGAATGGAGAGGGAGAGGAAGTACCAGCGTATGCGAGACGCATACACTTTTTGCAATTTGATTTTAAGCCCTAACGCATATCGAATGTGCATCACGCATATTGCGTATGCGTGATCCACGGTGGATATCCACCTGGCGCGGCTCGTATATGCCAGCGCGGATAATGCACATCTGATATGCATGATGCACATGGAATATGCGTTTTGAACTATTTTTAAAAATAGTTGGAAAAAAGGTATATTTTGGCAAATAGTTTTTTGAAAAGGTATAAATCGATAAAAATCTCCGGCGAGGCCAATCCTCACCAACTCTTGTTTTTCGTCGTTTACATAGTGCTGCACCGTCAAGTTCCATCGTAAAACGCAGTTGAGTTGGGTTGCGTTGCTGGTTGATGCGGAAAACCCGAAGTAGGAGTTTTGATTGACCACCCCTCTGAGCTCCAGATTCGATGTCAGAATCGGGTTGGGGGGCATGGGAGGAGTCGGATCCGTTTTGTATGTTTGTGGAGCCATGTAAACCTCGATTACCTTTTAAAATCTTTGATTGAAAAAAAAAATTCAGATAAAAGAGATAGGCTTATTATGGAGCCTCCGTAAACGAGCTGTTTATGGAGCCATGCAATTTCGGCCGTTCGTTTCGGCTTTAGATGTTCTGGATTTAAATTAAACTCTTCCGCGGAAAATTTTTATTAATATCCAGACGATCCAAAACACTCTTGAACGGTTGTGATTCATTTCCGTAAACAACTGTTCACGAAATGCTCCGTTAAACAGATTTATGGGACAAAAAAGAGCATTAATTTTAAAAGAGTACGCAAGTCTCTTTATTGCTACTTCCAAATCTCTCAATCTAACTCCAGACTCTTGAGTTTGTAAACTTTTTACTAGAAGAAGAGAAGCCGGGGGACAAGGAGAAAGAAGAAGGAAGGAGAGAAACAAGTGAAGGGGAAAGAGCCACCTACCACGAGCTGAAACCCAAGCTGCTCAAAAAGGGCAACGCAAAGTTTTAAATAGCAGTAGCGGGCTGCGTAACGACGTAAGTACGTAACGGTAGAGGGAGTATCAAATCATATGTATATAGCGACCTTGAAGCGGGCAAAAAATCAGATATAAGGCAATGTGTAGCAGGAATCAACCGATACTGGTGTAAATTTTAAATAGGACGGATTAAGTGAGATGTAGCAGTATCAGAGAACCCGAAAACCACTACGTAGGATTGCGGCGATTAAATATATCCGTGGTGTAAAGGGAGAGGGAGAGCCAGGCAAATATAGGGGAGATCTAGGGTGGATCATGCACAACGGATGGTGATCGTGCTAGGTTCGAGGATCAAGATCTTAGGCGGCGGAAGAAAGTTCTCTATTGATGGAAGCTTCTTCCTTCAATCTGACTTGCCGTATACCTAGTTGCATTTCTATTATGTACGTATTATATTCCATGGTGATATTGAAATCCCTCCTCTTTTTTTTTTTTTGGCTTTCTCGTTCATTTATCAGTGAAAATGTTTTAGACACATGATGTTTGAACTCAGGATCGGTTACAGATGTGCCTACAGTACTTTGAGGCGTCACATATCTTGTGAAAAGCTCACATGCATCGAACCATTCTAAACACCTCTGTGTTCGAACATCTGTATTTATAACACTGCTGGGACGAAGTTTCCTCGCCACTTACCTTTTTGATTCTGTCGTACTGGACCCAGACGTTGAAGAAATTGGCCGTTTTACCCTCGCCAACTAGTTGGAATCCGAGTGGGGTCAAGGACCTGGTTATGTTAGACCTGACGCTGTTGATGTTGAGTCCGACGTGGTTTGAATCCGGGTCGAAATCCTCCTTAAACGTGTCCAACTCTACAGCGATAAGGTGATTTGTGTTATTGCCGTCGGTGGCGGAGTTAGTCAGACCCAAGAACTCGCCGTAACTATTCCGCGGGAGATTGAGGTCTGGTGCCACCACAAATGTGAGGCCTTCGCCGGGGGTAGAATTGAGCACTCGGTTCAGGTTCACGAGGAATGAGGAGTTAAACGACGCCACTCTCTGTCGGTGACATTTTGACCGTCCCATTGTTCCCATAGCGTGAAAGGGGATATGTAAAGAATTCGACCGAATTGGTTGATGAGGGCGGCGGAGTTGATGGAGTCAAGCGTGACTTGGAGGGCATCGTTGTGTATGGTCGCGGGCGAGTTGACCTGCAATCTTTTGCGAGGGTTGGAGTTTTCATTGAAGTCATTGAACCGGATGTGGGAGGTTTTGAGTTTGGCGGTGGCTGGAGGCACCGCCGCGAATAGTGAGAGGAGGAGGAGGGGTACCACGAGGAGCACGACGGAAGTGATTGCGTTCGCAGCCATTCCCCTCCAGTTTCAAGTGTGTTGATTAGGTTTGGGTAAGAAAATAGATATGGAGATTTGAGAGGGAGGGAAGAGAATAAATAAGAATTTGAAGCAAAGAAATACTTGGAGGGGGGGAGGTTGGGAATAAATAAGAATTTGAAGAATTCGCGCGCTCTATCTCTTCCTCAATTGGTTGGAGATTCCCTTTAACAATTTTCAGACTAGTACTATACCAAATTTCCACGTATGAAAAAAAAAAAAACTACTCCATCTGTTCTTTTTTTAGAGTTCAGTATTTCATTTTTGACTGTCCCTTAATAAGTGTGCATTTTATAAAGTTAGTGGGTAAAAGTTGATGAATTTTTCATTTTGTTCTAAAAGTAGATTCTATTTTGAAAAGTTAGTGAGTAAAAATGTAATGATGATATTTTTATAGAGGGTAAGGAGAGAAAGTGGAGGTAAAAGTTGATGTGAAAGGTGTAATGATAATGTCTTTTTAATAAGTTAAAATTACGAAGCAGTACACTTAAAAATGGACGGAGGGAGTATAATAAATGGTTAACCACCAATGAGGGTTTTTTTTCGATCGATAGAAGATACTCCCCCCGTCCCTTTTTAAGTGTTCTACTTCGTAACTCCAACTTATTAAAAAGACATCATCATTATACCTTTCACATAAACTTTTTCCTCTACTTTTCCTACTTACCCATCATCATTACTGTCACACCCCATCCCGGAAAACACCACATTAAATTATTTTTCAAATGGGATGGACCCACACCATGGCCCTGCTCAAACAATAAATAAAACATCAACCAGGTGTCCAACTCATATATAAAAAAAGAACTTAACTTGCATATATATAGAAATAACAGTCATACAAGACGTGCCCATAGATATTTACAACATATACAAGCTCCAAAAATAGGCACCTAATCAAAAGAGTCAAAATGCTAGATTCCTATATACACAACTCATGTCTAGACTCTGCAATAGACCCGCATGCCGTCACGCTCCTGAAAAGAAAACACTGTGGGGGTGTGAGCTATTAACATGTTCAGTGAATGCTCTTATCTGTAATAAGAGAAGTAATAAAGACAAGTGCTATCAAACAATTAAAACAAGAATATTCAGCCCCACAATAACGTCCATTACGTAATACTCATAACGCCACTAAGGCACGCCACTAAGGCAATTATATAACGCCACTAAGGCAATTTATAACGCCACTAAGGCAATACTGTTTACGCCACTAAGGCAATAGTCATCACGCCAATAAGGCAATATTCAATAACGCCACTAAGGCCATACTATAACGCCACTAAGGCTACGATCATATTCTCACTTAGGAGCTCAAGCCAAATATTAACCATTTCAATACGAAAAATAACTCTACACCGTGTCTTATCTTCCACTATTAAAAATAAGAACACCCACCTCGAGGTCCAGCAAAAAAGGTACCAACACGAGCTCACTCCCTACGTGGAGTCACGGTACTCGTCGCCGCTTCCGAACCTGGCGGGTAAAACATAAATCCATACACGTGAGTATTATTAGTGGCATACTCATAAAATGAAAGGATTGCAACCATTCCTCTAGTATCATGTTCCTTCCAATTGACCTTAAGATAAGGTTTAGCACATTAAAGAACAGAAAAAAGAAAACAAGTCAATCGCATATTCAAAAAAAAACCATCAGATTAGTCAAACTCTAACTAAAGTATAACAGTATACTCTTGTACACTTGCCACACAAGATAAAATTCCCATTTGATAGCCATGGGAAATCTTCGTTTCCCTGTACCACACACCAAATCCAAATTTCTTTCTTCTTGAATGACTTTTTGGTCTAATGATCACGAAAACATCACAGAACCCAACGGCACATCCCCTAATTCAGTCCAATTCCACATATAATTCCTATTTTCAGCAACTATTATCTCAGTTTTAGCATCCAATTTCCAATTCCCAGCAGCTATACAAAATTTTCAACTATAAACCCACAGGTTCAGCACCTGTTCCCTAGTTTCAGCACTCCAGAGATTCATTTTTTCCCAACAAAAATCACAATCCGACAACCGTGGATATAGGTGCAAAGCTTGTTAATCCTCTCCAACCAAATAATCAGGTAACATACTTTAATTTCACCAAATAAAGCTCAGTTAAAGCATCTAAGAAATCTATTCCCAGCACCAAAAATCTGCGTTGAGTCCATAAAAGAATACATATTTTTTTCTTTATTCAAATCACACACAAACCCTAGAGTCAATTAGAGAAAGGTGTAAACAAATCATAATACCAAATTAAGAAGACAATTAGAGCACTTACCACAAACCTAATTTTTCCTTCCTTTTCTTTTTTCCCCCTTTTTCTTCTCTGCGTTTTCTGTTTCTACAACCCTTTTTGTTTTGTTTCTTTCATCAGATATACTCCTTCCGTTCCAAATTGAAGGTCCATCTTTCCTTTTTGAGTTGTTCCAAAATGATGGTCCTTTTCCAAAAAGGGAAGGAAAAATTTGGTGATTTTTCAAAAATGTCCCTCATAGGTGAATATAAGTGTTGTAAAGTAGGTAGAATATAGGGGTAATGGTGGAAATGATAGGTATTGTAGGTGTAATGATTGCATGTCCCTTTAAATAGTTGGAATTCCCAAGAGGGACTCTCAATTTGGAACGGAGGGAGTATATCACATACACACACATGCACAACAAATGCTCCCTTGAGCTCCACGTGCACACCAGCACATCAAATCCTCTTTTTTACAACTACCCCCTTCTAGTTTAGGAAAATCACTTAAAAACCCACACACAAATAAAAGAAAATAAGAACTTCTTTTTTTAATGTTCTATTTTTTTTAATTTTAAAGGTTGGGTCTCACAATTACACTTTTACTCACTTATTTTTCAAAATGGAATCTACTTTTAGGGACAAAATAGACAATTTCCCAACTTTTACCCACTAACTTTACAAAATGGACACTTATTAAGGGAAAACCCAAAATGGAATATCGGACTATAAATAAGGGACGGATAGAGTATCATTTTATATTAGATATGAAGTACAAAGTACAAATTCGGAACACTATATCGATTGTAGGAGTCTACAAGATAATCTAACTTAACAACTCAACCAATAGAAGATATAAGCCCATTATAGGGTAGAAATAAAGAAAAGAAAAGAAAAGCCTCTAAGTAGGGCCGTAAGTGAGCCGAGCTACTCGCGAGCTCGGCTTGGCTCGGCTCGGTTACGGCTCGACTCGGCTCGGTTCGAAGCATAATTGAGCGAGCTCGAGCTCGGTTTTGTGGCTCGTTAGACAAACGAGCCGAGCTCGAGCCTAGTTAGGCTCGGCTCGACAGGCTCGCGAGCTGGCTCGACTCGACTCGGTAACGGCTCGGTTCGGCTCGGCTCGAATATATATATACTAATCCTACCCGTCCATCTCTAAAGGTTGGGGGAAATCATAGCCGTTGATTATAACCAATATATACTATGAACAAACCCTAGCCGCACTTCATATCTTTCTCTCTCCCTCCCACTAAACCAGCGTACTCCACTCCATCTCCCTCTCTCTCCTCTGTCTCGCACTCCACCAAACGATAGCCATCGCCGCCGCCAGTCAGTTGCTGTGCCGTTTCGTCGAGGTAGTGGCGGGTTCTACCTTCATTCCGACATCGATCGTCTGCGATCCTTATGGAGCTGCCCATTCTCAAGCAATGAAACGACTGGGTCAAGAAGATTTAGAGCCAGGGGAGTGGATTCCGGCATGGAGAAGATGCTTGAACTCTTCTCGATCGCCTGGCCTCATACGTAATTCAGATCTTATTACTTTTTTTTTTTTTGGAACCAGTCAGATCTTATTACTTTATATGTGCAAAATCCGCCAGAACAAGCCTATAATTTTTGGTTGGAAAGTTAACAATGTGGAATTAGGCTGGAGTGGCAGCCAGTGATTTTGTGAAAAAAATTTGATGGAATCAGCCTTTCGTCTGGAATGATTTTGAGTTCGAGCCCGAGCCCGAGCTCGAGCCGAGCAAGCTCGTTTATTTTAGACCGAGTTCTAACGAGCCGAGCTCGAGCTTTGCACATGTTTGGCGAGCCGAGCTCGAGCCCTGATTTTTTGGCTCGATTCGAGCTCGAGCCATACCCATTCTGTTCGAGCCGAGCTTGAACATGCCAATACTCGGCTCGGCTCGTATACACCCCTACCTCTAAGGAAAGAACACCTATACGAATGTGGGAATGACTCCAACTCCTAACCTTCTAATAAGATATAAGAGTTCCGGGGCCAACTGAGCTTTGCCCTAGTTGGTTAACCACCAATGAGTTCAACTGCCACTTTAAGTAGACAAAACAATAGACAAAATGCTACGGATTGCATATGGAAGCTGAAAGATATCCGATACTCAAGGGGCCCGGTAGTGAATAGGTTTGAGAGAGAATTTGTTGTAATCAAGTTGTTAGACGTTTCTTACAGCGATCAATAAGTTGTTGAGAAATGTCAATTTATTTTCGGTGGTGAATAATGTTAGAACTTGTGGCTCATATATAAGAGGTACCGAGAAGTTTTACAATAAAGACCAATTGCAAGCATAGTGGAGTGGAGCGAAGCACAACGAAAAAAAAGTTGTTGACAAATTGTTAGTTAGTATGAATAACAAACTAAAATGCTAAAAATTATTGATTGTTGCGAACGAGATAATAAAAACGCCTAGAATCTCGTAATTACTCCACTAGATCTCCAATGGGCCGGGTTTCCAATATTCCTTTGAGTGCATGTCCTTTTCTTTATTCACATATATTTGTATCTTTTGTGTAATTTTTCCATAAACGATAGATAAAACCTTTCAAAATTGTCAAATGGTGGCCTAATTTTCTTACATGGATGTACGGACAGACCAGTTAGTTTCTTTCGGTGGAAATTCAGTGGTACATACTCCTAATCCTATCTTAATTGGTCTAATAATTCAATATTTTGATTTGATTACCCCATTGGAAAATTAAGAGATGCATGCATGCATGCATGAGCAGATTTGTGATAGAATTCCACAAAAACCTCTGCAAATGATGGGTCCCACTTCATGTTCTATCTCTAGTATAGTGATAAAAGTAATTTATCTCTCATATATAGTCAAGTTTGGCGACCATTTTTTCCCCAATTTTTTTTTGGGCCTTTTTGTTTTTAACTTTCATTTAACTTGGACCCTAAGTTTTTTTCGGCATTTTCCTACTAATTATGTTTGTATACATAATGTAAGGGCATAAAAGTTTGGGGATCCCGAAAAATTGAAAAATTTCGGGAGCCCAATGCACTAGCAGCCTCGGCATATGCCCAAAGTTGATCAATTCTGAACACGAAAAAACAGAAAGAAAAAGAATGTCACTTATAGGCTATAGCCATGACGTACGGCTTTGCATGCTGATCAGAACAATGTTCACGAATCAATTCAATATAATGACCCCACATTGCTTATATGTTGATGAGCTATGTGGGGTTCATTCGGGTGATGGTTTTCTGAGTTCTTCAACGGTGACGATGAATGTCACGCCCCAAATCCTGGAGCATGACCGGCCGCGTACCATGAAGCAATCATGGGACACGAAGCCTGATTAAAAATATTTTTACAATTCAAAACTAATAAGAGAACAACTGAATATTATATTAAAGCAAAAAGTGCAAACTCAAAACTAGTAGTTTTGTTAAACAAGATGGACACAACATCCAATATTCTCCAACTCCAAATTCTACACTGAACTGCCAATAAATAAAAGTGCGAAAGCTTTTTGACAATAGAAAAGAAATAAAAATATAGACGCCCTAGAGGTCCAAACAGAAGGTCTTGACAAAGCCACAGAGTCCACTACAATGCTCCATGCACTAACCTGAAAAATAATGTGGAATAAATCCGTCAGCTGACGAGCTCAGTGAGTAGTTAAGCATGCTAAGGGTGATAATACAAAATGGCATACTTTTGAACGAACGACAATGATGGTTCCAAAGAAATGGTGTCAAATTAAGGAAGGTCGAAGGTTCAACGAATAACACCAATAAACTAACAAAGTCAATGGCTCAACAAATAGTATCCACGAGACCAATAACGGATTACGAATAGTAACAACAATAATCGAATCACCACAGTAATTATACCAATCAACGAGTCCAATAATATCCAAAAGATGAACAACGATAAACGGAAGCATAAACAGGAGTGGGAACCATAATTACCAATTACCAAATACCAAATACCAAATGCCAAATATTTTCTCAGGGCTTCGCCCGTTGGATCCAACACCGTATTTAGAGTCACCACAGGATGGCGCCTGGGACCTTTTTCCTAAACCGATCCGGAATAGGGTCACAGGGTATTTCACAAGTCTTTTCCCTATCCGTTGAGCACTAAAGTCACAGGGTATTTCACAAGTCTTTTCCCTAGCGGCCAAAGTCACCACGATATTTCACGGGTCTTTTCCTTGCACTTAAATAAATGTAAACATAGTGCATGGTCCCAAACACATAAAAACAACGGCGAACCGGAGTCACCTGACCGGCCAGAACTATTCCCCGTGTCGTTGCAGAGTCATAATAATATTATGAAGTCAACGAATCGATGATAATAAAAATGAGAGCAATCAATCAATCACTTATATAATCAAATAACCTTGTATGCCAAAGGGTACGTCAATCGTCAACAAATATGAGAGCACGAATCAGAAAATCAATTATCGGATCACAACGAATGTCGAATTGTCAATGATAGATTGGCTCAAGAGGATTGCAAAAGAAAGGATCACATGCTTAACCACTCACCTCGACCGAAAATGATGATATCACGATGTGCAACGCACGTGCATGAACCACCTAATCTGAATTAAAGATGTACAAAATGATAATTAATTTACATGATAGCTATTAGTAGAACAGACCACTGCTAAAACTATTTGGTAATATAAAACACTTATTAGCATTAGCTTAGTACGTAACTAAACAGCTAATTAAGCCCAAACCTAGAACTAATTCACCATATAAATGACCACCATCCGATTCCATCCTTCAACATTCCAGGAGTATAACGCGACAGACACACTACAACTAGCACCATATGCACGCACAAACTAATCACCACTGCCGCCCCTCTTTCTCTTTTCTCCGATCACTCGGCACCACCAAACAAAAACCCAACTAATTAAATTGGTTCCCAAATCAACCTATACAGATAAGAAGGAAAAGGGATTAATAGAAAAGAATTACCACTTCAAGAAGCCAAGTAGAACCCGACTGCCGCAGCTCTCTCGTTAATCTCACTGCCTGGAATAAAATAACCCTAATTTTGTATATGTATATAAGAATATAGGTGTAGACACCCCAATCTGGGCTTCCAGATTAGTTTACTTACGGTTTTTGATTCCCCGATGATGAAATGGATCAAGAACACCCCGAGAATGATAGCGTGTTTGAGTTTTGAGTGTTTGCAAAACCCTTGAACCTAACCTAGCCTAAGCCACTTCAAAAACCAAAAACCTTGCTGGTCCGCGCCAGGGCGCATCCATCCCGCGCCCGGGTGCACCATCGCGCGCCAGACTCACTCCATCGCGCGACAGTGCGCCAGGGCGCACCATCGCGCGACAGTCTCACTCCGTCGCGCGAGGGTCCAACCTACCACCGACCTTTCTGAAGGAGGACAGTTAGCCACCGATGCAGCCTCAGCCAGGCCTCGTGGACTGGCTGAAGGCCTCTGTTTCCAACCAGATTTGCCCCCTCTCCCTATATATATCCCCCATTTGTTCTCTTTCAAAGGGTTAGCATTTTCCATTGTTTCTCTTTCAAAGGGTGAACACAATTCAAAGGTTATAAGCCCTAATCTCAAGAGCATAGCTTGCTCTTTCTCCTCCATTATCAAACATCCAACCACTCAATCAAGCCTTCAAATCTCAAAGTTCAAACACTGTTCAAACTCAAAAGCCGAAGGTATAGCTTACCTTTGCTCTGCTCTTTGTTCTGATCCCTGAGGGGGGCTGGCAGGGCCGAGGCTGGTAATCAATACCAGTCCTGGTCCTAAAGCTGGCGAGGTTTCAAAAACCGTCATGGTAGGAACCAGCGCGCGATGGTCCCACTCTCTCGCGCGACACTCCGGTGCTGCGTGCAATGGACTGCGTGGGGATTGGTGTCCTATTGTTTTGTGTTTATTTACATATAGATCATTCTGCAAGCATGTTAAAAACCAGTTTACTGCTTTCCTTTGTTAGAAATTGCTAGTTGTAGTTCAATTTGCATGTTTTCTGCTTTGGAATACCCTTGGGATAATTCTGGACCTGTCCCAGAACCCAGAAAATGTGAACCAAGCACTGGTCTGGTTGCGCCAGGGCGCAACCATCCTGCGCCAGGGCGCACCATCGCGCGACAGACTCAGTCCATCGCGCGACAGTGCGCCAGGGCGCACCATCACGCGCCAGGGCACATCCTCGCGCGACAGAGTGAGTCCATCGCGCGACAGTTTGCCTCTGACCAGTGAATGGCCTTGCACGGGTAACTTGAATTTAGGCTGTTATTCTGTCCCCACACTGTTTATGGGGTGCTTTATTCATTTGTAGGGCTTTTTAGCCTTTAACATTGCTTAGAACTATTTATTATGCTGCTATATAAATTGCGTGGTTTGTCCTGGGTGTGCACTGGTCCTTCCAGAGCCCAGAGAGTTTGAGAATAAGAGATGTGGGTTTAAGCTCACCGGCGTGCGCGTGTTTTAGAGTTGTGCGCGCAAGAGTGAACAACATGCAGTGACTTGTTCAGTGCATGTTGGTTTCTTCCTGCGCACGTCACTCTAAAACAGGAGCCTCCCAGTTTGTTTAAACTCCCACAGCAGTCTGTTCTCATCCTATACTAACTGTTCATCCATGCTATCATCACATCCTGCAAACGTGTTACAGCTTTAATCCCCATTAAACTGTTCCCCTGCCCTAATTGGCTAAAAATTGATTAATCAAACAGAATCGCAAACAAACATCTTTCGCAAATGCCTAAGTAGAGACCGATCTCCGGATTGGGCGAGAGGGGTGCCATAAAACCCTTCCCCTCTCGTAACCTGGCTCCCGAACCCAGATATGGTTATGACGGACTGGTTCTTTAACTTTTTTTCAAATCAAACAGCGCGGCAAGTGCTTCGAAATACGGTTCCTTGGGTGTCGGACCTTCAAACCCGAGTGGCGACTCTGTATTTTCGCGAGCGCTTGTCGTCCAGCTCAAAAAGCGCTCCCGCGAACCGGCAGCATCTTTCCTCTCTCAAAAGGGTGGGGAACGGAATCCCTTTCCCGGAGGAAAGAAAGATTCGGGCAAATCACATTTGCCCACAGTTGCGACTCTGCTGGGGATCGAATCGATATTGGTTTATACTTTGAATTTAATACGCTTGGGAACAATCCCACAAAAGCCTGTCAAAACGGTGAGCTTCGCGCTGCCGAAGAAAGGATTGGTGATTTAACAGGACCTCGTGTCCGGCCATCCAATCTGGGGCTTTTCCGATTGTTCTCTCGTGTAGTTTCTTCTAAGTATTGATCAATAAAGAGAGCCAAATTTGAAAAGGCATTTGCGAATTTGCGATTCTGTTCCATTAATCAAACTTTTTTAGCATCTTCATGTGCATCGATGTGGGATAAGCCCCGTTGGATCGTTTTGGCAATCCGGCACGGTTTACCGGAGCCCGGGGACCCCGAATGACTAACAACCTTCGACGATGATGAGTCATTCTACCGTTCGACTGTTGCTCTGCGATTACGCGGGTAGCGGGAGGTATATCTTGGCTCTAGTCCGAGGAACCTGTTACAAGCCAAAACCAGCCTTTGCATATACAGAGCACTAGAACTCTCCAAACTAGGACAGGTACCTACAGGGTAAGATTACTTGCATCTAACCCCCATATACTGTCTACGTGTTACTGCTTTCTCTATCGCATGTACTGTACATACATTATTCTGCATAGGAGCATGCTTAGAGTGGTTCTTTCTTTCGAGTTTGTCTTGCGCAGTCTAAGACGTTGTTGGACCCGATGAGGAGTCGTTCATTCTGTCGAATGTTCGTTATCAATCGCAAAGTCCTTAGTTCAATGAGACTTTGAGAAATCAAAATTTACTACATCTTTGGCTCATGCCCGGTTAAGAATTCAACCGAAAAATATGGAACAACAAAAGTAGTGATGCCGTGTCACTGGTGCCACCCAGGTTGAAGTGCGAAGTCACTATACACCGTCGTGTTCAAGGTTAAGGTGCCATGTCATCACCACCGAGTTGTTCCAAATTCAAAGTTGAACCTTCAAATAGGGACTAGTCAAAGATTTAGTCTATTTTGACATCTTTTAGGATCTGACGACCTACTCAGGGACACATGGCCGAAAAGAATTCTGAGGATTCTGGCAACGTCTGAAATTCATGAGGCAAACTCGTCTCTGTTTTTGTACATACATACTGTTTTGCGTAGGAGCATGTTTTGGGCGGCTTCTAGGTTGTCTCTCTTTCAAGTCTGTTCTTTGATTATTAAATTTAAATAATAAATTATTTACTAGGACGCTGCTAGGCCCGATGAAGAGCGTGCATCTCAATGGGCATGTTGCTAATTTTCAAAGTCCTTAGATCAGCGAGACTCTGGAAATCAAAACCTTTGTAAGTCCTTGGCTCATGCCCCCGCCCTCCGATTGAAGTTCAACCGAAAAAGGAAACACAATTATTTATTGATCATGAAAATGGCGAAATTCTTCTTGAAACGTTGGATACTTGTTGAAAACATGAGCCAAATGTTCCGGGACCTTTTGTAAGATATGCCACATACATAGACGATGCATAGTATTTGGTAGTACCTGTGCAATTGCATTCGCCATGGCTTTGTCATCATCCGTAATAATAACAGATGGAGTGTGTCCACACATTGCCTCTACCCAAGTTTGTAATAACCATTTATACGATTCGGCAGTCTCGTTCACAAGTTAAGCACATCCGAACATCATTGATTGGTGGTGGTGGTTGACTCCAGTAAAAGGAACAAAAGGCATGCTGTAACGATTGGTCAAATATGTAGCATCAAAGGTAACAACATCTCCAAAATATTGGCACGCAAGCCTTGATCTTGAATCTGCCCAAAAACAATTTCCCATACAATTATTTTGTTCCACTTCAATTGCGTAGACAAATCCTAGATTTTTTGATTGGCAGGTTTTGAAATAGTTATACATTCTCTGTGCATCACCTTCTTTCAAAAGCTTTCTTCTCTTATTTCCCAAGTAATTTTGCACATCCATTGTCACCCAGCCAATTGGAGTACCAACACCATTTTCTTGCTCTAAAACGGACACTATCTTCCGAGGGGGTACACTGGCATCATTAAGAACATCAATGAGATTTTTCTGAGCTGCACTTATTCCTCTATTGCCCTGAAGTAATAATGTACTTTTTGGAGAACACAACTCATGATTATGTTCGGTTACAAACTTACTCACAACCCATTTTTCATCATCTCTTCTTATACTCATCATTGCTTTACATCCAATCATTGTTTCGTAGCGAGGTGCACAATTCTTACGCTTCTTGTGATAACTTGAACGACAAAATCCTTCTCTATAACAAGAAAATTCTACTCCAATCACTGATTTATCCTTAAGAGATCGGCGAGTTCGATTTTTCCGAATGCTAAAGCCCTTTCTTTTTGCATATGCTCCATAACAACTCATAGCATCTTTCCATTCCTCAAAAACCAAACCTATACATGGTTCTCGAGGACCCATAATCGAAAATGACTTAATAGGTTGAACTTTTTCCTTTTCTGAAAATTCTAGATCCTTAAAACCATTCATTGAATTTTTCTCAATAACGAACTCTTCCCCCAAAATTTCTCCACTAAATGTGTCTTCCATCACAATTCCACAATAAAATAACATGCTCACAATTTTTATAAGCAATCAATTGGATAAACAGGAAAAAAATAACATAAGAAACAAAACCTAATTTTTCACATCAAGTAACAAATACCTAGAGTTTTTGTTTATTGGGCTATATATTTTGGTTTTGGGTGTGAGCTAGGTTTAGAGTTTGAGCTGGAAAAAGGGATAATACATAGAAGCCCTATATCTATTTCAGTGGTCGAAAAACTCCAAACAAATAAAAAATTGAACCTCATTACAGAGGTCCCATTTCACGCTAACACATACAATATTTGTGTATATGGGTAACATGGATGTTATTATAGTGGAGAACAATAGAACAAGTTGGAGTAAAAGAATACAAAACTCACTTGATGAGCAACTATGGAAGAAGACAGAACAGTAAACTCACGAGCAGCAATTTCCCTTTTTGCGCGCGAGAACCAATTTTCCACTTTCCATCCCACTGTAAAATGAACAGATAATGGGGTGTTGTGGGGATTGTGGCATATGGGTAATTTTTGAGGCTTTCAAGGGTTAAATTTTTACTGGGTGAGTAGAAAAGTTAACCCATGTTTAGACACCACACGTGATTTTCATTTGGTTTGGCACTGTGGATGACGTGTCACCGGGGGATTGGTTTGGAGGAAAAGGGCATTTCTCCTCGGGCGGAGAGAATTTATTCTCTATCTAAAAAGTCACGTTTCTATTTTAACTACTCACCTTTTTAAAAGGATAAAAAATTATATGTTTTCCACCCCCTATTGTGGGTCCCATCATACATTGACATTGCGGTAATTTGAATCGTTCATGTTGTAAAGCTCGTAATTAATTGCATATTCATGCAAAAAATCAGCTTCATCGGATATTCATAGGTATATCAAAAGTTGAATTTTGGTTTATAAAACGGATGGGCTTATACATTTTAACTTAAAAACTATTGATAGAATTTAAGTCGTCTGTTTTATAAACCAAAATTCAAATTTTGATATACATATGAATGCCCAATAAAGCTAATTTTTTTACACGAATACCCTATTTTTTGTGAGCTTTACAAGCTGAACGGTCCAGATTACTTCAATAAAAATACGACAAGGCCAACAAATGGCGGGAACTCCACAGCCCCACGGTTTCCGCCTCATTCGGACGTAACTCACTCCCTTTTAAAAGTCATTGCATCTGACTCTCTATTCTAATTCTATTTTATTAAACTACTCTTTCTTCGTACTTATTATACTTTTCAATCCAAATGTTATTTTTTATTTTCTAGTCGTTATATTTCTTATCGGATCTATCTAATGGCCTATTTGTAATGTAAATATTTCAACGATCATTCTTACATTGACTAGATTTTAATTGTCATATTTTTGCAACGGCTACATTTTAACGGTCATATTTATAATGGCTATATATTCTAGTGTCTATACATGTAATGGCTATATTTCTACGGCTATATTTGTAACAGCTAGCTATATTCTCTAGCCTAAATTTATATAGTAAATAAAGACCATTTGTTGTTTAACTTTCATCCACCACGATCTAGAATTTGTTTTATCTTTTCAGTTCGTCTCTACACAAGAAATTTGGAAAAGTAACAATTTAGTACAAAAAAAAAAACTTTAAAAAATTCACTGAAAGACAAAACTATTCACAAAATTTAACAAATACAAATTTTTGCACCAAATAATAGAATAACGAAACACTCACAGGTGGGGTACAGTTTAATTAGTAAAATAATGAATAATTTTATGAATAGTGCCTCGCCGGATTAGACGAGACATTGTAGCAAAGTTACACCATTCGCAAAGTAGCGAGGGAGGAAGTGAGCTTGATGTAGTAGAGTTTTTTTCGGTTTAACTCTTTATTATAGCCTTAAACGAGAGGTAGTGAGAGAAATGCGGATCATGCTTTTACATCTACAACAGTTTCGGTAGCTGAATACTTGAGTTGTCTTCAGTAGACCTTTTGGTGGCATTACTGATTGTTTATGAGAAATAAGGGCGTAGTTCCGCTAAGTTAAAAGTTATAGGCTACTTCTTTTAATATATTTTTATAGTCAAGTTATTTCCACTAAACTATAACTTGAAGATTGTACAAGAGAAATGGAGGGGAGAGGTAATGGATGTGAAAAAAAGTTTTAGCGGAGAAAAAACTTTAATTTTGACAGAAAATTATAGATGAAAAAAATAGCTGAAACTGGGCATAATATTGTGAATTGATTCCCCGACAGTGTATTCCGGTTTTCATACCTCATTAGTCATTTGGATGTGATGCCTTGAATTCTAGTTTCGTTAAGTCTGATTTCGATATTAAGAAAAAAATAGTGCCTTTTGTATGGTCCAAATTCTCTCTCTCTCTCTCTCTCTCTCTCTCTCTCTCTCTCTCTCTCTCTCTCTCGTGTGTGACTGTGTGTGTTTTTCATATTGGAAAACAGATTCTCATTTTTCCAGCTGGGGAAAGAAAAACGAAGAGAAGACTTGTGGGAAACCGTACAACTTATCATGGAAAGGATGGTTGCGATATTTTATCGAGATAAACATATTTGTCGCCAACAACCACCAAGTTTTGGGTTGGTGGAATATTATCAGAGGTTGGCTATCGCTAGAGTTTTTATTTTTATAATGCCCCCAGTGTACAGTCCTGGCTACACCGCTATTGTGTAGTTAGGTGTTTTTATTCGTTTAACCGTTTCAAAATTTTTATATGATCCAACCACAAAAAATATGGAAGCACAAAATTCTCGTATCTGATTTCCAAACATAGAATGACCAGTTATGCTATAAAAAAACAAAAAAAAAAAAACAAATTAATTTTCAATATTCTTTTAACACTCTTCAAGGCATTTTAACATACTAGGATTTTAATAGCGTGCTCCGCACGTTCGGTTATGTTCATTGGTCATGGATGACGATTATATTCAACTGTAGCTTTCATTCTAATCAATAATCAAAATTTTTAAAAATTGAAAATTAGAGAAGAGAAAATATATTCACCACATAATAGATTCAATAAATTTACATTGGCACACATTTTCACAATGGAAATATAGATTACATCTTGTCTTACTGTTGAAAATTAAAACTTAAGAATTCATCATACAAAAGCCCACGTCAAAACAATAATAGTTTTCATAAACAGATCATTCAAACCATGAGTGCATTTTTTCAAATCCATTTGAGTCTTGTAAGTTCAACATAATTTGTAGGATTTCGAGACCTATGAGCTGAAGACTACCCTGAATTTTTGGAATTTCCCAGGTTAACCGTTTTATGCGAACAATAATTGTCAATGTTCTCCTCCTGAAGTAAAGGGTGGAAATAAACTGCAAAAAGCTGGAATATTTTTGCCATTAAACTCTAAATGGAATAAATCAACCATAAACTAATGTCATGAATTATGTAAATTTGAAAAGCACCTGGCTCACTGAAGTTTGAGGTGCCTCAACATATGCGAATTGTAAAGGGTAATGATCAGCAAAGAAAACTGAAGGCAGCCATGCTGTCATGATCTCACCTAGTTTACAAAACACCATTGGAAACGAATTCAGTATCATTTGACATGCAAGAAGTACTTAAAATTAAAGAACTTAAACCATGGCATTGCTAACCAGATGGAGCATTGTTGTCAATGATATCAGAATTTGCATTCATAGGGCCATACTTAACACGATTCAAGTTTTCGTCTAATATAAAAACCTCGAAAATCCATTTGTGCTGTTAGCCAAAGATAACCTTCGACTCTTGTTGCAAGTGATTGTCATCATAAAATTCACCCCACCCATCCTCCAAACTATTGTTGATGACATGCAAATTCTTACAGTATAGATTCAACATCTCTAGTCCTACACTGTGTTGGTTGCTTCCAATTGCTGAAACAACATAAAAGTGAACCTTAAAAACAGAAAACAAAATACAGTTAAACTATCTCCAAATTTCACAGCTACCCAATATCCTAATAACATCACAACATGCAACTACCAAAACCAATGTCCTGAATTTGTAAGTAATTTGATCTATCAGTTTATGCACCTCACACTCATGAACACGAATCTATAACCTCCATAAAATTTAATTCAACCTGCAGTCTTTCTTATCGTTCCCAGTTTAAAAAAAAAAAAAAAGTGTTTAACTAATTTGGAATCTTGTAAATAAAGCCAACTCATAAGGGAAAAATCTAAACTTGTTATGCACCTCACATTCATGAAAACAAAACCGTAACCTTCATAAAATGGAATCTAATTTATACCTATCCCAACAACCATACAAAAACTACATGTATGTGGTTCAGTATACGAATCACTCATCAAAGGTTTATTAAAAACACCCCTGAACAAACCAACTGGAAGCTAAGTGAGCCACCCTTATAGTCTCCCATAGGAGTCAATCCTTGCCAAGAGCAAAGACTTAAAAAATTACCCCCTGAATGGGGTCGTTTGTAAGGTTTTTTTTTTTCTCAGCGGTTATTTGTTCAGTTGTTTGATCCCCTAATGGGCTATCAGTTGGGTTTAGTATTTGTGGGCTTAAGTCGACTTTATATAATTCGTTATTTATTTGTATTCTTTTGCCGGTCCTAATAAAAAATAAAACATCCCTGAACCAAAAACATCAAGAAAAGAAGGAAAATATGCCAATTCTGGAGCCTAAATTAAACCCAATTAGAGATTCAAAATTTTGAAGAAATTAAAAACATTCATCAGTAATCTAGGCCCAATTTCCTTTATTTTCTCTCCCTGACGATCAAAATATTTTTGAAAAAACAAAACCCAACTCCAGAACCAAACTTATGAGGGAAAAGGAAATAATAATCGATGAAAAGAAGCACGCAGAAACGAAAAGAAGGAAACCTCTGTTCTTCACTGTCGAGCTGATGTGAGCATGTAAAGTAGAGACTTCTCCTTAAAGAGGCTCTTGCCGTACACCCAGTAGTACTCCCTGAACTTGATCTTGACATTCTCCATCATGGACCAATAATGGTCTCCGTACACCTTGGCCAGTCGCTTGCGCCGGCGCAAGCGGCGCTTCAGGACCTCTTGCCGGGTCAGGAACTCGGACCGGGACAAGGCGGCTGTGGGCCGATTAAAGACCTCCTAAATCGTTAGTAAGAAGAGAAGAGATAAGTCCATTTAAAAAAAAAAAAAAAAAAAAGAGAAGAGATAAGCAAAACACGAACAACAAACCCTAAATCAATTTAACAAAACCCTAGAGTAAAAAATTAAGCTAAGATAAGAACAACAATACCATTCTGCAAAGAGTTTTTTTATAAAAACACCCCTCAAACTATCATCAGGTTTTTTACTTAGTCCTCGAGCTACCAAAATCATTTACTTCGTCCTCGAACTATCCAATTCCAACTCATTCAGTCCTATTCTAACGGCAGTTAAGAAAATGGACAGAAAACCGCATACTATTCATGCGTGTACTATTCATCCAAGCATTTAATTTTTTTTGGGTTATTACGGATCTACAAAGATGATTCAAACTGCTAAGTTATTCTTAAAATATTTTTTTTATGAATTTTAGAAAATAATTAGCTCAATTTGATAATGGTAAGGGTCGTTTTAGCATTTGTAGGGCGCCCTAAGAATTCTGAAACACCCTATGAATGTTGCTAAAATAGCCCTTACCTATATCGGATTGAGGTAATTTTAATCAAAACCCCAATAAAAAATATTTTAAGAATAGCTTACCGTTCAAATCATATTTGTAGGATTTGTAATGACTCAAAAAAATTAAACACTTGGATGAATAGTATACGCATTTCAAACAGGTCCTTGTTTCAAACTTTGATATTTTCTAATTTTTTAAATTTTTTATTAGACCATTACAGATCCTATAAAAATTATTCAAAAGATAAGCTATTCATAAAATAATATTTTATGAAGTTCTGAAAAAAAATAGCTCAATCCGATATAACTAAGAGTTGTTTCAACAGCATTCGTATGGTGTTTCAGAATTCTTAGGGCGCCCTACGAATGCTGAAACGGCCCTTACCATTATCGGATTGAGCTAATTATTTTCCGAAATTCATAAAAAAATATTTTAAGAATAACTTAGTAGTTTGAATCATCTTTGTAGATCCTTAGTAACCCAAAAAAAATTAAATGCTTGGATGAATAGTACACACATGAATAGTATGCAGTTTTCCGTCCATTTTCTTAACTGCCGTTAGGAATTGGGCTGAATGGGTGGAATCGGATAGTTCGAGGACGAAGTAAACGATTTTTGTAGTTCGAGGACTCAGTAAAAAACCTGATGATAGTTTGAGGGATGTTTTTATAAAAAACTCTTCTACAAAAGACGAAGAGCTACTCACCGGCGACGTTGGAACCTCCATCTCGATCTCATCCTAGCCCTTGCGGAGGCGACTGGTGCATATTAATAGCAAAGATTTGTGTCCTTTTTTGGGTATGTATTCTCTGTCTCTAACCCTTTGTTCAAGGGTTTTTCTTGGAACGTGGAGGAGGAAATAGAGGAGATAGAGAGGCACATCGGCCTGGAGAGAGAGAGAGAGAGAGAGAGAGAGAGAGAGCGAGAGAGAGAGAGAGAGTCGTACGCGTGGAGCAGGAGCAAGAGCAGAGGAGCGAAAAGACGAAGTCAACCCTACTGAAAATTGGGAATGCCAGCCACTAAAAGACAAAAACAGGCCAAAAATTGGGGACACAAACGGAATATTATATTGCTAAAGTCAGAAAAACCAATTTAGTAATTTGAAAAATAACCAAACAGTAGCAAAGGCCCACCACAAAACACGTGAAAAGATGGTAATGCCCCCAAACTTTGCACTGGAGCCTCTCCCACCCAGGGACCCAATTGGAAAATCATGCCAAAATTGGCCCGCCAGGAAATTGAATTCTTCCCTCTATTACTCCGGAGGTTGATAAAAAATTGTGGGGGGTAAACAAATTCTTGATGACATTCTTATTGCTAACGAACCTATTTAGAGTTGGAAACATTCATCTCAAGGGGGGCTAATTCTTAAATTGGATTTTGAGAAAGCTTACGACTGTGTAAATTGGGATTTTTTTTTTGTTGGATATGCTAAAGAAGGTGAGATTTGGGGAGAGGTGGTGTGGGTGGATTAAAGAATGCTACTCTTCAGTTTATATGTCTGTTTTGATCAATGGGTCAGCCACACAAGAGTTCCGACCGCCGAAAGGGTTGAGACAAGGGGATCCCTTATCTCCATTTTTATTCAATGTCGTAGTTGAAGCTCTCAATATTATGCTGGAAAGAGCCCGAGTGAAAAATATTATTAAAGGTGGTAAGATGGGGAATAATGGAGTGACTATCTCTCATCTTCAATTCGTGGATGATACAATTCTGTTCTGTAATAACGATTTGGAGGAGATAGGGAACATTAAGAGGATACTTAGATGTTTCAATTAATGTCTGGCTTAAAGATTAACTATTCCAAGAGCTCCCTATGTGGTGTTAAGGTCCAATAGGAGGAGATTATAGCCCTTGCTCTAGTGATGGGGTGTAGAGTGGAATCTTTGCCCATAAAATACCTTGGAGCTAATCCAAGGAAGATTAAAACGTGGGAGCCCATCATTGAGAAGACTCAGAAGAGGTTAAGTATTTGGCGATCGAGAAACATCTCCAGGCAAGCTAACTCTTGTTAATTCCAATTCTAGCACGCTACCAATTTACTACATGTCTATATTCAAAATGCCAAAGGCAATAGCAAGGACCCTTGAGAAATTACAAAGACAATTTTTTTAGGGAGACACACTGGAAAAGAAGAAGATGCATCTGGTAAGTTGGGAAGGAATTACCAGGAAAAAACAAAACGGGGGTTTTGGGGTCAAGAGATTGGCCAACAGAATTTGGCTTTACTTGCTAAGTGGTGGTGGCAGTTCGGCAACGAGAAGGACTCATTATGTGCAAAGGTTATCAGAGGGAAATATAATCTAGCTCATTGGAGTTGGCTCCCGTACATACAAGACAACGGGTCAATCTCTAATGTTCGGAGGGACATTTGTTCAGTGGGAAATAATGACTCGGACCTTGGTTTCTCTATTGGGGAAGGATTTAAAGTGCAAGTAAACTCAGGTCGAGATACACTGTTCTCGGATCATATGTGTTTGGGTAACTCAACAATTAAAGAGGATTTCCCACGATTGTACTTGTGTTCTACTCCGAAAGATATGGTTGTAAGAGATGTCTATATCGAAGGGGCCAGTAGTAACTGGGACTTGCAATTTAGGGGAAGGTTACGTATGCGGGAGAGTCAACATCTGGAGGAGTTGAAGCAAAGACTTCAAGGCGTGACCTTAGATCCATCAAAACCTGATTTACTTTTGTGGGTATGGACAACAGACAAAAAGTTCTCCGCCAAATCAGTATATAGACAATGGGAAACTCAAACTCAAACAAGCAATTGTGCCCTAGGTTCTCTGTGGAAGAATTTGAGCCCCCAAAAGTGGAAATCTTTTCTTGGATGGCCATTCAAGGAAGAATAGCAACAAGGTCAGTGCTGTTTAGTAGGAATTTGATCTCTGAAATCCAATTGGCTTTGTGTCCCCTCTGTTCCGAAAATGTTGAAACTCCCCAGCATATGCTCTTACATTGCCGTGTATCATGGGAAGTTTGGTCCAATATTTTGGATTGGTGGAAAATTCAATGGGTTTGCCCATTCTCTCTAGTAGAACTAATTGCATCGTGGTGGTTCGAGAATGGGTTTCGAAATTTGGAGAAATGCATTTGGGAGGTCTGTTTCTTTGCAACTCTTTGGTCAATCTGGAGAGTAAGGAATGGGGTCATTTTCAACAATGGTTTAGCACACGCATGGGAGGTTGTGGATCTTGTCAAAACTAGAGTGGCTATGTAGATGAAGGCCAAATTTGACATTAAGGTTTACACAGTGGAGGACTTCAAAGGATATCTGAATGGGATTCGAAAAGTGAAGTTGTAGTGAAAATTTAGGCGTTTTATCTATCCAACCGTGGTTGGATAGTATTTTTTACTTTTCTCCTAATTTTCTCTCCCTCGATTTGCCCATTTCGAGATTTATAAAATGTTTCGTTTGCCAAGAAAAAAAACATATAAAAAATTGTGTTTGTTTGTCTTTTTTCTGCCTTATTGATAGCACATTCGGTTGTTATTAGCTTATTCCGAGAACGACAATGCAAATTTCGGTGCCATTTCGTTCCCAGCTGGCATCAAGCAGAACCTTTCCCTAGTTTTCACCTTTTTTTTTTTGTGACTTCTAGTTTTCACTTTTCACTTAGATAATAGAAGAGGTTTGTTGTGCCCACAAAGCCAAAATCGCTAGACTTTTTGTAAGGGCATTTAAAATTGGACGGTGATGATAAAATAGAGCCTATATGATTCATTTCATGTTGCAAGTTATAGCATCAAGCTAACTCTTGCTTTACGTTCTCGCCATTTATTTTATCTGTCAATCATGCCTTCAAGGCTTGTGTAGAGACCCGTAATTTTATTTTATTATTATCTAATTTTAAAGTTTGTAATTGAGGAAAAATGGTGAAAATGACGTAAATATGGACGTGGTGGTTAAATGTGCAAAAGTTTGAAAAATATGGGTGTTAGTGTAGTATGGTCTATATATGTGTGTGCCAAGGGAATTTATTTCCCTTTTTTCTCGAACTCTCGTCTCTCTCTCGGCTGTCTCATCTCTCTCGACCCTCTTGCTCTCTCTCCATCACTCTCTCATCCAACCACCCAAAACCCGTACCAATCGACCTCCAATCCATCTTCTACTTACGTATTGGGGCTCGTATCGCGTTTGAAGGAGCTCGGCTTGGTGTATTTTCGCTTGGTTTGGAATTTCAAAAGTTAGGGCTAGCTTAATCGCTTCGATTTCGGTTTTGGATACTCGAGGTAGGGAATTATACCTCTCTTTATATGATTATTTGAGTGTATCTATGCCTTGTTCGAGTTTGTATTAGTTGTTATTGTGATTGGATCGAAACCCAAAATTTTCTGTCAAAATCGTTTGTAAGTTACTCTGCCTACCGGTTGGAGCTTTTTACCTACCGGTAGAACGATTGAGAAATTCCTTCAACTAGCTCAAACGTATAGCAGCAGCTCAAAAGGTGCTCTATGTATTCAGCTTCGACCGGTAGGACTTCCTTACCTACCGGTAGGTCAAGCACAAATTCGAATGTTAGGCTTTCTGTTTTCAGTTTTTACTGGTAGAAACTTTTCATCTGCCGATAGGCCAAGTTATACCGGTAGGACTTGTTCACCTACCGGTAGGAGATTGAGCCGCTGCAGTATGGCCAAGTTCTACCTAGGTCAAGTACAAATTTGAAATGTTGGCCTTTCTGCTTTCAGTTTCTACCGTTAGAAGCTTTTCATCTACCAGTAGGCCAAGTTCTACCGGTAGGATTTGTTCACCTACAAGTAAGAGATTGAGCTGCTGCAGTATCTTTCAACTGCTTCCTTGAGCTGCTGCAGCTGCAGAAACTCCTATCGGTAGGTAAATAAGTCCTATCGGTAGAACTCGACCTACCGGTAAGGTTAAACTTCCTACCGGTAGAAACTGGAAATAGAAAGACCAACATTTGAACGAAATGATTTTTGTGCTACCGGTAGGCCAGGCACAACTGGTAGGAATTCCTTACCTACCGGTAGGCCAAGCACAAATTATAAATGTTGGCCCTCCGTAGGAGAATTCCTTACCTTCCGGTAGGCCAAGCACAAATTAGAAATGTTGGCCTTTCTGTTTTCAGTTTTTACCGGTAGAAGATAAGTTTCTACCGGTAGGCCAAGTTCTACCGGTAGGACTTATTCACCTACCGGTAGGAGATTTAGCTGCTGCAGTATGGCCAAGTTCTATCGGTAGGACTTGTTCACCCACCGATAGGAGATTGAGCTGCTACAGTATCTTTCAGCTGCTTTATTGAGCTGCTGTAGTAGCACAAATTCAAAATGTTGGGCTTTCTATTTTCAGTTTCTACCGGTAGGCCAAGTTCTATTGGTAGTACTTCTTCACCTATCGGTAGGAGATTGAGCTGCTACAGTATGGCCAAGTTCTACCAGTAGGACTTGTTCACCTACTGGTAGGAGATTGAGCTGCTGCAATGTCTTTCAGCGACTTTCTTAAGCTGCTGCAGTGTCTTTCAGCTGCTTTTCTATATCTTCCAACTCGCGTTGTGAAACTTTTCATTGACTCTAATGGGCTTGTTTCCACATTCTTTCAAATGTTTTGGAAAGTAATACTCATTTCTCACTTAGAGTGGTATCCAATGGACGTTATTGCACATTGAAATATGAGCGACACACTTGAACATGTTTAGGGATCCGACGAGTAGTATTGCAATCCATTTTCTCTCAACTCATAGAATTCTTTAGATTCCCTTAGTATATACTTTACGGACTCCAAGTATAGAAACTAGAAGTCTGGTCATTGCAAAGTCTAATTGAGGGTCGATATGTGGTATGTGAAGATATGGGGGTGCACTTAGAGGTACGGTGAGGACGTGTGTATTAGATTATACGTGATATGGTAGATATTTGGTCTTGAAACACCATGCGATTGATTAAATGGCAATTGGATTCAATTGAATGAACGGATGTTTGTGAAATGGGAGTCGAAATGAAAGTGGATAACTAGTGGACAGAGTATTGTTGGAGTTTTAGTATGGGCTTAATCCGTCATGTAAGGATGCGGGTATGTAAACAAATGAGAAGACATATATATATATATATATATAGAGAGAGAGGAATTTTCAAGTGAGGGAAAAAATGAGGGACTTTCATTTCCAGATCAAATTTTGAAAATCCGAGCCGCTAAATGTGTGCAGAACGTGATTTTAAGGGTACCTGCGAGAAATCAGCAAAAAAAATGACCGGGAAGGGCTTCATCCGAGCAGTTTTTTTTGAACCGTTCAATGAAAATTGCTCGGATGAAGCCCTTCCTGGTCATTTTTTTTTGCTGATTTCTCGCGGGAACCCTTAAAATCACGTTTTGATCACTTTGAGCGGCTTGGATCATCGAAATTCAATCTGGAATGGAAGTCCCTCATTTTTAAAAAAATGAGGAATCCCTCACCGGAACCTAACTCTATATATATATATATATACACACACACACACACACGCACACACGTTTGTGGAATCACATAATGGTTAATTGAAATTTTGTGGTATAATTGACAGGGGGGATGATGAAATCGATTATGAAAGATATGAAAAGTGACCCAAGTGGTCGTTATTGAGGGAATAGACTCGGGGTGACCCTACGTTCGGGAGAACTAGACCCGAGGTGACCCAATTGATTATTATTATTGAGGAAATAGACTCGGGCTGGCCCTACGCTTGAGGGAACTAGACCCGAAGTGACCCAACTGATTATTATTATTGAGGGAAAAGATTCGGGGTGACCCTGCACTCGAGGGAATTAGACCCGAGGTGACCCTAGTGATTATTGATGGGAAATACCGAATTAAAGGAAAAGAAAAGTTTTGCAATAAAAGGATTTCATAAAGATCAATGTGGACACGAGAGAGATTGTACTACCGTACGAAGAGTAATAAGATGTTTTTAAATTGATTATAGACAAATGTGGAACTACGTGTGTTTAATAATATATTTAGTTAAAGAAACAAACGGTTAGAGACATTTAGGTGAAGTCTAAGACCCTTAGACGATGTTTTGTAGCTTGTTGGTAGTCACTTGTACTATGGGCATATCTGTCAATATTCACTCATTCATGGTGTATGATTCATTAAATATACATACAGTTTGAGCATAGAATTCTCTACTGGGCATGTGTTTGCTCATTCTACCATTTCAGGTCATGGTCATGGAGTGCTTGAAGTGCATGCTGGTATTATCAAGTAAAACTATTTTGGAGAGTACTTTATATTTCTTGTAAAACAAATCGCTTGTCATGAAACTCTTATTTTGTAAAGTTGTAATTGTAGGCTAGTTTGTGGATATTTGGGAACAATATTGTATTTTGGGGGTAATGTGCGTACGATTGTGAGGACTCTGTATTTCAAATAGTATTGTTAATTTATGTTAAAAATCGAGGGCGTGATAGCTTGCGCCTTTACGCTTTTGCTGTCACCACGAAGTTTAGTTTTGTAATTTTTTTGAAGGGTACTCTTATTCTTGCGCATGCAGTTACGCAGATGCGTATCTAACTTAAGTTTTGATGCTATAATCTTATATATGAACTCGTAATTATTCCCCTACATCCAATGGGGTTTCCAATATTCGTTGAGTGCATGTCCTTTTGTTTACTCACAGATAACTAATTTTGTATCTTATGCATAATTTTTCCATAAACGATAGATAAAACCTTCCAAAATTGTCAAAGGGTGGCCTATTTTTCTTACATGGATGTACGGACAGACCAGTTATTTTCTTCGGTGGAAATTCAGTGGCACTTTCCTAGCATCAACATGATCAATGTTAATGAGATTAGACCAGCTATTGATTTACGTTTGACTGCTCATTCTCAAAGTGTATACAAGCCTTCTCAGCAAAGACTTTTGGCAAAGAGTAGTTCGTATGGTGTGGATGCGTTTGTAGATGATTAGCTCTCTATTGCAACAGAATTAGTTCGGGTCGGTTTAGTAAAGTAGTTGTGGTTTAGTAAAGTAGTTGTGCATTCTGTTATAACATTGATCCACCGATGTATGATTTATTCAAGAAATTAATGAGAGATTTGTATTTTCGATCATGGTATCACAGCTTGTGAGCTCCAGCGAGCCCTAGCGATCCTATCAATGGCGTCTTCCTCTTTCTCTTTTTCACTTCCTCCAACCCTAACCCTTCTTATCTCAAATCTTAGTTCGTCCGTCACCGTTAAACTTGATTCTACCAATTATCTCATCTGGCATCATCAATTTCAGAATATTCTTTGGGCAAATGGCTTGATTGGTTACGTTGATGGTTCAATCTCCCACCCTCCGTTGAAAGTTACAGATGCTAATGGAAAGGAGGTGTCCAATGAAGCTTTTCAGTCTTGGTTTCTAATTGATGGCCATCTTTTCAGCTGTTTTACGGCAACTCTAAGTCCAGCAATTTACATGTCTGTTCTTCATCTCTCCACTAGTTATGAGGTATGGCCATTCCTCGAGAAGCGTTTCACTTCTCTTTCTTGCTCTCATGTTCATCAGCTTAAGAACAAGTTAGGTAGTGATTCAAAGAAATCGAAACCTATGGAGGAGTATCTTGAACAAATTAAGGCTATTGCAAATCATTGGCTCTGGTTACTACTTCCGTAGATGATGATGATCTGATTCTTGCTGCTTTGAATGGTTTGCCGTCTGACTATGACCCTCTTGCTACTACTATTAGGGCTCAATTAGGAACAATTACTATCGAACAAGTTTCTGCTTTGTTATGTTCAGAATCTATTCACATTGAATCCAAGGCTAAAAAGTCTTCCGTCGATCCTAATGTGGCCTTTGCTGCTGCTCGAGGTGGTTTTTCTTCTGCTGGAGGTGGTTTTCATAACAATTTCAGAGGTTCTTTTTCTCCTCGTGGTGGAGGAGGTTCTGGTTTTCGAGGTGGTTTTCATGGTGGTTTCTCTCCAAGAAGAGGTAATCAAGGGCATGGTTTTCAAGGAAATGGTTTCAGACCACATTTCAGATCCAATTATTCTACTGCTCCTGTTGCGTGTCAAATTTGCGACAAGCCTGGGCATAGTGCCAAAACTTGTTGGTTTCGTGTGAATGTTGCTTCAAAACCTCATTCAGTTTCTTCTCAACCTAGAGCATTTGTTGCTTCTAGTTCTTGGAGTGCAGGGCCTTATTCTGACTCTTAGAACTCTAGCCTTAATTCTGGTGTTTCTGGGCCGTCTCATTGGTATCTTGACTCGGCTGCTACAAATCGTATTACCAATGATCTTCAGCATCTTGAGGATTATCAACCTTATTGTGGTACTGATCAAGTGATGGTTGGTAATGGAACTTCATTGCCCATTCAACACACCGGTAATGGTATTCTTCCCACACCACATTACTCCTTTTGTTTGAACAAGGTTCTTCATATCCCTACCATGTCTACCAACTTGGTCTCTGTGAATCAGTTAACTAAAGACAACAGGTGTAAGGTAACATTTGATTCTGATTCCTTTGTGGTTCAGGACAAGGCTACGAGACAAGTTCTTCATTCGGGCACTAAAGTGAATGGTCTTTATAAGTTCCCTGTTGGTTCTACATCATTTGCTGGTTCTTCACCTTCTTCAAAGGCATTTCTTACCTCTGCAACTTCAGGTTCTACTGCTGTTTCTCCTGTCATATGGCATCAGCACTTAGGTCATCCCTCTTTCGTAAAGTTTCAACAGATTCTTCAGGATATGAATGTTCCTTGTGACAAGTCTGTTGCATCCCTAGCCTGCACATCTTGTTGTGTTGCGAAAAGTCATAGACTCCCTTTCAAATTGTCCAATTCAACTATGTCCAAGCCTCTTCAGCATCTCCTTTCAGGTTCTATGTTCTGTTTATAGATGATTTTAGCAGATTCGCTTGGCTTTATCCTTTACACTACAAAAGTGAGGTCTTTGATAAGTTTGTAGAGTTTAAGACCTATGCAGAAAAACAGTTTTCAACTTCTCTTCAGATTTTTCGAACAGATGGGGGTACTGAGTATGTAAATCATAAGATGGATTAGTTTTTGGTTTCCCAAGGTGTTGTGCATCAACAAACCTATCCATACACTTCTGCTCAGAATGGTATTGCAGAGAGAAAACATAGACATATCACTGACACTTCAATTGCTTTACTCTATCACTCTAGCATGCCTCTTACATATTGGTTTGAAGCTATCACTACAGCTACTTTTCTCATTAATCGTATGCCTAGTTCTGTTCTTCAAAATCTTAGTCCTTATGAAGTTTTGTTTCAGACTTCTCTTGACTATTCTTCATTTAAAGTGTTTGGCTGTCAGTGTTTTCCCTGGCTTCGACCTTATACTTCTCATAAACTTCAACCTAAATCTACTCCTTGTGTTTTCTTGGGGTATCACCCCACTGTCAAAGGTTACAGGTGTTTAGATCCTCAATCGGGTAAGGTTTATTTGTCACAACATGTTGTGTTTCATGAACATATCTTTCCATATAAATCTTCTACATCTTCTTCAGTTCTTGCGTCTCTTTCTCAGGTTTCCACTTTCTTTTGGCCTTCTTCTTCCCCTATATCCTCTACATCTTCTGTAGACCCTCATTCTCCTTCCACTACATCTCCTTCTCCCAGTTTTTCTTCTTCTTCTGATCCTTCTAACCCTATTTCTCCAGCTATGTCAATTCCTACTCTTGATACTGCTACTTCTGTCCCTACTGGTCATATTCCTATAGGTTCCCTTTCCATTGCTTTGCCTTTTTCTTCTTCTGCTCAATCCTCTAGGTCCCCTGCTCATCCTAAGCCTAAACCTCCACCTCATCCCATGCAAACCAGGTCTAAAACTGCTGTTATCTCTTCTTATAAACCACATGCCTTTGCCAAGAATCGAACCCCCGACCTCCCTTACCTTATAAGGGCACGCAACCACTAGGCTACACACTTAACTTGTGCTTTATTCATAAAGATAATATATTTATAACATAAGAAAATAAAATAAAATATATAAAACAATATTTATATATAATAATATAATATATTATATTATGTATGAAAAATTATATATATATAATAATTATGTTTATTATGATATAATATATAGTAAAAATATGGTTAGATTAATTACATTTATTTATAATTTACCCTAAAATAATGATAAATAATTTTTTACTTTATGCTCTCATATTAGAGCCATATGAACAAATGAAAAATGTAAGTTAATCATAAAAGCCCTAGAGACAAATATTTATTATGACCCTTTAGCATAAAATGATCAGAAATCCTCTTCGTATATTTTTTATTACTGAGATAACTGTTTTTTTTATTAAAATTCAAAAATTCCTAAGAACCTAATCTAATGAGTTTAACGTAACTTTTTTCCTGTCTTGCTTTTTTTTTAAAACGCTTCATGGACCTGTGGTTATGTCTTGCTATTTAATGGACCTGAAAAGCATAAATTAAGTTAGTGTCTAATTTTTTTAGTGCCTTAGTAGCGTAGGACTTTTTTTTTTTCATTGGAGTTAAAAATGGAGAAACCATGGCCAGATAGAGATTTGAGAAGTTCTTCGTAATTTGTTTTTTTTCATAGTGGGGTTTTTATGATGAGAATTTGTGCAATGTATCAATGGGCATCTTAGAAAAACTAAATGACCCACAAACGGCATGTTATTTTCATCCGCTCAGGTACATTTTGTAGATGCACGCTATTTGATTAGATGATGAACGCGTAAGAGTTAATTGGATAAATTCTATTAGATTTTTCCTCTTCCTTATTTTAAATGAAGGATCAAGGTTTTCTCCATTCGTAGGAGCATTTTTTTTTGTTGAGAATATACGGAAGAGGGAGAAACTGAATTTTTTTTTTTTAAAAAAAAAAGTGTAAGGAGAAAAGTGAGATTTAATTAAGGAGCTTTTTTTTTGTTACTTCGGTAGCATTTAACATTAGATTTAAGGAGTTGCCATTTTTTTTAAAAAATTGAGATTTAATTAAGGAGTTAACGGTGAAATATGGGTTAAATTTCGGTTAAGTAGATGGAATAAGTACATAAGTTTATTATAATATAATATATAAATTTTTGGCGACAAAATGACCTTTGGTAGCCAAATGGTAGCCTTTTGCCGACTAAAGATATTTTAGTCGCCAAAGGTTCACACAAACGGCGACAAAACGAATTTAGTCGCCAATTGGTAGCTTTCCCCGACTAATATTTTTGTCGCCTAATGTTTTTCTTTGCCGACTTTTGGTTGGTCGCCAATTGTTTGTTTTCGGCGACCAAATGGTCGTTGGTAGCCAAATGGTAGCCTTTCGCCGACTAAAAATGTTTAAGTCGCCAATTGGTAGATTTCCCCGACTAATATTTTTGTCGCGTAATGTTTTTCTTTGCCGACTATTGGTTGGTCGCCAATTGTTTATTTTCGGCGACGAAATGATCGTTGGTAGCCAAATGGTAGCCTTTCGCCGACTAAAAATGTTTTAGTCGCCAATGATATACAAAATCGGCGACAAAAAAGAATTTAGTCGCCAAATGTCTACAATAGGCGACCAAAAATATTTTAGTCGCCAAAAGTTGATAATCAGCAACAAAAAATAATTTGGTCGCCGAAAGTTGGTCGCCAAATGTGTTTTTTCTTGTAGTGTCCTGTGGCAGAATTAAACTGGTTACAGATGTTGTTACGGGATTTTTCTGTTTCTGTCTCCTCTTTACCAGTTCTATGGTGTGATAATCTCAGTGCTTTGGCTCTTGCCACGAATCCTGTGTTTCATGCTCGCTCCAAACACATTGAAATTGATTACCACTACATTCGCGAACAGGTTGTTGCTAAGAAGCTTGCTCTTCGTCATATCTCTTCAATGGATCAGGTTGCTGATGTGTTTACCAAACCTCTTCCAATCTCTCGCTTTCATTATCTTCGTGACAAGCTCTTGGTTCGTGCCTCACCCAATCACTTGAGGGGGCATGTTAATGAGATTAGACTAGCTATTGATTTACGTCTGACTGCTCATTCTCAAAGTGTATACAAGCCTTCTCAGCAAAGACTTTTGGCAGAGAGTAGTTCGTATGGTGTGGATGCGTGTGTAGATGATTGGGTCTCTATTGCAACAGAATTAGTTCGGGTCAATTTAGTAAAGTAGTTGTGGTTTAGTAAAGTAGTTGTGCATTCTATTATAACATTGATCCACCGCTGTATGATTCATTCATGAAATTAATGAGAGATTTGCATTTTCGATCAATCAAGAACATACATGCTCCTAATTAATCCTATCTTAATTGGTCTAATAATTCAATATTTTGATTTAGTCATGCCATTGGAAAATTAAGAGATGCATGCGTGCATGAGCAGATTTGTGATAGAATTCCACAAAAACCTCTCCAAATGATGGGTCCCGCTTCCTATTCTATCTCTAGTATAGTGATTAAAATAATTTATCTCTCATAGTCAAGTTTACCGACCATTTTTTCCCTAATTTTTTTTTGGGCCTTTTGTTTTTAACTTTCATTTAACTTGGGAGATTAAATTCTTTACACCGCTGGTGTAAACATTTGTTTCCTTAAAATCAATTATATTGCGCCACTTCATCATATTCTATTGATTGAGACCATGATTTGGCAACGTGGCGCGATGTAAGAATTTATCTCTTAACTTGGACCCTAAGTTTTACTGGGCATTTTTTTTTGCTCAGCTTTATTGGGCATTTTTCTACTAATTATGTTTGTATACATAATGCAAGGGCATAAAAGTTTGGGGATCCTGAAAAGTAGGAAAAAGTTGGGAGCCTGATGCAGCAGCAGCCTCGGCATATGCCCAAAGCTGATCGATTTTGAACACGAAAAAAAAATAAAAAACATTAAAAGATTGTCACTTATAGGCCATGACGTACGGCTTTGCATGCTGATCATAACAATGTTCACGAATCAATTCAACACTACTTCTTTGTACTTATTATAATTTTTAATCCAAACATTTTTATTTTTTAATCGTTATATTTCTTACCGGATCTATTCTAACAGCCTATTTGTAATGGCAACATTTTAACTATCATACTTACATTGACTATATTTTAACGGTCATATTTTTGTAACAACTATGTTCTAACGGTTGTAGCTGTAAATGGCTATAATCTAACATCTATTCTTGTAATGGCTATATTTTAACGGTCATATTTATAACGGCTACATTCTCTAGCCTAAACTTATATAGAGTGTATAAGACCATTTGTTGTTTAACTCATCCACCACGACCTAGAATTTACTTCATCTTCTTAGTTCATCTCTACAAAAGAAATTTTGAAAAGTAAAAATTTAGTACAAAAAATTTTTTCACTAAAGACAAAACTATTCTCAAAATTTAACTAATACAAACTATTGCACCAAAATGATAGAATAACAAAAGACTCACACTTATGAGTCTTTTGTTATTCCCAAAATTTAACAAATACAAACTGCAGCAAAGTTACACCATTTGCAAAGTAGTGAGGGAGGTGAGCCTGAAGCGGGAGAGTTTTTTCGGTTTTGCTCTTTATTATAGCATTACACAAGAGGTAGCGAGAGAGATATGGATGTCTTATATCTACAACTGTTTCGATAACCGAATAATTGAGTTGTTTTCAATCGACCTTTTGGCGGCGTTACAAATTGTTTATGAGGAATCAAAGCGTGTTGTTTCAATTAAGTTAAAAGTTATGGACTACTTGTTATAGTACTTTTTAGTTAAGTTGTTTTTACTAAACTATAATTTAACGATTGTATAAGAGAAATGGAGGTGACAGGTAATGGATGTGAAAAAAAATTTAGTGTAAAAAAGAAAAACCGTTACTTTTGACAATAAGTTATAGATGAAAAAAATAGCAAAAACGGTGCCTAATATTGTAAATTTAATCCATGGTAGTGTACTCCGGTTTTGATATCTCATTTGATTTCGATATTGTTTCTTTTTTTTTTTGTGAGTTTCATATTGGAAAACAGGAACTCATTTTTCCAGCTGGGGAAAGAAAAACGACGAGAAAACTTGTGGGAAACCGTACAATTTATTGTGGAAATGAGAAGGTCCTTATAATATAGTTAAAATGAGAACGTGAGAAGGTCCTTATTTTAGTTAAAATAAGGACCTCCCCATTTCTCCCATTTTCCTTTCGAATTTTGATGATCCAAAGCCGCTCAATGTGTTCAGAACGTGATTTTAAGGGAACCCACGAGGAATCGGCAAAAAAGAGAGAGCAGAATGGGCTTCTTCCGAGTAGTTTTAATTTGAACCGTTTGATAAAAAATAAACAAAAGCTGCTCGGATGAAGCCCTTCCCGGTCTTTATTTTTTTTGCTAATTTCTCGCGGATACCCTTAAAATCACGTTCTGAACACATTGAGCGGCTCGGATCATCGAAATTCGATTGGGAAAGGGAGGTTTTTATTTTATTAAGTTAAGGTGGTCCTTAGGAGAAGGGGACTCTCTCTCTCTCTCTCTCTCTCTCTCTCTATATATATATATATATATATATATATAGTTACGATATTCGGTATAGATTAATATATTTGCTGCCAACAATCATCAAGTAGTGTGTCGGTAGAATGTTGTAATAGGAATTGGTTGTCACCGGAATTTTTATTTTTATAATGCCTCCAATGATGCATAGTCCTGGCTACAGAATTGTGTACCTACGTGATTTTAGTCCTTTGACTGTTTTAAAATTTTTGTATTATCCAACCACGAAAAATATGGAACCATATAATACTCATGCATGTTTGATTTGCAAATATAGAAATAGAATGACCAGTTATGCGATTGACAGCTCATTATTTAGGTTATCAATAAGGCAAGAAAAAAAAAAAAACAAAAACAAAATTTTCGATATTCTTTTAACAATTTTCAAGGCATTTTAACATAACTTTTCTTTTTCTGCCTTACTAACAGTCCATTTGTTTGTTATTACTCCCTCCGTCCCAATTTAATTGTCCTAGTTCAATTCTAACCAGATAAAAAACTAGTTATCTCTATAAATCGATAATGAATTTTATATTCAATATAAATCTTGTTTGATAGATCTTGATTAGTTTTATAAAAAAATATTTTTCAAATCACATAAAATATTATAATTTACGAGACATAATCAATTGAAAATTAGCACGAACTTTCAAAACATACAATTAAATTTGGACTGAGGGAGTAGCATTTTCCTAGAATGACAATGCAAATTTTGGTGCCATTTCGTTCCCAATTGGCATCAAGCGGGACCTTTCCTAGTTTTCACTTTTCTTCTCTTTTTCTTCTTCTTCTTCTTCTTCTTCTTTTTTTTTTTTTTGTGTTTTTTGGTAACTTCTATAGTTTTCACTTTTCACTTGGATAATAGAGGAGCTTTACGCCCACAAAGTCAAAACCGCTCGACTTTTCGTTAGGACAATTAAAATCGGACGGTGATGATAAAAGAGAGTCTATGATCATTTCACGTTACAAGTTATAGCATCAAGCTAACCCTTGCTATATGCTCTTCCTTTTTCAATTTGATCCGTCAATTATGTCTTCAAGACTTGCGCCTTTACGCTCTTGCTGTCACCACAATGCTAGTTTAGTTTTGTAATATTTTCGAAAAGTACTCTCACGCTTGCGCATGCAGTTACACAAATGTGTCAATTAACTTAAGTTTTGACACTATAATCTTATATACGAGCTAGTAATTACTCCCCTAGATCCAATGGTTTCCAATATTCCTTGAGTGCGCATGCCCTTCTGTTTATTCATGGATACTAATTTTGTATCTTTTGTTTAATGTTTCCATAAAACCTTTCAAACTTGTCAAGGGTGGCCTAACTTCTTACTTGGGATGCACGGACTGACCGGTGGCAATTCAGTGCCACTTTCCTGGCATCAACATGTATATACTCCTAACCAGACCTGGAACAGAAGCATTTAGTAGCGCTCAATCTCATCGTCCAAAACGACAATTCCGGATTTAAAAAGAAAAAAACACTTCTATAGAAGAGTTAAACTCTTCCCTGGGAGATCAAATTCTTTTAAAATCTGGACCAATAATTATCAAGATGACGGTGAAATTGAGCACTGCTGAAATATGGCCCCCAAGACCTTGTTGGAAATTGACTAGAATTCCTATATTGACTAGGATTCCTATTTCCGATCAGTTTAGGTTTATTTAGTGTTTTCCTATAAATAGACACCTTTGGGCTTCCTAGGGTTTATCCCTTTTGGGTCGATTATGGAGAGGCTCCTTCACTACAAAAACAAAAAAAAACAAAAAGAAGAAAAAGAATGACAGTAACAAAAGAATTGTCACTGATCTGTCACTAAATGTGTGTGGCCAAAAATTTTTAGTCACAACTTTTCACCTATAATGACAGCTAAGAGGCTCCTTTTGGGACCATTAAGGATAGACTCCTTTTGGGTATTACCGTGGAGTTCTTGGTTTTTTTTTTTTTGTGTTGAAGCTTTGATATTAGAGAAATTTGTTTGTCTCTTCGGGTTCCGTCAAGGGTTTGTGTCTTCTTTTTGGGTTCTACCAGAGATTTGTCCCTGAATATCGTTTGGTGCTTCTTTAAAAGTTACGGATATAACTGAGTCTTTGTTTCTCTCCCCGTTTATAGTGAATCCTCTGTCTCTAGCTAGCTTCTCGCCCATGGATGTACCCATCTTGAAAAACCGCGTAAATCATTGTGTCTTGTTTATTTGTTGTTAATTTATTATATTCTTAATTTCGTGTTCGGCACAATAGTCCCTCCTAATCCTATCTTAGTTTAATTCGAAATTTTGATTTGATCACACCATCTGACATTCTATTGGAAAATTAAGAGCTGCATGCACGAGCAGATTTGTGATAGAAAATTCAACACAAAACCTCTCCAAATGATGGGTCCCACTGCATGTTCCATCTCTAGTGATAAGCTTGTGTCTTTATTTTTAGTTTAAAAAAAAAATGATTAAGAAATTCATTAGCAATAATTAGTGATGAAGTTACACAATCGGTGGACGATACATTATCAGTTCAAATTAACTCAGGTTAATTTCACCGATCGCACCTGCCCCCACTGAGCGATCTCTTTCCTCCATCGAGATAGCCACTATGATCTGCGTGCTCCCATGAGGGGGACAATCTGCCGGACGTCCTTCATTTCCTTATAAGGATCCATTTGGATGACCGAAATATTCAATAGGAATAGAAATGTGATTAGTAGGAATCAAATTTCTAAGAATCTTATTGAGGGGAATAGTCCTTAATTTTGATCCTGACGCTAAAAACCATGACCTGAGGAGTCTTCAAATTAATTCAAATTAAGTCATAATTGTGGACGTTAATTTATAATTATGTGTTCGTAAAAAACCATAATGTTGCTGATGAGCTGGGGGAGTGTGCTGCGTAGCTTCGTGCTGCGCAGCGTGCTGCGCGGCCTCCGGCGCCACCTTGCCGGCATCGGTCCGACGATCGGAGACGTCCACTGCATAGAGTTCGTCAAATACTACAAGTGTACCAAAAATCAACCCGATCAAATATTGTTAAGTGTCTCATCGGAACACATATAATTCAAAAAGAATGGATTCAGTGGTTTTGATCCAGTGTTTTGTATCCATTAGGATTCATTTTTTTTTCAAGTTATATGTATTCCGATGAAGTACTTAACGATATTTGATCGGATTAATTTTCGGTACACTTGTAGTATTCGACGAGCTCTACGCAGTGGACGTCTTCGATCGTCGAACCGATGCCGGCAAGGCAGCGCCGGAGGCCGCGCAGCACGCTGCGCAGCACGGAGCTACGCAGCACACTCCCTCTGTCCGTTGCGGATCGAAGTTTATATATGTTCGTAAAACCATGGGTTTTCTTTGTTAATTGTTAGAAGTTTTGATTTTTGATATCTTTTTGTTTATTGATATGCAACCTCTCAATATTCTACAAAGTAAACCTATTGATCTAGAAATTATTAGGATTAATGGTTGTCATGGTTAGTCGAGGTTCGCATGAGTCGGCCGAAACACTTCAGTTATTACAAACTTACGGTAAAGTCAATTAGAGATGTCAGGCGCAACTATTCTTTATTTTTTGTGATAATTACGCATTTATAACTTGTCAAATTAAAATGAATACTACCTTGTCAAATATACAAAGAAAAAAACGTAATTTTAACAACCATACGTGTAAAAAAAAATGTTAGTGCAAAGAAACATAAGTACAACAAAAGGTAATTTTATACATCACCACCTACGTACCAAATGTACAAGCAATTCCCCCAATATTCTTCTCCATCCTCTCAAGAAACAAATTAATCAGAGTAAATACATAAACCAAAAAAAGAAAGAGAGAAAGAGGGAAATCTTCTGATTTCTTATTCCAACAATAACAACTAACTGGTAGAAAAAAATAAGAACTTAAATGATATTAATGTAGCTGTCACAAGATGGGCGTTGGATTTCTGGGTTAATCGCCACTGGTGCCGAACCTGGTATACAATCCGCGGCCGTAAAGAACATCGTGTCGGTGGTAGTGGCCGGAATGATGTCTTTCTCCAACATTGACACGGGTGCCAACGCATAAGACGGCTTGAATGACGGCATGCAGGGCACAGGCATCAAGCTCGATAGCATCTGAACAATTTCCTGAGTTTTGGGCCTTTCACTTGCTATCGGATGAGAACACGCCAAACCAAGAAGCAAAAATCTTTGGGCCTCCTCCGCAACATAGTCCTCTCCGAGCCTATTGTCTACCGCCTCAAGTAACTGGCCCTCACGATGCAAGGCCCAGACCCAATCTACTAACCACGGATACGTGCCAATTTGAGTCCCGGGCCTACGCCCACAAACCACTTCCAACAGAACTGCACCAAAAGCATATACATCAGACTGCTCGGTAGCCTTGCCCGTGAAAATGTATTCGGGGGCCATGTACCCCCTTGTTCCAGGAACACCCCCGGCTTCTGTGTACGAGGTTTTTTCTTTGTCTAGGGCCCTTGCAAGACCAAAGTCTCCCAGCTTGGCGTTGAATTCGGCATCAAGCATGATGTTACTGGACTTGATGTCGCGGTGGACCACCCTTCTTTGGTACTCGTTGTGGAGGTAGTGGAGGGCGGAGGCTACCCCGATGATGATCTTGAGGCAGAGATTCCATCTCAACGGCGTGCTATTGGCATCACCGAAGAGGTGTTCGTCGAGGCTGCCTTTCGGCATGTAGTCATAAACCAGCAGCAATTTACCATTCTTGTGACACCATCCTGCGATAGGGATAGATGTTTTTGCGTATGATTGTGTGTACAAAGGACAACTGTTCCATTGTATAACAACAACTCAAGCACATAGGCCTTGTTTGATAGGAGGGATTAATAGAGGTAGGATTGGACTATTAGTCCGGGGGGACTAATAGCCTCGTGTTTGTGTAAACTTTAATTCCGGGACTAATAATCCCAACTGGACTATTAGTCATTTTTTAAGGGAACAATATAATCCTAGGGGGGAAGGTGGGATAGATAGTCTGGGGATTAAGGGAGGTTGGGATTAAGAGCAAAGTTACCAAAATACCCCCTTGTTTGCTCTATAAGTTAATAGGATTAAAGGCAAAGTTTTTTTTTTGGTGATGTCAATTAAGGGCAAAGTTAATTTTAGGGCAAGGAGTACGATACGAGATCTGTTCGGTGATGTTCCTTCTTTGATGCGGTAGATGGTAAATATTGAATGCTCTTTTCAACTCCAATGTGTGGAGGGGTAAGAGATGTTTTCGGATTGAGATAGTCATAGTTTGTGGCTTTGCTGCTAAAACTGAGACTTAGTTGCTGCTGTTAAATGAACGTTAGGAGGCACTCCAGATTTTTACCTCTTTTCAACTCCTAAGATTAGGGGGGCTAAGAGGATTGGTGGTGCTCTAAAATTTTGCTGAATATACTGATGCTATTGGAATATTTATGCCGACATAGGGATCCTTATGCCAATTTGCTTCAAGTGGTGACTTTATCAACCTACGTACTTAGGACCGTGTGAAGTGGTGATCATGGTCTTTGTGGAATTTTCATGAAGAGTAGTTTATTGGAGTGGTACTATGGGCCATTCCAATCTTGAGCTCATTCAATCTACATTCAATGTAATTTTTTTCTTTTTTCGTAGGCCTCTTATGGTACCTCAATCTCTGTGGTCTGTATTTGGTCTTCCTCGATGTACCCTTCGTTGAGCTTTTAATAAAATTTGGTTGCCTATCAAATAAAAAAAGTTTTTTATTTTTTTATTTTTATTTATTTTTTTTGTAAAATGCAAACATTTTGAAAACAAGCCTAATAATTTCGATAGGTAGTTTTTTTTGTGTCAGAAGCTTTACCTAATCAACTTCTGTATTTTCTTTCTTTCTTTTCGATATGATTAAAAAAAATAGCATTTCTTTTCTTTCTTTTTTTTTAATTTGGGAAATAAAATAGCAGTTAACTAATCTAACTTTTGCAATTTTTTCCTTTCTTTTTTATATAACCGCCCATTACTAAGAAACTGGAGTGCTTATATTCTGCTGCTCTGGTGAGAACTTATCCTCCTCCTCTATAAGAAGAAGGAGTTTTGGTCAAATTTTCGCTTGCCACTTTTCTGATTTGGACGAATTTAGCCTTCAATTTATGGACATGCAGTGTTAGCCGGCTGCCCATAATTGTAATTGTGCCTAATTGCCTTATGGCCCACGTGGGTGCATGACACGCAGCCTCGTGCCACGTATCTTGATCTTCCTTTCACCACGGAATACACACATGCACTCTCTCTCTTCTGCAATTTTCCTTGACTCTCTCTCTCTCTCTCTCTCTCTCTCTCTGTTCTGCAATCCTTCATCACGACTCCATCGCCGTCCACGTAAAGTCTTTGGCCAGATCGGGACTTCTACGCTTTTTCGGGCGGAAGCAATTTTTTCGTTCGCCTTCCCCCAACCGATGCAGCCATGGGGCTAGATCTGAATCAGGTATTATTTCCCTTTCATCCTATTTTTTAGAGATTTTTAATTATATTTCAGAGTTCTTCCATTTATTGTTTCATTTCTGTAGTGCGATTGTTTGAGTTAGGGTTATTGTTTTGTTCGATTTAGGGTTCTTCAACTCACACTAGGAATTTTTTGTGATATTGGCGGTTTTTACGTACTCAAAATCACTTATATTGTCAGGAGTTTTATTTTAGGAATTGGAGAAGCGTTGACTTGCTGAGTGTGGTTTCTAATTTCTGATTTCAATGTTATAATTTGCTGGAAACTTCGGACCATTGGGATCGAGAATGTGTATGGGATGGCAGGAATGTGTAGATATTTTTTAATGTAATTTTTCTTTTATTGTGATAAATCGACTCTGATGATGAGGACCAATTTTTGCTTCTCTGCTACTTGTTTTTTAAGTTAGAAAGAGAGCTTTTTATAGTTTATTCAGTCCATATGAACATGGAAGTTTAATGATGTTTTCCGTGTGAATGCAATTCGATTGATCACATGTTAAGCTATAATTAGTTACATTTATGGAGTAGAGTTTATGATGGCGTGTTTGGTTAGTAAAAAAATACATGAATTTCTGTTGGTTGGTTACACATGTCCATTAACTTTGTAATGAATGTGTCTGGAAGAACAACACTCTGGTTGGGTAACGTGGAATTGGGTTTCTTTGGTTTTAAGAGTGAGAATCTGTGATAGCAGCAAGAATATAACAGTTCTTAAGAGATGCAACTCATGAGCTTCCTTGGGATCTCTGGAGAAAATAAGAGTAAACATATTTAGGAAAAAGTAAGAGTAAACATATCAGGTGTTGGTAGCAGCAGAGGACGAAGGCAGAGGAGGGGAGAAGATATAGTTCGCTCCTTGGTCTATCTCGAGAACTTGTACATTGGGACATCTACGAAGAACCCTAAACTTGAAATATCATTCACTCAAAGTGCAATGAGTAATTTCTTTGATAGTATGTGTTCAATGTTGACACTAATTTTGTAATTCTAGACATAAATGATGCTCATGTAGTCTTATGCTATGTTAATGACAGGAAATGTTCAAAATATAGAGCTTCAACGAAATGTGCTAGCTGCCAAGGGAACGAGGAATGGTCACAATTAGGACCCTTTATGATCCTGCAGATGCAACACCTTTGCTACAAATGCTATGGTACTAGCGAGAGCATTAACAAGAAAGACCAATGCCCTCAATGCAAGAGAAGAAGCTGCTGGAAATTATCGTGGAGAAGAACATGTAGAATGGACGGAAAATCACATTTGCTAGAGAAGCTGATGAGACGGTATGCTATTACTCTTTCACTGTCCCACAAGCCTATAAGTGGAGATGGCATGTTTATGTTCCTTTGTTTATGTTCAATGGTTCTCTTGATAGACTTTTGGTTAGGAACAGTTTCCTTTTGTTTTTGGTTAGTGAGATTCAGTTCTATTTCCTCGGCCCCAGCTGAAGTTTTGAAGTTCTTTAGTGCTTTACACCCTTTCATTAAGGATTTTTTTTCCCCCATCAAGGTCTCAGTGTATTATTACAACTTCAAGTCTAAATACTTTTGCTTTGTCTAAGTCCCACGAACTCTACTTTAATGCTAGGCATTTTGCAATCATATATAAGCCTGCAAGCAAAATTGTGCAGTTGATGTAGATGACGTACTTATGTATATCAAACCCTTGATAAAACTTATGCATACAACTTTTGCTATGCTCATCTACATTTTTAATTACAGAAACATTCAAAATCGCTGTTCATAACGGGCATGACAGACGTGCTTTGCACGTCGGGATGCACCTAGTTACAGATACATATGGATATAGTTTGCCCTTTTAGTGCTTGACATATCACGATTCTAGATTACCCATCCAAGTGGTAGTAAGATTCCCAAACCAAACAAAAGTATGATTGCCCAAGTTCAATTCCTGAGACTGACATAATTAATCTCATATTCAGACTCAAAATAAACAAATAGACTATCCAAAATATTCGAAGTTGGACAATGGAAGCTTTTGGCACATTTGAGATCCATGATCTATGTTTGCTGAGCTAGCAATTGGAAAATTTTGATAGTACGATGGATCAAGCTAGTAAACAAGCGGAAATCACAATCCTCATAGTTTAGTATAGTGGTGTCAAACGAGTGGGGTTGGCAAAGTAGGGGGACGAGACGTTTAACGTGACACGGCATGGGTATAATTTTAGACGGGCACAACACGTTTAAACGTGGCAGGGACACGGTTTTAGATGGGCACGACACATTTAAATGTGGCACGCGGCACAGCACGAGCATGGTTGTAGACTGGCACGGCACGACATTGTTCTAGACAGATAGGAAAGGGCATGGCATACAAAATACTAATTTTAATACCAAAGAAAATATTAATTTCTTATTTTATACTGTAACATAACGTTTTACACTTTTTATGTTGAAAATATTTTACACTTATTGGAGTTTTTTTTTTTTTTTGAAACTTTGTTGGAGATGTGCCAATATAGGCACAGCATGGCATGCCACGATTTTAAAAATGGCACGACATGACACAACACAATAAAGTAAATAGGCTGGCACAACACGACACAATAAAGTAGACAGGCCGACACAGAGCTAAACAGGTCAGGCCGACACCACACTACCTGTTTGACACCTCTAGTTTAGTGTGTAAGCTGCTTTTTTTTCTCCCCCTCTCTCTTTGTCTTCTGCTCTCTTTCTTCTTCTTTCTCGTGTATATTTTTTCTCCCATATAAAAGATTGGCGAGATAGGAAAAGTTAATTTTGCCGTCTATGTTGGGATAAAATCCACATGTGATTGAAACCGTCTATTTGGAGAGGTAACATTACATGTTCGACATAATTGCATGCTCTACTACCTCAATAGTTTATGAATGAAGTGTGTTGATGATTTAACAGTAAAAAATGATCAACAACTAATCAAGGACTAGGACAAATGGATGGGGAAGGATTAGGATTGGAAAAGGACTTACCTTGTAAAGGGACAAGGTATTTGTGCCTGAGTTGATTGATGATTGTAAGCTCTTGAAAGAAATCTTCCCGACCCTTCAAACTCTCTCTGGAAAACATCTTCACCGCAACCTCCAAACCCTTTTGATGCTCCAAATACCCCTTGTAAACCACTCCATACCCACCTTGTCCCAACTTCCTCGTCTCATCAAAGTTGTTCGTAGCCTTCTGCAATTCTTTGCACTGATACTCCTTCGGCATCCCAGGCATGCTCTTCACCTTTCCCGACATTCGCCGGTCCGACCTTCGGGATAACCACCTCTTTCGGGAGTAGTATACCGATCCCACCAACGCCGGTAAAAGCACCGCCGTTGGTATTCCGGCGGCAAGGCATATCTTTGTGATTAGTTTTTTTTCATCGTCGTAATGCTTCACAGTCATGTTCCACCGTAAAACGCAGTTGAGTTGTGCTGCGTTGCCCGTTGATGCCGAAAACCCGAAATAAGAGTTCTGATTCACAACCGGTTTGAGATCCAGATCCGATGTCAGGGTTGGGGTATCGGGTCTGAGAGGCGTGGCAGCTTCTTTGTTTTCTTGTCGAGCAAGGTAAACCTTGATTACCTGTTAATATTTAGAAGAACAGAAGAAAATTTTAGTATAATAATTCAGCCTGGAACTTGCGGAAAGGAAAGGAAAGGAAAATAATACTCCCTCTGTGTCTGAATACATGTCCTGTGCGCAAATCTAAGCCTTTAAAAATATGTATATTTTTTGTTAAAAAAATTTAAAAAATTTTCACAACTTGAAAGAATTAACTTATTGATATCTTTCGATTTGTGAAATTTTTTAAACCAAAAATGCATTTTTATAGAGGCCTAGGTTTGCAAAAAATGAATGGGGGCAAGTGTACAAGTCTATTTAAATTTTTGGCCAAAATAGCTATTCAAAAGTCATTTTTCTATTTTAGCTAGCTATTTTTTTAGAGATGCAACTATATCAACCTCTCTATTTTAACAGTAATTTATTCAAATACTTCAGTTTGTTTGTTTTTAATCACTCGATCATATCAACATTATATTTTAAAAAAGTTGTAGTAAAAAATATAGGAATTTTTGAGAGGTCCAAATACGTATAAAATGACCAGTAATTTGGGATGGATGGAGTAGTAAATTGCTAACAAAAACATGTGAGAGCAAGTGCACCAATCTCTATATAGTTTGGGTTAAAATAGCTATTCAAAATCATTTGTCCATTTTAGGTAGCTACACATTCTATCAGCCTCTCTTTTTTAACTATACTTAATAATTTTTAACGTTGTCTACACACTAGACCAAAAATGTGATGATTCGAATCACTCATTTCATAGGTGTTGTCGAGAAGATTATTTGTAAACAAATTCATCTTTACTAAGCGTCAATAATTATCGACTAACATCATATTTTTTAAATAAGATTTGTTTAGATAACTACAATTGCATGTGCGATGATGATAATTTTCATGAAATAAAATACGCTAGAGTCATAATGAGCCCTCTAAGGAATGATCTTAACCGATGATTCGTAGGACATGTTGATAAGTTTAGTCATGTAAAAAAAATATATATGATAAAGCTAAAAATAAAGTGCGGTAAGAAAAATAATCCCCCTTGTTCCTATATTATTGTGTTGGTAAAAATTTCTTCATCTCTTCTGAATTTTGTTATACTCATGTTAAATGCTAATGATAAAAATTTGTTCGATAAGAAAAAATAAGTCCTCTTGTTACTAAGTTATTGTTTTGGTATTTTTCTTCGTCTCTTCTAAATTTTTGTGATATTCATGTTAAGTTTTCTCTATTGATCATTGATTTTAATGGGAGAATCTAAAAAGAAAAAAAATCAATTAAAAGTAAAAAAAAAAGAAGATCCATTAAAGAGAATAGAAGGGAAAAAAAGAGGTAAAAATTGAACAGGAGAAAAAAAAAATTCAATCTTTCGTTTAGGCCTTGTTTTCACTAAACTTGAAGTTGTAGTCCTTGACTTTTTTATTTTCTCTTTATTCAAAAAAATTTATGCATTGTTTGGATTACTTTTTGAAAAAAAAATTCTCATCTCAAAAAACACTTATTACCCATACTTTCAATCATTACTTGTCCCTATTCAGAGGGCGTTCCGCTGTTATAAAAAGTGGGTTTTTGAAAAAGAAGGTGAATTTCAAGGTCAAAAATCATGTGTTTACGCAAATAATTTTTTACCAATATGGATCTTGTTTGATAGATCTCATTGAGATCTTTAATATGGTGCAAAAAAAATCATAAAATTATTTTTCATTTTCATTATATTTGAGTTTGAAATTTGAAAAAAGGAACTTTGGAAAAAAGAAGGGAAAGTGGAACGGGCTCTCAATCATTATTCTTATTTTGTCTCTTTATCTCTCTCCAATCATTACATCTACTTCCAATCATTATTCTCATTTCTCACTCTACTCATAAACCTACAAAATTTATCAAAAACTCATCCAAACACAACATTAGAATTTTAAAGTTCACCTGGCTCTTGAATGCCTTGGACGACCGGTAGATACTTATATCATGTAAGTGCCATATGAAAATTTTAGACTTTGTTGGTGTTTCGCCTAACTTTTATGAATTATAGGTTTGTATGAATGAGAGGAATCGAAAAATATAAAAAAACTATGACATTTACCAAATGCTTTTTGAAATTATCCACAAAAAAAGTAAATTGCTAGAGTGGTTTTTTTGTGTATTGTGTAAAGCTCAGCCATGTTGGAACACACACATGTGTGCGTGTTTATAGCAAAATTCTAGGAATGAAGTTCAGTCGAATAATACCTTTTTGTTTCCGTCGTACTTGATCCAGACGTTGAAGTAATACGCCTTTCCAAGGGGCGCAACCAGTTCATAATCGCACAGAGTCGTCAACGAGGCGGTGCTGTTATGCCTGACGGAGTTTATATTAAGTCCGATGTGGTGCAAATTCGGGTCGAAATCTTGTTTAAATGTGTCGAGCTCAACGGCGATAAGATGGTTCGAAGCGTTGCCATCGGTGTTGGCATTAGTCAGACCCAAGTACTCGCTGGAGCTATTCGGATGGGTATCGAGGTCCGGCGCCACCACGAACGCCATGCCTTCGCCAGGGTTGGGAAAATCGTCCAACCGGTACATGTTCACGAGGAACGAGGTGTTGAACGACGCCACCGGGTCGGAGTAAGTGTCGTTCCGGCCTTTCCATAATTTGAAAGGACTTTTGTACAAAACTCGACTGGATTGGTTGGTGTAATTTGAAAAGTCTCTGTTTGGGGTTTCCAGCGTGAGCTAGAGGGCGCCGTTGGCAATACTGTTCTTCAAGTGCAATTTCTGGGTGTTGTTGTTGAAGAAGTTATCGAAATGGATATTGGTGGTTTTGAGTTTGGCGGAGGCAGGCGGCACCGCGGCAAGTAAAACGAGGAGGAGCACGACGGCTGGGATTGGGTTCGCCGCCAGCCCCATTATGTTTCAGGTGTGTCGATTAGGTTTCGGTAATGTGGAAATGGATATGGGATGAGAGAGAAGGGTTTTTATTGGACTTCGATACAAACGTGGGAGAGGAGATTTTTTTTCATTTTGAGTGTTTTTTTTTTTTTTGGGCGGGGGAGATTAGGAAAAAGTTGTGAATAGGGAGCGGACTAGTTTTTCATTGCTCTCGGTGCACGGCCACGGGCGCTCTGTAACACTTTAACGGCTCGGCCACGGGCGCTCTGTAACACTTTAACGGCTCGTTTGCCAGCAAGTTACTGCCATGTTGAAGGAGAGAGGAGGGTTTGAAGTTTGAACATGCCAATGGTCTTCTCTCCATCTCAATTGCTTCGAACCTTCGCAGTTTTTGGAATAATACCATTCTAAATTCCCACCAATGAAAATAAAGGAAATAGTACATGGAACCAACTACTCACAATGAGTTTAATTGCCCCTTTTAAGTAGAAATTATTATTATGAATTGGGAAACCAAACAAAAATAAAACCCAAAATAAATATGGCGGTAATTAACTAGCATGCATCCGAGCCGTCTAAACGTGTTTTGAATGATTTAAATCCGAACACTCTCTTTCCACCTCAGCTAACCACTCTCTCTCCCTCTCAAATCTTGACCGTGAAGTACCCATTTTCGGTTGATTAGTCACTAGACTTTGATAATACCGACTTAGACTTTTGATATTAGTTGCGGAACGAAAGCACTACGAACTTGTTTTATAGACTACATATATAGCAAGTTTTCCCATGTTTTACACTGGTTTTTTGTCTCTATTCAGTGGTTATATATATCCAGAGTTTTGTGGTTTGAAAAACGTGGCTTTATGATTCGAGGTATTAAGTTCAACTGTAGTAGGTAACAATTGACTAGTATTTGTTTTGTGGTATTACGGTGATTCTTGGATCAGTTAAGGGTATTAGATCATTCGCATCAGCAGATTTTGGAACAAGCTTTATCTAAGAAGTCACGTTTGGATTTTAGCAAATGCTAATCTCTGCAGCGGCATGGGCGGAGTAGTAGTGGGCCCAATTAATAAAGTTTAATAGCTTTCCTGAAATGACAAGTTCCTTTGGAAGCAAATGATAAAATTAACCTGCTTGAAGACTTTTCTCCAACCAGGATCCAGATACCTTGATCATCCCCACCCCTACCCCACCATATCTTCTACTATTAAATTCGGCTGGTGAAAGAATAATTGTGGTAACGAAACTGTTGTAGATTACATATCTTTATTCAATTTTTTCTGTTGTAGTTTTGTGTCAAAATTTTTATGCATTATTGGTTCGTCTCAACAAGAAGAATAAGAAAAAAAATTATGACTTTTACACAAATATTTTTAAAAATATTCAAAAAGTGAATTTTTTCTTGAATATTTCTAAAAGTACTTGTGTAAAAATTGTAATTTTTTACTTTTTTCATTATTCTCATTGAGACGAACTAATAATCCATAAAAAAAATTGGCGCAAAACTAACAGACGTGAAACAAATTTGAATAAGGACAAAATCAAAAAGTTGTAATCTATAACTTTTTGGTTAGTGAAATTATGTTCTCTTAATTTGGCTGCATAATTCTTCAAAAAGGAAATTTTGTGAAAATTTTTATATCCAACTCAATTAATTAGTAATAAATGGAGAGGTCCCAAATGATCTTCTATTCCATTTCAAAGCAATGTGGGACAACTAATATCAAAGCCCAGAGAACAAGAGCCATTCCATGCCATTAATCAAAAACTATTTTTCTACTATCAATAAAAAAATAATTGCTTAGCAAAAAAAAATTCACTAGAAAAATGTTTATTAACCCCCAATATCCCTAATTTTTGTACTTTTGGTTTTTAGAATTTTGTTTGTTTATTTTTGAATTTTTTGTTAGATTTAGGATATTCTTATTCTTTTTGGATTAATCATATGTTTCGATGACAAAAGTCTAAAAAGGTAAAAAATTATGACTAAAACAATTAAAATCAGCAAGTGAAGTGGAGTAGAGTGGAGTTGGCCTTCCTTACATACTCCCATGCATATGAGCATGGTTTAACGAATGGACTTAAATAAAAATAAAATCACGCTATTACATGAATTTTTTCTACTTTGATACATTTTTTATTCTTTTTCATTGTCTTTTATTGAAATAAATAATTCCAAATATTATGAAAACAATCTAAACAAAAAATAAAAAAATACCATACTAAAAATTTGAGTCGTTAATTATCCAAATAGACGATGGAGCTAGAGGTAAATGCAAATTTCTCTATAAAGAAATTGTGTTTCAAAAAAAAAAAAAAGGATATTGATCAGATTCTCTGCACTTTTCTTGTGGAACAGTTGGTTTTGACTTGAGTTGTGAATATGGTTGGGAGAAATATTGATCAAGGATAGAGGGTAATAATGTAATTTAAAATGTAATCTACAAAAATACATATATCTGAAAGGTTTGCTGTCAATAAAGTACAAGTAAGGAGGGGACAATTGCACCGGTAAACCAAAAAACACAAAATTAACCTTTGTCCATTAGGCCGATATTAGCAGAACCGTTTTATTTTTACTACTCAGCATTTTTAAAAGTCATTGCATTTGACTTTCAATTCTAACTCTATTTTTTAAATTACTCTTTCTTCGTAACTATTTTTTGAAGGGGCTTTTTCTTTGTACTTAGTATACTACTCCTTTTCAATCCAAATGTTATTTTTTATTTTCTAATTGTTATATTTCATATCTGATCTATTCTGACAGCCTATTTGTAATGTCAATATATCAACGGTCATACTTACATTGACTATATTTTAATGGTCTTATTTTTGCAACGGTCATACTTACATTGACTATATTTTAATGGTCTTATTTTTGCAACGTTTATATTCTAAAGGTCATATTTGTATTGGCTATATATTCTAAAGTTTATACGTATAATGGCTATATTTCTACGGTCATATTTGTAATGGCTATATTCTCTAGCCTAAATTTATAGAGTAAAGACCATTTGTTGTTTAACTTTCATCCACCACGACCAAAGCCAGCCCTCATTCTTTAGGGGCTTAAAGCGAAAATGAAAGATGATGGTCTTTTGTCAGACTATTATTAAGGAGCAAGAAAGTATGAGAGCCACTGAAATTTAAATTTTTTTTGGAGACCTAAAGCTACCGCAACACAAGTTTTAACTCAATAATGCATAAAAAAAGTATGGTTTTTAGGTGTATTGTGTGATGCTTGTGTTACGTGTGTCAAATGGTTCTAGATGCATATCGTGGTTTTTATGTGCAGTGGTGGATCCAGGATTTACAAAGGGTGGGGGCACAAATCCTTAAGAAGAGAAATCAAAATTAAGAACGATAATTCGCAACTAAATATAAACATCCATCATTTGTAAAGTTAAACTGTTGGGAACTATTTTGGGCAATATTTATGTTAAGTAAGGATCTTTATTGACATGGATTATTTATTTATGTTAAAAATCGAGGGAGTGACATGATATACATATGAATGCCCAATAAAGCTGATTGTTTTTACGAGTATTTTTTGCAAGCTTTACAAGATAAACGGTCCAGATTATCTCAATAAATACACAGGGCCCACAAATGGCAGTGGTGGGAACTCCACGGCCCGTCGGTTTCCGCCACCTTCGGACTAAAATAGCGTAGTCACGCAAAAAATCAACTTCATCAGACATTCTAGGCTGTCCGTTTTATAAACCAAATTCAAATTTTGATATACATATGAATGCCCAATAAATCTAATTTTTTTTACGTGAATGTACTATTTTTTGCGAGCTCTACAAAATGAACGATCCAGATTACCTCAATAAATGCACAGGGCCCACAAATGGCAGCAGTGGGAACTCCACGGGCCGACAGTTTCGGCCTCCTCCGGACATAACTCACTCTCTTTTAAAATTCACGGCATCTGACTCTCTATTCTAACTTTATTTTATTAAACTACTCTTTCTTCGTACTTTTATACTTTTCAATCCAAATGTTATTTTTTATTTTCTAGTCGTTATATTTCTTATCGGATCCATTCTAATGGCCTGATATAGAGTAGCGAGAGAGGATAACTCACTCTCTTTTACGTTAAATATATAGCGTTAAACGAGATATAGAGTAGTGGACTGATATAACATAAAGACCTCCTCATTTGAAAATGACTCTATAAATATAGAATAACTCACTCTCTTTTACGTTAATTTAATGTAAATATTTCAACAATCATACTTACATTGACTATATTTTAATTGTCATATTTTTGCAACGGCTACGTTCTAACGGGTCATATTTGTAATGGCTGGCTATATATTCTAGCTTCTATACATGTAATGGCTATATTCTCTGGCCTAAACTTATAGAGTAAAGACGGCTATTTGTTGTTTAACTTTCATCCACCACTGACCACGACCTAGAATTTGTTTTATCTTTTTAGTTCGTCTCTACACAAGAAATTTTGAAAAGTAGCAATTTAGTACAAAAATAAAGTTTAAAAAATTCACTAAAAGACAAAACTATTCACAAAATTTAACAAATACAAATTATTGCACCAAATAATAGAATAACAAAACACACATAGGTGGGGTACAGATTAATTAATAAAATACTGAATAATTTTTTGAATAGTGCCTCGCCGGATTAGACGAGACATTGGAGCAAAGTTACACCATTCGCAAAGTAGCGAGAGAGGAACCCGATGCAGTAGAGAGTTTTTTTGACCTCACTCTATATTATAGCTATAAACGAGGGGTAGCGAGAGAGATGTGAACGCTTTTACATCTAAAACAGTTTCAGTAACTGAATACTTGGGTTGTTTTCGGTGGATCTTTTGGTGGCGTTACAGATTGTTTTATGAGGAATAAGGGCGTGTTTCCGCTAAGTTAAAAATTATAGACTACTACTTCTTTTAATATTTTATAGTCAAGTTGTTTCCACTAAATTATAACTTAAAAATTGTACAAGAGAAATGGAGGGGAGAGGTAATGGATGCGGAAAAAAGTTTTAGAGTGGGAAAAAAAAGCTTTTACTTTTGATAATAAGGCTCCGTTTGTTTGGACATAAAATATTTTTGGGTAAAATATTTTACTCATTTTTCTCGTTTGGCTAGAAAAAAGAGGAGGAAAATATTTTTAAAGTAAAACATTTTACATCAATGAAGTGAAATTATTTTCATTTGTTTTTCTCGGTAAGTCATTTTTGTTTTCATGCCCACGTTCCCAACACGTAACCCATCCGTTCGACTCCCAAATCTTATCAGACATAAACGAGAGAGAGAGAGAGGCGATTCTCTACAGCACCGTTCGCCGGTGACTGATCACCGGCGTTCTCTACGGTGAGTACCCCCGATTGCTTCTTCTAGTCTAGATTTTGAGAAAATATCTGTCATTTTTTTCCTGATCTGATTGTGTATTTACTAGATCTCTACTGGTGGTAGATATGGAAGCAGGGGAGGGTGAACTGAAACCCAAGTTTTCGATTCACAATCTGACGATCGAGCAAGTGATATCGGAGTCGGGGAGGCCGATTTTGAAAGGGATAAACGGAGAGATACCGAAGCTAATCGTGGTGGGGATCATAGGCCCAAGTGGCGGCGGCTAATCAATGCTGTTGAGGGCGATGAACCGGCACTGGGAGCCACCTCCTCACACGGTGTTTATGGAAGTCATAATTTTGAAAAATATTTTCCATGTAGTAATCAAACACCAAAAAATAAAAGTTAAAAGTTTGTGTTTTGAAAAATATTTTACATGTAAAACATTTTACATCGAAACAAACGGAACCTAAATTATAGATGAATACAAAAAAAAAAAGAAAAAGAAAGCGGAAACGTGGGCCTAATATTGTGTATCTCATTTTAACGTGCTGCCTTGAGTTCTGGAGACTTGTGGGAAACAGTACGTACAACTTATTGTGGAAAGGATGGTTGCGATATTTGATAGAGATAAACATATTTGTTGACAACAACTGTCAAGTTTTGGATCGGTGGAATGTTGTCAGAGATTGGCTGTCTCCGAAGTTTTGATTGTTATAATGCCTCCAATGATGCATAGTCCTGTCTACGATTGGGTGTTTTTAGTTGCTTAACTGTTTCAAAATTTTCCCATGATCCAACCACAAAAAATATGGAAGCACATATTTCTGGTATCTTATTTCCAAGCATAGAATGACCGGTTATGCTATTGACAACTCATTGGGTTATCAATAAGGCAAGAAAAATACAAAAATGAAAAACAAATTAATTTTCGATATTCTTTCAATACTCTTCAAGGCATTTTAACAGATAAAAAATTGTGTTTGTTTGTCTTTTTTCTGCCTTACTAATAGCACATTAGGTTGTTATCAGCATTTTCCTAGAGCGACAAAAATGCAAATTTCGGTGCCCTTTCGTTCCCAGCTGGCATCAAGCGGGACCTTTCCCAAGTCTTCACTGTTTTTTTTTTGGTAACTTCTAGTTTTCACTTGGATAATAGAGGAGGTTTGTTGTGCCCACAAAGCCAAAATCGCTAGACTTTTTGTAAGGACATTTAAAATTCGACGGTGATGATAAAATGGAGCCTATATGATTCATTTCATGTTACAAGTTATAGCATCAAGCTAACCTTTGCTTTACGTTCTTGCCTTTTATTTTATCCATCAATCATGCCTTCAAGGCTTGCGCCTTTATGCTCTTGCTGTCACCACAAAGTTTAGTTTTGTTATTATTTTGAAGGGTACTCTCATGCTTGCGCATAACTAATTAAGTTTTGACGCTATAATCTTACATAAGAGCTCGTAGTTACTCCACTACATCCAATGGGGTTTCCAATATTCCTTGAGTGCCTGTCCTTTCATTTACTCACAGATAACTAATTTTGTAGGGCAAATTTCACTGACCACCCCTGAGGTTTCTGACACATGCATAGACCTCCCTTGAGGTTTTTGAAATATCACTGAGCTCCCCTGCTTTTGCTGACAATATTAATATTGCCCCCTCCGTTACTTCACCGTTATAAAAGTAGACAAAACCTACTGATGTGTGATGATATCAGCATTCTATAGCAATACGATACCTATTTTATCCTTCCTCGCTCTGTCTCTCCCACCTCAAAAAATCTCTTTTTCTTTCTTTTTTGATAAGTTAAAAAAATAACTAAACTGCGTCACCCAACCACTATATCTCTAATTCAATCAAATGTTGAGCCGACCCCTATGACTCATAGCCCAATCGAAAAAAAGAAAAACACAAACTCGTCCATGAGAAATCCGTTTCGGGAATAAATTAGGGCCCGTTACAGAACCGGAATAAGAACTTATTTTTTGTCAAATAATAAGGTGTGTTCCACAAAATGGTGAATAAGTACTTATTTTTTTAAAATGTAATTTCAAGCTAAAAAATCATGTGCGTACGCAAATAATTTTTCTATCACTATGAATCTTGTTTGATATATCTCATTGAGATCTTTAATATAGTGCAAAAAAAAATTGAAAAATAATTTTTCATTTACATTATTTTTGAGTTTGAAAATGTGAAAATAAGTTGCTTATTTGGGTAAGCATGACATCACTTTGTGGTGGGATTCACATCATTTTAATCAATGAGAAAGAGGATAATGTTCACTCTCTTTTAAAGAGGGTGAACGAAATTGTAGTCGTTCAGAATCTCTCAGGTTCTATCAACTCTTTTGGGTTCAGTCGATATAGAGTTTTCCTTCATTTTTAATTGGGCTCTGTGCAAATGGGTGGAGGGATTGAACCCCCAAGATTAGTCAAGATGCGCATAAGCTGATTCAAGCACCTGAATTATAAAAAAAATTGTGGTAATAAAAAAAAATGGTACTCCTTCTGTCCCAAATTCTTTGTTCGGTCCGCAAAATATAGTGTTAAAAATAATACAATTTTTGCAAGAAAAAATTAAAAGTTTTTCAACAATTTACTAGATATCAATGAGTATTTTTAATTTGTGAAAAAAATTTGAATTTTTTCTTGAAAAAATTGCATTATTTTTAGCACTCTGTTTTGAGGACCGGACAAAAAATTTGGGACGGAGGGAGTAGTAGATAATGGCCTGGAGGAGTATTATGATTCTCTTTTTTACGCTAGTTTTCTCCATCAAGTTCGTATGTTAGGCCATTCTTCCTAAATGTTTTGTTTAGTATTTTTTACTTTTTGTAAATTTTTATTGAGGGTTTTATCATAATTTTTAGAATTAATACTGTCTTGACAAAAAGAATAAAAAATGTGGACGACAATTTGAAAAAGCTCATATAAGATAGTAAAAAAATTAACAGTGCTAGTTGTTTGGAATTTTTTTTTTCGTCTCAGTAAATTTTTTTATTTTTGTTGCTTTTGGTAATGACATTTTATTTTTTAAACTCATCTCGCCAAAAAGGATGATTAATCGAATCTAATAAAAATTCAAAAAGAGGCCAATGGGTTAAACAATTGCTTCAGTTCTCTTAAGAAAACAACCAATTACTTCCGTTACGATGTGTATTTAGTTTTTGATCCGATGGATTCGTAATTACAATTGACTAATATTTGTGAAAGATAATATGAAAAAGTGCCCTGCACAATTACTCAGGCATTGTTATTAGGGGGTGTTCTGGTCTTTTAAACACAAAAGTTAACGCCATCTGATGCAAGTTAACGACTAGGGGGAGGCTTGACATTGTCAGCAAAAGTAGGGGAGGTCATTGATATTTCAAAAACCTCAGGGGAGGTCTTTGCATGTGTTAGAAACCTCAGGGGAGGTCAGTGAAATTTGCCCAATTTTGTATCTTTTGCGCAATTTTTCCATAAACGATAGATAAAACCTTTCAAAATTGTCAAGGGGGTGGCCTAATTTTCTTACATGGATGTACGGTCAGGCCAATTATTATTTTCTTCGGTGGAAATTCAGTGGCACTTTCCTAGCATCAACATGATCACGAAACATATATATATATATATATATATATATATATATATATACCTAATCCTATCTTAATTGGTCTAACAATTCAATATTTTGATTTGATCACGCCATTGGAAAATTAAGAGATGCATGCATGCAAGAGCAGATTTGTGATAGAATTCCACACAAACCTGTCCAATGATGGGTCCCACTTGAGGTTCTATCTCTGGTCTAGTGGTAAAAGTAATTTATCTCTCACAGTCAAGTTTAGCAACCATTTTTTCGCCAAATTTTTTTTTTTTTTTGGCCTTTTGTTTTGAACTTTCATTTAACTTGGACCCTAAGTTTTATTGGGCATTTTCCTATTAATTATGTTTGTATACATAATATAAGGGCATAAAAGTTTTGGGTCCTATTTACACCATATTTCACTGCCTGTCGATGATCGACCGAAAGGTGGCAATTATGAGAATGTTTCTTATTTTGTTATTATTAAGTATTCGTATTAATATTAGAACTAGTATTAGTATTTCTTTTATTATATTATTTTGCATGCACGACACTTGGCTTGTTCCTACGCATGTGGAAGTTAAAAGGACACTTGTTATGCTCTCACACATTTGAAGGGAAGTGGGAAGTTATTTTGACAAGTGGAAGCAAATGATTGAATGAAGACTAGTGGAGAAATTAGGAAGTTATTTCCTACGTTTGTTGTTTTCTATAAATAGTCTTTTAAAACTTCATTGTAATTCCTCTCCAACAAATTTGTCTTAATTTTTGGCACCATAATTAGGAGTAGGAGTAGAATTTCATATTCTAAGCTTAACTTAGGATCTGCAATGTGTCGCTCACGGCGATGGATCAATCATTGAAGATTAATGGAAATCTCTTCCATTTGTCTTCAATTTTGTTCTTAATCTCACATTTGACTCGACTGCCATTTCTCTTCCGGTGAAGTCCTGAAATACGGCGTGGAACCACGGATCCGTCTTGTGGAGACGTAGCTGCATTCGCTCTTATTTTTGTTGTTGGCATTGTTTCCTGAAATATCTGTCGATTTCGATTGAGGGAAAAATTGGTAAACAGGTCCCGAAAAATAGGAAAAATTTGAGAGCCTGATGCAGCAGCAGCCTTGGCATATGCCCAAAGCCGATTCTGAACACGAAAAAAACAAAAAAAGAATGTCACTTATAGGCTAGCCATGACGTACGGCTTTGCATGCTGATCATAACAATGTTCACGGATCAATTCTGATAAGAAGACAATTTGTGATGAATATCTCCCTGTTTCTTAGTGTTTTGATTGACAGAATACAACCACATATATAGAATAAGATTACAATCAATTAGGAAAGGATGAGAGCTGCAATTATGGAATTAAACTGAGTCTAACATATGTGATGATCCTAAAATATTTGTTGCCAAGTAAATCCCGTGACTTCCGTTAATACTCCCCCTCAAGGTGGACCATGGAAGGATGTAATGCCAAGCTTGGACTTGTGAAGACGAAAGTGGTCGACACCCAAAGCTTTAGTAAAAATATCAACTAATTGGTCAGTGGAAGCAATGTGATGAAGCTGAAGAAGACCTTGTTGGACCTTGTCACGAACGAGGTGATAGCCTATTTCAATGTGTTTGGAACGCTCATGAAAAATGGGATCCCGAGCGATATGCATGGTGGCCTAATTGTCACAATATAGATGGATTGGGGTTGATAAATGGACCGCTAAGTTGCATAGTAAAGTACGAAGCCACAATAACTCGCAAGTGGTGGAAGCCATGGCTTGATATTCAACTTCTGTAGAGGATCGTGAGACAACACTCTACTTTTTAGTGCACCAACAAACAGGGCTTCCACCAAGGGTAATAAAGTAACAAGTAGTCGAGCGATGAGTCATGAGGCAACTGGCCTAATCAGAATCGGTGTAGCTAATAAGTGCATGTGAGATCCGATTTGGAATGAAAAAATAACCCATGGGAAATAGTGCCCTTGAGATAGCGAAGTATACGAGTTGCAGCATCAAGATGAGTAACCCGAGGAACTTGCATGAATTGGCTGAGCAGATTGATGGCGAAAGTGATATAAGGGTGAGAAATAGTGAGATAAATAAGGCAGCCAATGAGCCGGCAGTAGGAACTTGGATCAGGAATGGGATCTTCAGAATCAATAGAGAGCTTTAGATGTTGCTCCATTGGAGATGAGATTGGACGTCTTCCTGATTGGCCTTCATCAGCGAGGATATCAAGAGTGTACTTGCGCTGATTAATAAAGATACCAGTAGTGGAATGTGCTACTTTTTTTCTTTTTTTATCAGAAAAAGGATGGGAGGGGGCAACCAGTGTAGTAACCCCTCTTCGACGCGACCATAGAGGCTCCCTACCTGCTTTGGAATGTCTGGTTAGAGCCATAGCTACTGTCCGTGAGGACAGACAGTCACCACAGCATCACCTAGGTACAGGATGGCAAGGGAACAAATCCCCCATTCCCTTGCAACTGACAAGACTTGAACCTGAGTTTTTCCTGGGAATGAAGGAGACTTTTGCCATCCAGGCTACCACCATCGGTGGTTGGAACGTGCTACTTCGATGCCCAAAAAATATTTCAACTTCCCAAGATCCTTTAACTGAAATTTGCTTGACAAGAACCCCTGTAAGTGATATCGATGGATGGACACTAAATTGTTGCCTGTAACAAGTAAATCGTCAACATAAATGAGGACAACAAGAATAATAGAACCAGTGTGCCGATTAAAGAGAGAGTGACCCGCTTGGGATTGTCTAAAGTCGTCGAAGAGGAGGACGGTAGATAGTTTAAAGTACCAATTGCGTGATGCTTGTTTGAGACCATAGAGAGACTTCTGTAAATTATAGACATGAGTCTCCCGCTGTTGCCCATAACCTGGAAGAAGAGTCATGTAAACATCCTCGTCGAGGTCACCGTGTAAGAAAACATTGTTAACATCTAATTGGTGTAAATGCCAACTGCGGGCGACTGCGATAGCTAGCACACAACGGATAGTGACCAACTTGGCGACAAGCACAAATGTGTCATGATAGTCCAACCCCTCGACTTGAGAATAGCCTTTGACGACCAAGCGAGCTTTGTAGCATTCTATGGATCCATCTACTTTTAACTTAGTTTTAAAAATCCATTTACAGCTGATTGGTTTTTTACCAGGAGGAAGAGAAGTAAGTTCCCATGCGTGATTAGACTCAAGTGCAGTGAGCTCTTGAGAAATGGCATCACACCAGTGGGTGTGTTTGATAGCTTGACCATAGGAATTGGGATCATGAGTATGACATAAAGCCGAAAGGAAAGCACAGTGGGTGGGAGAAAGATGAGAATAGGAAATAAAAGGACTTAGCAGATGGACCGTACGTACCTGAAGACTGAGGTGAAGTAGGGGTGGATGGAGCCATGGCAGAGGGTAGGGTAGGGCATAGGTAATTGTAGACACTCCAATTTGAAAATTCCAGACACCTTTTTAAGTCCCCAATGATGATAAACAAAGAATGATTTAAACCTTTGGATTGATATAAACCTTTTGGAGCGTTACCTTTCGAAAACCATAAACAAGTAACCGATAAGCTTTCGAATAATGAAAATGTGCCTTGAAAACTTCAAACAATGCCCTTTGCATTCAAAGGAGTAAGGAAACACCTTAAGAATTAGGTATGAGAGTGCCAAGCGACACTTAGAATGAGTGAATACGTGTTTTGGCCATCGTGGCACTAACGGTCTACGGTTTAGTCTGCTTTCAGCCCATTTTTCATAAATCAAACTTCCTTATTTTATCGTTAGAGTCCACCATCTTTAATTGCATTCAAAACCCTCTTTATTGATATATAATAAGCCTTAATCCGATTTGAAATGAGGGAGATACGAGGATTTTGCCAAAATGACTTCTTTTTCGATCACCTGAGGGTAAAATTATCATATCTTTTGATGTACAAAATTATTTTTATCCAAACTACTTGGGTTAGAAAGTAGACTTAATGAGCTTTCCAACGGTTCGAAGAACACCCAAAACCGAGTTCGGGAGTATCCGAGGCGGCCATTCGAAGTTCGGCCTGTTGAGCAGTCACCTGTACCGTACGGCGGTCAACTGTGCCGTACGGTGGTCAACTCTACCGTACGGTAGAGTTTTTAACTGCCTAAACTCAAGTCGGTTGGGATGTGCCGTATGGTGGAAGCCCAGTGCCGTACAGTAGAGTTTATGTGCCGTACGGTGGACATAAAGTCAGTTAAAAATGCGTGGAGACCAAGTTTGCTTCATTTTCAAGCCATTTTTACCCTATATATACCTCCCTCCATTAGATAGGATACACAATTTTTTGGAAGAAAAAGAAATAGTGAGATATACATTATTTTTTGAAGAAAAAGAGAGAAAATATACATTTTTTGAGAAAAAATGAGAGAAAGACAATACCAAAAATAGTTCAAAAAATGCTTTGAAAAATCCACACTTGTTTTCCTACCTATTTCAAATGCCAAAAATGTCATCTTCTTTCAAAAACCAAGTCTAAAACCATTTTCAAAAGTAACCCATAATCCAAAGACAAGACCTTCACCTTTTTTGCCATAGTATACCAAAACTTACGAAACCGCTGCTCGAAACTGTGCCAAAGCTTACGAACCCGCCGTTCGAAACCGTGCCAAAGACATTGCCATATCTTCAATCATCCAAAGAAGGTTTGCATTCCAAAAGGTATGACTTTCTGTTTCTAAACTCTGAGGGGAGCCATTAAGTTCAGACTGGTTCCTCATACCAGTTTTGGGCTTAAATGGTTTGAGCAATCGCAAGCAAGAAAATCGACACACCGTATATTTCTACCGCACAGCACATATTACTGCCGTACGGTAGAAACTCTTATGGGGACAGGTTCTGTTTTCCATATCATCCTTTCTTCTTTTCATGACTATTAATATGCAATGAAGTACTATTTTATGTTTTAATAATAACATATGCCGTGGTAAGTCATTTTTGGATTAACAAAGCATTTTAGTTTTATATTCCCTTTTGAAGCATTAGTTATTTCATGTATAAACCATGCATGCATTCTATAATGATCACATCCCAGATAATCTTGTTTAACCTTATTTTCAAACTGTGGACCACGAGAACCAATGCCGTACGGTGCATCTATCAGCCGTACGGTGGTGTTTGCGGTGGAAAATATTCTTTATTTACTTCTTTCCGTTAAGTGTTTAATCAAAGCATGCTTATCAATACTTGTGTTTTGATATAACCTGTCCACATGCTAAAGTTGTCCTTTGTGCAATATTGACCACCAAATCCAGTGCCGTATGGCACACCCTTCTACCGTACGGTAGTGTTCTCGTGGAACAGAATACTAATTCTGGTTCTTTTTTGCAATTAAATGTTTACATTCCGAGCACGCATGTTCATGCTTATATTTGCTGTAATTGAATTGTTTACATGCTATAAACTGTTTATGCGGCATTAAAAATTAAGTAATAAAATGATTTTCAAATCCCACAAATATTAGTAGAGACCGATTTTATCGGGCGAGAGGGGGTGCTTTTTCAAACAAAACTTTCCCGTCTCGTAATCTGGCTCCCGAACCCAAACCTCTCTATTTTTTGACCAAAACCTTTTTAAAAGGGCAAAAGAGTCACATTTTTCAAATAAACGGTTTCTCGGGGTTAATCCTTTTCAAAACCCAGGTGGCGACTCTCAAACGAACCAACCATTTCCCCTTTTTGTAGCACTAAAAATACAAAAAGACAGATGGAGAAATTTTTCCGGGCGTATAGCCCACAGTAATCTTGAAGATAAGTCGGGGGACGACGAGGCCGTGATGGCCGAGAGGAACTGATCGTTGGTTGGGATTCCAGTGAGCCGGGAGGCCGGTACGTCGGGGAAAATGGGTTTGTTGGTTTGGGTCAAAGGGTTAGTGGGCTGGGGTGGTGATTCGATGGGTGTTTCAAGAGGGGGGGTGAGGGTTGGTATTGGGAGTAGAAGAGTTAATAGGCGAGGTGGGGTTGGGTTCAGTAGGATGGCTAAGAGGTTCAGTTCGGTATAAGTCAACAAGTCTAGGGAATGGGCTTGTAGGAGGGGTATGTAATGGGAACTCTGGGTATTGAAAGGAAAGATATTCTAAAAAAAAAGTGACGTCCCAAGAGATAAAAAATGTGTTCATGTCGAGATTAAAAAGGCGGTATCCGCTGCGGCGGGGAGGATAGCCCAAAAACACACAGAGGACACCACGAGATTGAAATTTGTCGCAACTGACACAGGATGTTTGTGCATAGCATAAACATCCAAAAACACGCAAATATTTGTAATTGGGAGGTCTATGAAAAAGTCGTTCATATGGGGAGAAATTTTTCAAGATTTTGGAGGGGGTACGGTTAATAAGATAAACTGCAGCTAAGACACATTCGCCCCAAAATTTGATGGGAAGGTGAGCTTGAAAACGTAAGTATCAAGCCACATTTAAAATGTGACAATGTTTACGTTCAGCAACGCCATTTTGTTGGGACGTATCGGTACAGGTTAATTCTTGTAAAATCCCATTGTCATGAAGTAATTTTTGTACCGGATGGGACAAAAAATCAAGGGCATTATCTAAACAAAAAAAATTAACCTTTGCATTGAAATGTGTTTTGACCATGTTGATAAAAAATTGAATCTTGAAAAGAGCATCCAATTTGTAACGCAATAAGTACACCCAAGTATTACGCTTGCAATCATTGACTATTGTAAGAAAATAACGAGCCCCACAAGTTGAAAAAGTATGATAGCCACCCCAAATATCAATAAATATACGAGTAGAAGGGACAACAGTTTTATTAATAATTAATGCAAAAGGTAGTCTAGTGTGTTTAGCACGCTGACAAATATCACAAGGCGAAATATTATTTGTGCAACAAAAAAAGGAGGGAGGTAAGCTAGTAGGGGCTGGATGGCCTAATCTTTAGTGCCATAGGGTAGAGTCATCGGACGAGGCTGTAAGGGCTGTGGAAGAGAAGGTGTGGAGGTAATATAAGCCATGGTGTGCTTCACTTGCTCCAATCACAATCTTGGATTTAAGGTCCTGAAAAGGCAGAAATTAGAAAAAAAGAAAACAATGCACTTAAGGTCATGAGGTATTTGTTGCACAGACAATGAATTGAAATGAAAACGGGGTATGTGTGATACATTAATTAACTAGGGTGATGGAAGGAGTGAGAGTTACATCTCCTGTATGAGAGATAACTTGAGTAGCACCAGAGTCAAACCGAACTAGCTTATTCGTGAGAGACTATCTTTAGTTCAAACTAGCTTATTCGTGATTGTCCTTGTTGCGCGTTCTTCTTTTTCAACACGCCTCCCTATATCAGTTGGTATCAGAGCCTGCACTCGATTTCGAATCATGGCTTGACAAGGAGTTCGTTATGGTTGTTATGCTGTTGCCGATGATGTGTATAATCGAAGTAAAGCTGCACAAGAAGCACGAATGGAAGAGCGGTTCCAACAACTTGAGCAGCGTATGAGAGATGCGATTGGCGTCCTAATCGATCAGATGGCTGCCATGGCTGTTGGGGGAACCCACCTCTCCGTCGTCTGGTTCAACCTCAGTTTCCAAAAGAGGAGGAGGTTTCGGATGATGTTTCTATCATCAAACCTTTGGCTGGTAACCATTAGTCAAGGGGTAGGAAACCATTAGTCAAGGGGTAGGACGATGGTGGATGAAGCTACCATTGAGTGGCTATTCACATCAAGTATTATTCCAGATCCAATTGCGGATTGGAGTAAACCGCCAGTTTTTGACGAAGAACCGGTGGAGAAAATCACAAAAGAAGAAAATCAAAAAATATTGCAAAAAGAAGTTGTTACCATGCTTGAAGGTGGTGAAATTGGATGGGGTGATCAATTCATGAATTCTTTTGGGGAATATATTGGAGTTTCTGTGAAGAAGAATATTTGGGTTGTGTACTTAGAGAAAATTGGGAAGGAAATTGTTGCTTTTATTTTTCATGACTCTTCTTTACACTTTGGGTTGGAGAAAATCAATTTAAAGTACAAGCTTGATGCAGATAAGGTTCGGCATATTCAACTATATAAACTCGAGGACGAGTTTCTTCAAGCCGGAGAGAATGATACAGGCCGAGGTTCGTGTTTGATTTTGTGGAAAAAACCTTTGAGATGGTGAGTTTCGTTGCTGCCCATTGGTGGGTTTAATTTAGACAAATTGTGTTGGGGCTGATATCTTTGACTCACCATTGTCGAGTCTTCTTGTGCCGATTGACTGGTGTTGATGGGTTGAAAGATTTGGGCTTGTTCTTCTAGGATCAACAAGCCATGAATCTTCCCTAGGTCGGGAGCGGATCCATGGCAAGAATCTGAGAGCGAAGAACGTGAAATGGTTCCTTGAGCCCCATCAAAAGTTGATATATTCGTTCCTTCGACACACTTTCATGCCATTTCTTAGTAGTGCCACACGTACACTCCGGAAGCGGATCGATACCATCAAGTTGATCCCAAAGCATCTTGAAGGTATTATATTAATTTGTGATATCAAGATTACCTTGTTGGAGATTAGAGAGTCCCCTTTGAATTTTGAAGATGGTACGTAAACCTTGACTCAAGGTCACACCATAACTCATATGGCGTGCGGCAACTCGCCTAACTAGGCGTGATAGTGTTGATGATGCTATTGAGCATCCATGCGAGAACCATTGTTGATACGCATTTCCAAAGGGGTTGAATGTCTAGATCAGTCGGGTTTGGCAATGAGTTGTCGATGAAGTACAGTTTATATTTTATGCAAAGGACCATGGTAACTGTTAGCACCTTGATTTCCAAGGCTTGCTAAGCTTGGCTAGCGGTGGCACCTTGCACCCTAGCCAACCGGTGGAAACAAAGGCATGAGGCAGGCATGCCTTGACAAGGTGACCCGATGGTGTCGGTTGGTGTCGGCACTGGTCCATTTGGCAAGTAGCAGCTGGGATGCACGTGAAGGCCCGAGCAGTGCTAGGCATGGATGCTAAACGAGAAGCTAGCTTGTGGGACAATGCAATCAGCAAACGGCTAAGTATATGGAGCTGGGTTGGATCACGAAATTTGGCCAGGCAGCCTTGATTGGGATCAGGCAAAACGGTTATTGACGGTTACTACATTCCGCACATGTTGCTGGCAGGCAGGGACAGGTGTCCCAAGCAGAATCGGGCAGTTATTAGCAGTTATTTCTGGGCAGTTTCATTTTCCAGTGTGCTGGCAGCTTGTGGCTGTGCCAGCACAACCCTAGGGCAGTTGGGGGTGTCAACTGCAGATCATGGGGCCATCCCATGATCCCATTTCACTTAGTGGCCACGTTTTATTGATTGTAGCCTTATAAAGGCACTGCATTTTCGAGTCTAAGGTAGAGGGATGTTCTGCCTAGTACTCTAAGTGTTTTCCTTGTATTGTTGGTGCAATAAAAGGTTGGGACGGGTTCCTGTAACTTGTGGGCGTGCTAGACATTCATTCAAACTCGTGTGTGTGTGTTTTACTTCATTGGCTGAGACCAAGTCTTGCTGGAAACTTGGTGCCATCACGGGCAGAATTTGTAGGCGAAATACAGCCCCGTGACAGTCGGTATCAGAGCCAGGTTAGGAGTTATGGCTGCGAATGCTGCTGCTCTCGATGCAGTGCGGGAGCGAGTTAAACAGTTGGAAGATCTTGTGGGCATTGACGATTCTGATGAGGGCGTCACTTTGGTTGACCGCCTGGATGTCGTGTTGGCTTCGGTTCAGTCTCAGAAAACTGATCACGAAACACACGTCGCTCAGACGGAAACCAAGTTTACAGAGGTGTTGAATGATATGGCTAAACTCTCAGATGTCATGAAGGAAAGAGTTTCCAACTTGGAGTCGGAATTGCTGGTGGTAAAGAGGGCCTTTCTTGGTCGCTCAGACGGCTTCGATACTCGTATTAGCATGAAAGTTCCTGAACCAAAGGCTTTCGGTGGTGCCCGAAACGCCAAGGAGTTGGAGAACTTCCTCTGGGATATGGAGCAGTACTTCTCTGCTGCTCGTGTTCCAGTGGGAGACCGGGTGACGATTACTACTATGTATCTCGCTGGAGACGCCAAGCTCTGGTGGAGAACTCGATCTGAGGATGATGTTCGTCCAAAGATTGAGACGTGGGAGACGCTTAAGAAGGAATTGAAGGATCAGTTCCTGCCTTGCAATTCCTCGTGGCTTGCAAGGGAGTCGCTGAAACGTTTGAAGCACACTGGTACGGTGCGGGATTATGTGAAGGAATTCAGTTCGTTGATGCTTGACATCAAGAACATGTCGGAAGAGGACAAGCTGTTCAACTTTATGTCGGGTCTGCAGAATTGGGCTCAGTTGGAGCTTCGAAGGTTGGGAATCAAAGACTTGCCTACGGCTGTTGCTGCTGCCGACGGTTTAGCCGACTTCAAACTGATGGGTAAATCCAATGCCTCTGAATCTAGCAGTTCAAAGTCGAAAGCTAAGAACAAGAAAGATGGTGAAAAGAAGGTTGGTTCAAAGAAATGGGAGAAGCCCCAGAAGTCAAAGCCGACGGGTGACAATAAATCGCAGGACAAGGGGAGTTCCAATTCTGGTTGCTTTATTTGCAGCGGGCCACATCGGGCAAAGGATTGCCCAAAACGTGAGAAGCTGAATGCTATTTGCGTTGATGATGCCAAGGGGGCAGATTCTGACTCGGATGGTCATGTTCGAGTCAATCCGTTGCAGTTGCTGAACGTTATTCATGCAGACAAGGCCCCGACCTCGCAGAGATCAGGTTTGATGTACGTTAAGGTGTTGCTTTGTAATATTGAGGTGTTGGCAATGGTCGATACTGGTGCCACACACAATTTCGTTTCAGAACGGTTGGTAAATTCGCTCGGTCTTAAAGTTGTCAAGAGTTCCAGTCGGATTAAGACGGTCAATTCCACTGCACAGTCTGTGCATGGATCAACCAGTGATGTTCAATTGAAGGTTGGTGACTGGAATGGGCGGGTGGACTTGATGGTGGTCCCACTTGATGACTTTGAACTCATTCTTGGGAATGATTTCTTTGTGGCTGCTAAGGTGGCATTGATGCCACATCTCGGTGGGATATTTATTGCTGATGAGAAACAGCCCTGCTTTGTGCCCCGGTGTTCCAAGGCAGAAAAGGCCAAGCGGGCAAGAGAAGATACGGGTGGTTGGCTATCAGCAATTCAAGTACAGAATGGGCTGAAGAAGGGTGAGATGACTTACCTTGCAGCACTGGTTGAGATTAAGCCAGATGTGAAGGTCGAAGTCCCGGACAAGGTGGCAAGTTTGTTAAAGGAGTTTGCTGATGTGATGCCTCCAGAATTGCCAAAGTCCCTCCCTCCTAGGCGGGCTACGGATCATAAAATTGAGTTATTTCCAGGCGCTAAGCCTCCGGCTAAGGCCCCTTATCGGATGTCTCCGTTAGAGCTTGCGGAATTGAGGAAGCAGTTAACGGAACTGCTTGATGCTGGCTTGGTTCAACCCTCAAAGGCTCCTTACGGTGCCCCGGTTTTGTTCCAAAAGAAGCAGGATGGTTCATTGCGGATGTGTGTTGACTATCGGGCACTAAACAAGGTTACAGTGAAGAACAAGTATCCAGTCCCGTTGGTGACTGATCTCTTTGATCGGCTATGCAAGGCCTCCTATTTCACGAAGTTGGATCTCAGATCGGGCTATTGGCAAGTCCGTGTTGCAGAAGGGGATGAGGCAAAGACCACATGCGTAACTCGGTATGGCTCGTTTGAATTTCTAGTTATGCCATTTGGTCTTACGAATGCTCCTGCGACGTTTTGTAACTTAATGAATGATGTTTTCTATGACTGTGTCGATGATTTCGTAGTTGTGTACTTAGATGACATTGTTATCTATAGTGAGTCCTTAGAGGACCATTTGTCCCATCTTAGAGACGTGCTGTCCAGACTTAGGAAGCATGAATTGTATGTAAAAATGGAGAAGTGTGAGTTCGCCCAACAGGAAATCAAATTCCTCGGGCATGTAATTAGCAAAGGCCATGTAAAAATGGATAGACGGAAGGTTCAGGCCATTCTGGACTGGCCTCCGCCTACCAAAGTGTCGGAATTACGATCTTTTCTTGGATTAGCTAACTATTACAGGAAGTTCATCCACAACTATTCAAAGAAGGCGGCCCCTTTGACAGAGTTGTTGAAGAAAGATCAGACTTGGCAGTGGGAAGCTGGCTGTCAAGAGGCCTTTGAAAAGCTCAAGGTTGCTGTGGCAAGCGAGCCGGTGCTGCGGCTGCCCGACTTTGAGTTGCCTTTCGAAGTGCACACGGATGCCTCAGACAAAGCAATTGGCGGGGTACTTGTGCAAGAGGGTCATCCTGTTGCCTTCGAAAGCCGGAAGCTGAATGATGCAGAGAAGAGATATTCCGCTCACGAGAAGGAAATGACAGCTGTGGTGCATTGCCTTCAAACGTGGCGAGTTTACTTGCTGGGTACAAAGTTCTTGGTATTGACGGACAATGTGGCGAATACTTTCTTCAAAGTTCAGAAGAAGTTATCGCCAAGGCAGGCTCGTTGGCAAGAATACCTTGAAGAATATGATTTTGAGTGGAAGCACAAACCTGGTCGTCATAACCAGGTTGCCGATGCTTTAAGCCGCAAGGAAGTGCTGGGGTACATTGCTGCTATCTCTCAAGTTGCATCAGGGTTTGTGGACAGAATCCGGGTGAATGCTGGAAATGATGCTGAGTATCAAAAGCTGGTACAACAGGTCAAAGACGGAACTGTTCGCAGGTATTGGTTGGAAGATAGTCTGCTCCATGCCAAAGGAGACAGATTATATGTCCCTGTTCTTGGGGGCTTGAGGCAAGAGTTGCTTAGAGAAACCCACGATCCACAGTGGGCTGGCCATCCGGGAAGGCAGCGCATGTTGGCTTTGTTGTCGCGCTCTTATTATTGGCCAAAGATGGAGGACGACGTGGAAGCCTATGTCAAAACTTGTTTGGTTTGCCAACAAGATAAGACGGAGCGAAGGAAAGAGGCAGGCTTGCTGCAGCCCTTGTCCATTCCAGAGAAGCCTTGGGTTAGCGTATCCATGGATTTCATTTCTGGGTTGCCAAAAGTTGATGGTATGCGTTCAATTATGGTTGTTGTTGATCGTTTCTCTAAGTATGCTGTTTTTATCCCTGCACCACATAAATGTCCCGCTGAAGTTGCTGCTGACTTGTTTTATAAGTATGTGGTGAAATACTTTGGGTTGCCCGAAGATATTGTCAGTGACAGGGATACTCGGTTCACGGGTCGGTTCTGGACAGTGTTGTTCAACTTGATGGGTTCAGAGTTGAAATTCTCCACAGCAAATCATCCGCAGACAGACGGCCAAACTGAAAGGATCAATTCGTTGTTGGAGGAGTACTTACGACACTATGTCACAGCAAGTCAACAGAATTGGCTGGAGTTGCTGGACAGTGCACAGTTTTGTTACAATCTGCACAGATCGTCATCGACGGGTGCTAGTCCGTTTGAGTTGGCTTTGGGCCAACAGCCCCTTACTCCTCACGAGGTGGCTAGGACCAGCACAGGAGGTCGGTGTCCTGCTGCTTACAGATTTGCTCGTGCAAAGCAAGAGTTGCTTGAGGAAGCCCAAGACAGTTTGTCAAAGGCAGCGAAGCGAATGAAGAAGTATGCGGACAAAGGAAGGCGGCCACTGGAATTTCAGGTTGGGGATGAAGTCATGCTCAAACTTACTCCCCAAATCTGGAAGAAAATCAATAGCAAGAAGGTGCATCGCGGGTTGATTGCACGCTACGATGGCCCCTTTGAAGTTATGAAGCGAGTGGGGAATGTTGCTTATCGTTTGAAATTGCCGGACAGGTTGAAGATTCATCCCACATTCCACGTCAGTTTTCTAAAGCCATTCCATCCGGACTTGGTAAACGTGGGAAGAAAACAGGCTCAACGGGCTCCTCCCGTGATTCGGATGCAGTTTGACAAAGAGGTGGACAGAATTCTGGATCATAAAACGGAAGGACAGAGCAAGAAAAATAGGAGAACCTCCTATTTGGTAAAGTGAAAGAGTAGGCCAGACTCGAAGGCTTCGTGGGAAAAGGATGTGACTTTGTGGCAGTTCGAAAAGCAAGTTCAGGAGTACCTACAAACCTTACCGACGAGGACGTCGGCCTCCTCTAGTGGGGGTGGTTTGTTAGCACCTTGATTTCCAAGGCTTGCTAAGCTTGGCTAGCGGTGGCACCTTGCACCCTAGCCAACCGGTGGAAACAAAGGCATGAGGCAGGCATGCCTTGACAAGGTGACCCGATGGTGTCGGTTGGTGTCGGCACTGGTCCATTTGGCAAGTAGCAGCTGGGATGCACGTGAAGGCCCGAGCAGTGCTGGGCATGGATGCTAAACGAGAAGCTAGCTTGTGGGACAATGCAATCAGCAAACGGCTAAGTATATGGAGCTGGGTTGGATCACGAAATTTGGCCAGGCAGCCTTGATTGGGATCAGGCAAAACGGTTATTGACGGTTACTACATTCCGCACATGTTGCTGGCAGGCAGGGACAGGTGTCCCAAGCAGAATCGGGCAGTTATTAGCAGTTATTTCTGGGCAGTTTCATTTTCCAGTGTGCTGGCAGCTTGTGGCTGTGCCAGCACAACCCTAGGGCAGTTGGGGGTGTCAACTGCAGATCATGGGGCCATCCCATGATCCCATTTCACTTAGTGGCCACGTTTTATTGATTGTAGCCTTATAAAGGCACTGCATTTTCGAGTCTAAGGCAGAGGGATGTTCTGCCTAGTACTCTAAGTGTTTTCCTTGTATTGTTGGTGCAATAAAAGGTTGGGACGGGTTCCTGTAACTTGTGGGCGTGCTAGACATTCATTCAAACTCGTGTGTGTGTGTTTTACTTCATTGGCTGAGACCAAGTCTTGCTGGAAACTTGGTGCCATCACGGGCAGAATTTGTAGGCGAAATACAGCCCCGTGACAGTAACCATGGCTCCAAGATCCATAGTTGGTGTGGGTCAATGCAATATCGACAAGAGGGGTACGAGGATGATCAGGGGAGTGCAGAAAATAGGGAGAGAAAAGGTCGGGGGAGTGTAGAAAATAGGGAGAGAAAAGGTCAGAAATTAACTTCTGAACCTTTTTTTGAGCGTCGGCCATGTCGGGAAAAATGGACAACAGGTTAAGGTTGCCGTCTTCTTCCAGTTTGTGGTGAAATTCATTTACATGGGAAAAGAAGAGCAACAATGTAAACCATTGCTCTGATACCAGGATAAGAAGACTATTTGTGATGAATATCTCTCTGTTTCTTATTGATTTCATTGACAAAATACAATCACATATATTACAATTAGGAAATGATGAGAGCTGCAATTATGGAATTAAACTGATTCTAACATGTGTGATTGATCCTAAAATATTTGTTGCCAAGTATATCCCGTGACTTCCGTAAATAAATTCAATACAACGACCCCACATAGTTCATATGGTGATGAGCTATGTGGGGTTCATTCGGATGATGGTTTTTTGAACTTTCCAACGACGACGGTGAATGCATCAAGATATAGATTCAGTGATGATACTGCAACGGGAGCAAGATGTAGAGGCGATCCTCCACCCACCTCAACGAGCGGAGTATTGGATTCGATATCAGAGCTGAGTGGGTTTTCTTGTATTTTGTTTTGTTTTTGTTTGTGTTTTAATTCTTTTTGGGCTATTATCTATATATATGATGTGATTGTCAATAAAAATCTATAGTATATGGGATTATGCTGTCGGTTGACAGCCTTCGGGAAAAAATTGTCGGCTCGAACGTGTAGGTAATTTGGTTCAAATATAGAATATGACCCGATAATCGACAGCCTCAAAATTACCCCACACCAATTTGTTTTCAATATTAATTAAAATCATATTTTTCATGTATTTTTTGCAAAAGTCCTTTGAAAAATCAGGTGATTATATTTTTTGAAAATCAAATTTTCATATCAAGCTAATTCTTTGCCGTTTTACAAATCCGAGTCTAAAAAATTAGTGTTGTACTTATTCGATGCATGAGACAATTTAAAAAAAGGTTCACATTGATTTTGTTCCATTACTGTCCATCAAATATGCATAACGCTAGTTATATGTATTCCAAAATGAATTGGTTGAACCGTGCAAGTTGTAACCAAATCGTTGTTTCCTTTTTTGCAAGACATCTCATTTTATGAATAAAAATTGATCTACAGTATAAATTAAAGTACTTCAAATTAATTCCCAATTTAAAAAAAACATATTGGATAAAACCATCCAATAACTCCTTGGGGCCGCAGGGCCGGCTCTGATATTTTAAAGGCCTAAGACAATCTTTGAAAGTGAGACCCTTAATAATTGTAAACGAAATCAAATAAAAAGTCGATCACACTGAATAAGTTTGATTCCGATACAGTATTTGTTTGTAATGGGAAGTACTGGAGTAGTAGTGTTTAAGGACAAAAAAATATGCATCCATGCACCCACCACACTGAATAATTTGAAGGGACCAAGGGATTTTTGGCGATCCGTGACCTTTTATTCCTCCTTTTTGTTTTTTTCTTTTGTTTTTTCCTGCGTTCCATGTTCCATTTATCTGGGCCATTGGGCCCTAGGTGTGAAATGTCTTCCTGAGTTTAAAATTGGGCCCTCAAACAACACATATATACTATCTCCTAAAAATAAGTGGAGGCCCCATTTTTTTGGACATTTTTGGGGGCTTAAGGCCCACGACTCTTAGGCCTTAGCCCAGAGCCGGCGGTGCTTGGGGGTGCCTTCAAAACACCCGGCCAATAAATTTTTCCTTCCCATGCTCTATCTCACTTCCCCCCCTCCCCCACGTCTCTCTCTCTATGACACACACACACACTAATAATCACTACACATATACAGATATAAGAGTAATTATTTCATGCCTCCCGTCATCATGTGAGGGTGCCTCAAACTCTTCTCTACCACAAACATGCTCCACAGAATTTGTCGTGAAGACCACACATGAGGTGGGGGAATAGTTTGGGGCAGCGAAAGTGAATAATTTTTCAAGATATAATATAGTACATGCATACTGGGGAATGGGGATATACGGTTATTCGTTGCTGCATCGATCGTGAAGTTTGGGGAGTTGCAAGTCGCCTAAACCCTAGATCACCTTTTGGCAGGTACGAGGTTAATTTTAGCAATTCCTTATTATGACATAATTTCAAGAATGTTGCTCTATCCATTATAGTGTTTCTATTTGTCATTGTCTTTTTTGAACAGCCAAATAATAAAAATAATAATAATAATAATAATAATAATCTTCGAATGAATACAAAGATTAAAGGGTTTAAAGATTAACCTGTTGTGCGGAAGCCAAACAAACAGACTGTGATTATGAATATTAAATCGAAGAAAAATAGATGTGTGAAGCAAACCAAACTAATCAAACCAAACGTGAGAGAATGAGAGAGAAATCAAACAAAAGTAGAGAGAGAGACACAGATATACGTGGTTCGGTCTTACTTTGGGATGTAAGCCTAGTCCACAGGCAATCGATCGATGGTTTCGCTAATCAAATATGAATGCTCAAAGAGCTACAAAGAAGAAATATGCAAAATTCTCCTACCAAAAGCCAAAACAAGGAGGCAACTCTTTCAAACCCTAATTAAATGTCTAATATTTGCTCTCACACCAATAAAGAGGCATAACAAGTGTATTTATACTTGAAGACAAGTTGCCTAATAAGTGTTAACCATATTGGGCTTTGAAGCCCTCAAAAAACCCTAAAACGAACTCCAAATGCGTAGATCTGTGCTCGCTGGTCCGGACCAAGTGTACGCTGGTCCGGAACAAAATAACAAATTGCTCCATAAACGTGTAACAAGCGCTGGTCCGGACCACCAAGATCTTGGTCTGGACCATGGAGGCTGTGAACTCCAAAATCGAGACAAAATTCAACAAATCTCCGCCTCGGCGAGATATCCAAACCCAAATACCAAGCGAAGCCAAAACCAAAGTCAAATCGAACTGCCACAAACCAAACTCTCTCCAAAAGCTCGAACCAAAAGAGAGTCAAAGAGAGGACAATTCAAATCCAAGGAAGCAACCAAGTCCTCAATGACCAAACCAAAACCGATCACCAAACTGTAGATTAACCCAAACCAAAAAACAAGGATCGAAACAACCCCAAACCAATTTATGAAGCTTCAAGCAATCTTCATAACCAAAAACAAAGTTGCAACAACTCCAAATTCCAAGTTCCGATAGCCAAATCCAAATCCAAAACCAAACCAAAGAACCCAACCAAACCAAGAGCCAATCCCAAGATGCAAAAGAACCAAACCTTCTTCAAGGTTGCCTTAAACCCGCGCCCTAAGGCGCGTGCACCCCAAAGGGCACTCAAACAAGTGCAAGGCGGATTAAGTCCAAAAAATCTTTGAACTTAACCCCATAGACCATGGTCTTCAAATCTGCAGTACCAAATACCAAATACCAATGTTCCAACTTGCCATTGAAACCAAAGTTAGTCTTCAGATGATCTATCTTCACCAGCAGCAAATACCCAAACAAATTCCCAAAACCAAAATTCAAAGGATAGATCCAATAGCAGCGAGAATGAAAATAGACTAACAAACCAGATTGATACGTACCTTCAAGAGAATCAACATTTACCAAAGCAGACCCCAAACAAAGTCTAGTGCTCCAATAAAGCGGTCGACTCATGCCATGCCGAACTTGACTCCAAGTTGCTTCTCCAAAGCACAATGCTCCCCAAAACGAACCCCAAATTGCTTCCCCAAAGCATTCGTGCACCAAAGCGATAGTATCCAGAACAGATTCCCCAATATCCAAAGAGCTAGTAGTTGTTCCACCCATCACTATACTCCCTTCAAGAAAATATAGATTATTGCGCCTAACGCCCTCCATCACAACCAAACTGCCAAAAGAAACCTTTAGAGCTCCACCCCTCAAAGTAATCACCGAACCTGCGGACTCTAAGGCACCCAGAGAGATGAGATTATATTTCACGCTGTACATACCGAACGTTATCCAATGTCCAAATGAATCCATCATGCATAACCAAGCTAGCTGATTGTACCTATCCCCAAAGTCTTACAAGCATTGCCATTACCCACAAGAATATCACCGCCATCTAACTCTTTCAAGCTAAAGAACCAATCCCTATTGAGACACACATGACAGCCACAACCAGAATCCAAAATCCACTTCGACTCCCTCAAGTGGCTAACAGGCATGAGACTCACCAAAGCTTTCAAATCATCATCCTCTTCAGAAGCATAATTGGACTTGGAGTCATTCTTCCTTGTTAAAATAGGACAATCCCTTTTTCCAATGACCTTTGTTGTGACAGTAAGCACACTCATCTTTTGCAATACCCGTTGTATTCGAAAAAAAGGAAACTTTACTCGATTAGGGCCGAGTCTTATTGCTTACAACCAAACCATGACTGAATGTGTCCTGATGGGTCTGCTTATCTCGTAAACGATACTCATTATTAACTAGAGGATTTGACACATCCTCAAAATGAATTTCTTCCTTACCATATAACAAAGTAGTAACAATGTGATTATACGAAGTAGGAAGAGAATTCAACAAAATCAATGCCTTATCCTCATTGAGAATATTGGCATCCAAATTCTGAAGATCAGCAAGTATTTTATTAAAATCAGACAAGTGCTCGTTCATAGAACTACCTGCATGGAACTGGAAATGGAAGAGCTTCTTCTTCAAGTAGAGGCGGTTCTCTATGCTCTAGGTCATAAACTTATCCTCGAGCTTCTTCCAAAGATCCTTCGCCTTTGTCTTCTGCATAACAAAATACTATTGTTCTTTTGCGAGAAATAGCCGAATGGAACCACAAGCCTGACGATTAAACTTATCCCAATCCTTATCGCTCATGTCCTCCGATTTGTCCTCCCAAAGCAAAATCCAACCCTTGTTGAACCAAAACATCCAGAACTTCACACTGCCACATACCAAAGTTGTTCGTCCCATCAAATTTTTCAACTTCAAATTTAGCATTCGAAACCAAAGACCTCACCGCATAAACGGTGCCAGACCCGGTTGGTACCGATTTCTTGGACAACTCCTCAGACATCTTCAACCCAATTTTCCTAAATCACAAAACCAAAAATCCAAAGAATCAAGCGGAAGAAATCGAAGCCTAGGTCGAAAACCTATGCTTTGATACCAGTTTGTTGTGCGGAAGCCAAACAAACAGACTGTGATTATGAATATTGAATCGAAGAAAAATAGATGTGTGAAGCAAAGAAAACTAATCAAACCAAACGTGAGAGAATGAGAGAGAAATCAAACAAAAGTAGAGAGCTAGAGACACACAGATATACATGGTTCGGTCTTACTTTGGGATGTAAGCCTAGTCCACGGGCAGTCGATCAATGGCTTCACTAATCAAATACAAATGCTCAAAGAGCTACAAAGAAGAAGTCTGCAAAATTCTCCTACCAAAAGCCAAAACAAGGAGGCAACTCTCTCAAATCCAAATCAAATGCCTAATATTTGCTCTCACACCAATAAAGGGGCATAACACGTATATTTATGCACAAAGACAAATGGCCTAACAAGTCCTAACCATATTGGGCTTTGAAGCCCTCAAAAAACCCTAGAAACGAACTCCAAATGCACAGATCTGTGCTCGCTGGTTCGGACCAAGTGTACGCTGGTTCGGACCAAAATAACAGATTGCGCCATAAACGTGTAACAAGCACTGGTCCGGACCACCAAGATTTTGGTCCAGACCATGGAGGCTGTGAACTCCAAAATTGAGCCAAAATTCAACAGAACCGGCACAAAGCAAGCCACCCAAGACCCGGTCCACCCGGAAGAAAAAAGAGCCAAGATGGGAAGAAACCAACTTGGAAACAAAAGACCTAATACAGCTAATAACTTCAGAATCAGAACTTTCGCAACCCAGCCCCACTGATTTCATAGAATCTCAAACGCGCTAGTAGCTTCTCCAATTATTCTATTTCGGTTATTAATTCCTTCAGACAACATCACTCAGTCAATGTTCTAGCCTTTTGAAGATCCCAGCTTTCTGATTGTTTTTGAATTTTGGATTTATTTTATATATATATATACACACACAGAGGGCTTCTACTGCGGGCGTCCGCAGATCTGTTAGATGCGGACTTTTTTTTTGAGCCGTTGGATCTCATCCAATGGCTCAGATTCTAAATTAGAACTCGTGGGTAAAAATAGCCCATGAGTCGGGTAAAATAGTTTTCGGCTCATACACACACGCGGATCCTCCAAGTCTTCCACGGTACGCCTCCTCCCCATTTCTCAGAAATTGAAATTGAACACAGAGAGAGAACGAGAGAAGGAATCGACGAAGACGACGATCGATCGACTGGAGAAGAGGAAAAACAAACACGAACAAGGTTTCTCTTGTAAAGAGAACACATTAGTTAGGTGTTTGTTAAACTGTAATTAGTCGAGTTGTTAGTTTGGTTAAGATGGTTTAGTAGGTACTTTGTTGGGCCAGCTGTCAGGATAGCTGTACTTGTAACTAATTCTGGTGAGATCGTGTCGTGCAAGTACATAAGCACTCATCTCAGCATTGTAACACAACGAACAACAGATTACAATTGAGATTTCAGATTTGTTCCTCTCTCTCTCTCTCTCTTCTTGTGATTCATTTGTTCATTTCTTGAGTTTTCTATATGGTATCAAAGCCGATCTGAGACGAGAGTCCTTCGATCCCTATTCTTTCTTCTTCTAATCTCAAAAATTAAGGCACAAGCTATGGCGTCTGATTCAGCAACCTCGACATCTACTACAATTACTTTACCTTTAGCTCTCGCTTTCCTTGTTTCTAATTTTCACTCTCTTGTCAACATCAAGTTGGATAGCTCCAACTACTTACTCTGGCGGATTCAGGTGGAAAACGTTGTAGATGCGAATGGTTTCTTTAGCTATCTTGATGGATCTGAACCAGTTCCACTGCCTCAGATTCGAGATGATCAAGGTAATCTTACTCCAAATCCTACCTTTTCTCTCTGGCGGTTGATTGATTCCCAACTTAGATCGTGCTTGACTGCATCACTGTCTCAAACCACACTACCATACGTTCTAGGGTTAAAAACTGCTCATCAGGTGTGGGAATCCTTCTCCAATAGATATAATTTCTTATCAGAGAGTCATGTTCAAGAACTTAGGGATCAGTTATACACTTTGTCCAAAACCTCTACAATAGAGGTCTATATTGATAATATCATATAGCACAAAAGCTGATTGCAGCTGGAAGTCCTGTTGAGGATGATGAGCTTGTGTTTTGCACTCTACAAGGCTTACCTATAGCTTTTAATGGACTCAAAACTGCAGTCAGGGCTGTACGCACTAGGGGTCATAAGGTCTGTTTTGATGAACTTGTTACTATGTTAAAGAGTGAAGAAAAGCAGCTAAGTAAAGAGACTACTGAGACAGATAAAGTTAGCACTATTCTTGTTGCTGCTCATGGAAATCAGTCTCAATCCCATGAGACTCCAGGCATTATGTCATCTATACCTTCTGTGACTCCGCTGGCTACACCTCAGTCTTCAATTGGTGCATCTCCATCTCAGTTTGCTGCTTTTCCTCCTACACCACAACAACAATTTCAGTACTTTCCACAGAATTATTCACAAAATTTCAGGCCTTTCAACAAAGGTAGAGGGGGAAGATATGTTCCTAGAGGACCTTGTGACATCTGTGGCAAGAACAATCATTCTACTAATTACTGTTATGATAGACCAAACAATATGTCTTTTGGTGGTCCAAGTTCTCAGTGGAAAGGTTACTCAGGTGTCTCGCAGTCATTACCTTGGACAAACTACATGATGCCTAGTTTTCCTCAGAATAACATCCCTATGTTCCAGGGAGTTTCACTACAGATGTTTAGATCTCCTGCACAAAATACAGGGGTTGTTCGATCTAATAGTGGTTTTAGGAGTGTTTCTCACTCTGTCCCACAGATGCCTTTACCATCAGTTTATGGTGTTCCTCAGTATGCATCACAGATGCCTCCCCCTGCTCCGTTTGCTAGTTTTGCCGAAGGGTTTGTCATGCCTCCATCTTCTTCTGGACCATACGGAAGCTATTTTACGCAACAAACTCCTACTACATCTTCTACTGTTTACAGTTCGGATACCTTCAACAATTCTGATACTCCACCTTGGTATTTTGATAGTGGGGCGACAAACCACATCACCAACAATATGCAAAACCTGAATTTGGAACATCCTCAGCCAACAGCAATGAATGAAGGTGTTTTGGTTGGAAATGGGAGTACAGTGCATGTCACTCACACTGGTAATGGCTTACTTCCTACACCTAATGCTAATTTTCAGCTTTCACATATTCTGGATACTCCTCACATTACTCACAATCTTATCTCCGTTCATCAATTTGCTAAAGATAATAATTGTTTACTTACCTTTGATTCAAATGGTCTTGTCATTCAGGACAAGTCCACACTTCAGATTCTCTACAGAGGCCCATGTCACAAGGGCTTGTATCCTATTCTGAATCACTCTAGAGTTGTGTCTTCTCCTTCAGGAGTTGCTTCTTCCTCAGAAGCTGTTTCAACTACTGCCCTTCTTAGTCATTCTACTTCAGCAGAGCTGTGGCACAGAAGACTTGGGCATCCAAGTACTCCTTTGTTTACTGCTTTAATAAAACAATTTAGTCTACCTGTTAACAGTTCTTTTGTGCCTGATTGTACCGGTTGCCATATGGCTAAGAGTCACAAACTCCCGTTTTCACTTTCCAACAATCAAACTATTGCTCCTTTTCAATTAGTACACATGGATGTTTGGGGGCCATCACCTGTTGCCTCTAATAAAGGTTTCAAATATTATCTTCTTGTTATTGATGATTTTTCAAGATATTCTTGGTTGTTTCCTATGCACTACAAATCAGAGGTTAAGTATAAGGTTTATGCTTTTAAAGCATATGTTCAAACTCAATTTGGTACTTCCATTCAAACTGTTAGAAGTGATAATGGCGGCGAATTCATCAATCATTTTCTTCTTCATTTGTTTCTTTCTACTGGTGTAGTTCATCAAACTACACACCCTCATACTCCAGAACAAAATGGTCTTGTGGAAAGAAAACACAGACATTTGATTGAAACTGCCATTACTCTTTCACTTCAAGCTAGTTTACCTGTTACCTTTTGGTTGGAAGCTTTAACCACTGCAGTGTACTTAGCTAATCGTTTACCTCACACATCTTTAAAGTTTCAAGTCCCCTATGTTCTGTTGTACAAAACCTCTCCTAACTATTTCAATCTCAAACCTTTTGGTTGTTGTTGTTTTCCTTGGCTTAAACCATATGTAAGTCATAAATTGCTTCCAAGGTCCACTCCTTGTGTTTTCCTAGGGTATTGTGATTACACCAAGGGGTTCAGATGTTATGATCCTAAAACAACAAAAGTCTACACTTCTCGACATGTCAAGTTCATAGAAAATGATTTTCCCTATCCTACTCTCATTACTCCCTCTTCTGATACTATCTTTGTTACTCCCTCTTTTACTGTTCCTTTAACCTCTTTTGATGATACAGTTGTCTCAGTTTCTTCTCCTCTTTCTGATGGTTCTTTGCAGACCTCCTCTTCTTCCAATATTCCCTTCTTAGATCCTATTTCTGTTTATGTGCTCTTTCCCTCTCTCTCTCTCTCTCTCTCTCTCTCTCTCTCTCTCTCTCTCTCTCTCTCGCTCGTTCGCTATATCTCGAGAAGGAATTGCCGAAGCCGAAGACGACAAATCGACTGGAGAAGAAGAAAAACAAACACGAACAAGGTTTGTCTCTCTTTCCCTCTCCCTCTCTCTCTCTCTCTCTCTCTCTCTCTCTCTGGCTCTGGCTCTGGCTCTGGCTCTGGCTCGTTCTCTATCTCAGAAGTTAGGGTTTTTTTTTTTTTTCAGATCTACAAAGAAGAGGGCAAGAAGAACCCGAACTCCGAAGGTCTCTGTCTCTCTCCCTGGCTTTGAATTTGTTTTTTTTTTGTGGAATTTTTTTTAACTGTTTATGTTTTCCTGAAAAAAAAATGGAATTTTGTAGAAGGTTGGATGGAAATATTTACTGCTAGAAAAAAAAATTTCGAGTTAATCTCAACTGAAATGGAAATGCTTTTTCAGGCTTTTGAAATGGAAATGCTTGGCAACTGAATAATCTCAACTGATTTGTCATATTCAGGAAGAGATGGTTTTCTGATTGTAGAGCTTGGACTCTTACAAGCTGCATAATTTATTTGTTTGATCCCTAACACTCCATTTAACTACAAGGAATGTATAGATACGTTCATTCGCAGGAGAAGAGCAGATACACTGAATGTTTAAATGGTGTTCTTTTCGATTTCGCTAAATAGTACTCCCTTCGTTCCAAAATGAGTGACCTTTTTGGGAATCCGTGTCATTTTCAAATGCTTATATCTTTCGATTTATGAAGTTTTATGTGATTTTGAAAACTTTGTTTAATAGAACTAATAATAATCTACAAAACAAGATCCATATTGCATATTTTTTGACATTTATATTGAAAGATATAAACAATTGAAAATGACACACTTCCTCAAAAAGGACACTCATTTTGGAACGGAGGTAGTATTAGCAATCTTGAATGGCCTTCCATCTTGGAGTTGGCATGTTAATCTTTGGAGCTGCTGCCCTTTTTGGTGGATGCAATATGTGTGCTGGAGTTGGTACCACCGGTGCAAGAGTTCTTCGAAAGGAAGACAACAAACATGAACTTCATAAATGTTGTAAGCTTGATATTTTATGGAATAGCTCTTCTAATGGCCATGACAGCTATAATGAAGTCTTAAGCTTGTTGGGAAGGGTTGTGTTGGCATTTGTAAGAGCACCGAATGGAATATTTTGTTGTATTTAATGTACATTATGTTAAGAATTGAAATATTTTATTTCTTTTGGTAAGTGAATGAGATTATTGTGACTACCTGGATGTGAAGAAGAGCTATGTTTGTCCATTGATTTCTGATTAGGCATATACTTAAAAGGATGTGAACAAGAGCTCTGTTTTTTTTTGAATGAACGAAATGGAACTGGTTTTGCTCTTTCTATATTTTTGTAGCCTTCTTTTTGGCTTTTACGAATGAAATCAAAGGCACTAGCCAAGATCCAACCTTGTTTCTCACAGCCTTCCAAATCTGGTGTCTGCTTCCACTAGAAAAATGAAGAATAATCCCAAACTGTTGCCAAGCAAATCCATAAATCTGGGGACAGACTCCTACGCGACCAGCCCTTCCTGAATAGCTTAAATTTGCTAATACTATTTAGCGAAATCCAAAAGAACACCATTTAAACATTCAGTGTATCAGCTCTTCTCCTGCAAATGAACGTATCTATACATTCCTTGTTGAATGGAGTGTTAGGGATCAAACAAAAAAATTATGCAGTTTGTCAAAGTAGAGTCCAAGCTCTACAATTAGAAACACACTGCAGTTCTGACACCTTCAAGTATTTCAGAAGGGGCTGAAAATGATTTTGGGCAAGAATTGGAGCAGGGCAATACAGAGCTTTTTGTTCATTACTTTACTTCTCATTTTCTGATTTCTAAAGAGAAGCAATCTGGACTTAATTTTGTTCATTACTTCACTTCACAAATTCCAAAAGTGCACCAATCTGGACTTAATTTTGTCCAATGCTAGGATGTCATCTGCCTTTTTTCCCATATCAAGAATACAATCCAACAACTACCTGCAACCCATATCATCTGCTTTCCATTGCAACAGAAGAAATGGACAAACGCACAAAATGAGGAATACAATTAGTAACAAATGCAAACCCAGGCTATAAAATGAGCCAGATAGACGTAAAACGTAAAATTTTCCAAACGTAAAATTTTCCAAATAAGGAAGACAAATATTCATACATTACCATAAGCAACAAAAACGTAGTTGAGTTCTCACAATGTTGCCAGTAACTTTTAACAATACAAAAAAACAAACCAGAGTACGAGCACAATACATCCCATACATAAGAAAAAACATAGCTCTAGTTCCAAACAAGCACTAATCCAATCAGTTCCAAACAAGCGGATAACATTCAACGGGACACAACGGGACAGCAGCAACACAACAGGTTGCTGGACTGCATACAAAACAGCAGCAGAGCAGCACAACAGGCCATAGAACAACAAATTCCATAACGTGCGTGGGAGGTGACTACCACATAAAGCACCGATACTCAAATGAAAAACAGCCAAGCTTACAATGACTGCAATACAAAAGTCATCAGTAGCACTAGTTTTCAGAAACAGTACCCAAACCATACATGCTAATCGTAAGTACTATCAACTCAAAAAGATGTGAACGGACTAGAGTACTAGCTAGACTGCGCACTCTTTCTTTGATGACATCTTGGAGTCTCTCCCATCTTCTCCACAGCTCCCAAAATATACGGGTACCACCCACTCTCATCCAATTTCCATCAAACGAAACAAAGAATAAAATAAAAAGTGCACAAATGTTGGCGGTGTATCCCCAGATGTAAGTAATAACAGATTTCTACAAATTCTACAAATTTAGCAGTAAAAATTTTTGGAGATTGTAACTCGAAAAAAAAATTTCCATCCAACCTTTTCAGCAGTAGACTGTAACTCGAAATTTTTTTCTCAGCAGTAAATATTTCCATCCAACCTTCTACAAAATCCCATTTTTTTCAAGGAAAACAAAAACAGTGAAAAAAATTCCACAAATTTTAAATTCCACAAAAAAAAAAAAACAGATTCAAAGCCAGGGAGAGAGACAGAGACCTTCGGAGTTCGGGTTCTTCTTGCCCTCTTCTTTGTGGATCTGAAAAAAAAAAAACCCTAACTTCTGAGATAGTGAACGAGCTAGAGCCAGAGCCAGAGAGGGAAAGAGAGACAAACCTTGTTCGTGTTTGTTTTTCTTCTTCTCCAGTCGATTCGTCGTCTTCGGCTTCGGCGATTCCATCTCGAGATACAGCGAGCGAGAGAGAGAGAGAGAGAGAAACCTTGTTTATGTTTGTTTTTCCTCTTCTCCAGTCGATCGATCGTCGTCTTCGTCGATTCCTTCTCTGGTTCTCTCTCTGTGTTCAATTTCAATTTCTGAGAAATGGGGAGGAGGCGTACCGTGGAAGACTGGCAGGATCCACGTGTGTGTACGACCCGAAAACCATTTTACACGACCCATGGGCTATTTTTACCCGCGAGTTCTAATTTAAAATCCTAGCCGTTGGATGAAATCCAATGGCTCAAAAAAAAAGTCCGCATCTCATAGATCTGCGGACGCCCGCAGTAGAAGCTAGCCCTTTGTGTGTGTGTATATATATATATATATATATATATATATATATATATTACTCCATAAAGAGAATTGAAAGCAAAGGAAAACCAATACTATAACATTTTGCCTTTCTGCAGAGTACCTTTACACAGAGGAAACATAAGTACATGCAAGAAAAGTAAATTAATTTGAGCATTCCAGATTTTTTCATCAGAAAATGGCCTCTCACAGGGTTAGAAATAAGATTTTGAGCATTACAGATGCTAGGGGAGGGCGACTCCTAGAGATGTTCAGAAGGAACTAATGGGCTATTTCCACGGCCTGTTGGGTACTGCTTTTTCCTCTACTAGGGCATTTTCTTCAGAACTTAGATCTGCTCTTCGGAATAAAGTTTCTACTGAGATACAGAGGTCTCTTATTCAAGATGTCACTACTTTGGAGATAAAAAATGCTTTGTTTTCTATTAAAGGTGATAAGGCTCCTGGGCCAGATGGGTACAATGCTAACTTCTATCAGTCTAACTGGAAAGTGATTGGCTCGGATCTTATCTTGGCTCTCCAGCAATTCTTTAGGACTGGATTTATGCTTCGGGAGTGGAATTCTACTACTATTTCCCTTGTTCCCAAGGTTAGTGCTCCTTGTAATGCTAAAGATTTTCGTCCTATATCTTGCTGCAATGTTGTGTATAAGTGTGTGTCCAAAATCTTGGTTTCTAGACTGCAACCCCTCCTTCCTTCCCTTATTCATCCTAATCAGTCTGCTTTTATAAAGGGGAGATCCATTGTTGACAATATTCTTCTTATGCAAGAATTGGTTTATAATTACCATACAAATGATGGCATTCCTAGATGTGCCATGAAGCTTGATTTGATGAAGGCTTATGACTCAGTCTCTTGGAATTTTCTGTTTGAAGTCATGACTGTGTTATGGAGTTTTCCCCTCAGTTTATTCGTTGGGTTAGTCAGTGTGTTTCTACAGCCATGTACTCTGTAGTGATAAATGGGGGTTTGGAGGGGTACTTTCCAGGGAAAAGAGGGTTGAGACAAGGTGACCCCATCTCACCTTGCTTATTTCTTTTTGTTATGGAAGCTTTTTCAGCTCCGTTGGATCACAGGATTACTAGTGGTTCCTTTTCTTACCATCCAAAATGTCAAAGTCTTGGCATTTCTCACTTGATCTTTGCTGATGATTTGTTTCTTCTATGTGGGGCTGATTCTCAGTCTTTTCAATTAGTTCATGGTCTACTAAGGGATTTCCATTTATACTCTGGGCTCCAACCTAACCTTATGGAGAGCTCTGTTTTCTTTGTTGGGGTATCCCTTGAGCTGAAGACTTATTTGCAGGGCATTCTCTCTATCTCTGAGGGTACCTTACCAGTCAAGTACCTTGGAGTTCCTTTTATTACTTCCAGACTTCTTTCTTGGTCCAATAAACTCCTTTCATATGGTGGTTGCTTAACGATTTTCTAGTCCTAAATTAATGGGTTGTCCCAAGCGTAGGGCGGAGATCGACATAGCATAATATCTGGTAAGTCCAGAGTCGAATCCATAGAGACGGTGATGTGTGCTGACTAAAAACTCGGGTTGTTATAATTTAAATGGGCTCGTAGGTAGCCACCCCTTGTCATTTTGATTGAGATTAATTAAAACCTAAAAATTGATTGTACTTTTCAAATAATTAAAAGAAATGTATGGTCGTAGGGTTCATAGCACTCGCAACCAGTTCAGATTAACCTACTCCATACGGTGTTCTTAAAAACGTTCAATTTTAGATTGAAAAAGATACCCCGCAAGATGCGAAACCTTATATGGTCGCCGTTTACCCATGCGCAGCAGAAAATGGGTTTTGGACCCCCATTCCCCCGTTCACATGGCCGGGCTCCGACAATGCCCGGGTTCGTCCGCGAGAAGTATTTTTCCAATCTTAAATCATTTTTACATTGTTTGAAAATAGGGGCAGTGCCTGAACTGGCCACAGTGTGCTAATCACCCCGCGACCCTACCTATACATACGACTACTCACTAATCATTATGTATGAAATAAAAGAAATCCTAATTTGAATCATGTCTCTATTTTACGAGACGAAAAATAAGTAAGAAATACCCACTAATCAAATATCAACAAATAACTTTTACGAAGTATTAAAAACAAAAACTAAAATAAATTACCGGAGTGCGAGTATTTAAACAAAACTTAAAATAACAGGAAGGGGACAAAAAAACACAAAGAAAACTTAACAATATTCGGAACAAAGATCGGCAGCCCCGTTCTTGGTTCTTTTCGGCAAAAAGTGATGCCACTGTGCGCAGCCCCTTTCTTTCTCTTTTCGTCCGTATGAATAATGATCCTGGGTAGCTTCCCTTTTGTGGGCTATTAGAGCCTGGGATGGTGCCTTTTCGGAGGCCATCCCCTGTCGTGCGCTCGTTTTGAAAAATTGAAGAGTCGCCACTCGGGTTTTTGTAAAATGGTTTGCTACCCAAGAAAATTTGGAACTTGAAAATGATATTTGAATAAAAAAATAAACCAGAGATTGGATTCGGAAGCCAGGTTACGAGAGGGGAAGGTTTTATTTAGAAAAGCACCCCCCTCGCCCGATAAAATCGGTCTTTACTAATACTTGTGGGATTTTGAGAATCATTTCATTGCTCAAACTTTTAATGTCACAAAAGCAGTTTATAGAGCACATAAACAGTTTAACAATAGAAACATTAACATGCAGTAAATATAAACAAGCAAGCAGAACACATTAAGATAGTTGCAGAAAAATGGCATGCTATCCTACGAAAACTCAATTGTACGGCAGAAAATTTGTACCGTGCGGTACACATTTTGCACACAAAAATAGCTATAGCATGTGAACAGTTTCTTTAAAAAAAAAAAGACTCACAATCATGCATCACACAACAACAGCAAATAAGGGAATTTGTTCCACAGAAACTACTACCGTACAGCAGATGTATGAACCGTACGGTACATGAATTTTGTGGCCAGCAGCTTGTAATGAACTGATAAGGAATTCAAAGACCAACACAGGCATACCAGCATATGTATCAAAACATAACATAATCCGATAATTTCTTTTGTGAATCAAGATGTAGCATGTATTGTTGTAAGCGGAACAGAAACATAACATGAAAAAGGCATGGTATCTTATATCATATTATTGTAAAAATAACAAAAGGAAAAGGAAAGTAGCAATGGAAACAATGTTCCCTGAAACACATCTACCGTACGGTGGATGTATGTATTGTACGGCAGAGTTATACGGGATTCAGACCTTCAATTTCAAGCATTGGACAATTTGGGCCCAGGAGTGGTACGGGGAACCAACCTGGACCTTCTTTGTTCCCCTCAGAGTATAAGGACAGAAAGTTATACCTTCTTTGGAATGAATCTTTCGTTTGAAAAAAAAATGGCAGTGATTGCAAGAACTTTCTGGTACGAATTGAAACTGATGTTGGTGAAAGGAAACGAGCAAGAAAACTTTAGAACATTTTTAGTTCAAAATCATCATTTTTCAGTACAATTTTCAGAGAGATTTTCGTGTATTTTTCAATCAAAACCCTAGGGTATTTATAGAGGGATTTTCAGGGGATTTTAGCTTGGTCTTCAAGCATCCACCGGCTTGCTGCAGTCCTACGCCGATTAGGGGGAGCTACAGACCTGGCTATGATGGCCTGAAATGACTTGACTGAGATTCTGGAAAAGGGGTGCAAGTTACGATGTACCGTACGGTGGAAATATATGTACCGTGCGGTGGATATTACAACCGCCCTAACTGTTAGGCGATTATGATGACGTATTTGTAACGTGCGGTGGAATGTGTACCGTACGGTGGAGTTGACTTTATATTGACTTTTTGAAAAATTCATTCCAAAATGGTATTTGTTCAAAAACCTTTTTATCATCACCGGGAACTTAAAAGATATTGAAGTATCCAAATTGGGGTGTCTACACCTTCTTTCCTTCATAACCTATTTTCCTCCTGTTTGTCTATTTTTGTGGATAGTCGATGATCGACTAAGAAATCGTAGTGTGTGCTGGAATGTGGTGTTTGTGGTGGTGGAGTTTGGTTCCTTGCCGTGTTTCAGGACTTCTCTGGAAGCAAACGTAATGAAGTGAACGGAGATGAAAGAAGAATAACAAAATGGACTTTATTATTCCCCAAAGTAGAAGTCAGTCGACTATGAGAACACAATCGATTAGACGGTTAAGTTACAAGCTACTCCTAGAGCAAGAAAAGTAAAGTACAGATAAAAAGTAGAAGCCTTTGGGCGATTGAGTGGGTGTTCAAATCGTCTTCAACTTTAGTATTTATAGGCTGTCACTTCGACTTGAATTTCAAACTGGGCAGAATTCCCTCTCTAAATTTGAATCAAGCAGTTGTTGCATTTCCCTCTTCTTCTCCACGTTCTCTGAGCAGACGGTTACTTCACACGATCCCATGTTGTATTAGGAACTGATTCAAACACACGTTCTCTGGATATATTGTGTTTGTTCTTTTCAACTTCCTTCATCAACCGCTACACGTGTTGCTCATTTGTAACTTGTTCGTGGACACATGTCCTGCATTTAAAAAACTCTAACCGTCGACTAGTCCATTTGATTCTGTAATACTTAATTAGGTGTAGTCAACACGTGTCCCAACTTTAGTCTAGTCGATTCATGTTGACGAATTTATGGTGTAAACAATGCCCCCCTATTTACTTGAGTTAAAAATTTAACTTAGGTAAATATTCTCTGAAAGACCCATGCCTATATAAAGCAGGGTACTTTGAATTTTAGGGCACAGAACTTTTTCACACTGAGCTTTTGTACTACACTTCCATGGCTTCGAAGGCAAAATCGAAAGCACTTGTTGTTTCCAACGAAGATTTAGTTACAGAATCGGGGTTAGAAACTGTTCCTCGATTCCCGGCTTCGTTTCGTGATGAATCAAGTCGGAATGTACAAGCTCTGATTCCTGACGAGAACCTTAGTTCCCTTTGCATGTTGGGTCCAGTGTTCCCGTCAACCATATCAAGTGATATCTCGTCAGTTTATCCCGTAGTAGAGCAAGATCCACTTTTACTTCAACATTCGTCACTCGAATGGTCCGGTTGGGGTAAGAATTCTTATCTTCGTTCTTGGCCCTATACTGTTGAAGTAGAATGGGCCGATTGGGTAAAGCGTATGACGAAGTTTCTTTTTGATGATTGGAAGAAAATGGGAATTCGTGAAACTATTGAGCTTTCTCAGTTTCCTTTGGATATGAATTTTGAACTTATAGCCGCTGCGGCCTATTTCTGGTCTAAATCGTCCAACGCCTTGATTTTACATTGTGGGTTATTGTCCCCAACTGTGTTGGATATTTGTCATTTAACTAGCCTCTCTTCTTTAGGCCGTGAAGTGAATGCTCTTCTTTCCCCTGAACCATATGATCCTCCGTTTACTATACCATCATCTGGGGTGAGTTATTCAAAGTGGTTGAAAACCTATTTCAACGCTAAATCATCTGCGCCTAGCCTTCATGAGAAAATTGCATTTTAACTTTTCTGGATCTGCAAATTTCTCATGGCAGTTCCTGGTCTAAGGGTTACTAAAGAATACCTTAATTTGGCCATCTGTTTGGCTCAAGTGAAGAAATTAGCTTTAGCTCCTTTTGTCCTCGGGTCTTTATACAAAGGAATATTTACTTTTGTGGACAAAAAGATAGCAGATTCTTGTGGTGGTCCCTTTTGGATTTTTCAGGCTTGGCTGTACGCATATTTTCCCCAGCTGAAACCCAAGTCAGATTATCCCCTTAGGGTTGATGAGACTTTCAAGACGTGTCGTAGTTATGCTGAATATTTTTTGGGTTTTCAAACTGATATGGAGGAAACCTCCTTTCAAAGGTATTTCACCTTTTTCTATGAAGACAAAAAGGAAAATTGGCCTGTCTTCAATCCATTTGACAAGTTTGAATTTGCCTCTGAGCGATTAAGGCCATGTTTTGAGGATATTCCTGCAGCTTCATCTCAGCTTATGACGAAGATGATAGAATCCAAACGGTTGTTTTGGGCTAGTATTCTTCTTCCTAGACTAATTCCAGTTGGCTTTGCCCTGAACAACACTCCTTTTGGGAATTGCAGTTATGAGAACTATTCCCCCTGTCAGTTTGCCTGACAGTTTGGTTTGATGCAAGGCATTCCAATGCCTTTTGTTCATCCAGTAATTATTGAGATGGCCTCAAGCAGGCCATCGATTAAACTGAAGGATTCCGAAATGATTTCTCTGATGATCAGTAATTTCCATCAACGTGTGAGAGCTTTTAAGCTTCTTGATTTCAAGGTCTGTTGTGAGACCTCTGCTGCCTTTGAAGAATGGTGGTCAGTTGTGAAAGTGCTTTATTTTCACTCACCAATCTCTGACTGTCTCTATAGACTTGATCGTGAATACAAGGATCTTCAAGATAAAGCTGGTAATATTCTTTGACTTTTTCAGTAGTCAATTCTGATTATCGTATTTTGTTATTGATATTAATTTTTTCAACAGACAAAATGGCCCAACTTTCTGATGAGACATCCAAAGCCATTGTTCCTCAAACAGAGCCAGCTGTTCCTTTGTCTTCCATTCCAAGTAAAAATACCAGGAAGAGAAAGGAACTAGCTATAAAGGATGTAGAGTCAGAACCCAAGAAGAAGACTTCTCGAACCAAAAGTGACTCAATTTCCAAGACTGTGAAGAGTCTTCCTGCTTCGACTAGTCACAAGAAAATCAATGAGAACGATGATACCCTTACTTCATCAAGACAATCGAAGAGGATTCAGACTCAAAAGTCAGTGAGTCCTAGCGGAGTCAAGGTTGTCTTGAAGGTGTAATTATGTGTATTTGTCAATTCATAGTGAATTCTTTGTATCTGATCATTCACCTTCTTTACTGCAGAAACGTAAAGGTACCAAAATTGTGGATGCTTTCGAAGAAACAGAAGAGGCTTCCTCAAAGTCATCACAACTTCAAAAGTCTACCCTTTCAACAGGAAAGACTGTCAATACTGAACCAATAGTCGACCAAACAGAATTTAGTGATACGGCTATTTCTGACCCATTATATCAAGAGGATGAGTTGCTTGAGGCACAAGAGATCCCTTTGAACCAGGAAAATCCTTTACTTCAAGAAGATAGTTTTCTCTTGTTAATGGACGAGAGTACTAATTTTGAGCCAATTCAAACTGGCTTCAAAAAGGAAAACATCTGTCAATCATTGGTCGTGACTGATCTTGAGCCAAATCCAACAACTCTCGAAGTTGCTACCCTGAATCAACAGGAAGAAAGTCCGGATCCAATTGATATTGCTCCATCAACAGATGTACCTCTTTTAACAGACCGTTCTGTCATTCCTCAACCTGTTCAAGATGAGCAAAATTTGGAAAAAGGACTCATAAAAAGTCCTGTGAAAGAATTGTTCCCAATTTCTTTGCCTCAAAACGATAATCAGGCCTTAGAGGATGTGGCCTCTAGTCCTATCAGTCATCATGTTACTTCTGAACCAAACGTGAATACTCAACCTATGATCATTCCCCTTAACATTACTACTGAAGCATCTCCACGTTCAGTGAACAAGGTCGGGACTAATCCTTCTGAAGCTGGTTGTTCAAACCCAATCGAATCTTCTAGCAATTCATTAGATCAGTTGATGGAGGAGATAAAGTCGCACTACAAGAAAAAACACATTTGGCGACCAACTTTCGGCGACCAAATTATTTTTTGTCGCTGAATGTCAACTTTTGGCGACTAAAATATTTTTGGTCGCCTATTGTAGACATTTGGCGACTAAATTATTTTTTGTCGCCGATTTTGTCGACCTTTGGCGACTAAAACATTTTTAGTCGGCGAAAGACTACCATTTGGCTACCAACGATCATTTGGTCGCCGAAAACAAACAATTGGCGACGAACCAATAGTCGGCAAAGAAAAACATTAGGCAACAAAACTATTAGTCGGGGAAAGATACCAATTGGCGACTAAATTCGTTTTGTCGCCATTTGCGTGAACCTTTGGCGACTAAAATATCTTTAGTCGGCAAAAGACTACCATTTGGCTACCAAAGGTCATTTTGTCGCCGAAAATTTGTATATTATATTACAGTAAAGATATAGGTACCGACTGGGCTAGGAGGGAAATCGTACCGATCGGCCGCGCCGGGCCGTCTCCGGCCACCGGACGGCCGATCAGAGCCGTCCAAAAATTCTAAAAAAAAAAAATCGAGGGGCACAACGCGGGAATCAACGGCATCCGAGGTGTGTAGGGTACTTGATCCGACCACCCTTTTTTCGTGTATATACATGAAAAAGGGGTGCTCGAATTAAACACCTGACACACCTCGGATGCCGTTTATTCCTGTGTTGGGCCCCCCAGTTTTTTTTTAGAATTTTTGGAAGGCTGGGATCGGTCGTCCGATGGTCGGTACAATTTCCCTCCCCGGTGGTCGGTACAAATAGCAGCACTCATTATATTATAATAAACTTATATACTTATTTCATCTACTTAACCGAAGTTTAACCCATATTTCACCGTTAACTCCTTAATTAAGTCTCACCTTTTTTTAAAAAAATGGCAACTCCTTATATCTAATGTTAAATGCTACCGAAGTAACAAAAAAAAAAAACTCCTTAATTAAATCTCACTTTTCTCCTTACACTTTTTTTAAAAAAAAAAATCAGTTTCTCCCTCTTCCATATATGCTCAACAAAGCGCAAAAAAAAAAAAAAAAAAGCTCCAATGAATGGAGAAAACCATGAACCTTCATTTAAAATAAGGAAGAGGAAAAATCTAATAAAATTTATCCAACTAACTCTTACGCTAATCTTTACAAGAATCAGTCAAATTGCATAATCATGTTATTCAATAAATCATATATAGTCCAACTTCTAGCCACTGTAAAATGAGTTACCGATATCATTTTTCCCATCTACACCGATGAAAATATTTTTCAATTGCGGCATGACATTGTTGGAATTCAAACGGCAATGACATTTTTGCTCTGGGCTCTTTTGAATTTGATTGAACGTTCAGATTAGCTATTCCAATTTTTTTCTTTTTTTAAGGTTTTCCATTGGCATTCATCTGTTGGATATGTGTTGTTTCGTGTTTTTTTATTGGTGTTTTTGGATTTTTCTCTATTATATTTTCAAACAAAGAAAGATTGTCTAGCCTTATAACTAATTCCTGGATGAAAAAAAAAAGACATTGAATTGTTGGAGTTAATGGTGAAAAGGATTAAATTCTCATCATAAAAACCCCACTATGAAAAAAAAAATTACAAAGAACTTCTCAAATCTCTATCTGGCCATGGTTTCTCCATTTGTAACTCCAATGAAAAAAAAAAACCTCCTACGCTACTAAGGCACTAAAAAAATTAGACACTAACTTAATTTACGCTTTCCAGGTCCATTAGCAAGACATAACCACAGGTCCATGAAGCGTTTTAAAAAAAAGCAAGACAGGAAAAAAGTTACGTTAAACTCATTTGATATGGGACATGTTCGACTATTATGACCTTAGGCATGTAACAAAATTATGAAAAAAAGAAAAAGAAGAGAAACAAAAAGAAGGAGGTAGCTTCAATGTGATAAAGAAACGGAGTGAGACGAGGATAATTTTTTTTTAGAAGTTAGAGTTTTTTTTTAGATGTTGAAGACTCAAAGGTAGTGTTTTAGAGAGTCCTTTTTTTTGTAGAAGAAAGGATTTCTGTTGGGATCTTGCGATAGTGGACTATCAATTTAGATTAGGTTCTTAGGAATTTTTGAATTTTAATAAAAAAACAGTTACATCAGTAATGAAAAATATACGAAGAGGATTTCTGATCATTTTATGCTAAAGGATCATAATAAATATTTGTCTCTAGGGCTTTTATGATTAACTTACATTTTTCATTTGTTCGTATGGCTCTAATATGAGAGCATAAAGTTAAAAAATTAATTATCACTATTTTAGGGTAAATTATAAGTAAATGTAATTAATCTAACCATATTTTTACTATATATTATATCATAATAAACATAATTATATTATATATATATATATAATTTTTCGTACATAATATAATATAATATATTATTATATATAAATATTGTTTTATATATTTTATTTTATTTTCTTATGTAATAAATATATTATCTTCATGAATAAAGCACAACTTAAGTGTGTAGCCCAGTGGTTGTGCGCCCTTATAAGGTAAGGGAGGTCGGGGGTTCGATTCTTGGCAAATGCATGCGGTTGGATTATCCACACGTGCCACGTGGAGGATCCAGGTTGATCCACGTGGCGGTACAAAGATGGGGCCACGTGGCACCCAAAATTTTTTTTTTATTATTTATTTTGCATGACATTTGGCGACAAAAACATTTTAGTCGGGAAAAGTTGTATTCGGCGACCAAAAACCTTTTAGTCGGGGAAAGTTTTTTTCGGCGACCAAAAGTTTAGTCGCCGTATGTAAATATGATTTTCCGAAAAGGTTTAAATTAATTAGATTCGGCGACTAAAGTTAGTCGCAAATACCTTTCGCGACAAAAGTATTTTGTCGGGAAAAACAATCTTCGGCGACAAAAAATTTTGGTCGGCAAAAACTTTCCCAGACCAAGTGTTGCCGACCAAAGTGGCGACCAAAAATTTAGTCGCGGAAAGATTTTGGCGACTAAAAAGAGCCATTTGGCGACTATTATTTTAGTCGGCAAAAGTGTTTTTTCTTGTAGTGTCGACTTCTCAAACTTTTCGATCTTTGACTGAAGAATCGGAGTCTAGTGATTCTTTCTTTTTCTTACAGTATAGTGACACTACTCAGAAAGAAATCCAAGACTTTCTTGACTTCCTGAAGCTTCCTTTTGAGGAATTAGCAATGGTCAGATCCGTTGAGTTTATTGCTTGCATAGAATTGTTGGTTCAAAGACATGTGTTTCCTCTTAGGGCCCAAATTGCTCTGGAGAACTTTGCATCTTCTTTGAATGAAACTGTCAACCTTTTCCGATATCATCAAGGAGAAATTAGCCAGAAGCAGAAGCTAATTGACAACCTATCAAACATGACAGTTGTGTTATCGACTATGCATGATACTGCCTCAACTTTAAAGTTAAGGCTTGTGTCCATTGATGAAGAAGAGCAAAAGTTATTGCATCGATTAGGTCAACTACACACTGAGAAAGAAAGTCTTCTGAAGACAGCAAGTCAACTTGATAAGGATTTCAAGCGTCTAGCAGAAGAGGGTAAGGGTGCTTCCGTTCATGTTTCTGCTGCAAGAGCAGATTTGCAGAGGAACAGCTTCAAACGTGATGAGCTTTTGGCCAAGTGGGAGACTTTTAAGTCCTTTTTTCCTTGACTTTGAACTTCCTTTGTAACAATCGATCACGTTTTTTGTTAAAGACTTTTGAGTCATGGCAATGTATGTTTGTTGTTTGCCTTTGTCAACAGGCAGTCGATGTATACCTCATGGTTTTGCCTTTATTAGTAGGCAAATTTATATGTGAACTTTTAAGTTCTGCTTTTGTTAGGTAACAAATCAACTAAATGGGAAATCAAAGTATGATTCCCTATTTCTTCATGGATCAACGTATCACTCATATTATAATATTGCCACCTTGGAAAGGTTATAACAAAGTATAATGTGATCCAATTATTATGACAAGCCTGTCATAGATCCATTTTCACATTTCAACTTTTGTATTGGGTGTCTAAATTCTGAATGACCCGTCATTATGACTTCGCCGTTTAATTAACAGAGGCAGCGATATTTCTCCGTATTTGGGGAACATAAACAGTCTCAAACGGCAGTTAAGTACCATTTTCAAATGATATTTTTGAGTTTAATCACCAGCTGGCATGTCTTTTCAACTTACAATGGCAATTTAATCCACGTTTTTCATTCAACTGCCACGTTCTATCATTCGCCTCGGGATAACTTCCCACGAAGCACGTCTATAGACCACCTCGGTCTATAAATATACAAACTTAAGTGTAAATGTTATGCTCACATATTCTTCTTTTACCATGGCCAGCAACAGTTCCTCTTCCCCTCTCATTCCTCAAATCACATCCGCTCACATCAAGCAGCTTGCCAACGAACTCCAGTGGGTCCTTATCGAGGACCATAACGAGTGCAAGAGGAGGATCACCGCTATCAGCGATCGGGTGGAAGGAATGGCCCTTCGTCTTAAGAAGATGGAGGCTGCCATCAAGCTTGTGGTGGCCAACTGGGACACCATTGACCCCACTCCTCCAGTCGATCCTGCGAGCATCAGGACCTCCATGGTTGGCACCTCTGGCCAGTGGAAGGAATGGCCTAAAGAATAGGCTTTTTCCTTCTCATGGGGTTATTCTGATGTAGGTTTTTTTTATTTTCCTTTTGGATCTCAGTTGGGATCTTTTATTTTAGTGTTAGATCCTTATAGGGATCTTTTATTTTGTCTTTAGATCCTTATATGGATCTTTTCTCTTTTGTTTTGTTATGTTCAAGTATGAACATAACCTTTTGTATGGCTGCCCTACACATGGGCATTTTTTTTTTATATATAATCGACTAGTAGTTCTTAACTCATATTCTCCCACATGGAAGGAAAATAATGTTTAAGATACTTACCATTGATAGTTCTCTCATGAATAACTCCCTCAATTGATTCTAAATGGTACGCTCCTCCTCTCAAGACTTGCAAAACACGGAAAGGCCCTTCCCAATTTGGGGACCATTTTCCAAATCTACTCTTTTTCTTTTTCTTATCAAGTGGAAGAATTGTTTTCCAAACTAAATCTCCAACAGCAAAAGACTTTTCTTTGACCTTTTTATTATAAGATCTTTCCAGTCTTTTCTTTTGTGCTTGAATTTGGTTCAAAGCGTTTAATCTATTTTCTTCCAATCCATCAATGTCTAGATACATGGCCTCTTCGTATTGCAGGCTCGGATCATAATGACGTGCTATTCTTAACGATTGAACGTCGATTTCAACTGGTAAGATTGCTGCATGCCCATAGACTAATTCATAGGGCATTACCTTAGTACTGGTTCTTTGCGACGTTCTATATGCCCATAAGACTCGGGGCAAAAGATCGTGCCACTCTCTTGGATTATCATCGATTGTTTTGGATAGAGTATTCTTTATAATTTTATTGGTTGATTCGACTTGCCCATTAGCCTGGGCATAATATGGAGTAGAATTTAAAATTTGTATTCCATATTTTTGTGCATACTGAATAATTTCTTGACCATTAAATACAGAAGCTTGATCGACTGTAATTGTTTCAGGAATTCCAAATCTACATAGGATATATTCCTCAATGAATTGATTATTTGTTTTTGTGAAACACCTTTTAAAGGTATTGCTTCTGTCCACTTGGTGAAATAATCAGTTGCCACAACCACAAATTGATGTTGTAAGGAGGATGCTGGATGAATTTCTCCTATCATATCAATTGCCCAACCTCTAAATGGCCAGGGTTTTACAATCGATTGTAACTGATGGGCAGGGATCCTTTGAATAGGTCCATGTTTTTGGCACTGTTGACAACCTTTAGCATATCTGATGCAATCAGCCCTAATAGCTGGCCAATAATACCCATGTCTTTTTATTAACCATCTCATTTTGTCTCCAGCTTGATGGGCACCACAGGTTCCTTCGTGGACTTCTCCCATGATTTTCATCGATTGGGCCTTATCAACACAAAGCAATAACAGGCCATCAGACGTTCTTCTGTATAAATCATTTCCCAACAGAACGTAATTGACTGACCTGCATCTCACTATCCTTTCTGTTTTTTCATTAGGATTCGATAAATAATTTTTAATTGGATTCATCCACTCTTCAGAGATATCAACGACTAATATATCTACTTGTTTTTCGTCCTCTCTTTCCATTAAGAAAGGTAAAAATCTCTTTTGAATCCTAATTGTTCTTTCATTTTTCCCTTCAGGAATATTAACTCCTAAGGCCATTTGAGCCATTTGATTGGCTTCTCCATTTTGGAGTCTCATTATATGGTGAAAATAGATTTCATCGAAGTCTTGAGTAAGATGTCTCACCCTGTTTAATTGCAATTTTAACAAGGGATGGTAACACTTGTACTGCTCCAGAATTTGTCGAATAATCAACTGTGAGTCTCCAGAGACTTTTAGATGACGTATATTTAGGTCTTTTGCAATTTCTAATCCTATGATTAAGGCTTCGTATTCTGCTTGATTATTTGTTAAAATTTTATTATCATCTAATTGGAAACAGAATTGGAACATTTCCCCTTTGGGCGAGGTAAGCACTATGCCTGCTCCAACTCCATTGTCTGTTTTTGAACCATCAAAAGACAAGTTCCAATGCTTAATCTCGACCAAATGGATTTCGAAAGTATCTTTCTCCAATGGAAGGTTTGGCTGTTCAGCTAAGAAATTAGCCAAAGCTTGCCCTTTAACTGCCTTTTGAGGCACGTATTCGAAATCGTATTCGACTAGGGCTAATATCCATTTCCCTTGCCTCCCTCTTAGGACAGGCCTAGTTAAGATATATTTTATTATATCTGTTTGAGAAATGATCTTTACCTTTGCAGGCAGCAAATAATGTCTCAGCTTTATAGCTGAAAAATACAATGTCAAACAAATTTTTTCAATGTACGAATATCTAGTTTCACACTCATTTAACCTTCTACTTAAGTAATAAATCGATTGTTCTTGACCTAGCTCATCATCTTGAGCCAGAAAACTTGCAATCGATTGGTGTGCTGCTGAAATATATAACTTTAAAGGTCTTCCATTCACTGGAGGTGCCAAAACAGGAGGCGTCACCAGTGATTGCTTTAATATATTAAAAGCCTTCTGATGCTCTTGTTCCCACTTGAATTCTTTTTCAGATTTCAATTTTAACAGTGGGGAAAAAGCCATTGTTTTCCCAGATAAATTAGCAATAAATCTTCGAAGGAAATTAATTTTTCCCAAGAACTGCTAAAGTTCTTCTTTATTAGTTGGAGGTTGTGCTTTTAAAATAGCATCAGTCTTGTTTTTATCAACTTCAATTCCTTTCTGATGTACTAGGAATCCCAAAAAATTCCCAGCTGTGACACCAAATGCACACTTTAGAGGGTTCATTTTTAAATTATAACGCCTCATTCTTTCTAAAGTTCGTTCAAGATGATGCAAATGTTCATCGACTGAAGTTGATTTTACTACTACATCATCTATGTATACTTCCACGAATTTATGGAGAAAATCATGAAAAATTAAATTCATGACCCTTTGATAGGTGGCTCCTGCATTCTTTAATCCAAAAGCCATAACTACCCATTCGAACGTTCCTATATATCCAGGACATCTGAATGCTATTTTATGGGTATCTTCTTCTGCTATATAAACTTGATTATAACCAGCATTACCATCCATAAAGGACAGCATTTGATAACCTACAGTCGCATCGACTAGCAAATCGGCAACTGGCATTGGGTATTCATCTTTAGGTGACGCTGTATTAAGGTCTCTAAAGTCGACGCAAACTCTAACTTTTCCATTCTTTTTCATAACTGGAACTACATTTGAAACCCATTCTGCGTATTTAACTGGTCGAATGAATTTTGCTTCAAATAAGCGTTCCATTTCTTTCTTGACTTGAGGAAGAACATCATCTTTCATTCTCCTAGGTGCCTGTTTAAACGGTACATAATTTTCTTTTATGGGAATTCTGTGTTCGACTAAGGATCTATTCAAGCATGGCATTTCATCATAACTCCAAGCAAAACAATCTTTGTACTTACGCAATAAATACTTAAACTTTTCCTTTATTTCATCAGGCAAAGTAGCATTTACATATGTAACTTTAGGATCTTCTGGAGTCCCTAAATTTACCTCTTCTGTAGGATCCTTAACCTGGGCCCTATCATCATCTAACTTAGCTGGTGCAGGTTTCAAATTTGCAAATCCTAAATCCTTCATAGTTAACGGGCTATCATCAAAAACACATTCAGCCCAATTACAAGAAATAGGCTCACATGCATGCCTGTTACTTCTTGTTAACTAAAAAAGAAAACAATCTCTTGAAAGTGGCTTTAACAGTAGCCAATTCTTCGCCTTCTGTGAAAAGATTTCTAAACATTAAAAACTTGTGGTTTGCTGCTAACAGGCCTCGTAATAACATTAGGCCTGGTAAAATCTTTACTCAACTCCTGAAAACCTTCCTTTATATAAGTGAGGAATTGACTTTCAGTTACATCAATCCCATTGGATTTCACTTCTGATTCTTCTATCTTCATTGGCCAGAGGTGTTCTTTGTAGAGATCTGCCTCAACGTTGTTGGTTTCTGCTTGGAAAGGATGCTGGTCTGCCCAAAAGACCTCCATTCCTTCTGCCTCTTCCTGCTTCAAAAAGATCAAGGCCTGGTGCAGAGAAGATAGTACACAGCCGTTTATATGAATCCAATCTCTACCTAACAGGGCATTATAATTGGATGATGAATCGACTACAAAAAATGTAGCATTCATTTTTCTTTTCCCAATTTGCAATTGTAAGGATATGACTCCTTTAGCAGGAGAACATCCTCCAGCAAAATTACCAACAGTGACCTCTGTTGGAATTAGGTCATCATTGGTTTTATTTAACACCTTCATCATTCTTGAGGGTAGGATATTAACCACTGCTCCGTTATCGACCAACACTTTTGAAATAGGTTGGCCATTCATATGGATTTTAACATATAGGGGTTTCAAATGCCTAATTGAAGCATCATCAGGGGGTCTAAGAACTACCACTTCCGTTCCCTTTTCGTCTGTTTCAATATTAATTAATTGTGATTGAGTTTTTCCTCCTTTTTCCACTATTTTAACAGTCGATTGTGTTTTATCTTCTACGTCACCTGCCAATTCCATAGGCTGGTCTGGCTTTGCCTTAAAATGTTTTGGCAAAACTAAAATCATATTACACTGATAATTGATAGGTACTGACCCGAATTGGATTGCGGCCAAACTTTCTCCAAATGTTACTGATTTCTGTGGAGATGGAGTAGCATCTTTGATTAGATCTTCTTGCTCTGATTCTTCATCAAGTAGATCATCATCATCTGCTTCCATGAGCTTCTGAAATTCCTCCATCTTTTTCTTCAAACTTTGCTTTAGTTCCTTTCTTCCTTTTGGTAAGATGATCGATTTAGAAGGGGTTACAATATTAGTATCTTGTACTTCATGCTCGGAGACTATCTGCTTTTGACCACTAGTTCCTTCTTGATCTCGAGTCCATACCATATTTGGAACCTTACGTGGTTCCGTTTTCTCCTTATGCTCAAAAACGTGATCCCACGGATCACTATATGCTCTGGCTGCAAACTTCCTCTGAAGCCTTCTCTTTTGTGAAGTAGACACCTTAGTATACCACCCTTCTGCTGGAAATTTTGGGTGACTAAGCGTACTCCAATTCTCATGATCATTATTTGGAGGCATTACCATTCTAGGTTGGTGCCCCCCATATCCATAAGGACCTCTGCCTCGTGGTCCCATGCCTCTCCTGGAACCAGCACCTCTGTAATTGGAATATCTTCCTCGATTAGGAAATTGATATCCCGCTGCTTCCAAATCCTGACCAGAAGGTACTCCAGGCCTTGCAGGCACCACTGGATGTCCTCGGAATAGAAATGGTCCATCATCTGGTCCATAGCAATGTTCTGACTCTATTCTGTTAAAGAGGCCAGGATCAATTCCCTCATAAATCAGCTTTGCTCCAACATAAATCTGGAGATCATTTCCACCCATAGTGTTGAATCGAAGTCCAGATTTGGAGAATGCACATTTCTGTTCTTTTTCCGCTACGATTGCTTCCCCGTATTTAACTTCTCGTCCACATCGAATACAAAGATAATCATTGGGGAATCTTAATGGTTGAGACTTTGCTGATTCTTCATCAGTCTCCATTCGATCTCCTTCTCCTTGCTTTTGCTTTTCAACGGTCGATCCCAACCTTTTAGCTAGGCTGGCATTTACCATATTAATCTCCACTTTTGGAAAAGGGTCTGACTCAATGCTCATTGGATCTTTGTCTCCTTTAGCATACTGCAATAGTCCCTTTTGAATCAAATCCTGCACGCAATTGCGAAATGTAACACAATTGTTAGTGTTATGCCTAAATGAATTATGCCATTTACAATATTCTTTTCCTTTCTTTTCTTTGTCAGAAGGCAGAATATGTCCAGGACTTAAAACGATAAACTTTTGTTTAAGTAGTTCATCAAATATCTGGTCAGTTTGTGTTAAATCGAATGAATATTGCCCATAATTAGCTTGCCCCCCACGTCTATTGGGTTGAGATGAAGGCATATTCATTGGTTTCTCTGTTTTCACAAGAGCATCACAAATGATAGGAGTTTTGCCAATAACTTGTGCTACATCAATTTCCATGTCACCCTCTACATCTTGGTAATATGTACCTAAAGATGAATTTTTTAAGTGTTCTTCCTCCTGAAGAATTGCTTCGAATTGCGAGGCTCTTTTTGAGAGTTCAAATAAGTCTTTGAAATTAGACCCATTAAACTGTTTCTTAAAGTTGAACTCAAGACCATCTTGTGCTATTCGTACAATCTCAGTTTCAGGGACATTACAGTGGCACTGATTTCTCAACCTTTTGAATCTGGTCAAGAATTGCTCTGCTGTCTCAGTTGACTTTTGTTTCAATTTAGCCAAATCAGCAATTGAAACTTCTGGTTCATGCCTAAAATATTGAGCATGAAATTGTTCTTCCATGTCTTGCCAAGTATGAATGGAATTAGCAGGCAAACTTATAAACCAAGTAAATGCTGTTTTTGTTAATGAATGAGGAAATAATTTCAACTTAAGAACGTCATCCATTCCCAATTCACCTAACTGAAGGCAGAATCTACCCACGTGTTCTATGGTAGATTGTTTCTCAATACCACTGAACAGTGACAATTCAGGGAGTTTATAACCCCTTGGCAATGGAACATTGTCTACCCATTGTGGGTAAGGTTTCCGAAACACGGGTTTTTCTAACCTACACAACCCTGGACCGTACATATCTTGAATGATTTCCGTAATCTGTGCTCTATTAACAACCATAGGATCCTGCATTCTATTATCATTCAAGGGTTCCATGGCCCTATAAACATTTGGAGCATTTCGTGTGACACATGGTTGCGTGAAAGGAAAATTCTGATTATTATTATTATTGCCAACACTTGGTAAAGCTTGTACGTATGGGCCATTGCCGTTGCCGTTGCCGTTGCTCGGCAAGGCTTGTGTAACATAGTGTGTGTACGGACCGTTATTTGAAACATTCTGTGCAGTATACTGATCATTATTTATAACATGGGTTCTCGTGAACCCGTGTTGGACACTCTGACCATTATTCAAATAACTATTTTGTCCAATACCACTACAATTCCCAACTTCGTAAGCAGATGGGATATTTTGATAAAAGCTAGTTGGCCTGATTGTAGATCTAAATGTATTTGATTCCATTACTGGCCGACCATGCACATACATACTTGATTCAAATGCAGGATTACAATATGCCTGTTGAGGAGCCTGTCTAGGCATATCACTATAACGCATTTGTTCATGAACTACTCCATTTGCATCAACATCGATGGTAGATGGAGGGGTAACCACTCTTCTCATTAGAGTGATCAATTCTTGTGCTGCTTCGTCTTCTGGATTAGATAAAACTTGTGCTAACTGTCTAGACAGACTTTGCACATCGATTAATGATCCTGAGCCATTTCCTTGGCTGTTTTCTGACATCCTTGGTACAGGATGGTCTTCGGTTTGAAACTCCAAGCCTTCGTTTTGAGGCTCTGTTGGTCGGTCGCTTTGCTTTCTTGTAGTTGGGGCCATCACTTCCAAATTAGTAAGATGCCCTCCTTCTAGCGCCAATTCTTGTTTGTCTATTTTTGTGGATAGTCGATGATCGACTAAGAAATCGTAGTGTGTGCTGGAATGTGGTGTTTGTGGTGGTGGAGTTTGGTTCCTTGCAGTGTTTCAGGACTTCTCTGGAAGCAAACGTAATGAAGTGAACGGAGATGAAAGAAGAATAACAAAATGGACTTTATTATTCCCCAAAGTAGAAGTCAGTCGACTATGAGAACACAATCGATTAGACGGTTAAGTTACAAGCTACTCCTAGAGCAAGAAAAGTAAAGTATAGATAAAAAGTAGAAGCCCTTGGGCGATTGAGTGGGTGTTCAAATCGTCTTCAACTTTAGTATTTATAGGCTGTCACTTCGACTTGAATTTCAAACTGGGCAGAATTCCCTCTCTAAATTTGAATCAAGCAGTTGTTGCATTTCCCTCTTCTTCTCCATGTTCTCTGAGCAGACGGTTACTTCACACGATCCCATGTTGTATTAGGAACTGATTCAAACACACGTTCTCTGGATATATTGTGTTTGTTCTTTTCAACTTCCCTCATCAACTGCTACACGTGTTGCTCATTTGTAACTTGTTCGTGGACACATGTCCTGCATTTAAAAAACTCTAACCGTCGACTAGTCCATTTGATTCTGTAATACTTAATTAGGTGTAGTCAACACGTGTCCCAACTTTAGTCTAGTCGATTCATGTTGACGAATTTATGGTGTAAACACCTCCTCAGTAGAGTTGTGGGCCATGCCCATTACTCCATTAGGTCTAATTCTTTGTTTTAGACCGAGACTAAAGTCAAAATAACATGTACAGAAAAGTAGCTCTTCTGGGCCCACAATAAAAACATGTGCAACTTCTATTCCTCTGCTATCAATTACGCCTTTACAAATCACGTGCACAGTTGGAACATTTTTAAGGCCCAATTCTTGTACCTCTAGCCATGACTCAGAATGTATTTCAATATATTCTCCAAAATACCTACAACACAAAAATTAAGCATTAAGTTTCAAGAAATAATAAAAAATAGACTTAGTAAGAAAAAATTAAGGAGTGCATATGTGAACATTTACACGCCTATCAGTGGTAGAGCTGAACTTGTTTCCTCGGTTTTATTTAGTATCCAATGTTATTGGAGCTCTATCTTTGTTCTGCCTAAAAAAGTGCTGAAAGAAATAGAGCGAATCCTTAGATCTTTCTTTTGGACAGGGCCTGATTTGAAATCTTCTGCGGTTAAGGTTAGTTGGGACTTTCCTCCATACTGGCATAAGGTTGTTTTGTTTAAACATCATGTTCCGCGATGGGCTATAGTCCAGTGGCTGTGTATTTTGGGGAGGTTGGCCACTAGGGATCGATTGCATAGATGGGGAGTTATTGATTGTGCTACATGTGTGCTTTGTACTAACTTTGCTGAGTCACATGAGCACTTGTTCTTTGGTTGCCCGTTCTCCACTTCTATGTGGCAATATTTCTTTGGTGAAAAATAGCATCCACAGGCCTTACTTTCCTTTGCTTAATGAGATCCAGTGGATCAATGTTCATAGGGGTGGTGCTAACCTCCAAACTCTTTTGGTGAAGCTGTCTTGTGCCGCAGTTGTTTACCACTTGTGGCGGGAGAGGAATAGGCACATTTTTCAAGGCATGAGTTCTACTCCAGATCAAATTATTAGTGTAGTTGCCTCTGATATACATGGCCATGTGAGCTCTTGGAGGAACATTAGGAAGTCTGATGTGAATAGGTTGCTTTGCTTGACTTGGAACATTTCAAGCAGGGTTTTTGTCAATTCTTAATTTCTATATGTTTTTATGGGGAATGTCCATTAAGTCTTGGTTGTTTTGTTGGTTAGGGGTATGCCCTTATTTTGTGTAATGTATGTGGGTTTCTAATAAAATTTTTCTTTACCCAAAAAAAATAAATTTAATTAATTTTATACACCACCACCAAATGTACAGTAGGAATCGCTCTTCTTCTCAATAAACAAAATTCAGAGTAAATACATAAATAAATAAATAAAGGGGAAGGTTCAATGAAAATATTCTGATTTCTTACTCCAACATAAACAACTTGCAGGTTGGAAACACCAGAAAAGTGGACACTTTTACCTGTTACTGAAGCTGTCACTGTATTGGCGTTGGATTTCTGGGTTGATGGCCATGGGTGTCCAACCTGATCCATAGTCTGGGGACGTCGTAAAGAACAGTGTGTCGTCGGTGGTGGCCGTTAACTGTTGCAAGAAACCCCCTCCTCTCAATGAACAAATCAGAGGAAAGGTGGAAAACTTTTGATTTCTTGCTCCAACATAAACAACTAGCAGGTAGGAAAGACCAGAAAACACTTACCGTTACCGATGCTGTCACTGTATGGGCGTTGGGTTTCTAGGTTGATGGCCAGTGGTGTCAAACCTGATCCAACGTGTGACGTAAAGAACATCGTGCTGTTTGGAGACTCTAGAATGAAAACCGCCGGCACGAAAGGCGGCCTGAACGACGGCACGAGGGGCACAGGCACCAAGCCCAATAGGATCTGAACAATTTCCTGAGTTTTGGGCCTTTCACTTGCTCTCGAATGCGAACAAGCCAGGCCCAGAAGCAAAAGTGTTCGGGCCTTCTCCTCAGGATAGTCCTTCTTGAGCCTCCTGTCCACCGCCTTGAGTAACCGGCCTTCGCGATGCAAGGCCCAGACCCAATCTACTAAGGAATTGTACTCGCCAATTTGGGTCCCAGGCCTACACCCACAAACCACTTCCAACAGAACTGCACCAAAAGCATAGACATCAGACTGCTCGGTGGCCTTGCCAGTGTGCAAGTATTCAGGGGCCATGTACCCCATTGTTCCCGGAACGCCCTCAGCTTCAATGTACGAGGTTTTTTCAGTTTCTAGGGCCTGTGCAAGGCCAAAGTCTCCTAGCCTCGCATTGAAGTTAGAGTCAAGCATGATGTAACTGGCCTTGAGGTCGCGATGGATCACCCTCAATTTAATATACATATTTTGGCCCTCCAAACTACATTTATTAGTCATTTATTCTTGTTACTTTATAATTATTTTGTCCTTTTTCAGTTTACAGGTTGCTCGAGCCCGGTTTTCAAGAAATTGGGATAAAAACAGAAGTTAAAGGAAGTTTGGGGTTAAAAGTGCAAAGGGCTTTTAATGTTGAATTGCTAATTTTTAATAACGTGAAGTCCAAGGGCTCCTTTATGTAAAAAATGCATTAAAAGCCCTACTGCTTTATAAGTGACTGGACGTGCTCGAAATCGGCAGCAGCTTCGGGCGTAGAAAAAGAAAAATCAAGAAGAAAGCAGCGGGCTTTGGTCGACGAAGGCAGCGGACGAAACGAAAGATGTTGTTTAACATGGAGATTAACCCAGCGCCTTCCAATTCTCTTCTCCCCATGAGCAACTAATTCTCTTTCTTAGGGGTAGATGAAACCCTAACCGAGTAACTATGTTTTTATTTTGATTTTAGATTTCGATTACTGAAACGACGGTTGCATAATATTGAGACTTATATTTGTGATTTGATCTTATTCTTCCAATTTAGTGTTATGTGTTTGTTTTCTGTGATCGCGAATACATATTTATGCAGCGGTTTTCTTCGTGCATGGAATTGAGAATTAGAATAATCTATGCCTAGGAAGACGAGTTGTGCCTAGATTAATTAGTTGTAGAATCGAAGACGATTCGTGCCAACCGAAGATAGATTATATCCGGTTTTCAATCACATGCAATTTTCTTGGCGATATCACTAGGGCTTGTAGCTTTTGGTGAATCGATGTCGTTTTGGTAGTCGGTTTCTTAAATTAACATAATCGCTTGGTTACGAAGTTAGGGTGGATTCGAAACCCTAAGACCTTTTTCCATATTTGAATTCAACATCTCTTTTGCTTTAAATTACTTAGATAATTTTAGTTAATAAAAATCCAATCACTCTTTCTTGAATTGAATTAGGAATTAATTTTAGAAATACAACAATTTAGCCTCTTGATCTCCGTGGTACGATACCTGGACTTAAACCACTATTCTATTTGAATTGAGGTTTTCGCTCAGTTTTAATTATTTATTTTTGGTGTGAAAAACGACCTACCAAATTTTGGCGCCGTTGCCGGGGATCAAAAGCACGGTTGTTTATTTTGAAAATTGGTTCTTATTTTAATTCCTAGCTTAGTCTTTCTTGTTTTCTTTTCTTTTTTAATTATTATTGTTTTTTTTTTGTTATTCTTTTGTTTGTTTAATTGTTTCGTCTAGTTCTTCTAGTGCAGGTTACTTGCTTTCACATCAGAAATTTTAACTTATAGCTGAAGAGGAGACTAAAGAGCTTGGCTTTGCTACCTTAGCTTCCAGAAAAAAAAAAAAAATACTCCAAAGAGCACTGTGAGTTTTAAATTTTTAATTATCGCATTAGCACTACTAGAGTTACTAAGTTGCATTTGTTTAATATTGTTATTGCTGTAGTTAATTAGTTTATATTGCTATTCCTTTAAAAAAAAAAAAAAAGGGTTTTCCAGCAGGGATACTTGTTGCACATAGAGTGGTGTTAATTTCATATGCTTGGGCGTCGGTCTTGTCATCCAGACTTAATCCCTATTGACCCTGAGTTAGAGAGGACTCTTAAGACTATTAGAGCAGTTAAACGTTCCAATAGACCTAGCAACTCACTTTCAATCATGGCGTTACAAGCTAATCCAGAGAATCAGGATAGGCAATTGAGGGAGTACTTTGCTCCCCCTGCATACACATCACCTTCGTGCATCTTGCTGCCCACTATCATAGCAGCTCAATATGAGATCAAGTCTCACACTCTTCAGATGCTCCCATCCTTTCATGGGCTTGACAATGAGGATCCTTTTAAGCATATTGATGAATTTGTAGAGAAAAGCTCCACAGTGAAAATTCAAAACTTTTCTGATGATGCCCTTAAGCTAAAACTTTTTCCCTTTTCCCTCAAGGATAGAGCCAAAGATTGGCTTAATTCCTTGGCAACTGGGTCTATTACTACTTGGGCCCAATTACAACAGGAATTCCTTAATAAGTACTTTCCCATAGGTAAGACAATCCTATTTAGGCAAGCTATCACGAGTTTCTCTCAGATTGATGGCGAGCAATTTCATGAGACATGGGAAAGGCTTAGACAACTTACTCGAAAGTGTCCCCACCATGAAGTTCCTAAGTGGCAGTTAGTTCGTATTTTTTATGACGGTTTGTCTGAACGACACCGTCAAATGGTTGATGCATCTTGTGGTGGGACTTTTATGCTTAAGACCCCGGACGAGGCATGGGTGTTATTTGATAACCTAAGTAACAATTCCCAACAACATGCCTCGGCCGCTAGAAGAGTTAATATGGTGGCTTCAAATTCCCAACAGCAAAGAGGGATTTATGAGGTTGGGCACTCCAACGATCTCTCTAATCAAGTGGCCTCTTTAAACAAAAAATTTGACCAGCTTCTATCTCTTGGTCAAGTTCCTTCTCCACCTTCATATTTTCAAGAGGCCTGTGCAATTTGTTCGAGTCCTACTCACTTCGTGAGTGAGTGCCATATGGCTTCCCAATTCCCTGAACTTGTTCAAGAGCATGTTAACGCTGCTCAAGGGTTTGCCAGACCTGGTAATGATCCTTATTCTAATACATATAACCCGGGATGGAGAAATCACCCAAATTTCTCTTGGAAGCAACAAGCTCCGAGCAATTCTCCTACTCCACCCCAAAGGCCTATGTTTACCAACTCTACCAATCCTCCAAGCTACCATCCAACTCAATCGCTGCAGCCATATCAGTACCATAATACTCCTCCACCTCAAAGAAACTCTGATTTTGAGGATAAGGTGCTGCAAGCCCCCCAAGGGCTTGAGGCTACTTCTCGTAAACTTGAAGCGAACACACAAACCATCAACTCTCATACACAATCCATTTCAAAGATAGAGGCCCAAATGGGGCAACTAGCTAATGCACTCAGTCGACGAGAGGAGGGTAGGTTACCGAGTCAACCAATAGGCAATCCTAAGGGTCAGTTTGTTGTAGAGAATGCACAAGCAAATGGTTCTTACCATGAGCAAGCCAAAGCAGTAGTGACTCTAAGAAACGGGCGTGTACTTGACACTAGACCTGAGGGTAACAAGGATACTTTGGAAAAGCCCATTACCAACTCCAAGAGTTCTGAGGCTACGATAGACCAATCACCTTTGAGAGAGGATCCACTCTCTCCTCCTCAATCGAGCCCTACTCCGGCATCCTATGTGCCCAAAGCACCATTCCCTACTCGGCTTGACTCTTTCTCCTCTAGGTAAGAAAGGTGCTACCATAGAAAATATGATGGAGGTGTTCAAGCAGGTGACAATCAATCTCCCATTTCTTGATGCCATTCAGCAAATCCCTTCATATGCAAAATTTCTTAAGGACCTTTGCACCCAAAAGCGCAAAACTCGGACTCATGTGTCCAAAAAGGTCCTTCTCACTGAACAAGTGAGCTCTATCATCCAGCATAACACTCCTCCTAAGCTCAAAGACCCAGGTGCTCCAATTATCTCCTGTGTTATTGGTAATCATTCCATTGAGCGAGCACTGTTAGACTTGGGAGCAAGTGTCAATTTGCTTCCTTATTCGGTTTACGAGCAATTCGGGCTCGGTGAGTTAAAGCCCACGTCAGTCACCCTCCAATTAGCTGATAGGTCGATTAAGGTGCCACGCGGCATTATAGAGGATGTCCTTGTCAAGGTTGGAAACTTCTATTTTCCTGCCGACTTCATAGTACTTGACATGGAACCGGTGCATAACCTTAGGAAGCAAACACCTGTCATACTCGGTCGCCCCTTCTTAGCTACAGCTAATGCTAGCATCCATTGTAGGACTGGGGCGATGGATGTCTCCTTTGGTAACCAAACCCTGCGCTTAAATATTTTTAATGCCTCCGAACAACCTCATCAAGAGGAGGACTGCTTTGCAGTTGACATGATTGATAACTTAGTAGAGGAGGCACTACCTTTTATTCTTGCTGAGGACCCATTAGAGGCATGTTTGGCTCATTTTGGCTTTGACGAATTTGATATAGACCAGTCTATTGAGGAGGTAAATGCTCTACTTGATGCTTCACCTCTCTTGGATTTTCCCCCTTGGAAAGCTGCAGTTGAGCCATTGCCTAATCTTTCTAGTACACCGGCCCTTCTCTCTATTGCGTGCCCGCCTAAACTTGAGTTGAAGCCACTTCCATCTACACTCAAGTATGCTTTCTTAGGACCGAAGGACACCTTACCTATTATCATTGCTTCTCACTTGACTGATGACCAGCAAAGTCAACTTTTGAGGGTGCTTGGAAAGCACAAGGGTGCCATCGGATGGTCTGTAGCGGATTTGAAAGGCATTGACCCCTCTGTTTGCATGCATCGCATATATTGTGAAGATAATGCGAAACCTACTCGTGAGATGCAACGGAGATTGAATCCGAATATGAAAGAGGTTGTGATGAAGGAAGTTGTGAAATTGCTTGATGCGGGTATCATTTACCCCATCTCTGATAGCAAGTGGGTGAGCCCTACCCAAGTGGTGCCCAAAAAGTCAGGCATAACTGTTGTTGAAAATGAGAAAGGAGAGTTGGTTCCCACGCGCACCACCACTGGTTGGCGCGTATGCATAGACTATCGAAAATTGAATTCCATGACTAGGAAGGATCATTTTCCATTGCCCTTTATTGATCAAATCCTAGAGAGGTTAGCAGGCAAAAGCTATTATTGTTTCCTTGACGGTTATTCAGGATATAACCAAGTGCTTGTTTACCCAGAAGACCAAGAGAAGACCACCTTCACTTGTCCTTTCGGTACTTTTGCCTACCGGCGGATGCCATTTGGACTTTGTAATGCACCTGCGACCTTTCAAAGGTGCATGATGGCCATATTTTCTGACATGGTGGAAGATTTTCTTGAGGTTTTTATGGATGATTTTTCTGTGTTTGGGACCTCTTTTGAGTGTTGTCTCCAAAACTTGTCTAAAGTTCTTCAACGCTGCGAGGAGACAAACCTAGTCTTGAGTTGGGAGAAGAGCCATTTTATGGTTCAAGAAGGTATCGTGTTAGGTCACATTGTCTCCGAGAGGGGAATAGAAGTTGATAAGGCCAAGGTCGATCTCATCTCTAGGCTTCCACCCCCTACTTCTGTTAAGCAAATTCGATCATTCCTTGGGCATGCGGGTTTTTACCGCCGCTTCATTAAAGACTTTAGCAAGATTTCTCGACCTTTGTGCGAACTCCTCGCCAAAGATACTCCTTTTGTCTTTGATGAAGCATGTCTGCAAGCTTTTGAGAAGCTGCGTGCTTTATTGTCGTCCGCCCCGATTATGCAGTCCCCCGATTGGAACCTCCCCTTTGAGATTATGTGCGATGCATCTGACTATGCAGTTGGTGCAGTCTTGGGACAACGGGTGGACAAGGTCCCTCATGTCATCTACTATGCTAGCAAGACTCTTGCGGATGCGCAATTAAATTACACTACTACTGAAAAAGAGTTGCTAGCCGTAGTTTTTGCTTTAGATAAGTTTCGTTCATATCTCCTAGGATCCAAGGTATTAGTGTACTCCGATCATGCCGCTTTGCGGTATTTGCTGTCAAAGAAAGACACTAAGCCTCGGCTAATTAGATGGATCCTTTTGCTACAAGAGTTTGATTATGAGATTCGGGACAAGAAAGGTTCTGAAAATTCAGTAGCAGATCATTTGTCTAGGATCCTGGTAGAAACCTTGAGTGACCCTCTTCCCTTCAAGGACTCATTTCCAGATGAGCAACTTTTTGCGGTGTCCCAGGTCAATTCCCCATGGTATGCTGACATAGTGAACTATCTTGCTATAGGCAAAATCCCCTCGTATTGGTCCAAGCAAGACAAGGACCGATTCTTTGCGCAAGTTAAGTTCTATTTCTGGGAGGATCCAGAATTGTTTAAGTATTGCCCAGACCAAATTATTCGTAGATGCGTCCCTGAGAGTGAATTCCATAGTATTCTTAATTTTTGTCATACTCTCGAGTGTGGCGGCCACTTTAGTGGAAAGCGGACTGCCGCTAAGGTCTTGCAAAGTGGCTTTTATTGGCCAACTCTATTTAAAGATGCATATGAGTTCTGTCGAAATTGCTTGAGGTGTCAGCAAACCGGGAACATGTCGCGTCGAGACATGCTACCACTTACCTCTATTCTTATTGTGGAAATCTTTGATGTGTGGGGTATTGACTTCATGGGTCCTTTTCCATGCTCTTTTGGTTTTGAATATATTCTTGTGGCAGTGGACTATGTCTCAAAGTGGGTGGAAGCGGTAGCTACTAGGACTAATGACCACAAGGTGGTGGTCGAGTTTTTACAAAGTAATATCTTTAGTCGATTGGGCTTTCCGCGAGCGATCATAAGTGATGAGGGTACCCATTTTATCAACCGACACTTCGCAGCTTTAGTGCGAAAATACTCGATCACTCATAAGGTAACCACTCCTTATCATCCTCAAACAAGTGGTCAAGTCGAAGTGTCCAATAGGGAGGTTAAGAGTATTCTTGAAAAAACGGTGAGACCCGACCGTAAGGATTGGTCTCTCCGTCTAAATGATGCATTGTGGGCCTATCGAACAGCCTACAAGACTCCCATTGGCATGTCTCCTTATCGGATGGTTTTTGGTAAGGCGTGCCACTTACCGGTTGAGTTGGAACATCGCGCATTTTGGGCCATAAAGAGATTGAACTTCGATATGGATGCCGCCGGTTCTACTCGAAAACTCCAACTTAATGAGTTAGAGGAGATTCGCAATGATGCCTATGAGAGTTCTAAGATTTATAAGGCTAGGTCAAAAGCTTTCCATGATAAGCATATTAATCGTAAGTCCTTTGAGCCTAACCAAAAGGTGTGGCTCTTCAATTCTAAGTTGCGGCTCTTTCCTGGTAAGCTTCGGTCTAGATGGGATGGTCCCTTTATTGTTGTCCAAGTTTTTCCCCATAGTGCAGTAGAGGTGAGGAACCCACGTAATGGTAAAGTTTTTAAAGTTAATGGCCAACGTTTGAAGCCGTATGTGGATGGTATTTCGGATGGGGAGGTGGTTGAGTCTATTGAATTGTTCGACCCTAAATATTTAGATTTTTGAGCTTTCATGACGTCTGGCTGAAGACGTTAAACTTAGCTCTTGTTGGGAGGAAACCAAGTGTGTATGCATGAGTTTTCTTTGTTCTAGGCATTGATTCCTTCTTATGTTTTTGCTATTTTTCTTATTTGCTGTTCTTTTGTTTGTTTTATTTTCTATATTTTATTGTTGTGGAGGCTAACGTTTTGCAGGTTCGTCCATCCAAATTGGGGGGTCTCCCTCTCACTATATTTTACCCTGCTTAGTCACTCCTGTTCGAGGTGATATCTTTCCTTTCTTTTTGCCATTTGTCCTATCTTTTCATGTTCATGGTTTCAATGCGGACATTGAATGGTGTAAGTTGGGGGGAGAGATCACTTTATTTCACTGTTAAAAAAAATTGAAAATTTTTGAAAAAAAATAGTTGGATTATTTTTGCATGAGACTTGAGACTAGCTCTTGGTTGATTGAGCTAAGATTTGATGATTATTGCTTGGGTATTCCTATGGCATTGTAGTTCTTTTTGCTAGCTTGTCAAGAGAAATTTGTCATGGCACTTATTCTTAGCAATTTTGCACTTCACGTTTATGTGGGCTTTGGTCGCTTTGTGAGTTGCATACTGATTGTTCTTAATGGCTTGTTTAGTGGAGACTTATATGCCCATGTGAGTTTAGAGCCTTACCTTTTCTTGGAGTGGTGTCACATAAACTCTCGTTGTCACAAAAGAGCATATTCGTAGTTGATCTCATTATCTTTGTTGTCAAGTATTGGGAACTTAATGTGATGCTTATTTATCTCTTGGGTTCGAAAATTTGCATGGTTGTGTTGCCCCTAGGAGAGGATCATAGGCCATCATTGACACTTTGGGCCGGTTCGTTTCTTTCTTTCATTTATCATTTGTGAGCCCATTTGAGCCTCTCACGTGATATCTTTTTCTTGTTAAACTCCACCATCTATAATATGTCTTGAGAAGGTTTAATTAATTATGTGGAGGTGAACTATTAACAAAAGATGGGGTAAGTGTAGTTGGTAATAGAGCTTTGCTTATGGTAGTCCTTCCAAAAAAAAAAAGATATGAAAAAAAAATTGAATTGAAAAAAAAAGGACACCAAGCTTATTGAAGAATGTGTAATTGATCTTATTTTGGGAGGGTGTTGAAGGATAGAGAAGAAAGATGTGGCGAAGTTGAAAAAAAACAAAAAAAAACAAAAAAAAAAACAAAAAAACAAAAAAAGGGCGCACTTTGTGAAAAAATTTGTCCTATATGAGTTGTTGTGAGCCTATTCTCGGACATTTGAATATTTTTCCCTACCCTTGAAATACTTTCCCTTACCTAATGCTACAACCAGAATTGGAAGTCCTATTTGATCCTAGGGGCAATGGGATGTGGATTGATGGAAAGAGAGAGTTCCCGATGCTTGCATTCCATTCATGAGATCATGTGTCCACTTCATAGAGCGTTCTTTTCGTGTCTTTGTGTGTGGAATACTTTGTTTTCATGTTGCATAACTTCCACCCACACATCTTGAGAGTACATAATATGCTCCTTGTTTCGAGTGAATTCATTTGTTGAGTGCATGACACGGTAAGATTTGAAGTCAAGACTCGGTCCGGAGAGAATTTTTAGTTGTTAATCACCTTGCGACCGAGGCCTTTATTCACACACATTAAGTGTAGGTGCCATGGCTTATTTTTATGATTTGATAGCCTCTAGAACTCTCTTGCCTGGTATGTTTCTGCTATGGTTTCATTTTCTTTGCTTGAGATATCGATGAGTTGTCTTACAGGTTTTTGAGTCTCATGTGAAAAAGATTCACAATGTTTGTGGGAGTTCATTGCTGTAAACCCTCACGAGACTACTCTCGTCCTCTAGGGATCGCCTAGGGGTTTAAACGGCTTGTTGCACGGGCTAAGTGCAATCGTGAGTCCTACGAAAGTGGCGTAGTTAGAATTCATCTTATTTGTTTTCTTTGCTCGAGACGAGCAAAGTGTAAGTTGGGGGGTGTGATAAGTGCCAAAATATACATATTTTGGCCCTCCAAACTACATTTATTAGTCATTTATTCTTGTTACTTTATAATTATTTTGTCCTTTTTCAGTTTACAGGTTGCTCGAGCCCGGTTTTCAAGAAATTGGGATAAAAACAGAAGTTAAAGGAAGTTTGGGGTTAAAAGTGCAAAGGGCTTTTAATGTTGAATTGCTAATTTTTAATAACGTGAAGTCCAAGGGCTCCTTTATGTAAAAAATGCATTAAAAGCCCTACTGCTTTATAAGTGACTGGACGTGCTCGAAATCGGCAGCAGCTTCGGGCGTAGAAAAAGAAAAATCAAGAAGAAAGCAGCGGGCTTTGGTCGACGAAGGCAGCGGACGAAACGAAAGATGTTGTTTAACATGGAGATTAACCCAGCGCCTTCCAATTCTCTTCTCCCCATGAGCAACTAATTCTCTTTCTTAGGGGTAGATGAAACCCTAACCGAGTAACTATGTTTTTATTTTGATTTTAGATTTCGATTACTGAAACGACGGTTGCATAATATTGAGACTTATATTTGTGATTTGATCTTATTCTTCCAATTTAGTGTTATGTGTTTGTTTTCTGTGATCGCGAATACATATTTATGCAGCGGTTTTCTTCGTGCATGGAATTGAGAATTAGAATAATCTATGCCTAGGAAGACGAGTTGTGCCTAGATTAATTAGTTGTAGAATCGAAGACGATTCGTGCCAACCGAAGATAGATTATATCCGGTTTTCAATCACATGCAATTTTCTTGGCGATATCACTAGGGCTTGTAGCTTTTGGTGAATCGATGTCGTTTTGGTAGTCGGTTTCTTAAATTAACATAATCGCTTGGTTACGAAGTTAGGGTGGATTCGAAACCCTAAGACCTTTTTCCATATTTGAATTCAACATCTCTTTTGCTTTAAATTACTTAGATAATTTTAGTTAATAAAAATCCAATCACTCTTTCTTGAATTGAATTAGGAATTAATTTTAGAAATACAACAATTTAGCCTCTTGATCTCCGTGGTACGATACCTGGACTTAAACCACTATTCTATTTGAATTGAGGTTTTCGCTCAGTTTTAATTATTTATTTTTGGTGTGAAAAACGACCTACCAAGGACTTAAAGCTCGGTTTGATTTGGTTAACTTTTTTCGGGAAAAACTTCATCAAAATTTAGATCGTTCAAAATCGAAATGGACACACGAGATTGAAAAGCTCCGTAAACATATGTTCACGGAGGCTCTGTGAAAAAAACACTCGCAATTTTATACACTACCACCCACCAAATGTAAAAGCAATTCCGCCATTCTTATCGCGCCACTCAATAAACAAGTCAGAGTAAATACATAAAAAGAGACAGAGAGAGAGAAGGATGGAAATCTTCTGATTTCTTATTCCAGCGTTAACAACCAGCTGGTACAAAAAAGACCAGAAAAAATAAGAACTTAAATGATATTAATGTAGCTGTCCCGGTATGGGCGTTGGATTTCTGGGTTAATGGCCACTGGTGCCGAACCTGATTTATAATCCGCGGCCGTAAAGAACATCGTGTCGGAGGTGGTGGCCAGAATGATGTCTTCCTCTAACATCGGCACGGGTACCAACGTGTAAGGCGGCTTGAGTGACGGCACGTGGGGCACAGGCATCGAGCCCGATAGCATCTGAACAATTTCCTGAGTTTTGGGCCTTTCACTTGCTATCGGATGAGAACAGGCCAAACCCAGAAGCAAAAATCTTTCGGCCTCCTCCGCAACATAGTCCTCCCCGAGCCTACTGTCTACCGCCTCAATTAACTGGTCCTTGCTATGCAAGGCCCAGACCCAATCTACTAACAATGGGTATGCGCCAATTTGCGTCCCAGGCATACGACCAGAAACCACTTCCAATAGAACTGCCCCAAAAGCATATACATCAGACTGCTCGGTGGCCTTACCCGTAAACAAGTATTCAGGGGCCATGTACCCTGGTGTTCCCGGAACGCCTTGGGGTTCTGTGTATGAGGTTTTCTCGTAGTCTAGGGCTCGTGCAAGGCCAAAGTCTCCTAGCTTGGGGTTGAACTCGGCGTCAAGCATGATGTTACTGGCCTTGACGTCGCGGTGGACCACCCTCTTTTGGTACTCGTTGTGGAGGTAGTGGAGGGCGGAGGCTACCCCACAGATGATCTTCCGGCGGAGAGTCCAGCTCAACGGCGTGCGGTTAGCATTGCCAAAGAGGTTTTTGTCAAGGCTGCCGTTGGGCATGTAGTCGTAAACCAGCAACAACTTTCCATGCTTGTGACACCATCCTGTGATAGAGATGGAAATGTTTTTGCGTTATGACTGTATGTGTACAAGGGACAACTGACTATGATTTTGAAACATTAATGCTACGACAAAGAAAACTTACAGTGAAAGTGCCACGAAAAAAGAAAGCAACAAGCTAGTGGTTGAAATTCACTTTGATGTATGGACCCAATTATTAAATGAATCTCAACAACTGATTGCTTTTTTTTGAAACACATTGGGAATAATTTTTATTTATTTATCTGGCATTACTCTTTGAGAAATAGGCCATATGGGGAAGATTAGGATTGAAAAAGGACTAACCCTGTAATGGGACAAGATATTTGTGCCCGAGTTGATTGATAATTGTAAGCTCTTGAAAGAAATCATCCTGACCCTTCAAACTCTCTCTAGAAAACATCTTCACTGCAACCTCCAAACCCTTCTGATTCGCCAAATACCCCTTGTAAACCACTCCATACCCACCCTGTCCCAACTTCCTCGTCTTATCAAAATTGTTTGTAGCCTTCTGCAATTCTTTGTAATGATACTCCCTCGGCATCCCGGGCATTCTCTTCACCTTTCTAGACATTTGCTGATCCGACCGTCGTGATAACCACCTCTTTCGGAAGTAGTATACCAAAACCAGTGATGCCGGTAAAAGCACTGCCATTGGTATCCCGATGATAAGGCCAATCTCCACACAATTTACGTCATAGTATTCCACTGTCAAGTTCCACCGTAAAACTCTGTTGAGTTCTGCTGAGTTGTTGCCCGTTGATGCCGAAAACCCGAAATACGAGTTTTGATTCACGACCCCTCTGAGCTCCAGATATGATGTAAGAATCGGGGTATCGGGTCTGGGAGGTGTTGGATCCGTTGGGTTTGCTTGTTTAGCCATGTATACCGCGATGGACTGTTTATGTTTCGTTGGTCAAAAGAAAATTTAGTATGACAAAGCTAGGGTTTCCTTGGAAAACAATAGTAAATTGCATGTTAACAACAAGTGTACTTTTGTTTTGTTTTAATTCACCCAATGAAGTATCATAAAGAGATAATTAGCCATAAGAACGGTAAAATAGGCTTTACTCCCTCCGTTCCATATTGAAAGTCCTACTTTCTCTCTCTTAACATTTTTCAAATCAAAAATCAACTCTTTCGGTACATTATTTTTCAAATTTTTTCGTACAGTATTAAAGATCTCGATTAGTACTTTAATTTGGTGCGAAAATTTTCAAAAAATTATACACAGAAGTAGTTGATTTTTTGATTTGAAAAATGGCATGACTTTTTATGGTGGACCGTCAATTTGGAACGGAGGGAGTATTTAGAGGAAGGACACCAGTAAAGTAAAATAGTTTTTAGTTGAGGTCCTTCAAATTTTTAGCTACAAAATCAAAACATGTTTAGACACTTTCATAGGATTTTATGGTGCACTTTCCTATTATAGGATTTTAGCGGCTTAGGCATTTTCATAGGGTACCCTACGATTTTAGGCACTTTCATATATGGGGTACCCTAAGATTTTAGACACTTTCATAGGATACCCTAGAGTTTTAGGCACTTTTATAAGATACCTTAAGGTTTTAGGGACTTTCATAGGCACATTTGTCCTTATGTTTGATTACAAAAAGTGTTTATCCTTAAGCTAAAAAATGTAAATATGAGGAATTTTTGGCAAAGTCTATCATAAAATAATTTAAATGTTATACTCCCTCCATCCCAATATATTGCTAATGTTTCACTATTTGAGACTTCTAAAAAATTGTCTATATTTTTTATTTACAATATTTTTTTATTCAATATGATCGTGTTTGATAAATCTTAATTAATTTTGTTGAATGAAGGTTTCAAAATCGTAGAAAACGTTATAAATTGTGTAATATAGACAATTATTTAAGTGTGCCCGAAAAAGATCAATAATTTGGTATGGAGTGATTACTATTTTACGGATACTAGCTAGACCAAAAATAATTAGAGGATCCGCATCGCTCATTTCATTGGTGTACAGTCGTTGACAAGATCATTTGTAAACAAGGTCATCTAACTATATACTCCTTCCGTTTCAAAATGAGAGTCTATGTTACTATTTTGCACACTTCAAAAAAATGTTTATATCTTTTCAATCTATAATGCTAAAAAATTTAATATGGATCATGTTTCATAGATCTCAATTAGTTTTATCAGACAATTTTTAAAATCAAAAAAAATATTATAAATTAAAAGATATAAACAAGATAAAAGTAACAGAAAAAAATAAAAGTGAACTCTTATTTGAGAACAGAGATAGTATCAAACAACATCATACTTTTCCTTAAAAAAAAATTTGCTTAGATACCTACGAACTCTCATTTGTTTAGATACATGAGGGGGTTCTCATTTTAGTTAAAATGTGGACCTCCCTATTTTTCTCATTTCCTGATTGATTTTCGATGATCCGAGCCTGCAAAGGGATGATTTGGACTGATGATTTCGTAGCGTATGTTGAAAAGTTTATTCATGTATAAAGAAAATGACAAAGCTAAAAATAAAAATTTGTTCGGTAAGTTTACTGTTGCTACTTGCAAATCTCAACTTTATTTTATTGTTGCTACTTGCAAATCTCAACTTTATTCTTTAGCCTCTCGATTCTTCAAGAGGAGAAGGGGAGGTCAGGGGAAAAAAAAAAGAAAGAGAGAGAGAGAACGGTAGGGGGAAAAAAAAGGAGGGAGCGGAAATATGCACGTTTTGGTTTACAATTTAGGCCAGTAAATATGTACGTTTCGTAAACGCCCTTAACGATATCAGATGGAGTTGATTTTTTACGGGACACTAAACAAGATATTTAAAAAAAAAATGAGTGGCTCAGATTATCTAATTGAACCCAAGACGGGCCCAAGAGCAAGTTGTACGAACTGTCTGTGCAGCCCTTTAGCATTTTTGCTTCTAGTTGTTGATGCAGGTGGTTTTATATATGTATATTGTGTGAAGCTCATATGTATTCAACTTCCGATGTACCAAAAAAACAAACATGCATCGAATGGTTCAAAACATCTGTGTCCGAACTTAACTTCTGTGCGTATGTAGCAACTATCGGAATGAAGTTCCATCGATTAATTACCTTTTTGATACCGTCGTACTGGGCCCATACATTGAAGAAATTGCGCGTCGTTCCATAGGGCGGAACCAGTTCAAACCCGAGTGGGGTCAACGAGGTGGTGGTGCCAGATATGACGGAGTTTATATTAAGTCCGACGTGGTTCGAGTCTGGGTCGAAATCTTCTTTAAACGTGTCGAGCTCAATTGCGATAATCTGGTTCGAAACGTTGCCGTCGGTGGTGAAATTGGTCAGACCCAAGTACGCGCCGAAGCTATTCGGCGGGAGATTGAGGTCTGGCGCCACCATGAACGTCAGGCCTTCACCAGGGGTAGGGAATCCGATCTTTTGGTTGAGGTTCACGAGGAACGAGGTGTTAAACGACGCCACTCGGTCGGAGTAAGTGTCGTTTCGGCCTTCCCAAAGCTTGAAAGACTTGTCGTATAAAATTCGACCGGAATGGTTGGTGGGTTGGGTGTAATCGGACGACTCCAGCGTGACATGGAGGGCGCCGCTGGCTAGCGTTGAATCATTGCTGGCTAAGTACAATTTCTGGGTGTTCGAGTTGGAGGAGTTGAAGTCATCGTACGTAATAGTGCAGGTTTTGAGTCTGGCGGAGACAGGAGGCGCCGCCGCGAGTAAAGAGAAGAGGAGCACGACGGCTGGGATTGGATTGGCCGGCCGTTCCATTTCGACGGCCTGGGTTTTTGGGTAATGTGGAAATGGAAACGGAGATTTGAGAGAGGGGGGTTTTATGGGACTTTGCTGCAAACGGGAGAGAAGATACTTATATTTGAAAAGTCGTCCGAATCTGGACTGTTTATTTTTTCTTGGGGGGAGTACAAAAAAGTCGGATAGGTCTAGGAGGAATGGTACAATACATGACTCTCACACCTAGATTTAGGAAATTAACTGTGAATTTGGACGTTTATTTTTTTTTTTTTGAACATTTTCTTGTACCGAGAGCTATAAATTCTAACATTTTTGGAGGTCTAATATTATTCACTCCTCCTGGAGAACGGCCATAGGGTACATGCTTCAATTCGGTGCATTTTAACACCACACATCCTCGTAAAGTTCACAACAAAATGTATAAAGTCCGCATAAATGTGTGGTTATAAAATAATTCGGAATATCATATTGCTGTCTTTTGGGCCTAGTGAATGCTTGAGAGATGAGATGGAAAGGGAGAGGGAAAGGAAGAGGAAGGGTTTTGAAGTTTGAATAGGCCAATGGTCTTCTCTCAATTTCCATCTCCATCTCCATCTCCATTGCTTTGAACATTCTTAGTTTTGGACTAAAATGTAAATGGAAGAAATCGAAAGGTCCAGATTCACAATCACATCTAGATCTAGGAAATTAACCGTGAATTTTGACCGTTTATTATTTTCTTTCTTGAAATTTTTCATGTACCGAGAGTTATGTATCCTCACATTTTTGGAGGTCTAACATTATTCACTCCTCCCTGAGAATGGCCACAGGGTACATGCTTCTATTCGGGGCACTCCAACACCACATATTCTCGTAGAGTTCACGACAAAATGTATGGATCCTGCATAAATGTGTGATTCTAAAATAATTTGGAGTATCATATGGGCAGGCTATGCTTTGGGACTAGTGAATACTCGAGCGAGGAGAGGGAGAGGGAAAGGGAGAGGGAGAGGAGAGGGTTTGAAGTTTGAACAGGCCAATGGTCTTCTCTCCATTTCCATTGCTTTGAACCTTCTTAGTTTTAATTTGGACTAAAATACAAGTCAAAATTTCGACCTATGAAACTAGTAGGAGGTCAATCTTGAAAGTAAAGCATGCCGTCGCCACTATTGTTACGGCGGAAAATAATTTTGTTTGGTTGTGAGGCTCTAGTAGATGATCGATCTTAGATAGCTAGACCTCTTGTTAGGTTATTTACTCCCCTTGGGATGATATCTAACTTCTATGTATTTAGTTGTTTTCTAATATAGTACAACTTCTACCAATTTGGGAAAAAAAAAAACGTATATAACTTGGGGGAGGATCCTCCTTTGCCTTGGTCCTGTTGAATGCATTTGTGAGTTATTTCTGAATTTACTTTGATGATCTAAATTGGTTATTTTTGGGAAATTAGTCGAGAACATTTATAATGTATTGCTATATACATTTCCAGGTATTGATCGATTGATTTAATTTCACAACAAATTTTCATTAAGAAATAAGTTCTGATTCAATGCTCTACTAATATACAGTAGTTTGTTTCTTCTGTGATTTATATTCTATTCTTCATGAATTCCATTTAGTGAATTTCCAAAAGCGTGGTCTACAAATCATTGAATAGGACATTCGAGCTACTGAATTTTCAAAAGAGTGGTCTACAAAACTACCTCCGTGCCTGAATTTCCAAAAGGGTAGTCAATAGCTGGAAAGTCAGGGCACACGGGAGCTTATCTTGAAACTAGACTTTGAAAGAGCGTACGACTGTGTCAACTGGAGCTTTCTGTGCAGTATGCTATCAAGGTTGGGATTTGGGGACGAATGGAGGGATTGGATTTTAGAGTGTACGGTGTTCTTCGGTCTCAATGTCAATTTTGATCAATGGATCACCCTCACCAGAATTTCAAACGCAAAAAGGGCTAAGGCAAGGCGATCCACTATCTCCTTTTCTCTTTAACATAGTCGCAGAGGCCCACAACATAATGTTAGAACGAGCGAAGGACCGAAATATTATTAAAGGAACCAAATTGGGGAGTAACGGTGTCAATATTTCTCATTTACAATTTGCGGATGATACAATTCTTTTTTGCAATAATGACCCGAAGGAGATGGCAAACATTAAAAGAATATTAAGGTGCTTTCAATTGATGTCTGGCCTAAAAATTAACTTGTCAAAGAGCTCCCTCTGTGGTGTCAATATTCCACTTCAGGCAACTTATTCCTTGGCCCCGATCATGGGCTATAAAGTGGAGCAGCTACTGATCAAATATCTCGGGTTGCCATTGGGTGCTAATCCGGGGAGGATTAAAACTTGGAACTCTATCATTGAAAGGATTGAGAAGGTGTTAGAGTATTTTGGCATTCTCGCTGTATTTCAACTGGGGGAAGGTTGACTCTTATGAACTCAAATTCTGCAAACATCCCCATTTATTTCATGTCTCTGTTTAAAATGCCTGCAGCTGTTGAGAGAAAATTGGAGAAACTCTAGGGACAATTTTTCTGGGGTGACACGATCGATAAAAAGAAAATGCACACGATCAAGTGGGATGAGATTACTCTGAAGAAATCTATCAGTGGGTTGGGGGTCAAGAAACTGATGCAACAGAACATAGCTCTTTTGACAAAATGGTGGTGGAGATTTGGCAAGGATAAAGATGCTCTATGGGTGAAAATTATTAGAGGAAAATACATTTTGGATGCTAACTGTTGGCTGCCCTATGTTCTCGATTCTAGCTCATCATCCAGAATATGGTCAGATATTAGTTCTTTGGATAATCCCTCCTCTCATCTATGGATAATCCCTCCTCTCATCTAGGCTATTCCATTCAAGATAGCTTTCGAGTCCAGGTAAACTCAAGCAATGCAACCGTGTTTTGGGATCATATTTGGTTAGGTGAATCTTCATTGAAAGAAGATTATCCTAGGCTGTTTTCGTTTTCTACTCAAAAAGAGGTGTTGATCAGTAATTTAAGGGTTGAAGGATCATGGGATTTAGTATTCAGGAGAGAAATGTTTGGGCGAGAGAAGCAAGAGATGGACAATTTGACACAGAGGCTCCAACAAGTCACTCTAAACCCATCGAAATCTGATACCTTGCAGTGGAGATGGACGAATGACGGTATTTTCTCTGTCAAGTCAGCTTATGGGCACTAGGAATTGCTAAACTACCCGAGCAATGCGTTGTTGGGGTCCCTATTGTAGAATTTGGGCCCGCCTAAGGTGGAAATCTTTGCTTGGATGGTGGTAAAGGAAAAAGCTATAACAAGGTTGATCCTTCTCAGCAAAACCTTGATCAATGAGATTCAATTAGCTTTGTGCCCCCTTTGCTCCTCGAATCTTGAAACCCATCAGCATTTGTTCCTTGTCATTTTTCATGGAGTGTATGGTCTATAATCCTAGACTGGTGGAACATCAAATGGGTATGTCCACTCTCTGATCCGGAATTAGCAAATTGGTGGTTTGCGAATGGTTTTTTCAACCTAGAAAAACTTGTGTGGGAAGCTTGCTTCTATGCAACGTTGTGGTCTCTTTGGTTGGTGAGGAACGACACTATCTTCAACAATTCAACAAAACAAGTTTGGGAGGGGGAGTTAGTCAAAACTAGAGTTGTGACGTGGATGAAGGCGAAGTTCGACATCAAGGTCTACACCATTGAGGAGTTCAAAATTTTCTTAGACGGTGTCCGAAAACTGAGATTATAACCTAGTTTTCAGGTGTGCATCCAACTATCGGTTGGAGGTGTATGTAATTTCGGGCTTTGTCTAGCTCTTTCTCTGCTTGTTTTCTTCTCCATGTACCCCTTTTGAGATTAATAAAATGTTTCCTTTGCTGAGCAAAAAAAAGAAGTTCTAGTATACAGCAGTTTGATTATATTTTGATGAACATAAGAAAATTTTAGTATAATAATTCAGCCTGGAACTTGCGGAAAGAAAAGAAAAATAATACACCCTTTGTGCCTAAATAAATGTACAGTCTGTAAACCTAGGCCTTTAAAAAGATGTATTTTTTCCGTTAAAAAATTTAAACTTTTTTCACAACTTGAAAGAACTTATTGATATATATATATATATATATATATATATATATATATATATATATATCTTTCGATCTGTGAAAAAAAAATTAAATTTTTTAACCAAAAAAAATGATTGTTTTTAGAGGCCTAGGTTTGCCAAAAAATTTAGCTGTTTATTTTTCAAGAGATGCAACTATATCAACCTCTCTATTTTAACAGTAATTTATTCGATCAAATACTTCAGTTTGTTTTTTTATTTAGTCACTCAATCATATCAACAGCTATCAAGGAACATTATATTTTAAAAAAGTTGTAGTTAAAAATATAGCAATTTTTTAGAGGTCCAAAATTGTATAATTAAAATGACTAGCAATTTGGGAAAGATGGAGAAATAAATTGCTAACAAAAACATGTGAGAGCAAGTTAAGTGCACCAATCTCTATATAGTTTGGGTTAAAATAGCTATTCAAAATGATTTGTCCATTTTGGGTAGCTACACATTCTACCAGCCTCTCTATTTTAACTATACTTTGGTCAAAAAATAATTTTAAACGTTGTATATATACACACTAGACTAAAAATGTTATGATCTTAAAAATGATAATACACTCCCAAGAAAAAATGGCATCAAAGATTAGGGACGATGGTGGGTGGATCCTTGTGATCAGGAAACATAGGAGTTCGCCGGGGAAGAAGCTGAAATCTAAGGAGCTCTTTACATTGTTCGTGGACAACATCCCTAAGAGGAAGGACCATAGGTGGCTATAGAGTACATTCAATAAGTTTGGAGTGGTTATGGATGCATTTATTCCATGGAAGAGGAGCAAACGTACGGGAAACAAGTTCGGATTTGTCAAGTATGACTGTCATGTATCTGCTGGCATGGTAGTCTCGAGAATGAATGGGGTGTGGGTGGAAGACAAACGTTTAAGTTTGTCAAGGAGGCATGCTTTGGTCATATGGCATGGCGTACGAACCCGATGGTGCCCAGATTCCATGTTAGTAAGGTTTCACCCAGCAAAGGAGCCAATTCCAGTCCTGAATCTGGGGATGGGGACAAGGCGGGACCTCCACAGGCTTGGATTCGAAGAGGCCAAGGTGTGTCTTATGCTCAAGCTCTGAATGGTGAAACATCTAACCCTGATAGGACTGAGGAACAGAGCATCACGCTCCACATCCAACCTGAGGGTAATGGGTGGCTTTTCCGGAGTGCGGTGGCTATTATGAACAGAGTTGTCCCGCTGATGCCTTTGAAAGCCAGTTTCAGGTTGGAGACTGATATGGATGCTCAATTCCGAGCTTTGGGGGGTAGATCAGTTCTCATCACCTTCCAAAGTCAGGAGGCCAGGGATAAGATTATTGAGGGACCGTGGATGAAAAGGTGGTTTCATGAGGTTAAACCATGGCGGAACGAACCGGCGAGTCTTGAAAGATTTGTGTGGTTAAGCTGTCAAGGGATGCCATTTAACGCTTGGAATGCTAACACTTTCACATGGATTGGAGAGTCATGGGGTTTGTTCATTATGGTGGAGGAGAATACTTGGAAAGTTAGAAATTTTGTGAAAGGAAAAGTTTTAATAGCAACAAAGCTGGTTACAAAAATTGATAGGTGGATCAAATTGGAAGTGCAACGTGTGATGTATGATGTTAAAATTTTGGAGGAGTCATCCTTTTTTAATCCAAATGAGGTTAATATGGGGCAGAGGTTGGAAGAAAGGAGGCCGGTGAAAAGGATGGATGGCATAGAGCTAAAGGAGGAGAAGGAGGAAGAAGAAGATGACGTAATCCAGTCCTTTGAGGAAGGAGCAACCAATGGGAAAGAAGGGGTAGGTGAACACCTACGTCTGAATATGGTAGCAGAGCTGGCAGTAGTGCATGGGGAGGACCAGATACTTGATGGGGTTGGGGGCCCTAAGTCTAATGTTACAGACAAGCATTTAATGCTTGAAAGGACAAGTGATATAGCCGGCTCAAGAGGATTTTGAATTTGTGGTGGGGGACTCTCTGGGCCTAGATAAGGACGCGGGGGATGGGCTGGGGTCTTTGGCCCAAGGCCTTCATTCTCCTCCCCACTTTGATTTGCGCCTTTTACCAAGACCACTGACCGGGGAAATGGGGGAGTTGGGCCGGGTAGGTGGTCAACCCGAATCCTTTTTACAGAATAATTTTGAAGCTAGGGCTCAAAACGGGATGGGGGTGGGCTGTTCTCAACCCCCTGGCATCCATCTTTTGGTGGATTTAAATGATGCAGCTTGTAGGAAAAGGAGGAGAAGACAATTATCAAATCTCATACGCATTCGTGAGGAGCTGTCTAGGGAGCCCAGCATGGTGGATGGGTCTTCATCTTCTTCCGGGGATTCGATCCAGAGTGATTTGCGTATTGCAGAGGAGGTTCGAGCCACTATGGAAATTGGAGGTGAGTTAAATGTTGATTTTTTACCTAATGATGATGTGGTTTTAAGGAAAATGATTGAGCTTGAAAATAAGGAGTATGCTCGCCTCCGAGAGGGTGAGGGTGGGATTTAGTTTCTTTGACTGATCTAGAGGTGGTCCATAAGGGTGTTTGTTTTGTTTTAATGCAAATTATTTCCTGGAATATTAGAGGTTTGGGGAGCGATGTAAAGAAGAAGTTCTTGTCTAAACTTATTAAGAAAAGAAAACCTGATATGGTCTTTGTGCAAGAAACTAAGTTGGAGTCAGCGGAGAGGTTTGTTATCCAAAAATTGGGGGGGGAGGTCCTAAGATGGAGTTTGTGAGCTCCAATTCAGGAGGAGCCTCTGGTGGCCTCATTACGATTTGGAACACTGACTTCTTTAAGGCTACCAATGTTATTACCCATAGTTCTTTTATCTACCTGGAGGGGGTACTTCTTAATTCATTCCCATGTGTTCTGGTGAATGTCTATGCTCCGAATGAGGTGAGCAATCGAAGAGAACTGTGGGAGATGCTCTTGAGGCTTAAAGTGATTTCCCAAGTCCCTTGGTGTATGGGGGGGATTTTAATGAGATTAAAGAGGTGAATGAAAGAGTTGGCTGTACCAGAATAGAGAGGGGAATGAGGGACTTTTCAGAGTTCTGTAACAATATGGAAGTGGTTGACTTACCTATGATTGGCAGGAAATTTACTTGGACCAACTATCAACATCAAGCCATTCATAGCCGCTTAGACAGATTTTTGATTTCTCAGCAGTGGTTGGATCGGTTTAAAATTAGTCAGTGGGGCTTGCCACGCCCAATTTCTGATCATTGTCCAATAGTACTCCCAGACGATGATAGAGATTGGGGTACCTGACCCTTCCAGTTCTTGGACATTTGGCTCTCTAACCCCAATTGTATGAGGATTGCCAAAGAAACGTGGGAGGAGGTCCAGATTAATAGGTGGGCCGGTTTCATTATTTTACAGAAACTAAGGGCTATCAAAGGCAAGCTAAGGGTGTGGAACAAGGAGGAGTTTGGTGACTTAAATTCTGCTCTTCAGGATTGTGAGTCAGATCTCCACCAACTTGACGTTTTGGTAGAAGAACGACACCTTATTGAGGAGGAGAAAGCAGCGAGATGCAAGACGAGAACAGAATTCTGGAGGTTGTCAAGGCTCTCGGAATCTCTATGTCTACAAAAGTCAAGGGTGAAATGGCTGAAATTGGGTGATAAAAATACAAGATTTTTTTCAAGTCATAGCTAACTATAGATTCAAGAGGAACATGGTGGGCTCTGTTAAGGTAGATGGCAGTGCAGTAGAGGAACCTGAAGACATTAAGGAAGCAGCGGTGGTGTATTTTCATTCCAACTTTTCAAACTCAAAAAGGGATTAGACAAGGAGATCCCTTATCCCCTTTTCTGTTCAATATAGTAGCCGAGGCTCTTAACATAATGCTGGAAAGGGCTAGGGACAGAGAGTTCATCAAAGGGGTAAAGATTGGAAGAAATGGGGTAACTATTTCTCACCTTCAATTTGCGGACGATACAATAATTTTTTGTAATAATGATATGCAGGAGATGAAAAATATCAAAAGGATTTTGAGGTGTTTCCAATTAATGTCAGGCCTAAAGATAAATTTTTCCAAAAGCTCTCTTTGCAGTGTTAAGGTCCAATAACAAGATGTGGCTGCCCTTGCTCATGTAACGGGGTGCAAAGTAGGGTCTATGCCTATCAAGTATCTTGGCCTACCTCTAGGTGCTAATTCGCGGAGGATTAAAACATGGGAGCCTGTCATTGATAGAACACAACAGAAGCTGAATGTGTGGAGTGGTAGATGTATGTCCACTGGAGGTCGCCTTACCTTTCTCAACTCCAACATGAACACTCTGCCTATCTATTTTATGTCATTGTTTAAGATGCCGGTTGCTATTGCTAAAACATTAGAGAAGTTGCAGAGGCGTTTTTTTTGGGGAGACGTAGTGGAGAAAAAGAAGGTACACTTAGTCAAATGGGAATGGATTTCCAAATGTAAATCAGATGGGGGCTTAAGGGTGAAGAAACTGATGCAACAAAATATGGCACTTTTGGCTAAGTAGTGGTGGAGGATTAGTAGAGACAAGGAGTCCCTTTGGGTAAGAGTAACTAGAGGAAAATACAACCTAGACCAATGTTGCTGGCTACCTTACGTTCCGAGCTCTGGCTCAGTTTCTAGTGTTTGGAGAGATATTTGCTCCATTGGGGACATTGATTCGTGTATTGGAAGGACCATTGAGGAGGGATTTCGGGTGCAGGTTAATTCAGGGGTTCAAACTTCCTTTTGGAACCACGTCTGGCTGGAAAATAAATGTCTCAAAGAGGAATATCCATGGCTGTTTTCAGTGTCCGAACAGCAAGGGGAGATTGTCAGTTCTGTGGGGGAGGCTTTGGATAACGGAAGATGGAATTTGAAGTTCAGAAGTAGTTTATTTGACTGGGAGAATATACAAAAGGAGGAATTAGAACTACGGCTACAAAACGTGACTTTGGATCCCTCCAAACCTGATTGTTTACATTGGACTTGGTCAACAGATAGATGCTTCACAGTGAAATCAGCTTATAAACATGGGGAGGTGCTGAGTCAGCCCAGGAGCTCCGTGTTGGGTTCATTGTGGAGAAATTTAAGTCCTCCAAAGGTGGAAATTTTTACGTGGATGGTTGTTCAGGAGCGGGTGGCAACAAGGTCGGTTCTACGTAGTTGAAACATTATTACGGATGCCCATGTTTTGGTATGTCCCTTTTGCTCTTTGTACAGTGAAACTCCTCAACATTTATTTCTCCACTGTCGATTTTAATGGGCTGTTTGGTCCTTGATTTTGGATTGGTGGCATGTCAAATGGGCATGTCCCTCATCGGTAGAGGCCTTGGCAAGCAGATGGCTTGGGAAACAATTCAGAAATTTAGAAAAAGACATTTGGGAAACTGGTATGTATGCAACATTGTGGTCACTATGGTTGGTGCAGAATGATTATGTTTTTAACAATGCCTCTACGGGGGTCTCGGAGGTGACGGACTTAATCAAAACAAGGGTGGCGATGTGGATGAGGACTAAGCACGACATCAACGTTTACTTGGTGGAGGACTTCAAGGGGTATTTGGACGGGATTCGTAGCCTGAAATTGCAACTTTCATTTGAGGTGTTGTCATCCAACTCTCTGTTGGATGATGTGCTATTTTCATCTTTTTCCTTTTTCCTCGATGTACCCCTTCGAGATTTATAAAAAGTTTCGTTTTGCCGAGAAAAAAAAAATGTTATGATCTGAATGACTCATTTCATACGTGTCAATGTCATCGACAAGATTATTTGTAAACAAACTCATCTTTACTTAGATGAAAATAATTATCGACTAACATCATATTTTTTAAATAAGGTTTGTTTTAAGATACCTAAAATTGCATGTGTGATGAATGATCCTAATTGATGATTCGTAGCACATGTTGGGAAGTTTATTCATGTAAAAAAATTACATGATAAAGCTAAAAATAAAGATTTGTTCGGTAAGAAAAATAAGCGCCCTTGTTCCAATTTTATTGTGTTGGTATTTTTCTCGTCTCTTCGGAGTTTTGTTATATTCATGTTAAAGGCTAGAGATAAAATTTGTTCGATAAGAAAAAATAAGTCCTCTTGTTACCAAGTTATTGTTTTGGTATTTTTCTTTGTCTCTTCTGAATTTTTGTGATATTCGTCATGTTAATTTTTCTCTATTAATCATTGATCTTATTGGGAGGGAGTCTAAAAAGAAAAAAAAAATAAGTCAATTAGTGGGAGTGGAGGAGAAGCCGCCTTCTCAAACCTAAAAGAGTATATAAGACTTTCTATGGCCGCTATTTACAAATCTCAATCTTTCATTCAGGTCTTGTTTCCACTAAACTAAAAGTTGTAGTTCTTGACTTTTTTATTCTCTTTATTCAGAAAAAATTGAGTTTGTTAGTGGTTCGCCATACTTTTATAAATAATTGGTTCGTTTCCATGAGATAATCAAAAAGTAAAAAATTTATACTCCAACATTTACCAGAATTTTTTGGAATTATCCAAGAAAAATAAAAAAGCAGACTCGAAATTTTTTGGAACAAGGACAAAATAAAAAGGTCAAGTACTACAACGTTTAGTTACCGGAAATGAAGCCGCAGTCTCTTTGAGTTTCTAATATGCTGGTACGAGGGGGAGGCAGAAAAAAAGAGACAGGGGGAGGAAGGGTAATAAAAGGAGAAGGCAAATAAAATCTTTTAGTCACATGTATATATCCGGATTTAGACAAATCGAAAAAGTAAAAAATTATGATTTTTATCCAAATATTTTTTAAAATATCCAAAATAAATTTAGTTTTTTGGACTTTTTGAACTTTATCTTGAATATTTCAGAAAATATTTGGGTAAAAATCATAGTTTTTTACTCTTCTGATTCAAACCAAAAAAGTGAAGCGCAAAACTAACGAATGCAAAAAAGATTTGAGTGAGGACAAAATAAGGAAAGCCAAAAAAATACTTAGGATTAACGAATTATGACAAAAAAGAAAAAAGAAAAGAACTGTTTCTCACAAAAGTTCAAAAACCGAATTGGCAAGTGTTGCGGGCGTGCAAGGACTGGAATGCAGTCCAAACTGTATTTCAAGGCCTTTGTGCCTCAAAAATTTGACTTCTTTCAAACGATGGTGCTAGGCCCAAAGGGTAAGGCTTCGTGATGGTTGGTTGGTCGCCTTTGCTGGATAAGGACTTAAATATTTTCTAACCGTTGTTAGAAAATGGTTAAAAGAAAAGGAAATGACTGAAAGGTAATGAAGGAACGAAAACAAACTTTATTAATCGGTTTAACAAAGTTTGGGTACAAGGAAGAGAAAGGACATAAAATCTAGTCCGTACTAGATTGAACGGGAAAGTAAAGACAATTGAAAGATAAATTGGATAAGCCGTGGGCTTGATGGTTATGAACCTTTGCCAAGGCCTTCCTCTTTGGTATTTATAGGCAGGAGCTTCAGGCCTTTAGCTGCTTGCAATGTTTCAATACATGGCTGCCATGTGGCCCCTTTGGAGCTGCTTCCAAATGCTCCAATGAGAGGCTTTCCTTTTGACCAAAACGTGCTCTTCACTCCAAGAGACATGGCCAAAGCTTGAAAAATCCTTCCTTCTTGCATAAAATTTTGCAAAAGGGCAAAAGGAATTTCAGTTCCTGTAGCATCCAAGCCATTTGAGCTGTTTCAACACTCAAGCTACTGCTTGAATGGACTCCTTCTGGGCCCACCACAACTGAAGACCAATACTTCACCAGGCCTTCCTACCATTTTTATTGGACCTTGCACCTTTTGTGGGCCTTCTAAATCCTCTGAGTTTTATTTCTTACGGAAGAAAAATCAAGAAACACAGAATCAACTAGACCTGGGTGAGCTGCTTGTGAGCAGCTTGCTTAGGTCTGCATGAGTCATTTGCCAGCAACCCCAAAGGCTGCATGCACGCCATCTGTCCTTGGCCTTGCTTCATGCTGAAGGATGGGGTCCATGCAGACCTTGAGCTGCTTATGAGCAGCTTACCCAGGTCTGCCAATCAAAAACATTCTAGACCTTTGAGTTGCTTGTGAGCAGCTTAAGGCCTTTTCTTGCCAATCAAGAACATTCTAGACCTTTGAGCTGCTTGTGAGCAGTTTAAGGCATTTTCCTGCCAATTAAAGGCCATATGTGGCTTTTTTTTTTTTTTTTAAGAAGTAGGCCCATTTACCAATTGGGCCTGAACTTGAGGTGAATCATAGGCGTCCATCCTTTGCAAGCCTTGTGAGCCCATGCCTGGAAAGAAGGCCAGGCTTTAATTGATTTGGACCTATTAAAAGGCCTTATCATTTCTAAGAGCTGGCCTAGGCCTGAATAAAATGTTTAGATCTAATGGGTTGATCTAAGATCTTTTGCCAATCCCAGGCCTAGATTTATGGAAGTGACAATTTGTCCCAAATATTTGCAAACTCAATTGGCCTTTTCGAATTCAAATTGGCCCAATTCTGCTGGGGGCTGATTTTCAAGGCTCCTAGATTATAAGCATTCAAGGCCACCTTTTAGCAAACCAATTGATCTCCTGATTTTTGGCCAAAAGTGGGTGTAAACAATAACTAAACAAGGAATGCCCAAAAAATGCTAAGCGCAACGCCACCTGAGTCACAAATTTATAGTTAATGCGTGTGGTTTTTTAATGTGTATCGGACAATTTTTGATATCCATGTCGGAACATATGTGGTTACAGCAGATTACTTCTCGTTTCCTTTGTACTCGACCAGACGTTAAAGTAATACCCCGTTCGAAGGGGCGCAACCAGTTCAACCTCGAGCGGAGTGGTCTTGTTATGCCTGACGGAGTTTATATTAAGTCCGACGTGGTGCGAATTTGGGTCGAAGTCTTGTTTAAATGTGTCGCGCTCAGCAGCTATAACATGGTTCGACGCGTTGCCGTTGGTCACGGCATTAGTCAGACCCAAGTACTCGCCGGATCCAAAAAGTTGTTACAGTCAACTTATTTCATTTATTTCGCTAAAAAATTATTATTTTTCAAAATACTTAGATAAAAGTAAATTTTTTTACTTTTTCGATTTCTCTCGTCGAGAAAAATCAATAATCTATAAAAGTTGGGCGCAAAACTAACAAATGTGAAAAAAAAAAATCAAATAAGAACAAAACCAACTTAATTTCTTATAAGTTTAGGATAACTCACCTTGAAACTTATTATGAGAAAGAGAAGTGAAAGGAAAATCAATACTAACATTTTGGATTTTACACAGAAGATAGACTTTTAACAACTACTCCATATACGTGTAAACAAATCCTCTTTTAACTGTTAATTAACGAAAGAGAACTGTTAGTACAAAGAAACTTAAATACAACATGCAAAAGGTCATTTTATACCACCACCTACGTACCAAATCTACAAGCAATTCCCCCATTCTTCCTCCTCTCAGTAAAGAAAGAAAGAGAGAAGGATGGAAATCTTCTGATTTCTTATTCCACCATTAACAACTAGCTTGTAGGAAAGACCAGGAAAAATGAGAACTTAAACTATATAAATGTGGCTGTCACTATCTGGGCGTTGGATTTCTGGGTTGATGGCCACTGGAGCTGAACCTGATCCACAATCCACGGCCGTAAAGAACGCCGTGTCGGTGGTGGCGGCGGCTGGAATGATGTCTTCCTCCAACATCAGCACAGGCGCCAATGCGTAAGGCGGCTTGAATGACGGCATGCGGGGCACAGGCATCGAGCTCGATAGCATCTGAACAATTTCCTGAGTTTTGGGCCTTTCACTTGCTATCAAATGAGAACAGGCTAGACCAAGAAGCAAAAATTTTTCGGCCTCCTCCGCAACATAGTCCTTCTCGAGCCTACTGTCTACCGCCTCAAGTAACTGGCCCTCACTATGCAAGGCCCAGACCCAATCTACTAACCACGGGTACGTGCCAATTTGGGTCCCGGGCCTACGCCCACAAACCACTTCCAACAGAACTGCACCAAAAGCATATACATCAGACTGCTCGGTGGCCTTGCCCGTGAAAATGTATTCGGGGGCCACGTACCCCCTTGTTCCAGGAACGCCCCCGGCTTCTGTGTACGAGGTTTTTTCTTTGTCTAGGACCCTTGCAAGGCCAAAGTCTCCCAACTTGGCGTTGAACTCGGCGTCAAGCATGATGTTACTGGGCTTGACGTCGTAGTGGACAACCCTCTTTTGGTACTCGTTGTGGAGGTAGTGGAGGGCAGAGGCTACCCCGGTGATGATCTTGCAACGGAGATTCCAGCTCAAAGGTGTGCTATTGGGATCGCCGATTTTGAAGAGGTGTTTGTCGAGGCTGCCGTTGGGCCATGTAGTCGTAAACCAATAGCAGTTTACCGTGATTGTGACACCATCCTGTGATAGAGATAGACATATTTTTGCGTATGATTGTGTGTACAAGGGACAAACTCTAATTCCATTGTACAAGGACATTAAATTTTGGACATAATTGCATGCATGCTACTATCTAACAAATTATGATTTGAAATATAAGCCAAAAGGGGAAGGATTAGGATTGAAAAAGGACTAACCCAGTAATGGGACAATGTTTTTGTGCCTGAGTGGATTGATGATCGTAAGCTCTTGAAAGAAATCATCCTGACCCTTCAAACTCTCTCTAGAGAACATCTTCACCGCAACTTCCAAATCCTTTTGATTCGCCAAATACCCTTTGTAAACAACTCCATACCCACCTTGTCCCAATTTCCTCGTCTTATCGAAATTGTTTGTAGCCTTCTGCAAATCTTTGTACTGATACTCCCTCGGCATCCCCGGTATTTTACTTTTGTTAACGTTTGAACGGTTGTTGTAACTGCCCTTTTTTGCCTCGTCCTCCTCCTCT